>CM076581.1:261243283-261903601 GCA_034641835.2 Pinus albicaulis
AAAAATTGTATAGTGAAAAAATTACAATAAACATGTATGTCAACAAGTATAATAAAATAAAAGGTACTACAATAAACATGCATGTTAACAGATATTATAAACGTTAGATGCCAAGTAAATGCCTAAGGCTACACTACACGTATAATGAAACCACCTCTTCAGAAATGAGACAGGCTCCCACAATTCTATGTTACAATGAAATCAGTAATGACATAGGTTCCCACAATTCTATGTTATAGTGAAATCGGTAACCCTAGAGGAAAAGAAAGTAGGATATGTCAACTTAGGAACTACTAGAAAAAGGAACCACCTTCCTAGCCGAGGGTAGAGAGGAAAGATGAAATAGTATAATGCTCTAGAGCCATAAAGTCTGAGCCACACGACACCAGTGCTGAACTTACTTGGTGGAACATAGGTGGAACGAAGGTGCTTAATTGTATTGTGCACACAAAAATTTGAAGGCGCTCAGTTGTATCGTGCACAAGAAGCATCACTGAGCTGTATCGAAGAGTCACTAACATATGTTAGTCATCTAGAGTTCAGCCGCAAAAGGAAGCTTCCTAGGAAAGATAACGTTTTATAATTACACGGAGTTATCTCATATTCCTCATTATGGGCATTCGCATAATGTTTTTGTTGATGCTCCTTTGCTTCTGTGTGACATTTGTGAGGAGGAGGCAGAAACAAAATTTCTTTACTCAGGTGGCTCTTTGAATGCTCATCTAAAACATTTTTCTATTTCTCATAATAATTTCCATCTTTAAAAAGGAAGGATTGAAGTCCCTTACCTCTGCCTTTCAATTTTTCCTTCCTTTTCTTCTTCAAAACCTTTCCAAAGGAGACCAACCGATGCATCTATCCCAACTGAGACAAATTTGTGTATAGGTCGGTAATTAGCTTTACTTCAATCAAATTTAGCATTATGGAATGATACTGATTGGTCTTCTTTCTACACTCTTGACTTCTCATCTGCAATATATTCATTCTCTGTTTTTTATTTTTATTTTTCAATATCACTCCTCAATTTGTGCAGCTTTCAATAATATAAACCTTTCACAAAATTTGTGTATATCTCAACATATCCTCAAAGATATTTTTTGTTCTGATATTCTATGTACATCATCTATCCTTAAATCAACATTCCAGGTGGTGCAACAACATGAAGTGAAACCATATGTGCATCAACTATCCTTAAATCAATAGTCGAGTTGGTGCAACAACATGAGGAGAACCTATATGTGTGAGTTTATAATTTGGATTTTGATCTTCCTACCTTTCCTTCACAGGAGCTCAGTATAGTCCTTAAGGGATTTATTTCAAATTCTCCTCCAGGTGTTTCCATGACCATTCCCCTGAAATCTACATCAGATTCTTTCATACTCTCCTCGACATAATGAGGGGTTTCCACGACCATTCACGTGAAATCACCATTATAATGGTTTATGAGAGCATGTGTGTCACTGTTGATGCTCCGGTCTCTCTTGTCCTTGTCCTAGGATTGGACGAAGGAGGAAGGGAATTTGAAATTGGTACCTACTCTTCACTCCCATTCCCATTTCTCTTCACTGCCATTCCCTTTCCCTCTACTAAAAACTGAGCTTGATGGCACCGTTGGAAGGGAATTCTTTCAAATTCTCCTCGAGAGGTTTCCATGACCATTCCCTTGAAATTTCCATTAGATTCTTTAGTACTCTCCTCAACACAACAAGGGGTTTCCATGACCATTCACATGAAATATCCATTAAAAAGGTTTTTGAGACCATGGATGACACTGTTGTTTCTCTAGTCTCTCTTGTCCCTATCCTAGGACTGGATGGAGGAGGAAGGGAGTTTGAAATTGGGACTTGCTCTTCATTGCCATTCCCATTTCTCTTCGTTTCCATTTCCATT
Source organism: Pinus albicaulis (assembly GCA_034641835.2). Classification (NCBI taxonomy): domain Eukaryota; kingdom Viridiplantae; phylum Streptophyta; class Pinopsida; order Pinales; family Pinaceae; genus Pinus; species Pinus albicaulis. The sequence continues at coordinate 261,245,174 of CM076581.1, forward strand.
TCCTTCACCAAAAATTGAGTTTGATGGCACAACTGGAAGAACTTATACAAAAACTGAGTTTGACGGAAAACGAGTACATCGAGTTGGTATGGGGAATTGTTGAGCGGGAACTGTTAATATTGGGGAATTTTTTAGGGGGCACTGTTGAGATTCTGGACAATTGTTGAGGACGATGAATCTCAATGAACACTAGAATTCCTATCAACATACTAAGTATTATAATTTGGTAATAAATTGTTAAAGTGAATTAAATTGATAATTTTATTTTTTTAATTAATTTTAATACAATACTTATAAATTATAATGTATATATTATTTATAAATTTTACTATGGTATATTTTTCTTTGCTAAGTTATTATTATTATTTTTTAATATTAAAAATAAGTATTTATAATTTTAGAGCAATATCAATTAGTGATTAAAGTAATGTGAAACTTAAAAAAACTCAAAGATTCAAGGTTTAAACCCTAGACGTTTACTAATAACTATGTATCGGACCATTTGAGATATTTTAATAACTTATAACTATGTATTAGACCACTTGAAATTTATTAATAACTTGTGAGGTTTTTAGATTCCTCTAAAATTATATATATGCAACTAAATATAATCTGTTATCCAAAAAAACATCACTCGTCTATTATAACAAAAATGTATGTAAAAACAAGGGAATTTTTCTACCTCGTAGCTTATCGTTGACCTTATGTCTAGTAGTGACCAAATACTCAGTTTCTAACTTTAATGCGAGACTGGATTGAGGGTGAGATGCACTGAATGAATGATATATTCGACGGGTGGAGCATCTTATTTTTCCCTGTAATCTTCTGGCTGACTCATTAAATATAAGATAAGTGATAAATGCTCCCTATGTTCTGTACACTAGCAAGATTTTTTTTTTAGTCTTATTTTATTTTATTTTAATTTTTAATTTTTTTATTATTTTTTATTTTTTTCTGTAGCAAGTCGTAGGAACTATGTTTCTTTTGCAATTGTTGCTATGTAATTGCAGGTTGGATTACAATAAATTAATTATGATGAAATGTATAGGCCAAATATGTTTATTATAGGAGAGGGAAATTATTTCTATTTTCTAAGGGTTAGATCCTTATCCAAGCCAATGTCGCTAGTAGCATATGATCAATCCCTAAAATAATAATAAACTCTAGAAGGAAATGTGCATATTTTGAACCAAAACGAAGTTCTCTTATTTTACCTAGAAGACTAGTGCAGCGCAGCTGCACCTTTGTCCACAATATGCATATGAAATTTATAGCATATACATGTTTTCAAATTTACCCACCTTCATTTCTTAAAAACCCATAAGTGGAATTTATTACACTTTGTACAACTATAATATCTAACCGCTTAATGCAATATTAATATATGGATATGATATTGGTTAAAAACCAATATGTCAAAATATGAATCTTGGGCCCACAACTATTGCCAACATACCTCTTCACCATCGATTATATATAACCATCCATCAGATGGTCATCACATTTTAAGATGAGTGATATTTAATTTTTTTTATATCATGTGAAATAGCGACTTTTTGGATGCGACGTGGCATCACTATATCTTTTCGCACCCATCCAACGATTACTGCTTACCAGTTTAATTGTGTGCGAAAAATACTTGAAATTCCACAAAACCATTCCCCTTATACTGTGCTATCGACTCATGGTTTTTCATTTATCTGACTCCTAGTTCCAACTACATAAATTTCTAAACACCAAATCCGGTCCGCCTTCGCTCGATTACATTCTACAACAACAACCAATTCACTGTTCCAACTAGAATATGGATCTATTACTTAATTCATGTTTTCGTTGTGTCTTCTTCCATAATTCACAGCTTATCTACTCATTTTAAAAATTCTGCACTTCCCAGCTTCTTTACTATGACAGTTTTCACCACGGTTCCACTATACCTTTGTCTCTCGGTTTCGATAAAATCAAAATGCGGTCACAAAAAATAGAATTTCCTTCATTTGAAATTCTATTTTCCATAATGCTCTTCTCAACGTTAATCAATTATTGTTGATGTTGTTGGGTTACAACGCAACTCTAGTTTTAATATTCCAATAATCCAGAAATAAATTCACCTGGAAATATGTATTTTCAACTTTGCATTTGTTCCAGATTTAATACACAGATTTACAATGAAATCGATAAATGCGTAATTCCTTAAATCGAAATCTCATACAATCATTTGGATAATATCCCAAAATCACATATAATAGAGAATATGCCCAATTTTAATTCAGAACATAAAAGCAACAATTTAAACTGAGACAAAAACCACAAATGCGTACCAAACTTAAATCTATTATTCATAGAATAGAAATTTACAGAGGTTTGACCCTCTCGGCTTGATTATAATCATTTTCCTTCCGTCTATTTCCTCTAATTCTGAAATACTATCTCTAACTCTCGTCCCTGTATCTCTCTTTCCTACCTCACTTATGTATTTTTGGTTTATAATTATATACAAATGGATTCTAAAACCAATTTTGGTTTAGATCCTTAATTTACTCAAAAAATCCCTAATTCTTCTAATTCCTCATTAATTTCCAGAATCTCTCTTTATCCCTAATATCCTCTCTAATCCCACAAATTCATGCAACCAATTCTTAATTTAAAATCTATAGTAATTTCTCAAATCTCTCAATCCCAAATTCTCTCATGTTCTCCAAATTTCAAGAACATTTACAATTATGCTCACAATATTAATTAAATTCTATTCTAAATCACTCAAAATATTTAAAATTACACTTAGATAACCAACTTCTCTTTAAAACTTAAGCCTCCCTAAGTCTCCCAAATAATCAGTAACATTTTAGCAGGGTGCTCCTGCATCAAAGACCATAAATGTATTGTATAAATAATATGTTGTAAACCTATGACAGAGTAAATAAATAACATTGAATGCTACGTGTTAAATTCCATTGCAAATTAATGGATGTTGCTATTTGGTACAAGAATGCTTTCATATGGTATAACTTTAATTGAACTTTGTGAAAATGTCATTAAGAAAACATACTTTTAAATAATTAATAATGTAACAGATCTCAACGCCCTCATGGGGTTGTACATAATAACACACTCATAAATCAGCAGGGTCAAGAAGAATCGAAAATAAAACACCCATGATGCTAATTTCAACAAGAAAACAAATAGTATAATGCAAGGCAAGATAAAGAGCCATGCTAAATAAAATAACCAAACGTCCTAAAGCTATAGTACATAAGCAGCTAATTTTGTTGAGAGTTGAAGGCCCTCTATGGCCATAACCATACAGTAAACCTTCGATTTGGAAAACACATATAATTAATCATAGTGTAACTCAGGGAACAACAAAACAAATTCGTTATATAAAATCCAACTATGACCTGGGTGGCAAGAGTGTCATAACCTTAGCAGGGACTACTTCCTTAAGAATTAAGACAGGGTTAAAACCCTAAGAAATAGTGGAACTATCACGGCCAAGTCTCTGACTAAAGGAATTAACCCAAACAATTGAGAAACAAACCTACAATAAATGCATTGAAACCATGAACAACTGAATAAATTGAACTAGAAGAGAGAACTTGAGAGGGGGTGTGTTTCTATGGGACCAGTCATCCTTTGAAGAGGTGGGAAGCTAGTAGAGAACCCAAAAGTAAGGAATTGAGAACCAAGAAAACCCTTTCCAAACTCAAAATAAATGGAAGAAATGTCTTCACCAAAGATCAGACAAAGTAAAGGAGAACACAGTGTTTTATTTTGAAAATAAAAATAAAACCCACTGAAGAATTATTAGTAATACCAGGTGGTTATGAAGGTAATTACCTGTAATTTTGCATCAACCAATTGATGGTAAGTCATGTTCCATACAATAGTAGACAATATAAAACATTCATTTAAAGGAGCTAGGAAGAGGATTGAAAGTATAAGGCAAATTCTAATACTTACTATATCTACCATTAGGTTCTGATTCTATTCACTCACCCAAATTCCACCATTATTTACAACATCGTAGGAAATCCTGGAATTGACAGACAATACAGAAGCAATTTATGTTCTCATAAGAGAAGTTGTGAGTCAATAAAACCCTAGGATAACCAAAGAGGAAGAGTGGTATCTGGATGTCGATCAGAGCAGTATCATATATGAAGGTGTGGGTGGACTAACCTTTGGTCTGTGAACACCAGCCATACGAAATGGAAGAGACCAAACTCTTGGGATAAGGAGGTTGCTAGATAAAATTCAAATGATACTAAGAAGTGATGAGCACAAAGGAAATTACTTTCAAACCCATATTTTTTCCTCCACCACCCGATGTAACCCAGATCGAGGAGCACTGAGATCTCCTACCAAGTGAAACAAGGATTATCTTGGGATACCATTATACATTAATCAAATATTAAATAAATTTTGTAGGACCTTGGAATAATAAATAAATAATAATAATAAACTTCAACTTAGGCTCAAAAAATACTATCTACCAGTTATATGTTAGAAGGCACATAGAATAAAGGCACTTCTAGAATGTACAAGTAAGATTTTGCACAAAATGGTAGCACGCTTAGGTCGCAACAGTCAAATAACATATGTGTCAACATGATTTATTATAACATCACAACTTTCATAGTTTGAAGGAGGGATAAGATAAAGAATAAATTATTATTTATAAGAGTAAATTATTGTTGTTTTGCATGTTAGGGGGTTGGAGGTGTTACAAGTGGTATGAGAGCGTGGTTACAACACTGCAGCCTAAATTGGGAAACCATGATAATAAAAAAATATTCTTCTTTGTTTCATAGAGAAAGAGAAGGAAATCCATGAGGAGAGGAGGCAGAAGAATGGCGCCATATTCCACTAGAATTCCCATTGGTCCTAGTCATACACCATGACAAGGACCAAACCTGGAAATGTGGGTCCAACTGGGAAATGACATTCGAAATGCTACAACCATGTTGATGGAGAATGTACAACAGTTGAAGGAGGATATATATAAATGAAAAGATGATAATTAACAAAAGTGAAGAGACCAAGAAATAATAATAAAAATTCTAACTGACCGACAAAATCAAAGAAATTAGGATCTGACAATAGATAATGGTGATTGGGCATAATCCCATCAATGAAGAGAGACCAGCCACATGCCCCCCCCCTGCCCGCCCCCCCAAGAAAAGTGATAGAAATAATTAAAGATTCAAAAACTTGGAAGATGGAGTGAGGTAACACATCTTAGAACACGAAGCTAGGGGGAGAAAAATGGAAAACATTATAATTTCAAGGGGAATTTAAGAAAATTAAGCCCCAATATTTGATGGTGAGCCTAAATAGCCAGTGAAATCATGGCTAGTCAATATCAACAAGTACCTCCAAATGTACAAATATGATGATAATTTAAAGGCTCGTCTAGAAATATGCCAAATACAAGGAAAAGCCACCTGGTGGTGGGAATAAGTTAAAGTATTCCAAGGGGCAGATGAGAAAGTAACTATTTGGGAAAGGGTTCCAACATCACTTTAAAAATAAGTGTTTGACCAACTATTTCTATGATGATAATGTGAGAGAGTTCCATGATCTCTAACTGCGACACTTAACGATGAATAAATATTTGGCTAAATTTACCTCACTCTTGAGATATGTTCCATATATAAGAGAAGAAAAGGAAAAAGTATAAATATTTATAAGTTGCTTTCCCACCTTCATAAAGGAACTTATGGAGTTTGAAAATCCAAAAATGATGGACGACATAGTGCGTGAAGCACAAATTTTATATTAGAAAATGAAACAGAAAGGCGATAATCCGAAGAGATGGTCTGATAAAAAGGGATATAACTATGTACACAATGGTAAGAGTGGGAAAAAAGGCACACACAAAAATTTACCTGGAAGTCAACAAAATAAAAATCTAGGTGAAATTCAACAAAAACCTAAGGTGGAGAGTGAATTAAAAACCCGAGAAACTTTGAACAAATATTATGCATATTCGCTTTCTAGACGCCCACTAGAGTGCTTAGAAGTATCAGGTGGTTATGAAAGTAATTACCTGTAATTTTGCATCAACCTACTGACCGTAAACCCTATGCCATCCATCATTAGACAAGATAAACCATTCAGTTAAAGGAGTTGGGAAAAGGATTGCAAGTAGAAGGAAAATTCTAAGGCTTACCTACCATTACGTTCTAATTCGATTCACTCACCCAAATTCCACCATTATTTAAAACATCATAGGAAATCCTGGAATTGACAAACAATCTTGAAGCCATTTTTGTTCCCATAATAGAATTTGTGAGTCAATAAAACCCTAGTGTCACTAAGGAAAAACAATGGTATCTCAGATTGTCTCGCAACCAGTGTCTGATATGAAGGTGCAAGTAGACTAAACTTTGGTCTATAAACCTTAGCCACACGTAACAAAAGAGACCAAGCTCTTGGTACAAGGAGTTTCCTAGACAAAATTCAAATGAGCCCAAGAGGTGATGATCAGAGAGACGGTTACGTTCAAACCCTTATTTTCTCCTCCACCACCCAATGTAACATGGATCCCAAAGCACTTAGATCTTCTGCCAAGTGGAATAAGGATTGTCCTGGGGAACAATTATACATTAATAAAATCATAAATAAATGCTTCGAGACCTTGGCATAATAAATATAGAACAGTAATAAACTTCAAATTGTGCTCAAAAAACACTATATACCATTTATATGTTAGAATGAACACAAAAAAGGGCACTTCAGGAATGTAAAAGTGAAAATTTTCACCGAATGGTAGCACACTTAGGTCTCAATAGTGAATTAATATTTGTTAGCATAACTTATTATAACATAGGAACTTTCGTACTTTCAAGGAGGGATAAGATCAATAATAAATTATTTTTATAAGACTAAATTATTATTTTTTTACATTTTAGGGGGTTTGGAGGTGTTACTGGTGGTATCAGAGTGTGGTTACAACATTGCAGCATGAATTGGGAAACCATGATAGTAACAAAATGTGTTATTTGTTTCACAGAGAAAGAGAAGAAAATCTATGAGGAGAGGAGGTAGAATAATGGTGTCATCTTCCACTAGAATTCCCATTGGACCTATTCCGACACCATTACAGGGAACAAACTCGAAAATGTGGATCTAGCTAGGAAATGACATTCCAAATGCTACAACCATGATGATGGATATTGTACAAAAGTGGAAGGAGGAGATAGATAAATTGAAAGATGATAATGAAAAAATGTTAAGATATGAAGAATTAATTATAAAAATTCTCACTGACCGACAAAACCAAAGGAATTCATATCTAACGGCAGATAATGGTGATTGGCCAGAGTCCCTTCAACGAAGAGAGACTACCCCTCCGGAGAAGTGATACAAAAGAATCTGAAAGAAGAAAATATTGGGAATCTGATAAGATGGAGTCAGGTAACACATCTCAAAACAAGAAGTTAGAGGGAGAAGAAAGGACAAAAGTTAGAATTGCAAGGGGAATTTAAGAAAATTAAGCCCCAATGTTTCATGGTGAGTCTAACGAGGTAGTGTTATACAACCATCTCACAAAATAGAAGAAAATTTAGTTCAACGACTTAGAAATCAACCTCTTCAAGGGGGAAAACTCCTTTACCTTACATAAATGAACAATTCTTGGATGATGCAAATAAAGAAACCCCCTTTCTATATATAGGAGTATAATGGGTCACAATATAATCCTAGTCAACATAACAATAAAAAAGTAAGGGCACAAAAATAACAATAGTGGGCTTCTATGGGGCACAATAATAAAAATATGCGGACTACATGGGGGAAAGCCACCCAGTCCAGACCTTAAAGCAGCTCCTTTTCTGTTTGGTGTAGTGGCTCCGACTAGGAATGATGGGACCAGTTTCCCAATAAGGATGATTTTTAGGGTGTTGTGATTATGCAAATGTATAATGATTTTTAATCTATCATATGCATCTATCTAAACTATTTATTCTAATATATACCTGGGATGTTTCTTCCTTTATGAAATCTAAAGTGATATCCTTCAACTATTACTAATATAGATCATTTAATAGTTGAAAGAGATGAAAATTATGTAAGATGATTCTTCTAACAAAGTAGTTTGACTAGAAGAATTTTGAAAAATATATCGCATTCATATGTGTGATTATACTTTCAATAAGAAGTCATAGAAAAATATTATAATATAAGTGCATGTAACATTCATCTATAATAACGTTTGAAATATATAATGCAATAAAAATATGATTCTCAATCTATAAAGTAAGACTTAATACAAGTGAATGAAAGTAACATATGTACAAAGTTCTACTCATGTAAACAGACATTAATTGATCTGCTCCTCTTCACTTTCAAGAAATTTAAAGAGTATAGTAGTGCAACATCAATTAAATAGCTATGATTGTAAAAAGATAACATATGTGTTCCATTAATTCATCAAAGCATTCACAAACTTACAATAGTGCATTCTTTGCAATTTTTTTTGAAAAATTTATGGACCCTTCTCTAAATGAAGGAGAGGGGTTTAAATACTAAATTAACTATGTTGCAAAATAGATTATTACAAAAATATAGAGGAGGTTTCAAACAACCATCCTCGTAAGACTAACTTAAACTACAATCTAGGAAAATAAAGTAACAATATTGATTTATGAATTCTGCCCTTTCTTTTGGATTTGGTCACAAAGTTGACAAATATCAAACATGGGCTTGAGTTGAGTTGGTTGCGAAATCCCTGATCTGACCTGTCCCTTGAATACTACATTTGAAAGTATTGTCTGCGATATTTTTGTTGAATCTGTTAAAGACTACAGTCTCTGATATTGATGATAATTTTTTATCAGAAAATTCCAATAATTTTCTTCATCAAACTTATTTACCTTTTTAATTATTTCATCCTGTGTGTCTGCCTTTTGTTGCCACTGTGATTCTAGATGTTTTAATTCTGAGAACACTTTAGACATGTACTATTTGATAAGCTCTGCTTTCACCAGTTGTTCATATACAAATTCAATAATTTCTTTTGATAATCTTGAGACTTTCGCTACTGCTTTCTCTTCCTACTTTATTTGTGCTTCCCAATCCTTGAATAGGATCTCCTTATGAAACTTATCTACCTGGGGTAGATTAGCTTCCTTTCCTGAGTCTGATGCTTTCCATTGAATGTGCTCATTGATTTTCTTCTCAAGCTTATCACATTCAAGTTTCTGGGTAGCTACCTTCTAAACCAATATTTCATTTGAGTCACAATAAGAGTCAATAATAGAATCTTGTTGGCAAAATACTACATGTTTTTGCTTTAACTTAGCATTTACATCCAATGCTTCTTTGATGAATTGCTTTGATTGCGATTGACTTTGTAATCTGGTCATTGCTTCTTCCAGTTTTTCTTGTTTCTAAGTGATTTCTTCTTGATGCTGCAATTTAATATTTTAAAAATAATTTTTAAATTGGGCTATCTTTGATTTCATTTTCTCGCTAGAATTATATTTTTATTGATCTAACAGTCTTTCTAGTTCTTGTGTTATGTCTTCCTTCTGCTTCATTAACATTTTAACCTTCGTAGCTTTATCAACAGTGACAGTAGTATATCCCCCTGCATACTATGATAATTTAGTTAAATGTTCAGTAGGATCAGATAAGGAATCCTTCCATAAAACGTCAACAGATTCATCTGTGAGGTTTGAGACTGTTTCATCAGTTCTTCTCCTTTTATTTCTCTTGAATACAACCTTATAACTGGGAATGTAAATGATACCTAGCAACGAAATTTCCTCAACTTATAAAACTATTTGTTCTGTAGGGTAGGTCGGTATGTTCTCTCGATCATGAGTCTCTCGAACTTGTTGTTGTGGATTAACAGTTTCCACTATCTTCTGGGAATGTTTAGGTGTATGAAAACTAGTTACTTGATCAACATTGGGATTGGCTTTAGGAGATTTTATTACTTCAGAAAACCCATCCCATTCACTACTCAAATTCTTCATTTGGGACATTTCTGATTGATCAATTTTGTCATGACTGTGCTGAAATTCTTGAGAGGTTGTCTTTGTTCCGTTACCTTCTCTTTTTTCCTGCATCTCTATCTCTTGGATTACCTGATCAATTATCTTCTCTGTCCTATCATTTTTGGATTCATATTCATTTTTAGAATGATCCGAATTGTGAGATTGATGCTTTGATTGAACCGATTCATCCTCAGGCATGTATTTTGTTTCATTATCCAAGCTGATACTTGGAGTAGGTTTGTTGAAATCTTCAATAGTTAACAAATTGAGAGGAATTCTATCTAGTATCTTATTTCTATATATTTGGAGGACTTCCAAATCATCTTGGCTAAGTAGACTGGATGAAAATTTAATTATATTTGAAAACTTTTCCATTCCTTGGAAGAGATCATCAAATCCATCTATTTCCTTTACAAAAAGCTTCAGCTTGATCTCTGTGATGTAATTTTTAATAACATCATTTGGATCATACAACCTCTTTGGAATTACTGCCAAATTCAATAGATTAATCTTCGAAACCTCCTTGTAGGTATGGCCAATATCAAAAAGTAAAAAAATACCGCACTATAAAGGGAAATTAGGCCAAACGACCTTCTTTCCATCTTTTAGCTGTTTGTAAAACCATTAATAAGCTGGTAGGCTATCTCTCTTGCAAGTAGCTTATCAGGAACATAATATGGTAGGACATGGGGAGAAGCATAACTCCCAAATAATCTGACATATGTAAAATTCTCCTCTGCAAACCATCTAGCCACAAAAAGAATAGCTGCACTAGCCTCTTTAGAAACCCTAGGGGCTTTCTTATTGAATATCATCTGGTGCATAGGAAACACGACTCCATGAATTTTTTTATAAAAATGCAGATGGAAGTATGAATCCCAAAGGGCTCTGTGGTAAATTTGGATTGGGGTAGTGTCTTGGGTAGTCCATTTCCATCATACGGTAGGAAAACTAGAAGAAAAGAAGATTGTGTCCATGACATAGGAAGACATGTAAAAGGGATGTATTTCTGTAGATGAAATACTCCTTTTATTCCTATATTCTGTGATGTATTTGGCTAAACTGTTAGATAGGATATTTTCCCAATTCAGAATTAATAAATTAATGATTGTGTCAATCAATGGAACCCAATATACTGAAAACCTAGTGGTATCAGGTTTTGAAAACAATCTACACAACATACTGGCAGCATAGAAATAAGGGTAAGGAAGTTGGGAAATTGAGTATGTACCGATTTTATCTCGCTTTCGCTTTCCCTGGTCTTCCTTCCATTATTTTATGAATTTCATGAGGTCCAGGTGCTCTACCCTAAGGCCTTGAAAAAAGGCTTTGTCATAGTTTTGTTATGGGTCTGGTAAGTGGTACATTGCTTTGAAATAATCTGCCCCGAAAGAACAAATATTCTCTCTTCTTGAATCTTTGAAATTTTTGTCTTTTATGTTTAAGTGGTTAATTTCCCACTTAACCATATCTATGTAAGGGATAAATTTTGGCCTTGTGGCTACCTTGTGGACGAATGAATATGCAACGTTAAAATCAGTCGGGTCTAAAGAAACAGGTAATTCTGCTGAAGCAACTTTATCTATCACTATTGGCTTTTTATTTTCGAAAAACTGATACATTTCTTCCCATGAAAAACTACCACATTCCTTATTGAAGGCGGTGTCTGAAAATAAGGGAGACATGTCTGAGTCTTCAGTAGATGTCGTTTGTTCAATCTCTTTTCCTTTCTTATCCGTCTCTATTTTCTTCGTTCTGTTAGTTGGTTTCCTTATTTCAAGTATACAGAGAAATCATTAGAAATATATATAAGAAGAGAAAAATCCATCATTAATTTATTTCAAACATTAAAAAATAGATATGAATCTATCAAATATGATATTAATCATAGATAATCATTTCAAAATAAAATATCTTACACCCTCGCACGAAATAGCTATCAATCAACTTAAGTTGTTAGATCTCAGAATTTGGTTTGATTTGAAATAATTCATTTCACATGCTTGAGTAATTAAATTCCATTCATTCTTAAATTGCATCATATAACTTTTACCGCTTGTGATGTTTACCCATAAATTTAGCGAAATGTGATCTGCGCAAAATGTACATCGCAACTCTTATGCGATAATTGTATTTGCTTTTCGTTAAGTTGTGCGAAATGTGAATTGTGCATTCAAGAAGTCAAGCGGCCATGATTTATGGGATTTTAGAGCTTTATATGCATTGCTTTTTTGGCTTGTCAGGTCTACGTAATAGCAATTTATGCTGAATTTCTTTATATGTTTGATTGTTTAAAATGAGGTGCGATGCGATAAAGAAATTATAACAGTGATTGGAGTTTTTTGTAAATTTAAAACATAACTTCGGAAAAAGGCCTAGCGTGTTTCACAACCCACATGAATTAATGGTTTTCAAGTCTTTTTAGTTGTAAGCTATGTGGTTTGTGATGCGCACTAAGAAATAAAGCAGAAAAAACTAAAAGAAAACTTTATTTCCTAAAGTTTTTTGTTTTAAATATAAAATTAAATTTCCTATATATTTCTAAAGGGTCCCCATTTATAAAAATAAATGGGGGTTGTTGTATAACACAAAAATTGGTGATTCACTAGGGAGAACCAGCTATCTCTGACTAATTTTGTCAAATTTCTAAAACTTTTTTGAAATAAAAATAGTTGTAGGAATGAATTTCAAACAAATAACATCTTACTAAGCAATGAAATATCTCTTGGTTATAATTCATAATAATCCCTCTTTTAAAGATATAAGTATGAGAATCTATATCAGTCTTTACTCATTTCAAAAATATAAAGAAAGTGGCTCTTACGGATCGACTTTATAAAAATTTTCTCTTTTCTCACAAATAAAGCCTTTGTTCCAATAAGAAATTTAAGCTTTTGGCAGGGTTACCTTTTACCCAACAATGATTCATTGTCCCATATAGTGGTTCTTACAATTTTCAAAAATAAATTCTAATTTTTGAAACTTTCATTTTTGTATTATATTTTTTATTTACTTAAAAGCCATTATCTTGGCTTGGTAGCCAAATGATGACAATTCCATTCACTAGTTCTAATTAAACTAATCAAGCTGGCTCCTGATGAGATCCCTTTTTATCTTGATATAATCTCAAGTCATTACCTTGTTTTGGTAGGAAGTATTGGTAATGTCAGTTAAACTATTTCCCTGTGAACATGGTAAACAAACTCGTGATGAGACTTATTATCATTTAAGTTTTTCTAGTTATAATATTTTTGAATTTCTTTCAAAAATTAAAATGTTTCCCGGATGGGGTGAATCATAGGTCCTCTTAAGGATTATGGATGATAATGTTGAGTTTTGGATTTATTTTCTGTAAAACAGTCTTTACCATGTTAAAGATTCTTTTCTTGACTGATAACAAAATAATCATGCTATATAAGGATGAGAGTTCATCAAAGAATAAATAACTTCAGTGAAATTACATCTTTCATTGAAAATAAAATCTATTTGTCTTTCAAATCTTTCAGTTGTTTCCTTAACACTTATTATTTATATAATCAATAAATAAAAAAGGATCATCTAAGATTTTTTTTTTGAAAAGCCAAAAATTTATACTAAGCAACTTTTATTTTTCTAAGGAAAAGAAAACGACACTAGTATACAGGGAATAGAAGGGGTTACCTCCTATGAAAAGTATTTTTTCAAAAGCTTCCCATTAACAGGAAAAAATCCTTTTTGCTTGATAGATCTTGCAATAAGAATGTTGATGGGCCTATTTATTCAATTATTTGAAATGTACCTAGCCAGAGTTTTTGAAACTTTGTGTGTTTACCTTTTTCCTCATGTTCTTTGTCCCATTTCAATATGAAATCGCAAATTTGAAAATTTTTCGGAGTAACAGAAGTTGAATCAAATGAGGCTTTTACTATCGGTTGATGATGTGCATGAGTATGTTTAGCCTTTTCTGTTTCTTCCTCTAACTTAAGAATTTGACATTGTCTAAGTTGTAAAGAAGAAGAAGGAGATTCATCAATAAATTGTACTAAGGAAAGAGAGGGAATAACTACATTGGTAGGAAGTACAGCTTCTTTGCCATAAACAAGATTGAATGGAGAAGTGCCAATAGAAGCTTTTTGAGTTATTCGATCTTCCCAAGGAGCAAATATTAATGACTTTTGCCAATTTCATTGGTTTTGACCAACAGCTCTTTTGATTATTCTAATCAAGTTCTTGTTTGTAGATCTTGCTAAACCATTTCCTTGAGGGTAATAGTTTGCAGAATATTAAAGTTTAAAACCTATTTTGATTGAAAATTCCATCATAGCAGTTCTTGAGAAATAAGATGTGTTATCAAACATTAGAGCACTAGGTAAGCTAAACCTGGTTATGATATTTTGGTCGATGAAATCAATGATATTCTCAAAGTTGGCTACCTTTAATGGAATTGTTTCCACCCATTTAGTAAAGTAATCTGTAGCCGTGAGAATATATCTATGCTTCTTGGAAGAGTTAGGAGCAATCTCACCAATTATATCTAATCCCCATTGTTCAAATGGTTGTTTGATATTGATTGGATGCAATGGAGATGTTGGCTTCCTTTGTCTTCCAGATGCACTTTGACACACTTTCCATTTCCTTGCATATTCATGAGCATATTTGAGAAGTGTAGGCCAATAGTATCCTGCATGTAGGATTTTTTGTGATGTCATATTTCCTCCAAAATGTACTCCAGTTGGTCCATCATGGATTTCCTGCAAGATTTTCTTTGCTTCAGATTTTTCTAAGCATCTTAAAAGTATAGAATCAAATTTTCTCCTAAATAATACATCGCTTATTAATTCATATTGCTTGGCCTTTAATCTGAAAGCCCATTTTGTTTTTTAACTGAGTTGATTCAAAGCATATCCATTTTTCAGATAGAATATAAGATCAACATATTGAGATTGTGCATTGTTCAGGCTTACCTCTGATATTTTCACATTGTTACCTGAATCTTCTTCCGATGATAGATGGGATGCTCCTGTAAGTATTGTGCAAAAACCTTGACCTCTAACAATTTTAGAGGGTCTAATTTCTCCATCATATTTTTGTAAAGCAATGACCTTGTTAACCCTTTTCTCTCCTAATTCTCTTCGCATCAATAGTTGTCTCACTGTAGAGAATGGAGCTATGATTTTGGTGTGAGTTTTCAGGAGAAATGGATTGAAATAATTTATAGCCTTAAAGACATAAAATGCTTGTTTTTCGACATATGTGTAATTTATTTCTGCACCTTGCAAATTGGAACTAAAAAATGATATTGGCTCTTCAATTTGATGGTCATTAAGTTGTGTTAAAACAGTAGCGTATGATGTATCTGATGAAAATGTGTATAAAGTAAAAGGATTAAGAAAATTGGGGGTAGTCAGGAATGGAGAATTGATAATTGATTGTTTAATAAAATGAAATGCTTCTCTTTCATTATGTCCCCATTTAAAGAAAAAAAAGTTCTTAATCATGTTTTGTAATGGTAAAACTATTTGCAAAAAGTCAGGGACAAACATTTTAACAAAATCAATTTGCCCAAGAAACGACTGCATAGATTTCTTACTATGAGGGAAAGGAATTCTTTTAATTTCTTCAATTATTTTAGGATCAATATAGATACCTCTTTTTGACACAATGAATCCTAAATTTTTTCCTTCATATAATGCAAAAAATGATTTCTTTGAATTTAAGGAGATACCATACCTTTTGTATCGGTGAAAGACTTGATTTAGTTCATTCACATGACTAGTTACTTGTTTATAAAACACTATAATGTAATCTAAATAAATAACCAATGTTGTATTTATGAGCCCCCTAAAAGCTCTGTCCATAGCTCTCTGAAAAGTGGCGCATGCATTAATTAATCCAAATGACATCTTTTGATAGCCGTAAATTCCCCACTTAGTTTTGAACGTAGTTTTCAATCTGTCATCTGGATGTACGAGATTTTGGTTATATCCCGAGAATTCATCGAGAAAGGACATAAGTTCAAAACCAACTAATATTTGTAGTAGTTGTTCCATGGTTGGTAATGGAATGTTGTCCTTCTGACAAGCTTTGTTTAAATTCCTAAAATAAATACAAATTCTAATATCTCCATTCTTCTTCCTGACATGTACCGAATTCGATACCCATTTAGAAAGCCTGACTGGAAAGATGATTTTTTTCTTGAGGAGTTTGTTCACTTCTGTTTTTATTTTATTTTTCATATTTGGATGAATCTTCCTTAATTTTTGTTGTATAGGTTTTTCTTCTGAGATCATAAGAATTCTGTGTTGAATCACAGAAGTGTCATATGTCTTAAGATCAGTATAATCCCAAGAAAAAACACTTTTTTACATTCTAAACAATTTGATAAATGATAATATTTCTTCAGAAGATAGACCAAGACCTAGATTGACATTTTGAGGCTTTTCGTCAGATCCTAGATTTACTAACTCAAATATTAAGGTAGAGATTTTTGCTTTTGATTTGGTAACTCTTTTAAACCTATCTCTCAGATCATATAGGTCTTCTAACTTGATAACAGATTTAGGAATAGGATTTTCATATTTTTCTTTGTTAATATGAATGTCATGTTCATTTTCATCCAAATTTTGGCTATTATAAGATCCTTCAGATTTCAAGAAATCTATGATATCTAAATCATTATTGAATACTCTGAAATTGGTAATATTATTAGGAATGGATGGCCTAAAAATTAATTCAATAGATAATCTATCGGGAATAAACTCTTGGGATGCGATTAACTTTGATGCTACGTCAGCCAGTAGATCTGCACTAGCATTCTGCATTCTAGGTACAGAAGAAATGTTGAAGGCTAAGAAACGAATGGTTAATTCTTGGACTAATGATTGATAATGTTTTAAATGTCTAGAATTACAATGAATGGTACCTCTTACCTATCTAAAAATGATTTCTGAATCTCCTAGAACCCTCAGATATTTGATATTTATATCAACAGCTTTGCAAAACCCTTGAAACAATGCTTCATATTTAGCTACATTATTTGTACAATAAAATTCCAATATGCAGGCTAACATGGTCTTTTCTCCTTCTAGGTTTATTAAAATACATCCAGCGCCCGCACCATCTTTATATTTAGAACCGTCAAAATAAAGATTCAAAAATAAAGAGTTAACTAATGTTCTATCTACAAAATTTATACATCTGGAACTATTTGGCTGGGAAAATTTCTCAATCTGAGAAACAACTGCATTATCAAAGAAAGGTGATGGTTAAGCATTGACATTTCCCAAAAATAACCCTGTTGAGTAGTTTCCAATAAAGTTATTATTGAATACTATTGGTTCATTTACTCCTTCGATATCGGTGATTGTATGCTTCATGAAATTTTCACAGTTCACCCGAATTTGATTTGGATTCCCATTATATGGCAACCACATATGTGACCACATGTTGCGAAATAACCATGAAGTTTTTTAGACCAGTCTCATCTTAAAAATAAACCATAAAATTTAGGAATATCAGCTACCAGTATATCAATTATTTGAATAATCTTGGGATTTGATGACAATCTGATGGAAACAGAATTTATTTCTCCTACCACATCTACTTTGGTTCTATCAAGTTTTACTATATGAATAGGGGAACTATGAGGAGTTACGTTCAACTTAGCACACACTAATTTTGGCATTATATTAGAGGAAGCCCCTAAGTCTATTAAACAATTATGAACGTTTTTGTGATATATCTCATAGGTTAAGAGAAATGGAGGAGTATGAGAGATGGAACGATCACCTATCATAATCAAGTCTGTAGCATCTATTTTCATTGAAGGAGAAGGTGGATTACCCATTTAATTAGTAGTTTTCACTATTACTGGAGTAGGTAAGTTTGAAGCAGGAACCACATTTAAGTCTCTAAGTAAGATCTTCTGTTGTTGCTTCAATTTAGTAAGCTTTTGAATTGAAATTTTGGCCTTGGTTTTCTTCATATATTCAACTACATTATACTCAATAGTGTCTGAGACTACCATTGTCTTAGATGCAGGTGGAGTATCTGAAGTAACGAGACTTGTTTGTGTAGCCTTTGAAGTAGACTTTTTGCTTACTGATTTATCCTTAGCAAGAGTTGAAATATTTTTCAGTTGATTTGGCTCTGTTGCTTCAGTAGTCTTTTTTCTCCTTCTGCTCATAGGTAAAGCTTCATGTTGTTCATCATTTGGTAGGATTAAATACCACATTCCATTTTGTTCAAATTCTTCCTCTTTGTCATCTTCTTCTTCCCCTATTTTCTCTTCCTCTGTTTCTAGATCAGATTCAACATTAGATATGATATTTGGAGGCTGATTATTAGAGCACTAGCCTTTCTTAAAGTTTCTAAAATTCTTCTTTGAGCTAGCATTTTCAGCAACTTGTTTCTTGATATCTTCCATCTCTTTTGTCATAGTCTTCAAAAAAAATTTAAGACCTTCTACATCAAAAGGATCTTTTGGCATCTTCTTTTTAGAATCATATTTGAAAGATACCTTCTTTGATTTTCGATCTTATTGATAATTCCTTTTCTCAAGATCGGTTATGTGTTTCTCTACAGATAGATATTGTTTCATGTTTTCTGCAAGTGTTTCTAGTTTCGATCTATCAACAAAAATAGCTATATTGAATGGAAGAGATGAAATATACCACTCAATTTGAACTTCTGCACCAGGAACTGCTGTAGCAGGAATTTTATTGAGTAATTTATTAAATCCTGAATTGAAATATTTCATTTTCTCACCTATTTTAACTTTTAGATTTGAAAAATCATTGATGAGCATAGCAGTGGTCCTGTCATCCCCAAACTTAGCTAGAAATTGTTCTTCGAACATATTCCAACTAGTTATAGAGTAGGCAGGCAGTGAAAAATACCAGGATCTTGCGGATCCTTTTAATGTATATGGAAATAATCTTACAACGCAATCCTCTTCAACTAATCCATTTAGATTGACAACTAACATAAAATTTTGAATGTGTTCTTCTGCTGGAATACCATCATCATGATTAAATTTAGGTAACCATCTTTCAGGTGACTTTGGTAGAGCATGAAGAGGAGCGAACATGTTTACAACCCTTGGATTTCTTCATGGATTTACATTTGGTGGAGGTACTTGTCCTGCCATTGGATTTTGAATGGGTTGGTTGGGTGGAGTTTGAGTTCAAGAAGAGGTGGGCTGAGTGCTAGGACTAGTTGAAGGGATAGTAGTTTGAGTATTGGAACTAGTCAAAGTAACACTAATTGCTTGAATGGAAGTTGTGGAAGTGAGTGGAGGTAATGGAGGTGAATGGGATAATATCTCACTGGCGATTGACTCTGATTGAGTCCTCTTTAGTCTCTTTCGAGTACTATCGATGGGAAATTCAAAAGGAAAAATTCCTATATTTTCACTTTCTGATCGAGTTAATATTCTTCGAGGTTGTAAAGAAGACGAAATACTAATATCTGATATTTGACAAGACTCAATCTTTTCAGATGAAATGGATACTCTCTCTAACTTTTCTATCAAAGACTGAACTTCTAGGGAGGCTTTATGGGAATTAGGAGACAATATGGGTTGAATATCACTAGGAGACTTAGGAGAAGGATGATACACTTCATATTTTAAAGATGAGGATCTAGATAATTTTCTGGAAGTTGATGGGGATCTAGAGGGAGAGAGACTCTTTGATTAACCTTTATATTGATCAGATATTTTTTCCATTCACAGGGCCCTCCTTCTAGTGCTAGAATTTTGAGGCCTCGGAATTCTGCTGTCGAAACATGGGGAAAACCACTCGGTCTGGACCTTAAAACAACTCATTTTTCATTTGGTGTAGTGGCTCTGACTGGGGATGATGGGACTAGTTTCCCAATAAGGATAACTTTGAGTGTGTTTTGATTATGCAATTGAGAATTATTTTTAATCTATCATATGAGTCTATCTAAACTATTTATTCTACTATATACCCAGGGTGTTTCTTCCTTTATGTGATCTAAAGAGATATCCTTCAACTATTAGTAATATAGATCATTTAATAGTTGAAAGAGATTAAAATTATGTGATATGATTCTTCTAACAAAGTAGTTTGACTTGAAGAATTGTGAAAAATATATCGCATCCATATGTGTGATTATACATTCAATAACAAATCACAGACAAATATTAGAACAGAAGTGCATGTAACATTCGGCTATAATAATGTTTCAAATATTTAATGAAATAAAAATATGATTGTCAATCTATAAAGTAATACTTAATACAAGTGAATAAAAGTACCATATGTACGAAGTTCTACTCATGTAAACTGACAGTGATTGATCCGCTCCTCTTCACTTTCAACCAAGTTAAAGAGTACAGTAGTGCAACATCAGTTAAACATCTTTAGTTGTCAAACTATAACATATATGTGTTCCACTAATTCATCAAAGCATTCACAAACTTACAATAGTGCATTCTTTGCAAATGTTTTTGAACAATTTATGGACCCTTCTCTAAATGCATGAGAGGGGTTTAAATACTAAACTAACTATGTCTTAAAATAGATTATTACAAAAATATAGAGGAGGTTTCAAACAAATATCCCCATAAGACTAAATTAAACTACAATCTAGGAAAATAAAGTAACAATATTAATTTATGAATTCCACCCTTTCTTTTGTATTTTGTCACAAAGTTGAGGATTATCAAGCATGGGCTAGAGCTGAGCTGGCTGTAAAATGATCGATTTGACCTGTCCCTTGAATATTTCGTTTGAAAGTACTGGCTGTGATATTTTTGTTGAATCTGTTAAAGACTGCGGGATATGATATTGATGATAAGGTTTGATCAGAAAATTCCAATAATTTTCTTGATCAAACTTATTTACATTTTTAATTATTTCATCCTGTGTGTCTGCCTTTTGTTGCCACTATTATTCTAATTATTTTACTTCTAAGAACACTTCAGACGTGTACTCTTTGATAAGCTCTACTTTCACCAGTCATTCACATACAGATTCAATAATTTCTTTTGATAATCTTGAGGCTTTCGTTGCTACTTTCTCTACCTACTTTATTTGTCCTTCCCAATCGTTGAATAGGATCTCCTTATGAAAATTATCTACCTGGGGTAGATTAGCTTCCTTTACTAAGTTTGATGCTTTCCATTGAATGTGTTCATTGATTTTCTTCTCGAGCTTATCACATTTAAGTTTCTAGATAGCTACTTGTTGAACCAGTGTTTCACGTGAGTCACAATAAGAGTCAATAATAGAAGCTTGTTGGAAAAATACTTCCCATTGTTGCTTTAACTTAGCATCTACATCCAATGCTTCTTTGATGAATTGCTGTGATTATGGTTCACTTTTTAATCTGGTCATTGCTGCTTTCATTTGTGCTTGTTTCTTAATGATTTCTACTTGATGCTGCAACTTAAGATTTTCAAAATCCTTTTGAAATTGGGCTATCTTTGATTTCATTTTCTTGCGGGAATTATATTTTTCTTGATCTAACAGTCTTACTAGTTCTTGTATTCTTTCTTCCTTCTACTTCAGCAACATTTTAAGCTCAGTAATTTATCAAGAGTGGTAGTAGCACATGCCCCTACATACTGTGATAATTTATTTAAATGTTCAGTAGGATGAGATAAGGAATCCTTCCACAAAACATCAATAGATTCATTTGTGAGGTTTGAGACTGTTTCATTATTTCTTTTCCTTTTATTTATCTTGAATACAGCCTTATAACTAGGATTGTAGAAGATATCTAGCGACGAAATTTCCTCAACTTGTAAAACTATTTGTTCTGTAGGGTAGGCTGGTATGATCTCTCGATCATGACTCTCTGGAACTTGTTGTATTGGATTAACAATTTCCACTATCTTCTAGTAATGTTCAGGTGTATGAAAACTAGTTACTTGATCAACATTGGGATTGGCTTTGGGATTTTTTATTGGTTCAGAAAAATCATCCCATTCACTACTCAAATTCTTCGTTTGGGACTTTTCTAACTGATCAAGTGTGTCATGACTGTGCTGAACCTTTTGAGAGGTTATCTCTGTTCTGTTACCTTATATTTTTTCCTGCATCACTATCTATTTCATTACCTGATCAATTATCTTCTTTGGGCTATCCTTTATGGATTCAGATTCATTTTTAGAATGATCTAAATTGTGAGATTGACGCGATTCATACTCAGACATGTCTTTTGTTTCATTATCCAAGCTGATATTTGGAGTAGGTCTGTTGACATCTTCAATAGTTAAAAAATTCAGAGGAATTATCTCCAGCCTCTTATTTCTGTATATTTGGAAGGCTTCCAAATCATCTTGGCTAAGTTGAATAGATGCAAATTTAATTATGTCTAAAATATTTTCCATGCCTTGGAAGAGATCATCAAATCCATCTATTTCCTTTACAAAAGGCTTCATCTTGAGCTCTTTGATGTAATTTTTAATTACATTATTTGGATCATACAGCCTCTTTGGCATTACTGCAAAATTCAATAGATTAATGTTCGAGACCTCCTTGTAGGTATGGCCAATATCAAAAATTGTAAAAGTACCGTACTGTAAAGGGAAATTAGGCCAGATGGACTTCTTAGCATTTTTCAGTTGTTTAGTAATACCATTAACAAGCTGGTAGGCTATCTCTCTTACATGTAACTTATCAGGAACATAATATGGTAGGACGTGGGGAGAAGCATAAATCCCAAATACTCTGAAATATGTAAAATTATCCTCTGCAAACATCTAGCCATAGAAAGAATATCTGGACTAGCCTCTTCAAAAACCCTAGGGGCTTTCTTATTGAATATCATCTAGTGCATAGGCAACATGACTCCATGAAATTTTTTATAAAAATGCAGATGAAAGTCTGAATCCGAAAGGGCTCTATGGTAAATGTGGATTGGGGTAGGGTGTTGGGTAGTCCATTTCCATCCCATGGTAGGAAAATTAGAAAAAAATCAGATTGCATCCATGACATAGGCAGACATATAAAAGGGAGGTATTTCTTTAGATGAAATACTCCTTTTATTCCTATATTCTGTGATGTGTTTGGCTAAACTGTCAGATACGATATTTTTCCAATTTAGAATTAAGGAATTGACGATTGCGTCAATCAATGGAATCCAATCTACTGAAAACCTAGTCATATCAGGTTTTGAAAACAATCTACACAACATACCGACAAAACAATAATAATGGTAAGGAAGTTGGGAAATTGAGTACATACCGAGTTTATCCTGGTTTAGCTTTCCCTGGTCTTCCTTCCATTTTTTTTATGACTTTCATGATATATGGGTGCTCTACTCTAAAGCCTTGAACAAAGGCTTTTTCATATTTTTTTGTGGTTCTAGTAAGCGCTACATTGCTTTTAAATCATCTACCCTAAAAGAACCAATATTCTCGCTTCTTAAATCTTTAAAAGTTCTATATTTTATGCTTAAGTCGTTAATTTCCCACTTAACCATATCTATGTAAGGGAGAAGTTTTGGCCTTGCGGCTACCTTCTGGACGAATGAATATGCAATGTCAAAATCATTCGGGTCTGAAGAAACAGCTAATTATGCTGAAGCAACTTTATCTATCACTATTGGTTTTTCATTTTCAAAAAATTGATGCATTGCTTCCCATGACAAACTACCGCATTGCTTGTTGCAGGTGGTGTCTGAAATTAAGGGGGACATGTCTGAGTCTTCAATAAACGTCGTTTGATCAATCTCTTTGCCTTTCTTGTTCGTCTTTATTTTCTTCGTTCTGTTGGTTGGTTTCCTGATTTCAAGTATACAGAGAAATCATTAGAAATATATGGAACTAAGAGACAAATCCGTCATTAATTTATTTCAAACATGAAAAAATAGATATGAATCTATCAAATATGATATTAATCATCGATAATCATTTCAAAATAAAATCTCTTACACCTTCGCACGAAATAGCTATGAATCAACTTAAGTCATTAGATCTAGGAATTTGGTTGATTTGACATAAGTCATTTCACATGCTTGAGTAATTATATGCCATTCATTCACATATTGCATCATATAACTTCTACTGCTTGTGATGTTTACCCATAAATTCAGCGAAATGTGGTCTACGCAAATTGCACATCGGAACTCTTATGCGATGATTGTATTTTCTTTTGGTTAAGTTGCGCGAAATGTGAATTGCACATCCAAGAAGTCAAGCGGCCGCACCTTATGGGATTTTAGAGCTTTAGATTCATTTCTTTGTTGGCTCGTTGGGTCCTCGTAATCGCAATTTATGTGGAATTGCTTTATAAGTTTGATTGTTTAAAATGAGGTGTGATGCGATAAAGAAATTATAACGGTGATTGGATTGTTTTGCAAGTTTAAAACATAACTTCGGAAAAAGGCCTAGTGTGTTTCGCAGCACGCATGACTTAATGGTTTTCAAGTCTTTTTAGTTGTAAGCTATGTGGTTTGTGATGAACACTAAGGAATGAAGCAGAAAAACTAAAATAAAACTTTATTTCCTAAAGTTTTTTGTTTTAAAGATATTAAATTTCCTATTTATTTCTAAAGGGTCCCCATTTATTAAAATAAATGGGGCTTGTTGTATATGAAAATAGGTTGTAGCCGTAAAAATACCCAGTCACCTACATCAAAACATCTTTCACTGCAATGTTGATCTGCTTGTTGTTTCATTTGATTTTACACCAAAGTGAGGTTATCCTTTAAGGGTTGGAGAACTTGTTGTTGATGCTCGATGTGTTCTTCCACTAATTGAACGTTAGAATTTTCTCTTAAAGAGGATGTGATGAAAAATGGATGATATCCATAAAGTGCCATAAATGGGGTCATTTTTTCTACAATATGGAAGGAAGTGTTATACCACCATTTAGCTAGAGTTAACCACCTCACCCATTGTGTCTGTTTATCAGATACAAAGTAACGAAGATATCCTTCCAAACATTGGTTTACTATCTCATTTTTCCCATCAGATTGAGGATGATATGATGAGCTATGAGATAATTGAGTACCCAAACAAGAAAATAATTTTTTTCCAAAAATTTCGTGTAAAAATGGGATCTCTATCGCTTACAATTATCTTTGGGTTTCCATGTAGCTTTTGAATTGTTTCCATAAATGCAGTAGCAACTGTACTGATTTAAATGGATGAGATAATGCACAAAAGTGTGTGTACTTGGTATGTTTGTCAACTACCACCATGATGACAGTATTTCCTTCAAACTTGGGTAAACATGTGATCAAATCCATTGAAACCTCCTCCCAACATTGACTTGAAAAGGATAAAAGTTGTAAAAAACTTGGGGTCTTAATGGTCTCAACTTAACTATTTTGGAAAACCAAATATTCTGCCACAAAATTTTGAATATCAGATTTAAGGCCATCCCAAAAATATTCCTTCTTGACCCCGTGGTAAGTTTTTAAAAATATCGAGTGCCCTCCCAAGGGAGAGGTGTGCAATTCCACAATAATATTTTATTTGAGTTGGGATTTCTTACAAAGATATAAGTAATCTTTGTACCATAACGAACCATTTTTCCAGCTAAATGCTTCAGATGTACTAGTATCTTGATGCAAATTTTGAATAAGTGTCCACACCTTTTCATCACTCTTCCGTTAATCCCTTGCTTCAGTTATCCACTCAAGTTGGATAATAGAAATGCAGAAAAGCATTGCTTACACATCCTCATCCTTTCTTAAGAGTGCAGATGCAGAAACATATTTCTTCCCCTTTTTGTAATGATTTCAAAGTGATAACCCAACATATTTATGACCCATTTTTGGTATTCTTCTAAATATAATCTTTGTTCCAAAAATTACTTAAGACTATCATGATCGGGTTTTAGCTTGAAGTGTCTTCCCATTAGGTAAGGTGGACATTGATTTAGTGCATGTAGTATTTCCAACATTCCGTTCTCATAAATAGGTTTTTTAAAATCATTTCCTTTCATTGGACGACTTTGAAAATAAATGGGTCTTCCTTCTTGCATCAACACCGCACCAATTTCATTTCCTGAGGTAGCAAATTCCACAATAAAAGTTTTTGTGAAGTCTGGCATAACTAAGACTGATGCTTGGCACATTGGCACTTTAAGATGTTCAAAGGCCTTGCTTGTGCAATCCAAGAAAATTAATCTTTCTTCAGTAATGATGTTAGAGGTTTCGATATTCTCTCTTAACAAACTTGTGATAATACCTTATTAATCCTAGAAATCCTCGAATATGCTTAATGGTTGTGGGGATTTTCCATTCCTTCATGGATTTAATCTTTTAAGGGTGTACCTTAACACCCTCATGAGATACAATATGACCCAAATATTTCACCTCCTATACTCCAAAGAAAAATTTGGAGGTTTTTTCATATAATTGTTTCTCATCCAATAGTTTGAGCACCCTATCATCATGTTGAACATGATCCTTCCAAGACTTGTTGTAGATTAGTATATCATCAAAAAGTACTAACACAAATTTTCTAAGGAAGGTATTGAAAATGGAATTCAACAAACCTTGAAATGTGGAAGGTGCATAAGTAAGGCCAAAACTCATGACGAAAAAATCATAATGATCCGCATGTGTTTTTAATGTTGCTTTTTAAAGGTCTTCAGCCTTCATTCTAGTTTTATGATATCCAGAGTGAATATCCATCTTGGTGAAGTAAATTTATCCATGTAATTCATCCAATAATTCATCAATGATGGGGATGGAAAATTTATCTTTAATAGTGAGCTTGTTGAGCTCCCTATAATTCAGACACATATTCCATGATCCATCCTTCTTATGCAACAATACTACTAGAGAAGAGAAAGAACTTTGACTAGGTTGAATTATACCAGCCTCTAGCATTTCTACTACCATACGTTCAATTTCACTCTTTTGAGCATAACGATATATGTAAGGCCTGATGTTTGGAGGAACACTTCCTGGAATAAAATGAATAGCATTATCATGATCACAAATAGGTGGGAGTCTCAAACACCTTGGAATGATTGTCCAATACATTTTAGGTATATAGAGAAAAAAATGAATTTGATTTTTGAACCTCTAGTGAGCATAATTGTGCAATTAAACTTTGTTTTTCTTTCTTTGAAAGCTTTGTCATGACATTAGATATGATTATCTTTCCTGCCTTCCCTGTGATACCCTGTAATTCAACTTCCTTTCCTTCTGAAAAAAAATTCAAGAAACGTTCTTGAAAATTTAAAGCTACCATCCCCAAAGATTGAAACCATTGTACTCCTAGTACAACATCAAAACCACCCATTGGAATGGAGAGAATTGGAATATTCAATAAATATTCCCACATGGTTAGCTTGATATTATGGCACTTTCTAGAGAAATTTATAGTTCCTCCATTTAAAACCATCACTTGGCACTTTGGTGCTGGGTATAGGAAGTAATTCAACTCCTTGGGTTACCTTACAATGAATAAAATTATGGGTACTACCCAAATCAATGAGCACTATTACATTTTTCTTCTTGATATGTCATTCTCTATTGAGAGTTTTAGGAGTGATAATTCCTGTCAATGTATTACAAGATATGATTGGATCCGTTTCTTTTTCCTCTAGGGATGGTTCCTGGTGTATATCCTCTTCTTGAAGTTTCTTGTCCCTTTTCTTCCTCCTCTTCACAATCTATGGAAAATAATTTCTTCTGAGCACACTTATGAACTTTAGCATATTTTCTATCACAACTATAGCGGAACCCTTTTGCTCTTTTTTATTCCAATTATTGTGGTGTCAACCTTGTAGGTTGTTGAAATCTAGGAGTAGGAACACTTCCATATTTAGAGATGTGAGTGGTAGGCTTTCTTGTCAGCGTAATTTTGCTTTCATTTTTTCTTTCCAACCTGAATTCCTTCTCCAATGAATCAGGTTCCCAATTGTAAAACTCATGTTGGATGTTATCCTTTAAAGCACCTATGAAGGCAATCCTATGCTCCTCTGGAATATCCTTTACCATTATATTCAATTTTTGGAAGTCCTTAATATGCTACACCATTGAACCCTTTTGTTTTATATTTATCAATTGGCTAAAGAAGGTGTTGATATTTGTATCCTCATAATGTGCTATCATTTCCTCCATAAAAATTTACCAACTGACAATTTGTTTACGAGAGAAAAGCCACCGATACCATAAAAATGTATTAGGTTCTAAATATAAAGTTGAAATGTGTAGATTTTGTGTTCTTTTCACATTATGGAGATCAAAGTATTGCTCCATCTTCCCTGCTATCCAAGAAATAAGCTAATGAGGTTCTTGTTGGATATGTTTATTTTTAGGTACAATCGAAACTTTAATGGTTCCATTAACTACAACCCCAACTTCTTTTCAAGGATCAATACTTACTCTCGGTCTTCCTGATGCCAAGTATTTCCGGTAAAACCATTATGGTTCCTCACAAAATTCTCAAGAAATTCAATTGTCGTTCTTCTATTCTAGCTCTAGTGTAGTTTTATTAGTTAAATTATGTTATTTCTAAATTATCTCCAATGGTTTTCAATTTTCTAAATGTTCTACAAATCCACCTAGCAATGGGGCCTATCAATCCTTTACTTGTATTTTTTCAAGATTATAAATTCATGTTGTAATATATAATAGTATGTTACTTGTCCATATCGTAAGGAGCCTCTGTGTAAATCTGTGCCTTTGTGTTTTTATACAATGTTTGCTTAAGTCTCACTGAACGAGGTTATTGTAATAATCTTTTCTACCATATTTAATTTTACGTTGACAGTTTCTGGAGGAAAAGGAAAGGATTATTTCCTATTTATTTGTGTAAATAAGATTTCAACATTATTTCATACAGTCACTCTGCTGGGCTTCACATTATGTCTCTCCACTGTATGAAATTGATTGAAATTCTTTCTTAACTATTAAGGTTAACTATATTCAGTTGTAGTTACATATTCAACAAATTTATATTCTTGTTTCTGTAGAGGAACATGGTTACATGCAATTGGAAATTTTGAGTCTTGTATCGGCTTGGATTGTGAATATTTACTTCTACATGTTCTGAACTTTATTTGATGTAGGTTTCAGCAAAAATCTCATTGAACATTTATTATTTATAATTACTGGCTAATCTTAAGAGTTAGTCTAGGTACTTTCCATAAGCATTATGAGGTTAACAACCAATATTTCTATGGTTGTATCAGTTACACTTTTACTTAATTCAAGTTTCATCAAAAACCCTCATTTTCATATCAGAATATCTGACTCGGGTCACCCCAAGTCGGAACTAATCGATACCTACAACAACCTAACCCTTCCTTTGTTTCTGTAATTTCCCACACTAACCATATTCCATGAACTATATTTTTCTTCTATGGGTCCCTTAACAATTCCTGCACTGTACATATAATCTACTTCTACACTAGGTTACAACATTAAATTCATATGAAATTAGAAATACTTTAGGTACAGACACTCAATTGTATTAAAAATGGATTAATACTTTATGCATTTAAAGGTTACTTATATGTTGGATAGTCAACTAGAGAAATCAACCAGGGAAATCAACCAAAAGAGCACCCTCTCCCCTTCCAATGAGATCGACAATCACATATGAGTCTCCCCCAAGATTCCTAGCTACTATAATAGTTTTATAGCGATAGTGACCAGTTTGGTCTACTTAAAGACCTCAAGACCCTTTCCAGGTCTAATGCCAAGAATTTTTGTGAACTATTTCACTATGTCCATCCCAAATTAAGATTTTTCCTTCACCCACAGCATATAGTTTCACTTTCTTGTTTCGGTCTTCTCTCTCCTCCTCCTTTCAATTTTTTTTTGAAAAAAAAGTAAGAATCCCCTTCCTTTCCACTGACATCCATATATCTCCAGGAAAGGATGCCAAGAACCATAACTTCTTAACTTTGCAGTAGTTAGATAACTTTGTTCACGGTATATTCTTTTGAGTTTCCAATCACATTTTACTAATTAACAACATATATTATTACATACCTAAATAGTAGAATATATATTCATGAATAACTAACTAATTCTCTTTGTCTCAATAGGATTTTCCCTTAAGCCTAAGTATTGAATGTTTCAGAATCAAACTAATTATCTAAAAAAATAGTAACCAAAAAGAATTAACAAATACTTATGTATCGAGGGGTGACATTTTCCCCCTCTTGTTTGAAACACCATCCCTGATGCTCTAATTATGTCCATTAAATACGTCATGATATATTTTTTGCATCAATTATTGATCCTCCAAAGTGGCCTCTTCAGGGGTAATGTGCTTCCACTGCACTTTAACTTGGGTGATAACTCCCCTCTGCAACATAGTTTTACTCTATTCTATAATACCCAAGGTTTCTACCAGATATTCTCTGTCCAGTCCAACTTGCGTGACACACATAGTAAAACTTTTAGTTCTATTAAGTCATTGTTTTTTTTTAAACAAACATATATCATGATATTATCTTAGGTACTTTTACATCTTTCTAATTTATGATGTGCTTGAAAACACATAGATATTTCTTAAGTAGAGAAACATGAAACACATTATGGATGTGTATATGGCTTTGTAAAAAATCATGTATGCTATGAGTCCTATTCTTTCCAATATCTGGAAATTTACACAATATCAGGGTGTTCTTTTTGTACATTGTTGGGTATGTGTTCTATTCTTTCCACGATTATTCACACATGTGTGGGGGGGGAATCCCCCTTCGTACATTGCAGTAGGTGCAACGGGGGGGTCACAGGGGGGGCGAAAGCCCCCTGTCCATGAGTTCGTAGGGGGTGGGTAGCCACCTACGCGGGGTCAAGGGCAGCGGCCCGAGAATTTTTTTTTCCTTATTTTTCGGTAGGAAGACCATCCTATGATTTTGTGCATGGGATTCTACATGATTTTGGGGCATGAAGGCTTTCGTCCCCTGTTATTTTGTAGATCCGGTCAAGGGAACTACGACTATGTTCTAATCCAGGGTCAATGGATTGGGGTTTATGAATGATTTGGCATGTATATATATGTTGTAACACTAAAAGGAACATAATGAAAAATCAAGCTCATAGTCCCGATTTGGAATCCAGGGTAAAATATTTGTGTATATCTTTTTTATGTTTTATGCTCTCACTTTTGTTTATTTTCTGTCTTTAAGAATTTTCTTGCATATAATTTATGTACATGGTTGAAACCTACATTTGGAATCAGAGTTGTTTCAGCTTCAAGGGGATGCCTTTGTTGCTGAGGGTTTTTTTGCTTGGGCCTGTGGTAGACCCTGTTTAGTGGGAAATCTGCGGGGTCGATTCTTACGGTGAAAGAAGATGATGGACAGTGGAAATATGGAGATCGAGAAATTTAATGGTCAAAGTTTTGAGTTATGGAAGCTCAAGATGGAGGATCTGTTGGTGCATAAAGATCAGTGGATCATGGTAGATTGGGGTACTAAACCAATGGCAGTGTCAAATGAAGACTGGGCGAAGTTGGATTGGAAGGCAAAGAGCACAATACAGTTGTGTATCTCAGATTCGGTATTGTTGAATCTATCTGGGGAAGCTACGACGGAGAATTTGTGGGTCAATTTAGGGACTTTGTACCAATCTAATTCTCTGGTGAATAAATTGTTCCTGTGTAAAAAGTTGCATAACCTAAGGATGAAGGATGGATACTTGGTGAGAGAGCATATAAATGCCTTCAATATTGTGGTAATTCAGTTGTCATTTGTTGATATTAAAATCTCAGATGAAGATAAGTGCATCAGTTTGTTGTGTTCTCTACTAGATTCATGGGACAGTCTATTTATTGCAATAGGTAGAAATACAATTGCCTTGAATTTTGATGAAATTGTCTCAGCCTTGTTTTTAGAGGAAATGGGACAGACAAATATGGAGGGCCAGAATGGAGATGCCTTATTTGTATGAGGAAGGTCCCAGAAAAAAAAATAAAAAATAAAAAATAATAATAATAATAAATAAATAAATAAATAAAATAATAAAAATAAAAATAAAAATAAAATAAAATAAATAAATATGTTTGAGTGGGAGATCGAAATCTTCGGGAAAAAATGTAAAGGTGTGTTGGAAATGCGGAAAGGAAGGGCACTACAAAAAGGACTGAAAATATAAAGCTCACGAGAAAGGAAAGGGATCTGATGATTCTCCTTCTGCAGAGGCAAAAACGACGTCAGATGAAGGCGGGGATGTGTACTTGGCTTCTTCTTCAAATACACATGTAGATCATGAGGAATGGTCAATTGAATCAAGTGCATCCTTTCACTTCACTCCCCATAGGGAGTGTTTCTGCGAGTATGAGAAGTATGATGGTGGTGATGTCTTCTTAGGAGATGATAGGAAGGCCAGAATCATCAGAGGTGGAAAATTCAAGTTGAAGTTGCTAGGTGGAAGGATTAGAACACTTCCTAGTGTTCTGTATATTCCTGCATTGGTAAGAAATATGATTTATGTAACCAATATGGATGATGCAGGTGTAAAAACAAATTTCGAGAAATATACCTGCAAGATGGACCAGGTAGCACTGTTATTAATGCGAGGATTTCAAATTGGAACTCTGTACAAGCTTCAGGGTAGCACTATTATTGATTGGTGCAATGGTTTTGTGGTTCTTGAATGTGGATCAGAAAGCCTAGCGGTCTCTGGAGAAAATACTATGCTATGGCGTAAAAGGCTTGGACATATTGGAGAGAAGGACCTTCTGATACTGCATGGTAATGGTATGGTAGAAGGTATGTCTAATTTCTCTATGGGTTTCGATTTCTGTGAACATTGTGTATATGGGAAGTATAATCGGGTGAGTTTTCCTTCTCGTGCTAAGAGGGTGAACAAGATATTAGAGCATGTGCACAATTATGTGTTTAGACATGTGTCGGTTCCATCACTAGGAGAGTTTGTGTACTATGTTTCATTCATAGATTAATTCTCAAGGAATACATGGATATATTTTTTAAGGAAGAAATCTGAAGTCTTGGATAGATTTAAATAATTTAAGGCTCATGTGGAAAACCAGACAGAGAAAAATATAAAGGTGTTGAGGACAGATAATGGTGGAGAGTTCTGCAAGAAGGAATTTGACGAGTTCTGTAAGAAGTATGGTATAGCACAACAGAAGACTACTCCATACGCACCTCAACGAAATGGAGTTGCATAAAGATGAATATAATATTGATGGAAAAGGAAAGAAGAATGCCTAGTGGTACCGGGTTAAGACAGGAATTCTAGGAAGAGGTAGTGGAGACTACATGTTACCTAGTTAGTAGATCACCTTCATCAGTGTTGGAGGATAAGACTCCACATGAGGTGTGGACTGGTAAGAAACCCTCTCTTTCACATCTAAGGGTATTTGGAATTGATGTATATGTACATGTTCCAAAGGAGAAAAGGAGCAAGTTGGATAATAAATCTGAAAGGTGCATCTTTATTGGGTATAAGGATGGTTTAAAGGTTACAAGTTTTGGAGCCCAGAAACAAGGAAGGTTGTGTACATTCGAGATGTGGTGTTTAGAGAGGTAAAATATGTTGTTAAACATGATATCCTACCAAAGGAACCTGAGAAGATATAGTTTGAGCTAAAGGAGTATGAATAAGACTCTACAACAGAACAAGATTCAGAAGAGGAAGAGCCACAAACTCCTATTGTGAGAAGATCGGTTTGGGAAAGAAGGAAATCATAAAGGTATAGTCCAACTGATTTCTGTTCAAATTTTTCTTTAACTATCATTGATGGTCTGATCTTAGAACTGTCAGAGAGGCAGTGGATTCAGAGGATGGAAAACTCTAGAAGGAGGCCATGGTTGATGAAATGGAATCCTTACAAAAAAATGAGGCATGGGATCTGGTGGAGTTTCCGGCTAGAAGGAAGCCCATCAGGTGAAAATGGGTGTTTAGGAAGAAGATGAATGTAGAAGGCAAGGTGGAGAAATCCAAAGCTTGGTTGGTAGCAAAATGTTATTCCCAGGTGTCGAGAATTGATTTTCGTGATATTTTTTCTCCTGTTTCCAAGCTTAATTCTATTAGATTACATTTATCTGTTTCTGTTGCATTTAATTTTTAGGTAGAACAGATGGATGTGAAGAAATAATTTCTTCATAGGGATAGAAGAGGATATATACATGAAGCAACCTGAAGGATTTACGGTGAAGGGTGAGAAAGAACTATTATGGAGGGTAAAAAAGTCTCTGTATGTCTTAAAACTGTCACCAAGGATGTGGTATCACAAATTTAATACCTATATACAGGGACTTGGCTTCACCGGAAGCAAAGAGGATCACTATGTGTATTTTAAATTAATTGGTTATCGTGTTATTTATTTGGTCTTGTATGTGGATGATATGTTTCTAATTGGAAATGACAGAGAAATTATCCAGGATTTGAAGATCGAATTGCTCTCCAAATTCTACATGAAGGATATTAGTGCTACAAACTATATTTTGGACATGGAAATTAAGAGAGATCTGGAAAGTAGGAAGCTCTGGTTAAACCAGAGGACGTATGTCGAGACAATATTCCAGAGGTTCAATATGCAGGATAGTAAACCGGCGAAGGTTCCTATTCCTATAAGTGTAAAGCTATTTGTTGTACAATGTCCCAAGACACAAGAAAAAGAGGAGGATATGTCCCATGTTCCATATGAAAGTGAAGTGGGTAGCCTGATGTATGCAATGGTTTGTACAAGACTAGACATTGCACATGAAGTGGGAGTATTGAGCAGGTTTATGTCAAAACCAGGGAAGGAGCATTGGACAACAGTGAAGCACGTTTTTAGATATTTGCGTGGCACTAGTGATTATGGTTTGTGCTACCAGGGAAGAACAGGATTGGACAAAGTTTGGTACATCTATGATTTTGTTGATGCAGACTGGGCTCAAGATCTGCACCAAAAAAGATCTATTAGTGTGTATTTGTTTAGCCTATTTGGAGGTGTAGTTATTTGGATGAGTAAAAGACAGTGTGCAGTGGCTCTTTCAACTACAGAGGTGGAATACATGGTAGCCACTCATGCAAGCAAGGAATAATTTTGGTTTTAGAGATTGTTCAAGTATGGGTTTGGTGCAGCGATCTATAAGGATAGACTGTGATAGCCAAATTGCAATTTTCTTAGCTAAGAACCCTCGTCATTCGAAGACAAAGCACATCAATGTTCAATATCACTTTGTGAGAAATATGGTTGAGGATAAAAAGGTGTTGTTGGTAAAGGTGAACACTTTGAATAATGTTGCAGATTCATTGACGAAGTTTGTGAGCACTCAGAAGTTCTCTTGGTTTAGAGAAAAAATGGGTGTTGTAGGGCTAGACTAATGACTAAGCTCTCCTATGGCCCCTTACGGAAAGAAAACAACAAGTGGGAGAATTTTGGGTATGTGTTATATTCTTTCCATGATTAGTTGCACGCGTGGGGGGGGGCGAGTGTGTCACAGGGGGGTGGTAGCCCGCCTGTCTAGGGGTTTGAAGGGGACGAGAAGCGCCCCAAGAGAATTTTATTTCCTTATTTTTTGGTGGGAGGGCCCGCCTATGGTTTTGTGCATGTGTTTTCACATGATTTTGGTGCTGATTTTTTTTGTCCCCTAGTATTTTGTAGATCAGGTCAAGAGAAATGCGATTATGTTCTAAAACAGGGCTAATAAATTGGGGTTTATGAATTCTTCATCATGTATATATATGTGTTGTAACACTAAAAGGAACAAAAAGAAAAATCAAGTTGGTAGTCCTGATTTGGGATCCAGGGGAAGATCTCTGTGTATATATGTTTTATGTTTTATGCTCTCGATATTGTTTATTTTCTGTCTTTAAGAATTCATTTGTAGATAATTTCTGTGCAGGGTTAAAACCTGAATACACCCAGTCCACCTGAGAGTACCTCTCTTGGGTTTAACCGTCACATAAATGTGGTCTCCCACCTAGAATTATTTTTGAATTATTTTCCTATCTGCATAAGCTTTATGTATGTCCTGTGCAGATCATAAATTTTTTCGTACTTTCTTTACTTCATGCTCCATTTTTTCTAAGAGATCAGGTCCTAAAATTAATTTTTCCTTTCAGCTAATACAGTTGATAGGATTTCGGCATATTTTTCCATATAACACTTCAAAAGGACTCGTTCTTATTGACTCGTGGTAACTATTGCTATAAGTGAACTCCACCAAATGGAGATATTCTTCCCATTTTGTTAGTTTTTCCATCACATACATGCAAAGCATATCCTCCAACACATCATTAGCCCATTCATGATGTCCATCGGTTTGTGGGTGGTAAGTTGTACTAAATTGGATCTAGGTACCCAATAGAGTAAAGAGAGCCTTCCAAAACATAGATGTGAATTTCATATCCCTGTAAAAAATTATTACTCTCAGTATTCCATGCAATCAGAATATTTCCTTCATAAATATGTATGCAATTTGAACAGTCCAGAATGTAGACTTAGCGGGAATAAAATGAGCCACCTTGCTCACGTTTTCCACCGATACCATAATTGGGTCATTTTTATTCTTGGAAACTGGTAATCCTATTATAAAATCCAATGTAATGGTATCCTATTTCCATTCTAGTACGGGAAGGGGATGAAGTTCTCTGGTTTGGTGTTGGTGCTCTACTTTAACTTGTTGTCCTCTACTTTAACTTGTTGTAATTCTAATAACTTAGCTAGATACTCCATGGGATCCCTTCTCATACCTAGAAAAAAATAGTTATTCCTAGTTGCAAAGAAAAAAAATTGATATCTAGGGTGTTCAGCATAGGGACTTTGGTGAAATTCATCCAATAAAAACTGTTTAATTTCCATCTGATTGGGGACATATATTTTCTCCTTGAAAGTTAATAATTTTTGGTTGTTTATATCATAATCAAATTTTTATCCCGAGTTTTTCATTTGTTTATTTTTCTTCCACATAAATTGATATTCGAGATCTCTATGGGCATCTTCCTTGATTATCTTAGAGCAATCAACTTCTACCTAGTTGTAGGCTATTTCATATAGATTATGCAATTTCCTACTCAGTGTGTATCCCATGCAATTCTCCTTCCATTTTAAATACTTAATGTCAAAATCAACTCACTTAATAATGTAGTCCACCTAGCTTGACGAGCATTTAGACTGGGTTTCTAAAATAAATTAGTTAGGGTACTATGATTTGTCATTACCAAAAATATCTTCCCTAGAAGATAATGCTTCCAGAATTTAAGGGCATGAATAATCGCAGTTAATTCTAGATCATGGGAAAAATATCCTTGTTCATGCTCTTTGAATTTGCGGAGCTCATAGGATATGACCCTTCCATCTTGCATTAAAACTCTTCTATTTCCCTCCTGGAAAGCATTTGTGCAGATACTGAATTCTTTCTTTGGGTCCACGAGTTTTAGCACAAGGGTAGTTGTTAACAAATTTTTTAGTTTTTCAAATCTGTGTTGACATCCTTCAGTCCATGTAAATACTCTTCCTTTATATTGCAAGGAGGTAATGGGGTAGGAAATTTTTGAAAATCCCTCTATGAAGCGATGATAATAACTAGCCAAGCCCATAAAAGATATGATATCTGCAAAATTCTTAGGAACAATCTAGTTCATAATGCTTTTAATTTTATTAGGGTGCACCACCAAACCCTCAGAGGAAATAACATGCCCCAAATACTGAATTTGTTCCTTTAAAAAGTCATATTTACTAAATTTAACGTAGAGTTGATTATCTCTTAATGTTTCTAACATTATCTAAAGATTGTCCTTATGCTCCTCTAGGTTTCTTGATTAGATTATAATGTCCTCTATTAATATTAGGGAAAACTTATCCAGATAAGAATGAAAAATACCTTTCATCAAGCTCATAAATTTGGTTGGAGCATTGGTAAGACCAAAAGTAAAAACAACGAATTCATAATGACCATATCCGGTTCGAAAAGTTTTCTTGTGGATATCCTCATATTTTATTATGATATGGTGATAACCTAACCGTAAATCAATTTTTGAAAACACACTAGCGCTTTTCACCTCTTCAAGCAGATCGTCAATTATTGGTAACAGATACTTATTTTTAAAAGTTAATTTGTTTAGTTGTCGATAATCAATACACATTGGGAAGGTACCATCCTTCTTTTTTACAAAAAACACTGGGGCTCCCCAGGGTGATACGCTTGGACAAATATATCCCTTCTAGAGTAACTCTTGTAGTTTTTGTTTTATCCCTATTAAATTAGGGATACTCATGTGGTAACACGTTTTTGATACTGTGGTTTCTCCCCGAACCAACTCTACGGTAAAATATATATTTCTCTTAGGCGGTAATCCTGGAATTTCTTCCAGAAATACATCTACAAATGCTTGTATTACTGGTATAATTTCTAAAGTTTTTATTTTATATTTCGAGTTGGTATATCCCACTTGTATTGTGTATATTTGGAAGCCTTTTTGCATAAAATTTCTTAATAGGTTAGTTGTAATAAGTCACAACTTTACACCTCTTTGAATGCCTTTCACGAGTTGTCTATTCCCTTCATCAGTAAGGAATATGATAGTATTTTCTTTACAATTTACTAGGGATCAATGCTTCTCTAGCCAATCCATACCAATTATCACATCATAGGAACCTACGGGTAGTATGTTTAAAGTTACATTAATCTATTGGCCTTCAATTTCCATGGGTCAGTCCTTTACTTTGAAAACCCCCCTTCGCTTTCCACTAGTATCCAACTGTACTAACTAGGGGTTTCTAAATTTAACACTTTGCAAAGAACATAAGTCAACTTGATGAACCCTTGACTAAACTGGGAGGGGGGTGAATCAGTTTAGTCCATTCATGGACATAAAATTCTCTTATTAAACTCATTAACTAAACCAGTACATGAGTAACTCAATAAATAATGATCAACAAACTAAATATGTGAACAAAAAGAAATAAGCAAAATAACACATCACATCAATAGATAATAATAATTCACATGGACACTAGATATAAGTGGAAACCCATAAGGGATAAAACCATGATTTCATTATTTTTGTGATGCAAAGGAAAGCTCCTACTCTTTATTACATCTAATTTTTTGTAGGCTCCAACCTACAGGAGGCTGCTACCTCGAATTTCTGCAAGCTACAACATGAAATTAAGCTCCAACTCCCATGTGTTTTCTCTAGGCTACCACCCACAAGAGGATCCTACCTCAACCAGCTCCAACTGACCATTTTATCAAGGCACAACTGAAAGGAGACCATAATCCCCTCACACAACATGTTGATTTACCTGGTTATCAACTCTGCATATAGCCATCTTTACTTCTTCCATTTCTCCCTTCAAATATGCTTCACATTAACTCCATATGTTCATAATATCTCAATCAGCTCTCTCACATTCTCCATCTCTCTAACTTCTTAATGCACTCCAAAGTGATATGTTTTATGGAGATATTTTGATGGATGTTTGTATTCCACATAGGAATAGGAAGATAATAGGCTTGACTATTTTCTTTCCATTCATTCATTTCCACACACTTCATATCTTGAATATTAGTCCACAAAATACATAAATAATCCAATATCAATTTCAGCCACGTAATGATTGAATGGATCAAATTAATGCCAACATAAAATAACAAATTATATCATTAATGTATCACAACAATTCATCTTAATGCATCTTTGTCTTTGCCTTGGAGTCTTGCCTTTTCCTTAGAGACTTGCCTTTGCATCATAACAATTTAGCTCAATCAACAATTTCACATTATTACAATTTCTTCGATGTGGCAGTTTCACTACACTTTTGTCTTCTTTGCCTTGCTTCTCCTTTATACCTTTGTTGATCTTGATCTACTCCTTTGCCATCAATGAAAATATTTCCAATAGTCTCCCCCTTTGGCATTGATGGCAAAAAATCCTCCCCCTTTCATTCTAAGAAATGTCTTCCTTCCTTTAATTATCTCCCCCTTTGAAATCAATGGAAAGGGGGTTACCAATGTCTTGTAGCCCTCCAACCGCCATGGGATGACACCAATGCATTTAATGTTCTACAACCTGCAATATTGTCTTCACAATATTCATTGCAAATGGAATATTATGACTACTCGTGATTGACCATCGTTTCCGAATGACTACTGGTCCATATTGTATATAAGTATTTTTGGGAGAACATTTTGGAAATCATTGCAATTGCATGTATATACACAATAAAATGGATTCCATCCAAATAAGTGCCTTGCACTTACATAATGTTGAAGATGATAATAGGAACGCTCCATCGAAAGAATACAAGAATAATGAAGATGCTCCATGTGATATATAAATTCTTCTCCAAATACACTTCAGACTCTGTTAACATTGAAAAAGGGCTACAAAAACATTGTTGTAAGGACACTTTAAAATAACGCAAGGACTTATAGTGTGGCAACAAATTTTATTGGAGGAAGAGAATTTTGAATAAGATCATTGATGTGCTTCTTGATATAGGCAATAGGTTTGTCAATATTGTCAAACATCATTTTTTCTAAATTTGAAACCTTTAGGAGATACTTCCACATATATACTCAAATTCTAGCACAATATCACTATATTTGAAATGCTACGACAATACAAATGGAAATAAAATCTAACTCTAGGTCAATAATTCTACGCAACATGTACATTATGAAGGTGCCAAAACTTCAAAAACATAATTACATCAAGCTGCCAAACCCCAGGTGCTTAATGACATTGTCAAACACTTAGGATTAGTGGAACATACTCATCATGGCATAATCCTAGCATATGTCCTTTGATAAAACATCAATAATAAAATAGGATGCATAACATTCATATGTGCTTTCCTCTGTAATCATGAATAACTAAAAACATACGAACTCTGATTCTAGCATCATTAACCTACAATACGAACTCTTTGAATAAACTATTTCATAACCCCATCTACAATATAAGTATGGCCCTACAATATACGGCCCAAGCTCTTATGGCATCATATATTACACCCAAGTCTTCTCCTTATGCCCACATCTATCTCCTATTAGCTTATAAAGTATTTCATATTCCTTCAAATTAAAAATGTGTGGAAACCATATAATGAGCCATGAACTTTAACATAAATTTTCTATGAGAATAATTATTTTCATTTCTTTGTCAAACTTTATTATAGGTCAGATTTTATGAATATTACTACCAAGTTATATTTTCATCAAAAACTTCACATTTTTACCGTCCATATTTTAATGTAATTTATACAGGAATTCAACATATTTCACTATTCATATAGGAATAAAGATAGGCCTCCCAAGCGTGTCGAGCATAGTTTATGGGGTCTTCGTCCTTGAGATTTATTTTCCACTTATGCAACTTCTTTTATAGTTTCATAAATAATAGATGCTCATTTGTCTTATGATGGGCTGAGCATACCCATTGACGTTTAATGGTGAATGTTTGACATGGAATTTTCTCCTTTCTCTTGCCCCCTTATGTTGGAAAATATCCATTATCTTCTGACAGGATGGGCACTGGTTTCCATGTGATTGAACATTTCTGTGAGATTTTGTCACAAAGACACAACTTCAAACAGTAGATCATGAGGCCATGGAAAATATTGTGTACAAGAAAATAATAAATACGGATAAATGAAAAAATATTAGCACCATCATCATCATTTATAGATTTTGTCCCAAGTGGTGATGAAGACATCACTTCAGCTTCAACTTCTGTTGTTGCTACATGTGTATATTACAACCCAATAATAATTCTAAATATCAATACGGAAAAAAAAATATTTCATCAAATCAATTTGTGTACTAGATATATCATCACATTTCTCTTTTTAGGTGATCATGATTAATAGTCTGACACAACTTGGATTGTCAGTACAATAATACTTCTCATGACCCAAAAAAAATGATATATCATTTTCTTTTTCTGAAAATGTGGTGATTTCATTCTGTAGATGAATCCCCCAACTTGAGAACGAAAATATTTTAATTCAAAGATGGAATTGCATGACACAAGCTCCATCACTCGATACAATTTGCACATTTATTTATATTCTAGCGAGGTCTGCATTTCCTTTATTGAACAGTTAAATCACATTATGTGTTGCAGTGCTCGGATATGCCTGGAAGGAGCGCAGAAGTAGCCTTGTATATCTATTCTCTGTAAAATAGTAAGGAGAAGTGTAGTATTTGATAATAATAATAATATAAAGTTTTAACAATGTGACAACCCTCATTATTTTACCATATATTCTCCATGATTCACTTTTCTATGCGATATCATCTCTGCAGCGATCGATTGAGTTCCAGTTATTGACCCATCACTATGAGTAACAGCATTAGCAACAGTAGAAGAGCTAGCATCCGTAGTAGTAGAGCTAACATCAGTAACACTATCAGCAAAAATGGATTTTGTCGATGAAGCAGATGTTGAGCCAGTATATTATGTAGTTGATTCAACAGATGGCTAAGTAGATTATGTTGTTTCTTCTGCAGTTGTTATACTTGCTCATCTCGTGTGATCAACATCTCTTTATATTCGCTGCACTTCCTGCATTTTGTTTCAAATTTATTTTAACAATTGTGATTTTCTAGTGTGAACAATGTGCACCATCCTTTTATAGGAGCCTTTCCATAGATCAACTACCAAGTTTGAGGATCTATATATATATATATATATATATATATATATATATAGCATATCTATCAAGGAACCTTGAACAAAATCATGAACCAATGCTTCCCCATGCTACCAAAGACCCCTCAGCCTCATGACTAAATAAACCTCATGTTTCCCTTAATCTAAGATATGGTGGAGCCCTGTAGCGGAGACAGAGTCATCATGCACACCATCGACTCTACAATAGTCGCACTCATACTGTTGCACATTTGTGGGCTTGACAAGAATCACTTAATGATGCCTTTCCATATCCGAATAATGTTGAGCTAGAGCCTTTTAAAAATAACTTTGATATAAGAACAATGGATACTTTACCAAGGTCTGCAATGAAATCAATTGTTATCATGACGTCAATCTGTAAAATCAATTCCCGTGATACTTGAGATCGAATTCTGCCATTTGTAGAATGTGGAATTGATATATAAAAATATGATGTCGATCTTATATATATATTCTCCAGACAAATAATTCTTCCAATGGGAAAAATGACAAAAAAAAATAAAAAAATAATTATAATTTTTGCTCATCGAACCCAAAATCAATGGAAGAGACCAAACGATCCACTGCATAATTTACATTGTCATAGAGGCTATTTCTCATTGTTTTAACCATTAATGTTGTCACATAAACTCGTTGTTATCACGAAAAAATCATTTCTCATTGTTGTTACCATAACGTTGTCATCTTAATGTTCTGATACCTTTCTGTCACCAATAACAAAACATAACTCATTCAGAGGTTGTCACCAAGGCTATACCATGCATTAAAAAAAAAAATTGTTGCGCCAATATCAATACGCTGCCACAGAGGCTCTGCCATGCGTTAAAAAAAAAAGCGTTGCTTTGGCATTTAGATTAAAATAACGCTACTCTGCTCCAACAATAAATAATGTTGCTCTGATATTTAGATTAAAATAGCGCTTCTCTGCTCCAATAATCAATAACGCTTCTCTGCTCCAACAATTACACTGCTCCAACAATAATGTTGCTCCTACTTATTTTCTACCACTATCCCTGTCACCTGTCAGATATTAACGCTACTAGATTAAAGTGGGATTTTAACGCAGAGATATTAACTCTGATATTTTAGCACTGAGATAGTAACATTGTCCATTATTTCTCACTTGATAACACATACTTCTAGCATCTGT
Organism: Pinus albicaulis; assembly: GCA_034641835.2. Classification (NCBI taxonomy): domain Eukaryota; kingdom Viridiplantae; phylum Streptophyta; class Pinopsida; order Pinales; family Pinaceae; genus Pinus; species Pinus albicaulis. Next base: position 261,288,863 of record CM076581.1, read on the forward strand.
GCCAAATGAAGAATTCAGAAACGCATTTGCACCACTTCAAATATTGTTCAGAAACACATATTCCCAGTGTGAATGTATGCATATAGCCTATGGATTGTTTAATATATTCCTTATTCACTAGCATCCTCAATGCATATGATGCACTTCCATTCTCATCTAGAAATTTTCCATCTTGTAACGTTTCACTCATTATCATCAAGATAATATAGTTCTACCTCACTGGGAATGCATTTCCTTACTTTGGATTGTCGATGAGGTGGATAATCTCCTCTCAAGCACCGAACTTCACAAGGTATTTTAGGAAGATATGAAACTTCTCCATGAAGACTAGAAGGAGTTTATTGCCTCACTCATTGCCTTGGATCCAATTGAATTTCTAAGAGATTGGTTTTCTGTTGAGCAATATTTTGCAGCAAAATCTATTGTGGGATTTTGTGCATTTGAATTGATGATTATCATGATTTGGGAATGGTACCTTTCGAAGATTTGTTCCCAATACATATGATACCTTAAGTAATTTTTCTTTGCTACACAGATATGACTTCACTGAACCAAATAACCCTTTTGACATTGTTAATATCGATTTCGATCTTGTCATAGATTGTTTTTTATCATCCTTATCTATCTGGCATGTACAATTTCATGATGCTTTGTGGAGATGATATGGTTGTACTCGTTGCACTATTCAAAATTCTGAATACTTCAAAATATCTACGATTAGGAAGCCCCAGTTAGAGTTAATTATACTTCTTTACATCATCCATCTTTTAGACGAATAATATCAACTATTGTATTATGTTTCTCCTTAGCATAGTCAAAGCCTTTCATAATGATAACTCACATGACGGAGGAAATGCCCATTTTTCCATCCACATATGGAGTTCTATATGCTTCCTGTATTAGAAGAAAACGCAACCTGATCACTTCCTTAGTTCCACAAATATGTTTCATTTTCCTTTCTGGAATTCAACCTCATTTTATGCAACAACCTCTCAATCTCTAGGAGCTAAAGAAGTGATCCTCACATTGATGTCAGCTTATTTCTCTTTTTAGGTTGCTTGATATTTTTCCATACTACATCTTTATGAAATTTATCAACGACAAAATCTTATTTGAACTCATTAATTTATTTGTTTCTTCTACACACACACACACACACACACACACACACATATTTTTACTTTTCTTGGACTCATAATTTCAATGCTAAGGCTCCCCTTGAGATGGCGTTTCTCAAATATTCAACAGATTCATATTTTCCTTTCTTGAGAAACTCCCTGTGAGATCAATCTAGGTCACTAGCTGTTCTATGTTTTTCCTCTTCCACACTTTAGTAGGCTGTTTCTACTGTCTTTATTTCCTTTTGTCACATTGTTTCATTTTCTTGCAGTGTACATATTTTGTCTGGGATTATTTATGGTATGTGATAGCTTTTAGTATTTGGCCTTATGTCCAAGGTTATTACACACATAACATTTTGTATCGCCAAGAAATGCATGAAATGGTTTTCTCCTTCTTGAGTTCACGCTTTTCTTTTTGTATAATTTGCATTCAAGTGCTTTATGACCAAATTCATTGCGTAGATAACAATAACCAAAAAATAGTTAGTGTACCTGGTTGATGAGAATCTTCTTTGTTTGTTTACATGATGTAACTTCATTGTCTTCTGCACCTTCTTTTGACTAGTATCGATTTTATTGCTCTTACATTTTGCTGTTACATGTCTCAGCTCATGACAATGGCAGCATGAGACATATTTCCTCCTTTGAAATCTTACAGTATTTCTAACCTCTTCTCTATGAGAAGGTTGCATTCTTTCAAAATGGACATTCTTTGTTTCCTTCTTTTGTTCTTGGTTTTGTTGCTTGTTTGTGTTAGCTTCATTAAAAATCATGTTGTAGCTAGCTTCTTCTCCTGTAGGTAGTTTTAGGGCTACTTAATTTTCCTTTATGGCTATTTTTTTCGAGTTCTTTATGAATACAACCTCCTCTTCTAAATTCTTACACAACATGTTCATTCCAACTAACTCTCTTCTAATTGAAATAATCTAAGATTCTAATATTTCAAATTGTTCCTCTCTCTCCCTTAGCCAAATATTTTCACTAATTTATTCTAACATTTATTTTCAATCTTCAATCTTCCTATTTTAGTCAAAACAAAGTCAATATTGGCTTGTTCTTCAAATGTAATTTCTTCATGGCAATTACGTCCATTCATACTACTAGGTACCTCATTTGATTGAAACTTTTCCTTTTGAAATGGGTTTTTCTTCTTCTTGTTTATATTCTTCTTCTCAACAATGCAACCACTACTGTCTCCTCCATGCATGAGATGTAATCTATTCCACAGTTATTTTGCAGAACTTAAATCCATTATTGTATTAAGATCCTTTTTATGAAAAATTTTATACATTACACATTTTTCCTTGGCATTCCATTGTTGTTCTTGCAAAAAGGGAGAGCCTTTGTAGTAACCATTGCATACAAGCTTACATACACCAGTCCATAAGCCATTAATTATGTTTTAACCTTATCTCTCCATTCATGAAAGCTTGTTGAAATCAAGATAGGTACACTTTGGTAGTCCATGACTCAACTAGATCTCCTTCAAGCTATTAGGCTTACACCAAAGGAACTAGCTCTGATACAAATTGATGAACCCTTGACTAAACTGAGAGGGGGGTGAATTAGTTTATTCCATTCATGGACATTACAATTCTTTTATTAAACTCATTAAAAAAACCATTACATGAGCAACTCAATAAATAATGATCAGCAAACTGAATATGTGAACAAAAAGCAATAAGCAGAGTAACACATCACACCAACACATAATAATAATGCACATGGACACGAGATATAAGTGGAAACCCATAAGGGATAAAACCACAATTTTATTATTGTTGTGATGCAAAGGCAATCTCCTAGTCCTTATTACATATGATCTTTTGTAGGCTCCAACCTACAGGAGGTTGCTACCTCAAATTTTTGCAAGCTACAACATGCAATGAAGCTCCAACTCCCATGTGTTTTCTGCAGGCTACCACCCATGGGAGGCTTCTACCTCAACCAGCTCCAACTAGCCATTTTATCAAGACACAACTTGAAAGGAGACCACAATCCCCTATCACAACATGAAAACAATATGCTTATTTAACTAGTTATCCACTCTGCATATCTCCATATTTACTTCTTCCTCTTCTCCCTTCAAATCTGCTTCACATCAGCTCCTTATGTGCATAATATTTCAATCAAATCCCTCACATTCTTAAGCTCTCTGACTTCTTAATGCACTCCAAAGTGAAATATGTTATAGAGATAGTTGGATGGTTGTTTGTATTCCACATAGGAATAATAATAGAATATGTTTGACTCTTTTCCTTCCATTCATTTATTTCCACACACTTCATATATTGAATATTAGTCCACAAAATACATAAATAATCCAATATCAATTTCAGCCACATGTAATGATTGGATGGATCAATTTAATGCCAACGTCAAATAACAAAGTATATCATTAATGTATCACAACAATTCAACTTAATGCATATTTTTCTTTGCCTTGGATTCTTGCGTTTGCCTTAGAGACTGTCCTTTGCATCACAACAATTTAGCTCAATCAAAAATTTCACATTATTACAATTTCTTCAATGTAGCAGTTTCACTGCACTTTTGTCTTCTTTTCCTTGTTGCTCCTTTATAACTTTGCTGATCCTGATTTGATCCTTTGTCATCAATGACAATATTTCCAACACAACTACCTTAGTATTAATGTAGCTCAAACCGGCACTAGGTTCTATTAAAGTAGAGACAAACTGATTAGCTAATTTACCTTCAAAATCCACCATCATCGACTGGTATTCGGCTTGGTGATCCTCCAAGGCAGGGTTAATTTACGATATATTCCTTACTACCTCCCTGATCATAGAGGATTCTTGAAGATTAGCATTTAGTTCCACCCTGGTGTGGTGAGGGCATTTTTTTATAATAGGGGGGCTCCCCACAACCCCAACATTGCAGAGGAGCCTTTGATGGTTGGTTTAAGTATGGTTTTCTTGATGCTTCCATCTGTATGTTTTCATTCAGAACTCAATTTCTCTGTTGGTTCTTTCCAGCTGGTCCATTTAGTTGTTTCATGTGTACCCCCTTGTTTCCAGTAGCTTTAGTATTCCTATAAGTTTGAAAAAAAAATTTCCATTCCTACTAGGCCACTCTTTACTAGATTCCCCTTTCTGCCTCATCTACTGGTAGCATATTCAAGCCTTCCGGATGTACTCGTCCATCGTATTTGGATTTTCAAAATCCAGCTTCTCCTTCATGAACATTAGTAGGCTTCTAACAAAACAGTGTAGCTTTTCCTTCTCCTCTTGGATATAGGCAACATATCTTAGCAAAGAAGTAAACTTCATGATAACATTGTCCATCATTTTTTGTCCTAGCCTTAAATCATGAAATCATCTCTTTTTCATCGTAAAAACGTTATGTTAAGTATTTATCTTTGAAATGTTTCTGAAATTTGTCCCACATTACTTTTTCTTAGGAATCCCTCACACTGTTTTAATTTATTCCCACTGAAATGTAGCTTTACCTTGCAGCTGGTAAATTTATAATCTGGCCTTAAGATTATCATCATAATCATAAATCAAAAAATATTTATTCATATTAATTAACCATGCCTCAGTGACCTAGTCCTTTTCTCCATTGAACGTTGGAGGTTTAATGTTTTAAAACTCCCCTTGGAGCAAAACCTTTTTTTTGTTCACTCTGCCCCCTAAAGTGTTTTTAGACTCTTTCTCATTCTCAATTAGACCCCCCTCAACTTCTGGGTGCTCCTCCCTTGTACGCTGCACCTCAACCCTATTTCCATCCTCCAGGCTAGAATTTGGATGTGTTTGGTTCTTCCTATCAGAAATAATTTTCATAATACTTTCCTATTCTAGTCTTAATCATTCATTATCAACTCCCAAATTTGTCATTTTTGCTTGCATTTGTTGAACTTGATCCATTAGAAGTGTGTTCTCGTTAGGAGTGTTTTCTCCCAATTGGACCCACATTTTCGATGGGGCTTCTTTATGAGGCCCAGGCCAAACTCCCCCTATTGATCGCCTCATTGGAGTTATCCATACTTCTCTTCTCATGTTGTTCTACTACATCTCTATGTAACATTAACACTTTCTTTAATTCTCAATTGCCCAGTTAGGCCTCTACTTCGTAACCTGGGAGCTGTGACACCAACTATAACACCCCTCAATACCCACATAAGAGGGGGGGGGAAATTACAAGTAACACATGAAATTACATTTAAGTTACACTCAATTACAACATAGCAAGAACTATAATAATGTATCACCAAAATACTGTTGTAAAGTCCCCAGTTTAATTATCTTACAGTCCTCGTTAGGAATAATTAAAGGAAAAGAAAGAATGGTACTGATTACCTTAAATTTGTGCCTCTAGAGTTAAAATATATAGCCTAGAAAACATGATACATAACCAACATGATCCATTTAACACCTAGGTTATATTTGGTTGAGCGCTCCAATAGGCATTTACTTCTCATGGTTTTGGAAGGGGAAGACCTATCAACATTTAACATAAGGTATGTTAGTGGGTGTTATAGCATCATTTCTCACCTTGACATGATTCATGATTGCTTTATGGCTTTATGGGCACCCATTCCTACAGACTTGGACAAATTCACTTAAAAATGTGTTGGTAAATCCCCACACGGCCATTTTTTGCCTGTTTTTCAGTTGTGTGTATACGCGAGTCCAGCTAGACTTTTCCGTGTATGCCATTAAAATGATTAAAAATATATATAAAAAAATCCCTAATTTCGCGCTAGGTCGATGGTTACTCAGGTAGTTCAACCACCCCAGCCCGTGGCCAACTGTTTCCAACTGCTGAAACTACTTGGAGGGACTATAAAAAGACCTCATGTGTATGGCCTAAGGGAGAGAGAGAATTATTGATATTATACTCTGTTGGTATTCCCTATCCAAGTCTGATTCCCCGTGCCTCCTGCACTTTCCCAGTTCATTGTAGGAAACCCTTGTTTCCTTGAGATACACATCCCTTTATAGGTTATCTCGTATGCACCAGTTTGGAAGGAGTCTTAGCGAGGCAAGGGCTGGACGGATCCGGACGACGGTCTGCGAAGGCCTTGGAAGGATCAGGTGATCTCTCCTTTTGATTACTTTTGTACGTACTATTTATAATACATAAGTATCATGCTGTTCCCGAAATAAACGTGTTAGTGTATGCTTTAATGTATGAAGAATATTTGTTATACAAGCATTCATTATGATTTATTTAATGTTTCATATGAATCTCACTAACATATAGAGTAGATATATGCTGTACAACTTGTCCTTTGTGCTGGTTTCTTCTTGTATTTCAGGTTAAGGAGGAAGGACGGTTGCAGGGAGTTTGAACTCCACGTGGATCTACTTCTCGAACGCAGGATCAATGGGTAACCTCATTCTACCTTATTTAGTTTTTCTAAACGTGCCGGTCAAAAGTCTTCCTTAAGTAGATTCCCCGCTTCCGGAGGTTCGTCCGGTTAATCCTAGGAAGGCAGCAGCTATCAAAGCTGAAGTTGAAAAGATGCTTAAGGCGGGATTCATTTTCCCAGTTCCTCTGACTGAATGGGTTTCAAACCCTGTTCCCGTTGATAAAAATCAAGGAACGATTCGAGTGTGCATCGATTTCAGAGACCTGAATAAGGCGTGTCCTAAAGATAATTACCCCACACCTTTCATTGATTAGATTATTGACGAGTGTGCCGGTAACGAGATTTTCTCCTTCATGGACGGTTTCTCTGGTTATAATCAAATTACTATCCGTCCAGAAGATCAACATAAGACCGCATTTATTTGTCCCTGGGGTACGTTTGCATATAAGAAAATGCCTTTTGGTCTTAAAAATGCTGGAGCTACCTTTCAGTGGGCCATGTCTTACGCCTTCCACGACATCAAGAATATTATTGAGGCATACTTAGATGATTTAGCTGCTCATTCTCGAAAGAGGATAGATCATCCAGGTCACCTCCGGCAAATATTTGAAAGATGTCGTTTTTATAAAATTCGATTGAATCCGAACAAGTGCGTTTTCGCGGTTACATCCGGTCGGCTGTTGGGATTTATTGTGTCTAGGGAAGGGATAAGGGTAGATCCCTTCAAGGTTGAGGCAATACTTCGGTTGCCTCCCCCGTCTTCAATTCGTCAACTTCAAAGTCTCCAAGGGAAGTCTAATTTTCTTCGGAGGTTTATCGTTAACTATGCTGATATTACAAAGGGATATATGAGACTGTTGAAGAAAGGAGTTCCTTTTCTTTAGGACGACTACGCTCAACGCTCGTTCGATGCTTTGAAAAAGGCATTGACCTCTGCTCCTTTACTCAGTCCACCCGATTATAGCAGAGATTTTCTTTTGTATCTGGCTACAGCAGAATCTACCATTGGTATGGTTCTGGTTCAGGAGGATGATGCTCTTGCTGAGCATGTTATTTACTACCTTAGTCGAGGACTGTTAGGACCTGAACTTCGATACACCTCGATAGAAAAATTAGCCTTAGCAGCAGTTCATCCTGTGCAGCGACTCCGACATTACATTATTCTTCGTAAAACTTATGTCTTGGCAGCTGCCAATCCATTTCAGTTTGTCCTCAGCAGGCGAGTGATTGGGGGCAAATATAATAGATGGATTGTGATTTTACAAGAATTTGATCTCGAGTTCATGTCTGCCAAATCCAAGAAGTCATTAGTTTTTGCGGAATTGATCTCCGAGTTGCCTTGTGGAGAGGAGATGATTTATGATGAGTCCTTTCCGGACGAACACTTGTTTCTGATCTCTCCACAGGATCCTTGGTATGGGGATATCATTGTGTATCTCCAGACTGCGAAGTTTCCCTCCTCTTTCTCGAAAGACGAGCGTCGTAAACTGCGTCACTTAGCCAAGAATTATCTGATTATTGGTGATGCTTTGTACCGTCGAGGGGTTGATTCAATCCTAAGACGCTGCTTAACTTTCGAAGAAGCAGAGGCTGTGCTCAATGATTCTCACAGTGGAGCTTGTGGGGGTCATTTATCTGGGCTTGCTACAGCCCAAAAGATTTTGCGTGCTGGATACTTTTGGCCCTCGATTTTCAAGGATTGTATTGAATCGGTCAAGAAGTGTCATCCTTGTCAGGTGTATTCTCGAAAAATGCGCGCTCATCCAGCTCCGCTTTTTCCAGTCGTTACTGTCAGACCCTTTACAAAGTGGGGTATGGATTTTACTACTTGTAACCCGCCTTCGGCAAAAGGTCACAAGTACATTATCGTAGCAGTAGACTACTTCACGAAGTGGGTCGAGGCTATGCCTACTTTTGGGAACGATGGTGAGACTGCAGCTTTGTTCCTTTTCAACCAAGTTATTTCTCGTTTCGGTATACCTAGAGAGATTGTCACTGACCATGGCAGTCATTTTCAGAATAGTATGATGGCTGAGTTGGCTCTCAAATTGGGTTTTCGGCAGGAGCATTCATCTCCATATTATCCTCAAGCCAATGGGCAAGTGGAAGCCGTGAATAAATCCTTGAAGACAATTCTTCAAAGGACAATTGATAAAGCTAGATCCAATTGGCATATTATGCTATATCCTGCACTTTGGGCATACAGGACGTCAGTGAAAACTGCAACTGGCTTTACTCCGTTTCAGCTAGTGCACGGGGTGGAATCCATATTTCCCATTGAATGCGAGATTCCTTCTCTTAAATTAGTTGTTGAAATTCTTCCTGACACTTCTAGTCTGGTAGAACGGCTTCTTCATCTGGAACATCTCGATGAGCAGCGTCGAGATGCCGCCACGATGAATGAAGCGCATAAAAACCGAGTTAAAGTCCAGTATGATAAGGCAGTTAAGCCTAGGGTCTTTTCGGAAGGTGACCTTGTTTTGGTCTACGCCCAAGAAAAATATGCCTTGGGGGCAGGAAAGTTTAAGTCTATGTGGTATGGCCCCTATATCGTTAAAAAATTCCTTAAGAAAGGAGCTTATACCTTGGTTGATTTCGAAGGGAACGAGTTGCCGGAGCCCTGAAATGGGCTCTATTTGAAGAAGTATTATGCCTAGGCTTCGGCCTGGCATGTTGCTTTTGTATATAGTAGTTTTTTGCTTTGTACATATCTGATTGATTTTCGATCTTTGATGAGTTGGTGATGTTTTTGATCTGCTTTGGCAGGTTGTGTTGGATGTTATGAGTCATTTTGGTTTCGCCGATGGTGCTAGTAGACACACCCGGAACTTGGCTTCCGCGGCTTGGGTGCTTCATTATCCTTCCGGTCAGCTGTTGGTATCAAGAGGGGTCTGCATTGGTCCTGCTTCCAATAATGTAGCAGAATACACTGCAGTCATTCATCTACTCTCGGAGGCAATATCTTTGGGTGTTGATTCGTTGGTAGTGTTCTTGGACTCTCAGCTGGTGGTGTCGCAGTTGAACAACACTTATCAGGTACGAGATCCATTTTTATTACAATTGTTTTTGAGGGTACGTTTGTTACAAAGGTCATTTCAATTTTTAACATTCATTCATATTCCTCGAGCTGACAATTGGTTTGCTGACTCATTAGCTAATCAAGCATTGGATTGGCATATTAATCATTCAATACAATAAATTTTAATCATCAAAAACATCATACATTTGATACATTTATCACATCACATCAAATATCGCTGTATATATATCATCAGAGTGTCAAAAAACTTTACAAAATTTGGATCCATAATCTCGTACAAAATTTGGGCTTATGCCCCATCATGTTCAGTCTCAAAAAAGAATATACAGTCATCTAATATGTAAAATCTGTCTACTCCTGAGGTCCCTGTCCAGCAGTCGTGTTCCTATAGAACATAACTGCAGTGGCCACACGGCGGAATAATCTAACCCAGTCTCGGGGTACTCCAACTACCCATCTCTGGACGGCCTTAGGCAAGTCCTCCACAACAGCCATAGGGATTTGGCGGGTTAATCCCTCCAAGTTTCTCTGCACGGCCTGGAGTGTCCTATCTGAGTCCACTATCTCTGCCTCGCCCCTGCGACGCTTATGGCGCGGTAGGCCCTCAGGACGAATTGGTCCAACATCTGAAACATGATCATTTTTAATTGTCAGTCATTATGAATCCAATCAAAAACATGTTTGTTTTCATTTTTTCATACATATTTGAAAAAATCCAAAAAAATCATATAAGTCAAATTTTTTTGCAAAACTTACCGACTGCTCCCCATGCTGTGCCAGGTGGAAGTACTAGATCTGGATCTCCTCGGAAATCCATCCCGGCATAGGGATAGTCGTCCATTGCGACGATCTGTTCTCCCCACCACAGGAAGAACTCATCGTCCCATGTGGTTCGGGGTACCTCGCTTCCCCCCAGTCTCTTCATGATGTCTGCCCAACGGGCGATTCTTGGGTCCCGCGGGCTGCTGATAGTCGAGATGACTTAGGGTTTCAAAGCAAAAAATCACTTAATTTTAATTTTCAAAAGGACAAAATGAATAAACAGGATGATTAAGGAGCCTACCTGAATTTTCGCTGAATTCCGACGGTCGGTTGTTCCTGATTTGACGAAACAAGTTTTTAGCTCCAGAGCACTTTTTCCAAATCAGCTATGCAATAATGAACCAAATGAGAGGAAATTTGTGTATTTATGGCTAAAAAATTGAAAATTTTCGCAAAAATTCCTTATGCTTATTTTTTCGATCTATCTTATGCTGTATAACTCGATTGCTTGGAAGTGCCTAGTTTGGTATGTTTTCAGGTACATTTTGACGATTTTGAGATTTTTCCCGGTTTTTGATCCATCATTTCCGACTCTTCACGGCAGGTATATGATCTTCACTGGCATATAGGTTAGGGAATCACTTTCCGTTGCATCTTGCATTCTAGCCTCCATACTGATCACTTGCCTTAGGGTCGATCCCATCGGGTCATGAGTATTACACCCATTTCACTCGCCGATTTTTTAATCATGACTTGATGGTAGAGCCTTCCTTTACATGGGCTTCCTAGTTAGTTCCTCGCTATCACTTGTTGCCCATGCTGCTTTTTATGTAGGCTCGGGAGTCCTCTTTAGTCCCGCCATGTCTTTCGTGCTGAAGCTTCATTCTTCTCCTTCATCACTTATCTTTTTCTGGCTTATACCCTAGAGGCTCCCTGGTGTCGTTAAGTTGTATTACTGCATTGCATATTGGCTGCTTGTTTATCCTGGCCTTTAGCCGGCTTCATTTGGACTCGATGTTTAAGCCAACTTTTGACCTTGAATTTCTGTACAAGTTAACCATTGCATGCACTTAGCTATCACAACTTGACACCTTTGTACCCATGGATGGAACGTTCCTCTGAGTATCACTGACCAGTTTTCGCCACCTTGCATTGAGCATAGGATTGTTCCAATCCCAGGAACTAGTGCATCTGATTTCTTGATACTCATTCTGTCCATTGTACCATAGCATTATTTTATTCTTTTTCAGGCTTATTATATGAAAAAGACAAAAAAAATCAAATATAACAAAAAGAGCGGGAATGGGATGTATCTTCGTTATTTTGATCGCAGTACAGAGTCAGTTTTGTCGCCCTTGAACAAATCACATATACTTATATATATCTCCTTCATTTGGGATGGTTTTAGTTTTGACCTAGGTTCAGCCTTTACCATGTTTCACTTGTCAGTTCTCCCCCGGTTGGTTATCTCTTCCAATCATATGGAGAGTTTGTTGTGCCTCCTGCATAACAGACTTATACAGTGTCACTTTTTTTTTTTTTTTACTGCCATGGTCATCATGAGTCGTGCTTTTGTTCAAGGGAAGTCTAGCCTGAGTCGGCCATTCTGCGGTGTCTCTTGACTCATTATTCAGTCGGCCTTCCCGGTCTTGTCAGTATCATGTTCTATCACATCAGATGTTTTGATCTTCTGCTCGTGTTGGTTTGAGAAGGTCCCCATTGACTTCTTGCCGGCGGGTTTGTCTCTTATCGACTACGACACATTGCTCTGAGAGCAAGCCTAGAGCCGCACCTTGGGCCTATTTCCATCATTGGTAGGTGACCTCGTGCTCAGCATTTGATCATCATCATGGGTCTTTGACTGAGTGGTTTCCCCTGTGTTCGACGTCAGCACACATTATCACACTTGGGATTCGTGCAGTACCTTGATTTCCATTTGACCCTATCGGTGGATTTCTCGCCTCTGTGTCGGCTTTCATTATTGGTTGGTTCAGAGGGTTTCTTCCGTGCGCTAGCTTCATCTTGTGCACGTCGGAAACGTACTTCGGTTTTGGTTCCATCACTCTGCTTCGTCCGATTCCTTCCAAATCTTGGCCTGCGGGTTACACTCGCGCTGGATTGATGTGGGATGCCTTAATGCCTTCCTTCCAGCAGATCTTTTCCCATCGACTCCGACTCATTGCTCTGGGAATAAGGTCTAGAGTCTTTTGTCAGTACCTTAGGGTTTGCAGTCATCAGTGGCAGACTCTTCGCTATCGACAGTGGGGATTCATCATTGCCTCTTGATTGGTAGATTCTTTCAAGTGTTCGACTTCAACTCATTCATTCGCACTTGTCAGATTGTACTGGGGCACCTTGACACTCATTATCATTATCGGTGGGTTGTCTCGCGTTGGTTAACGGGATACATCAATGCTCGGTAATCCAACGATTTCTCACATGGTCGACTTCAGCTCATTTATTCCCAGTGTGTAGAATTGTGCCATAGTGATCGGTGAAGACCTCGGGTTGCATCAGCAAGTTTCGGTTCACTTTTGACAGTCCTTTCAGTATCTTCTAGTGATGCCGTCCACCCTTATTTGTTGCAGTTCAGCACAGCAGCATCTTATATGTTGGTCCCCGAGTTGCGTGATTGTACCGTTTGATCCACCTCTTATGATCCGGTACTTGGAGATTCAGTTACTTGATCAGACATCCAGTTGCACCATTTTTTATCAGCTTTCTATATGTGATACTTGGACATTGATTCAGACTTGTATTTCCGAGCCATGCTCAGATGATTCATTGTGTACTTTCAGTTCAGCTATACTTGTATACATGTTGGATCTATTTCAGTACTTTCCATATGATGTATTTTTGACTGAGCATGGGTATGCCCGCCTCAGCATGAGTTGACTCTCTGGTTTCTTTCATTGGTTTTTGGCAGGCTGAAATCTGGTGAAGTCCTCTCTTGTCCTTGCGAAGTTCCTTCTATGTGCATAATACATTTCGGCCATCATGTACCCCTTCTGACCTCATATATTAGGGGGCATCTGTTATAGCATCATTTCTCACCTTGACATGATTCATGATTGCTTCATGGCTTTATGGGCACCCATTCCTACAGACTTGGACAAATTCACTTAAAAACAATGTAAAATCCTCCATACGCGACTATGCCCGTGTTTTTCCGCGTGTATACGCGAGTACAGCTAGACTTTTCCGCGTATGCCATTTTAATGATTAAAAAATATATAAAAATCCTTAATTTCGCGCTGGGTTGATGGTTACTCAGGTAGTTCAACCACCCCAGCCCGTGGCCAACTGTTTCCAACTGCTGAAACTACTTGGAGGGACTATAAAAAGACCTCATGTGTATGGCCTAAGGGAGAGAGAGAAAGTACTGATATTATACTCTGTTGGTTCACTATCCAAGTCTGATTCCCCGTGCCTCCTACACTTTCCCAGTTCATTGTAGGAAACCCTTGTTTCCTTGAGATACACATCCCTTTATATGTTATCTCGTATGCACCAGTTTGGAAGGAGTCTTAGCGAGGCAAGGGCTGGACGGATCCGGACGACGGTCTGCCAAGGCCTTGGAAGGATCAGGTGATCTCTCCACTTGATTACTTTTGTACGTACTATTTATAGTCTGAAGTGTCGAAGTACCATGCTGTCCCAGAAATAAACGTGTTAGTGTATGCTTTTATGTCGAAACTGCCTTGTTATCTGGCTTACATTCCAAATGATTTATTTAATGTTTTATATGAATCTCACTAACATTTAGAGTAGAGATATGCTGTACAACCTGTCCTTTGTGCTGGTTTCTTCTTGTATTTCAGGTTAAGAAGGAAGGACGGTTGCTGGGGGTTTGGACCCCACGTGGATCTACTTCGAACGTAGGACCAACGTGTAAATCTCTCATTATACTCTATTTATTTTTTCTGAACGTGCATGGTTGTGTGAGTCTCTGTTAAGTAGCACGCCCCTGCTCTGTGGAGGTTGTATCCCAACCAACCTCTAGGGTGTTAATTCCCCGAAACAGTGGGAGGTAACCTTTGGTCCAAACACTATATTACATGATCTTCATTAATTTATTAACGTTTTATCCTAGTAATATTGATGACTCCTGAACATTACCACATTTATTTTGTTAGAACTTATGTTAAGTGGTTTGAATTCACTTGAAGCTTCTCGAAATTGTTTTGGCTATCCCAGCATTGAACACTTGGTGGTATTCCACTTCATCGATTTTCTTTTGATCCGACGGTTCTAGCGCTTCGGGGAGCGGTTAGGTCCAGGCCCAAGCTTGTCTATGAAATATTCCACTGGATCCATCTAGCTCAAGAATTTTCCTTCACCGACAGCACACAACTACACTTTCTTGGTTTGGTCTTTTCTCTCCTCCTTTCACAAAAAATTTGAAAATAAATAAAAATAAGAACCCCCTTCCTTTCCACTGAGATCCTTTTCCTAAATCTTTTCCTAGATCCTTTCCACTGAGATCCTTTTATCTCTAGAAAAAGAAGCCAAGAACCATTTGGTAGTTAGATAACTTCGTTCAAGATCTCTTCTTTTGAGTTCCAATCACATCTTACTTTATACCAACATGTATAGTTACATACCTAAATAGTAAAGCATATATTCATGAATAATTAACTAATTCTCTTAGTGTTAAGAAGCTTTTTCCTTTAACCAATTCTCTTAATGTTAAGAAGCTTTTTCCTTAAACCTAAGTATTAAAAGTATAGAAATCAAACTAATTATCTAAAATCATAGTAAGCAAAAATAATTACCAAATACTTATGTATCGGGGAGTGATAGTATCTCCAGTGCAACAACACTTTCAAATACTACCTCAAAGTAGCTCCTGCCTTAAAAAAAAACACATCATGAACCGTTTCCATTTAAAAAAAAATAAAAATTGGTGATTTTTTCATTTGATTTTTTTTTTAATCTGAATTAACTTCAAATAAAGTAAACTTTTTTGATTTCAAATTTTTTTATATACATAAATTATGTAAAATTTAAACCGTCTTTGACAAATTTATTTTAATTTAAAAATAAATTTTCCTTTATGTAATTAATTATTCTTATAATTTAACTATTTACACATGTTTTTCATTAAACACTTTATATGAATGAGATGATATTCTTCGCATTATCGAAGTAAATGCCCGTCCTCTTGAAGATGGAATGAGATCTCCAACCAACTTTTTAAAGCGAAAGTTTGATTAGTTCTACCTCTAAATTCTCAAAGCTTTAGGAAAATCAAATCACTTAAGATGAGAGCATACATTGAAGTCACATGCAAGAGGGTACTCAAAGAAATTTCAGTGAAATAGTTACAACTCAGCCGTCATCCAGATCGAAATTGTGTAGGTCGATGGGGTTTAGCCTTACCTGGCTAAATTACAATAGCTAGTGTGAAAAATAAAAATTGATGGGTTCATTATAGTTAATTTTATGAATAAATTTGTCCACTCACGGTGATGGACATGGCCATATGGATATACGATTATTATTTGTCATATTTTACGGTAAACAACAAAAATTTGATGGTTTCATTATAGTTAAATTTGTTACAAGTAAATTTGTTTATATATATATATATATATATATATATATTTGTTTTTTATTATTGCTTTGAGTTCTTGAGTTTAATATGTAATGGATGTTGGGATGTTGGGATGTTGTAATGTCATTGTAAATATTAGTATGTAATAGATATTTGTAACAACCACGTAAACTATTGTAAATTACAGTTTTTACCATGTTTTATAAAAACAGTGGTATCAAGAAACGGTTGAACTAATTATTGAATCGTTGGTTTTGATTGCATTTGGTTTATATGCCATGCTCTCATGTGCCCGTGCTATTTAACAGCTGGCTATGTAACGGCTTGGTTGCGTGGTTACGTAACTTCTCTGTTCATACTATCTTTATATCCCATGCTCTCATGTGCTCAGGCTAGGTAATGACTTCATGGCGTGGTTATATAAATGCTCTGTTCATATTATCCTTATGCCCCATGCTCTCTTTCACTACATTAAAAATGTCGGTTTCAAATTCCTCATGTATACCCAAAACTCTCTGTAGATTTGTTGATATCTACTCGGCAGAATTATCATTGAAAAATGTGGTGTGCCAATTCCATAACAGCGTGTACATGGCAGAGATATTGCTACAGTGGTTTTTTAACAAGTGTTTTCGACCTTATTGCATGGCGTCATACATACAAAGGGTTTTGGACCATTGTTGTGCATTAAAGGACGAGAGAACGGATTCAAATATGCCTTTGGAATGAGAGTTGACTGCCAAGAAAGGTAATTTTGGCTTACTCTCTCTTTATTATATAGTTTTCCTTTTTGTGAGTTAAAAAGATATAAATAAAGATTATATATTATGTAGTTTTCTGCAAAAAGATTATTAGAAAATAGAAATACTAATGATATTTCTCCTATTTCTTGAGATAAGTTACATATACCAAGGAAATGATATTTCATTAGTTTATTGGGATACAATTTGTTGGGCTGTTAATATGCCATTATTATTATCACTTGTGAATGCTTATTCCACCCATTTCTACCATTCTTCATCACGTCATTTATTATAATTTATTATTTAAATCCATTTTATAATGATTTATGCTCTTATGAATGAATATTATTTATTCTCATTTATTTCTAATAAATTGATGATTATGTATGATTTTATCAATGATAGTTTTAATAAATCAGTTGTAATATTATTCACCATTTTTAGCCTCCAAGATAATTTCCAGATTGAAGATTTGATCATTAAAAGTGCCAACTCAGAAATTCGCTGGAATAAGAAGTGACGATTTTGCGGTTGAGATTCTGAGCAAATGAAGAAGAATCTGGGAAATCCGGAACATGGGTTTTGTCCAGAACGGACCCAATTAACTTTAACGAAGAACAGTTTGCCCAAATTCGGCTTGTACTAAGAGAAACGCAGGGTTCTTTGAGCACGATTTTCTCAGATTTGTTGTTGCGGCCGTCCTCCAAATCTCAGCTGCAAAGCCAAATTCGCCTTGTTCTTGTTGATCAAATGGTTAGAAGCAAACCAATTTTGTAATAGAATCATGTTTTAATTATCTCTATTGTAACCACTCTCTGCTCTCTTTGTATTTAAATCAGAACAGAGATCAGAGAGAGGGAAGGACTTTGAGGATGATTCGGGATGGATTCGAATGATGGAATTGAGGATTCAGACTTAGAGATTCAAGAATGATGATGGATTATTCATGATAGGATAGGGATTGTTGCATTGCCATTGTAATCTTCAAAGCTTTTACTGTTGTAATGATTTCACAATTTGAGGATGAATAAATAAAAGGGTTGTTGTTCATTCACCTGATCTGAAGTAGCCCAGCAGCATCCGTTGGCGGCTAAGGGCCCAGCCTCTGGTGGAGTATGCTGTTGTTGTATCATATCTTTCCAATTTCCGCCGTGTGATGGTTTGATTTAGTTCCTATTTCTTTGAATCGTAATGCTTTACAGTTTCATGTTCTTTACTTCGCTGTTTAGTTTGGTTGATTAATTGCAAGAGTTTGCTTTTAAAGAGCTTTCCTAGTTTACTTTCAATGGCAACTTTCCATTTCCTGTTATTTGCATTATCTTTGTTTTGGTGTGAAGAACGATCTGAAACTGTAGTGGGCATTGGCATTCGCTGTCTAGTCCCCAGATTAATGATCTGTTCCTTGGTTACTTTTGGTTACATCAGTTTCCAAAGGGATGAGTTATTGTTACTGGACCCTTGACTGATACATTGCTTATTTTTCCGAATGCATGATTTAAGTCTTAAAATGCTTTGTTGTAAGTAGGTTTTATTTCCAGCTTTCATTTACTTTTGGATTTTAAGCACTATACTGCAAAACATTACTCTTGAGTAAATAGCCGCCTCAGACTGAGTACACTCTTGAAACAAAAAGTCGTCCCTGGGTTGACAATTAATGTGAGGTAATTAAGAGTTACAAAGACACCTTTTTATCGCTCCACATTTTGGCGCCGTTGCCGGGGAGAGTGTAGCCATTTCTAAAGAGTAGGGTGAATCTGATGAGTGCCTGCTAGGGAAGAGTTGGATCTTAAAAACAGAAGGTAAGAACCTACGTGCGGAGCATGTAAAAGCCCTGCTCCACTGTCCGCTTTCCTAACAGATTTGTTGTTGCTTTGTTGGGTAGAAATAGATGTTTGAATTTTTGTGTGAATGATTAGGAAAAAGATAGAAATTTTTAAAAAAATGGATCACATGATCTCATGCAAGTGGTGCTGTAAGCACCACCCATTTCACTAACCGATTGACAGGAACATTTGAAGAAGGAGCCTCGAAGAAACACATGAAGAACATCTTATACTATGGAGCAGCTCTCCGATGGTTCATGAGCCTAGATGGGAATTGCATCCAATCATGGGAGGACATGAAGAACATATTCTTGAAGAAGTACCAAGACTATTGCAAATCCAATGAAGATATTTTCGGTATGATACAAGGGGAAGATGAAAGTTTGGAGGACTATGTAAATCGATTTCATTATAACCTTCAAAAATCAAAGCATAAGCATTTGGAAAAAGAGATCTTAAAAACACTCCTTCTTAAAGGAATTAAAGATGAATTTTTAGAACTCTTAAATCTGATAGGAAAAGGTGATGTTTTTCAGTTATCATATGATGATGTTTGTGAGTTGTGCATAAGGTATTCAAGAGGAATCTCCAAGGCTGGTAAGAATTCTAGAGATGTTTGTTCTTTCTTTTCCAAATCTGCTACAAGAATAGGAGACATAAGAGCTGAAATCAATGATTTATTTGAAAATTTTAAAGCTGATTTTATTAGCTCTCTAAGCTCAAAATTGGACGTTTTGCAGGTTCATAAAAATGAAGAATTTGATGAAGTGTTTTTCCCTCATGACCGAAAGGAGCAGCCCATAGATGGTTACTCTTCCTTATCTAGGATGGAAGTATCATATCAAAGAGGTGAGGAAGCTGCAACAAGGTCAAAACTATGGAAATCATGGCCTACAGGTATGGTTCAAAACACTTCTTCTCCATTCTCTTACTTGCATAATCCATTATGGAATACTCATGTTCTAGGGCAGCCATGTCAATTTCAATATAACCACCAATCTTATCTACAAGTTTGGCATGGTTCACCTTATGATTGCATAACTACTCTCCCTCATCTTGTAGCACAAGCACATTCTCCATATTCTCCACCAGCTCTTTCACAACATCCTGCTTGCATATCAAATTTATCCACTCAACCCAACCAACCACATCATCACAATGCTCCATTCCATACACAATTTCCTGCTCAACTAATTCCACACCCTCACCACAATAAACCAGTACAACATGCTTACAATGTTGAACTGCAAAATTTACCCACCCTTCCCACCCATTCTATCTCACATGCGCCATTAGAGAAAACTTACAATGAGATTCAGAATGTTTCAAATTCAAAAATTGTAGAAGTTATGGAAGAAAATGAGCTTACTTCTAGTTTGCATCAACAAACCATTTTAAAAGCTCAAGAACCTCATGGTATGATGGGAAATCAAGAAAGTAATGGATATATTGAAGATTGGTTTCACTCCATCACGTGTTTGCATCATCACTCCATACTTCAACAATTTTTGACAATATCTTTTCAAGGGAAGTTGGCTTCTCATACCCTAATTTTTATCAACATGCATTTTTCAAATTTGGGTATGTATATATTGGAAGCCTTATTTCTAAAATGGTTCCACTGGAAATACTCTTATACATAAACATATTCGATTCTCAAAGAAGAGTAGGATAGTGGAGAAAATAAAATAAAATAAGGACATAAATAAATGCATTTTGTTTTTTTTGTAAAATAGTTGTTTTTTTTTGTTGCAACACGCTATCGAAATCAACATCGGTGATAAATATTTCAATTTATTTGTGTATGTAGATGAATTATATTGCAAATAACAATTCTATAAACACTTATATTCATTTTTTATCACCAATTTGAAAAAATGCTTGAATATCATTTTTTTTGGCTTGCGGGCTTGATGAATTTTCTGGAAAAACAGTCGGGACAGTCATGTTTTGAGGGACCAAAAATGAATATTTTTAAAACCTGTTTCTACCCTAGGTAGCCCTTGATGTTTAATTTCTAACCCAATTTGAATCAGTCAATTTGGATTTGAAACGAAAAAGTTAGAACCAAAACATTGACTGGATGTCTAGCGGGCAGCTCAGGAACAGAGTTGGGACAGTCAGTTTTTGGAGGCCTAAATGACCATATTTTTAAAACCTGTTTCTCTGGTAGATTCCCCTATGAATCTAGTTTCCAATGCAATTGGAATCACTCATTTTTGATATCGTATGGGGAAGTTATGATCAAAATACTGACTGTCTATCGTAAATCAGCACCCTTAAAACTCTGTTTTTCCGGATGTTCCTTACAGTGTTTGACCTATCAATTCTTCTTTTCTTCAAAACCTGTTTCTATTGGAGATAAATAAATAAATATACTTTCATTTCCAATTTGAATCATTTGAATCCGACATCAAACTAAGAATCTATGCTTGAAATATCAATCGTTGGTCTAGATTGGGCAATTGAAAATGACTATGTTATGCAGGCTGTTCTAACTAAAATTGACATATCATATCATTGAATTTCTAAAACCTATTGCTACTGGAGATAAACCTTTGAATTAGCTCTCATTTGGCTTTGGAATCACTCAATTTCGATGAAAAACAAAGAAGTTGTGATTAAAACACTGCAGGTTAGCATGATTGGCCACTGCTCTCCCGCAGGTGACAGATAAATTTTACTTTGTTATTTTCTCAATGGATTTGTTCTACAGAGTAACTACTTGTTTTTTTTTGCATAATTCTTGGATTAGGGGAGCCCGATCACCTCTCTTTCTCCATGATTTAATGTTTTATTGCAGGTAGACACTCGTTTTTTGCAGGTCCTAGGAGAAAAAGAAGGTCAATTTATGGATGAGTGATTCTTGAAACAAATTTTAATAAAACAAAGGAATTTCATCCAACTCATTACCCAACGGATTCATAATAGAAAAAATGAAGAATTGATTTCAATTTGAAGATTCATGTCTTATCCCTGCTGCCAAAACATTTTTCAAAGAGATCATTTTTTTGACATAACATCATAGCTGTTGTAACTTAATTTAGTTATTTACATATTGTTTTTAAATAAAATGTTGTTTCTTTTCTAATTTCTCTTATATTTTGTGTTTTGCTTCATTCAAAGTGTAACTCATCCTCAGCATCAATGCTGTGAACAGCGAATTTGTTTTTTTGCATGTTTGCATTTTATGATCGACATTTGCATTTTCACACTTTTTTTTGTGTGTATTTTTGTTTTTTTTGTGTGCATTTCCTTTGAGGAACACCACTTTTTGAGTGTTTTTGCTGTTCATTCAAAAGAGCAACACTTTGGGATTATTTTTTAGAGCAACCTTTTCTTCCTCTTGTGGGACTATTCCTAGTTCATCTCAACCACATTTTACTGATTCCCCTTCATGGCATGAAGTACACTATTTTTAAGAGGACAAGAATTATGGATTCTATTGAAGCGAGTTAATATCCTTCACATTATGATCTTTAACAGGACAGCTCCTTGATGATAGATTATTTTTAAAAAAGGGACAATTATTTATATACTACTTTACTGCATTGTTTTCTGTTGAACATGATATTGATTGATCATCTTAATACCATGCTGGTTCCACCCTTCTGGATTATAATCTTCTCTGTCTGTAATAAATGAGATTATGGGTATATTTTTTTGTTGACATGTTCAACTTCTTCCACCATCCCTGCTCTTAAGGAGTACTGAGCCTCCCTCTTTTTATCATAAAAATGTGTAATAATAACAAAATTTTGTTCGCAGATGGAGGATAGGGGGTCTCAGTACGAGCCAGCCTACCATGTTCATAAGGCTGTAACAAAGTGACATTCCTATTATGGCCACCACACCAGGGTTATGATCCATTCGATAGTCAAATTATCCTTGGAACAGGAGGTCTCATCACGAGCCGGCCTGATCACTTTTGCTACATCCCAGTGAATGGCAGTGTGGTTATCTGGTTACCACGCCAGCACACCGGTCTCTTCTGTAAGAACAGCACTGAAACTCTCTAGTTATAAATTGAGGATTCTGGCTCATATGGGTTAAAAAGCAACCCTGCCGAGGCTATGGACGCCTGCTGGCAGCAGAGGCTCTGCTTATGGTATTGAAGTTATATCTTATCGTCAATTATTATTATAATACCATTTTCTTATTTTTTTCTTTTTATCAGAGAAGTTATTTCCTTAACTTTTTCCCTGTTTTGAACCTTTATGCATGAGAAATTGTTTTATGATCAATCACATCATTTTCAGCTAGCATACTATCAGTAAAGCATCTTTTTGGCACATTGTTGTTCTTTTTCATAACTTATCATCAATCCAAAGCGTCCTATCTTTTATTCATAACTATCTTTACACACTCTACTCTCATTATAACCATAACTCCCGCTATCCTATCATTGATATGTGTACTCTGCTTCATTCACTGCTATATTGTTCATTCCCTTGCCTTGCCATCAGCACAACACCTTTCATATGCTTTATGGTCATGGAATTCCTTTTCCAATTGGAGGGGGGAATGTATGCATTATGGGATTGCATGCGATATGATTACTGCACTCTGCCATCACTTGTTGATTTGCCAAAATATTAGTATTGCATGTATACATAAGTTTTTCTGATTAAAATTTTTGCATGCATCTTATCTATTGCTTACACTATGGATTCAAGAACATTGTATGCCAAATAGTGCTTTGTTTGCAGGAAAACAACAAGTATGGGCAGAATTCTATTCATAGCATGACCACACTATTGCACTTAACAGAAGAGGCTTGCGAACGTGAACAATTCTTCAGACATGATGTGCTTACCTGGATTCCACCTTTTGTATCACTTTCAGCACCAACTCTGCCTACATCAGCTTCAACAAATGCCAGTCCATATATGTCATTCCACATTTTTGGAGGTAAAACTTGAGGTAAAATCGCATAATTTTCTGATTTATTACAAATTTAGGAGAATTTCAAAAAAATCCATTTTGAGCATCATTTATCATCCTTCAGTCCACATCTATACCACTCCCTATTTTTCAGCGGCGTATCATTTTCGAGTATGGGGGAGCGTTCCTTTCATTCATTTCTTTCTTATGACCATGTTATTCATATTCTTTATCATCCATTGCTATTCTTATTCATTCTCAACACCTCCCTTATTCCATGTTGTTTTACACCAAGCATAGAATTCAACAGCTGGTAGCAACCACCCCTATTTGTTTTCTAGCATCGCATGAGGGCATGCTAATTTTTCAGAGAGGGGGAGGAATTGCTACGCATGATGGTTGTTTTCTATTTTCTTTCTCATTTAAGGCATACAATTTCAGTGCAGAAATTGATTTCCATAATATTTTTAAAACTATGAACTCAATTCTTGTGATTTTTGGAAAACACAGACGTATCATTAATACAAACCCAGACAATTTCAAGATAAATTGGTTCATAAAATTTCAAAAATCATGCACTCTCAGCTACAGTCATTTTGTTTATATCTCATGATCCATGCATCAAAACAGTCTGATTTTTGGATCATAAAGGCATTCATATATTATAAATCTACTTGCCAAATTTCAACAAAAGCTGGTTTGTAGTTTTTGAGAAAATGATTAATGAAGTTTGCTTTTACTTATATCATATTTTGCTGCAACTTCATACATATAGTTGAATGTCAATATAAAAATTGTTATGCCTTCATCAAGATTACTAAAAGTGAATATTCATTAATTAAGGAAGAATTCATTTGTTCTATCCATTTCATGAGCTGAGATGAACATATTTTTTATTGCTTGGTTAACACATGGGTTTTTCTCTTTGGGTTGCATGAGGACATGCAATATATTCAGTTTTCGTTGCATGAGGACATGCAACATATTGAGTGTGGGGGTATGTTGGGTTGTTAATATGCCATTATTATTATCACTTGTGAATGCTTATTCCACCCATTTCTACCATTCTTCATCACGTCATTTATTATAATTTATTATTTAAATCCATTTTATAATGATTTATGCTCTTATGAATGAATATTATTTATTCTCCTTTACTTCTAATAAATTGATGATTATGTATGATTTTATCAATGATAGTTTTAATAAATCAGTTGTAACATTATTCACCATTTTTAGCCTCCAAGATAATTTTCAGATTGAAGATTTGATCATTAAAAGTGCCAACTCAGAAATTCGCTGGAATAAGAAGTGACAATTTTGCGGTTGAGATTCTGAGCAAATGAAGAAGAATCTGGAAAATACGGAACATGGGTTTTGTCCAGAACGGACCCAATTAACTTTAGTAAAGAACGGTTTGCCCAAATTCGGCTTGTACTAAGAGAAATGCGGGGTTCTTTGAGCACGATTTTCTCAGATTTGTTGTTGCGGCCGTCCTCCAAATCTCAGCTGCAAAGCCAAATTCGCCTTGTTCTTGTTGATCAAATGGTTAGAAGCAAACCAATTTTGTAATAGAATCATGTTTTAATTATCTCTATTGTAACCACTCTCTGCTCTCTTTGTATTTAAATCAGAACAGAGATCAGAGAGGGAGAAGGACTTTGAGGATGATTCAGGATGGATTCGAATGATGGAATTGAGGATTCAGACTTAGAGATTCAAGAATGAAGATGGATTATTCATGATAGGATAGGGATTGTTGCATTGCCATTGTAATCTTCAAAGCTTTTTCTGTTGTAATGATTTCACAATTTGAGGATGAATAAATAAAAGGGTTGTTGTTCATTCACTTGATCTGAAGTAGCCCAGCAGCATCCGCTGGCGGCTAAGGGCCCAGCCTCTGGTGGAGTATGCTGCTGTTGTATCATATCTTTCCAATTTCCGCCGTGTGATGGTTTGATTTAGTTCCTATTTCTTTGAATCGTAATGCTTTACAGTTTCATTTTCTTTACTTCGCTGTTTAGTTTGGTTGATTAATTGCAAGAGTTTGCTTTTAAAGAGCTTTCCTAGTTTACTTTCAATGGCAGCTTTCCATTTCCTGTTATTTGCATTATCTTTGCTTTGGTGTGAAGAACGATCTGAAACTGTAGTGGACATTGGCATTTGTTGTCTAGTCCCCAGATTAATGATCTGTTCCTTGGTTACTTTTGGTTACATCAGTTTCCAAAGGGATGAGTTATTGTTACTGGACCCTTGACTGATACATTGCTTATTTTTCCGAATGCATGATTTGAGTCTTAAAGTGCTTTGTTGTAAGTAGAATTTATTTCTAGCTTTCATTTACTTTTGGATTTTAAGCACTATACTGCAAAACATTACTCTTGAGTAAATAGCCGCCTCAGACTGAGTACACTCTTGAAACAAAAAGTCGTCCCTGGGTTGACAATTAATGTGAGGTAATTAGGAGTTACAAAGACACCTTTTTATCGCTCCACACAATTGAAAGCAAATTTACTGTTGACTATTTGCGTAAGAATGTATTTATCTTGGAAGTAGAAGTTAAGAATGTATTTATCTTGGGAGTAGAAGATAAGTCCATTCCGTTAATTCCTTTGCAAGGGTTGCAAAGATTACATGTTAACTTTGTTAGTATTTTAAAAGGTCTATCTAGCTCTTATGCCCAAATAAGGGTTAGTTATGGTACTTTATTTTTAAAAGAGATTTTCTTGAATATATTAAGGACGGTAGCTCTTTAATATAAATATTTACATAATATGGTATAAGCAGGAAAATAGAAAATGCATGATCTGTAATTTTAAAAGGACTTTGTACTCATTTAAATTATGAAGTGATATCAAGTCCAAAGTATTTTTCTTGAATAGAGTGACTCTTGAAATAACTTCTTGTACAATGAAGAAGAAAAGCGAAGTTTTCTCAGATTTATATTCGTTAACCATGTTGTAAATAGTAATGAATTAATATATATCCATGAATAGTTACCATGATAGTGGTAGAGGTTAATGAATTAATAAATCCATGGATAGTATTCATAAATCCATTAGTAGTTTTCCATGGTGTTGATGGAGATTAATTGTTTCATAAAACCATGGGTAGATTACCATGGTGTTTGCAAATATTAGTTATTTAATAAGTCCATGAAAAATTACCATGGTGTTGGTAAAGTTAAGTTATTTAATCAAATTCATGGTTAAAGGAACTAATCAGTTTTATTCCTTAGATAGCTTGTAGTATTAAAACTACATTGAATATGATTGTTAGTATAATCATGAAAATGAGACATGTATTTGTATTCTTCATTGCGTATTTTTACTTACGTTTACATGCTCACTAGCATTGAGACTTTCTTTGGAAAGACTCGTGAAGGAGGTTATGTGCTTCGTTGTGTAAGCACTCCTTTAGGGAGAGTCTTTTGGAATCGGTATGCATTCACATGCATGGAAGAAACAATTGTTATGTTAACTTGCATTCCATGCACTAAAGGTAATAACTTAAGGGTTAGCTATTTTTATTAAATGTATGTAAGTCACATGCATAAATATCTTAGCTTATGTATCAGTTTATTTTAAGGAAAAGCTTGGGAGATGTAGCCATTGTCTTGCAGGAATGTGTGCTTATGCGACGTAAGCATTAGTTATTGTGATGTCCTATAACTAGCACATATGAGGTATGTGTTATTAAAGAGAGAATGACAAGGTACTTTACTTTCTTGTCAGGATTATACATGAGTAGATGGAGAAACTACTATAGTGATTAATACTTTATGAATCTTGACATCATTTTATGTTGAAGGCATCATAGCAGGGAATGATGGTGACATGTACAAAAGAAGATTATGCTTGACATGGTGGCAGGTAAATAATTAATGTTTGTGCATACGAGTGTGAGTTTGCAGGAAGGTCCAATGTATGATGGTCCATTGTAGGTACATCCATGCCACCCACATGTGAAGATCTGAAGATATGAAGACCAAAGGGTAAATAGTATCATATTTATTGTAATGGCTTTAAGCTAGATATTTGCATATTTCCTTGTAAGATTATGTAAATGATGGTTAAGGGATGGTCTCCCTTATAAGCCATTGAGTGATGGGTTGAACACCCTCACGAGCGTTTAATAATAAAATTAAACGTTTGCTGGTTTTCACCCTACGGGGTTTCCAAGGTATATTGGTGTTCAATGGTGTGATTGGTTATTGTGTCTAGATGATGAGGTTGATTCCTTTCTTGTTATGATGTTCATAATGGAAATTATGTGATAAATATATGAGTAATGAGATGAATGGATGGTTACATCATATAGTATTAAGTTAATATATTGTAATGGAGGTTGTTAAGGGTTAAGGAGTTTACTATTCTTACTTATAAAATTACACTGTGAACTGTTAAACATTCTATGTAATGATGAGTAAATTATATAAAAAAAATTTAACTCCTTACATTTCCCTGTGAAGTTAATGGTGTATGTTACAAGTGGTATCAGAGCCAAAGGTTCAAAAACTGGCACCTTTGGGAGTTGGTGAAAAGAAATTGAGGGATTCGAGATGAAATGCGCTTATGTGAAGGACGACATCGCATCTCTAATCTAGGTTGAATAAAGAGTTTCAAGAGATAAGTATTATTATTTTTTCTTTTCTTGAAACAATAGTTACTGCATTTATGGAAATTCGAATGCGTACAAAGTAAATAACTGTTGAGTTAGTGTTTCTTTAAAAAGGATATGTATTTTCCATGTACGTAAAACTTCTATTGTTGTGTTGAAGTTTCCTTGAAAGGAGTTGGGAATCTGGTTTCCCTGAAGAAGAAACATGTATGTGCTTGAAAATTTAACTAATATACATTTGAATTTTTCTGGGAGAGAAATATGTATATTTTGAAAATAATTCTTGTATGTGAATCTTGCAACTAAAAGAGACAAATATAGAATAAAACGTGGTTTTACTTAATATGCAAGATTATGCTAGTTCTTTTGGAAAGTAATAAAGCATTGCTAATATGATAATCTTTTAGGAAGATATACCATGGTAAAAGACCAAACTACTATGCTAGTTTTGCTGATAAGAACCCATGTGAGTCTTGCAAAGATTACTAGTACATATCTTGAAAGGTGTGAGCAGTAGTAAAACATAAATAAGTAAACTTGCTTGCCTTTATATATATCTTGTTTAAGAAAAGATGGGAAGCTTGTTTTTATTTAAAAGGAACTACGTACTTGCGTGTTAAGTGAAAAGGAATCCAAGTTCTTTCTTGAAAATAAATATAGGCTAAAGAGAATAACCTCTTGAATATAATACATTGCTAGATGGATTATGTCAACTTCTTGATTTAGGTATATTAAAGGTTAAGTTAACCTTGTTAATATTGCATAGTTTTTATGCATAAAAGAGGCAATCTATGATAAGTTATTGGAAGCAAAGCATGAGCAACTTGCATGTAGAATCATAGAGGAACAAGGTTCTTTGCATGCAATATTTGTATTAGATTTCATCGGAAAGAACATAAGTCTATATGTGGAAATGATAACATGTTTTGTTATCATACTTCAAAAAAGATTCTTTGGCAAAGAAGACGAATTACATGTACAAAACTAAAGTAATGTTTTGGTTTCCTTAAAATATATACATGGTTAATGTGGGTATAATATTTCAAGAATAAGGTATATATTCTTATGTTTTATTCCATTAGTTTTATGGAAAATAAAACCATGTTTTGCATGCCTACCTATTATGTTATGTGTCCTCGAAGAGGAATCATGAGTTTGCCTACTCGATTATGTTAAGTACTCTGTTGGGAAATTAATATTATGCATGGTATGCATAGGAACAACAGTCAATGTGTTAGCTTTAATATATTTGCATGCTCCAAAGGCAAAAGCTGAAGTGGTGGTTCTTTTGTAACAGTTTAAGTAAAACTAATGCACATTGTGTCATTTTCCATTAAAGGAATTTCTGAGCAGATACATGTGTGAAAAATGTTATAGTAGTGTGGGAGTTATTTGACATGAATTGATAATTAGTTACTCACCCTAATGTAGAGATGTTAGAAGAAAGCATGTGGTGGCATTGTAATCACATCTCATATATGCACATGAATAGTTTTTAAAGGATCATTCAAAGATTTATTATTTATTGATTAAGATTATATCTAATCCTGCTATAAAATATTGTTGATGTCGCTAAAAGAAAACATTGTCGTAGAGGAGGAATGTGAATTTCCTGATGGGGATGAGTACTGCAGTACGGAGATAATTCCTTCAAATGAAATAAAGATAAGTATTTTATGTTATTACATTTAAGAAGTCTATGCATATGCATGTTGATTTCCTTTAAAAATGAATTGTTATATACATGGCATTGCATGAGATTAACTTCCATTTAAGAGAATTCTTAAAAAGGTACATGCTATTATCACATACTTTTTCTGCATAAGAATATGCATATGAGATTAATGTGTGTATTATGATTTATTTCTTTAGGAAAGAAAGTATAAAAGCATGAATGAAAAATAGTTACTTTTCATTTGCGCTTGAAAAGAAGCAATTGTTTTTGCATGCAATTTCTAAGTTACCATGCACTACTCCAAAAAGATGAATGTGTATAATGCTAGTGTGTGAAACTAATGCATGAATGCAAAAGATGAAGGAAGTCCTACTCTAAGATGATAG
This sequence comes from Pinus albicaulis, assembly GCA_034641835.2. Classification (NCBI taxonomy): domain Eukaryota; kingdom Viridiplantae; phylum Streptophyta; class Pinopsida; order Pinales; family Pinaceae; genus Pinus; species Pinus albicaulis. The sequence continues at coordinate 261,318,809 of CM076581.1, forward strand.
ACTGTTGGAATTAAATCTAATAAAACCTCCTAATGGGTCAAGTCGTGAAACTTAACTAAATGACTAGTTGACTAACTAGTGTTTGCAAGAGTCGTCATGACTGCATTAAGATCATAATGGCATGGAATGACTAGTTTTAGAGTGAATCGTGTCATGAATGCATTCAAATTATTAATAGCATTGATTAGTTATGAATGAATAACTAATGAAAGTTATATGCACGAATCGATTTTGACTAAAGCTATTTGAAAGTTGTGAACAAGTGATTATGATAATTAATTCGTGTGTCAGTTTGTTGGAACAGAACATTATGGGAATTGGAAATGTTTGCATAAGATAATATGGGCTTGAAAAATGCATATTTATGATTAGCATTGTTTCTTATAATAAGCATGGGTAGCTTAATAGAAACAGAAAATCTGTAAAATAAAACATCGCAAACATTGCAATGTGAATTGCAACAGTGAATGTTAAAGTATCATGTTTAATGTACAACACATGTATGTTACTTCCAGGGGGGAAGTTGTGACAGCTTCATTAAAGCTAACTAGTATTAACTAGCTAAAGACAAACTTTTTGAAATTAATTAATGAAAGAAAAATCTTTCTAAGCTAATGGTAAAAATGTTTCCAAGAATAGGAAGTGGTTGGGGACAGTTGGAAAGACAGTTACCTACTCTTCTGAGGATAAGCTGGATCCCTGGAGAGGAGTAGGCGTTCTGTAAAATTGGTAAAGGGGGAGTATTTTCTCGAGCTGGTTGGGACCAGTTGAAAATAGCTTCCAACCACCCTTGTAAAGCCAAAAACATCTGAGTATGACTGGAATTGGAGAATTGGACCGGACTGTCCCGAATTTCTCTTCCAAGCTTTTCTGAGTGTGACTGGATTGGCCATCCCGATGTCACAGCAGAAGAATCCATTGTTGACCCGTGACACTGTCCAAATTCTGGAGCTAGGGGGCAAGTGGAGGACGTAATTGCCTCACTTGATGGTTGGGAGGACCACAGCTTGAAAGACTAAATTTCCAGATAAGTATAAAGGCATTTTAGTGTGGAAAGATTGACTGTCTGGATGTGAAAAAAATGACTCGATCCTATGGATTAGCAGGAGCATTTTGTTTACCATTGTGAATCTCATGGTGGAACAAGTTAAGTAAAAGTTGTGTGATACTAAAATGAATTATTGAATGTATAACTTCATTTATTTTATTACTAATTTGTTTGAATGTCTTAGCAGAGGCTAGGATATGCCTATGGTGCATTGATTGACCATTGGTACGACTAGAGAGCTAGGTGCTCTCTGAGTACTTTTTTAAGTACTCTGTGGATGTCCTTAGCAGGAGCTAAGACAGTGTGCACGTGATGCATTGATGAGAGGGTTGGTTCTCTTTGAGTACTTGTGGAAGTACTTCGATTAAAACATCTCTATGTATTGCAATAATGTTTGATAGTTGCAAATATTTTCCTTTTGAAAACTATGTGACTAATGTGATTGAATTGTTAGTCATACATTACAGGTGTTGATGGGTGTTCAACCATTCTCAGAAAGCTTGCGCAAAAGCCATAATTTCTTCCAATAGTAATTGGTTGGTAAGTTCTTATAGATATTTTTCTATACTTTTGTGAATTGAATAAGGGATAAGCAGTTAGAAATGGAAATGAAATTTTCTTTGCGCTATACTTGCTTATGAGTATAAATAAAAACACTATTTTTTTAAATAATGAAATTTAAGGAAACAAAAGTGTTTCATTGCAAAGGGGAAGGAACCCCTTTGAGTTGTTTATATTATTATATCATGAGTATAAGTTTGAATTTCAGTGAGAGAAGCACACCGAGGACGGTGTTCTCTTAAGGGGGGAGTATGTAACACCCACGTAAACTATTGTAGATTACAATTTTTACCATGTTTTATAAAAATAGTGGTATCAAGAAACAGTTGAACTAATTATTGAATCATTGGTTTTGATTGCATTTTGTTTATACGCCATGCTCTCATGTGCCCGTGCTATTTAACAGCTGGCTATGTAACGGCTTGGTGGCGTGGTTACGTAACTTCTCCATTCATGCTATCTTTATATCCCATGCTCTCATGTGCTCAGGCTAGGTAATGACTTCATGGCGTGGTTATATAACTGCTCTGTTCATATTATCCTTATGCCCCATGCTCTCTTTCACTACACTAAAAATGTCGGTTTCGAATTCCTCATGTATCCCCAAAACTCTCTGTAGATTTGTTGATATCTACTAGGCAGAATTATCATTGAAAAATGTGGTGTGCCAATTCCATAACAGCGTGTACATGGCAGAGATATTGCTACAGTGGTTTGTTAACAAGTGTTTTCGACCTTATTGCATGGCGTCATACATACAAAGGGTTTTGGACCCTTGTTGTGCATTAAAGGACGAGAGAAAGGATTCAAATATGCCTTTGGAATGAGAGTCGACTGCCAAGAAAGGTAATTTTTGCTTACTCTCTCTTTATTATATAGTTTTCCTTTTTGTGAGTTAAAAAGATATAAATAAAGATTATATATTATGTAGTTTTCTGCAAAAAGATTATTAGAAAATAGAAATATTAATGATATTTCTCCTATTTCTTGAGATAAGCTACATATACCAAGGAAATGATATTTCATTAGTTTATTGGGATACAATTGAAAACAAATTTACTGTTGACTATTTGCGTAAGAATGTATTTATCTTGGAAGTAGAAGATAAGAATGTATTTATCTTGGGAGTAGAAGATAAGTCCATTCCGTTAAATCCTTTGCAAGGGTTGCAAAGATTACATGTTAACTTTGTTAGTATTTTAAAAGGTCTATCTAGCTCTTATGCCCAAATAAGGGTTAGTTATGGTACTTTATTTTTAAAAGAGATTTTCTTGAATATATTAAGGAGGGTAGCTCTTTAATATAAATATTTACATAATATGGTATAAGCAGGAAAATAGAAAATGCATGATCTGTAGTTTTAAAAGGACTTTGTACTCATTTAAATTATGAAGTGATAACAAGTCCAAAGTATTTTTCTTGAATAGAGTGACTCTTGAAATAACTTCTTGTACAATGAAGAAGAAAAGAGAAGTTTTCTCAGATTTATATTCGTTAACCATGTTGTAAATAGTAATGAATTAATATATATCCATGAATAGTTACCATGATAGTGGTAGAGGTTAATGAATTAATAAATCCATGGATAGTATTCACAAATCCATGGGTAGTTTTCCATGGTGTTGATGGAGATTAATTGTTTCATAAAACCATGGGTAGATTACCATGGTGTTTGCAAATATTAGTTATTTAATAAGTCCATGAAAAATTACCATGGTGTTGGTAAAGTTAAGTTATTTAATCAAATTCATGGTTAAAGGAACTAATCAATTTTATTCCTTAGATGAATAAACTAAGTGATTATTTTACATTAAGTGATTATTTTACATTATCATGATTATGACATTAAATTCCTTTTGGAGGAAGATCTTGCATATACATGCAATATATGTATTAACTTTTATTGAAAAAGAATATACATATATGTATGTAGAAAGATAGCTTGTAGTATTAAAACAACATTGAATATGATTGTTAGTATAATCATGAAAATGAGACATGTATTTATATTCTTCATTGCATATTTTTACTTACGTTTACATGCTCACTAGCATTGAGACTTTCTTTGGAAAGGCTCGTGAAGGAGGTTATGTGCTTCGTTGTGTAAGCACTCCTTTAGGGAGAGTCTTTTGGAATCGGTATGCATTCACATGCATGGAAGAAACAATTGTTATGTTAACTTGCATTCCATGCACTAAAGGTAATAACTTAAGGGTTAGCTATTTTTATTAAATGTATGTAAGTTACATGCATAAATATCTTAGCTTATGTATCAGTTTATTTTAAGGGAAAGCTTGGGAGATGTAGCCATTGTCTTGCAGGAATGTGTGCTTATGCGACGTAAGCATTAGTTATTGTGATGTCCTATAACTAGCACATATGAGGTATGTGTTATTAAAGAGAGAATGACAAGGTACTTTACTTTCTTGTCAGGATTATACATGAGTAGATGGAGAAACTACTATAGTGATTAATACTTATGAATCTTGACATCATTTTATGTTGAAGGCATCATAGCAGGGAATGATGGTGACATGTACAGAAGAAGATTATGCTTGACATGGTGGCAGGTAAATAATTAATGTTTGTGCATACGAGTGCGAGTTTGCAGGAAGGTCCAATGTATGATGATCCATTGTAGGTACATCCATGCCACCCACATGTGAAGATCTGAAGATATGAAGACCAAAGGGTAAATGGTATCATATTTATTGTAATGGCTTTAAGCTAGATATTTGCATATTTCCTTGTAAGATTATGTAAACGATGGTTAAGGGATGGTCTCCCTTATAAGCTATTTAGTGATGGGCTGAACACCCTCACAGGCGTTTAATAATAAAATTAAACCTTTGCTGGTTTTCACCCTACGGGGTTTCCAGGGTATATTGGTGTTCAATGGTGTGATTGGTTATTGTGTCTAGATGATGAGGTTGATTCCTTGCTTGTTATGATGTTCATAATGGCAATTATGTGATAAATATATGAGTAATGAGATGAATGGATGGTTACATCATATAGTATTAAGTTAATATACTGTAATGGAGGTTGTTAAGGGTTAAGGAGTTTACTATTCTTACTTATAAAATTACACTGTGAACTGTTAAACATTCTATGTAATGATGAGTAAGTTATTAGCAAATTTTGTTGAGTAATTAATGTAAAGTTGAAATAAAAATTAAAAAAATACTATGTTAAAATAAAAAATTTATTAGAACTTATGGTATTCATGTGAAATATAGTTTATTTAAATGATTAAATTAAACTAATGTAAATCCATCTTAATTCCAAATTTACCAAACACCTCATTTTTATTATCTTTCAATTTATAAATAAAATTAAACTAATGTAAATCCATCTTAATTCTAAATTTACCAAACACCTCATTTTTATTATCTTTCAATTTATAAATAAAATTCACGTTTTTAATATTTTTCTATTATTTTGATTCTAAATAATTTTATTTATTTATTTATTTTTACTTTCCTAAACCTCATTCTATTTTAATTGATATTAATCATATTCATTATTTTTATTTTTATATAAAAAATTATAATTTTGCGATAAATAATGTTTTATTTTTATATTATATTATAGTTCCCATATTTTTAGAATTGTGAAGATTATATAACGCAAGGTTGAATATTATATTATGTTTTGTTCGGTTACCTTGAGTAATAAGTTATGTTGATTTGGTCGATATTGATCTACTATATCAACACATGGGATGAAAGCTTTTATATGATATTTTTACACTTTCGGATCGTTCATGTATTTTTGATGATTGTGTAATAAATTGTGAAATGTAACCATCCTCCGTTGGTAGGATGTTAATTATAAAATTGTTAAGAAAATTATTAAAAATGTTTCTAATAACTTTTTAAAATTTTAGAATTAAAATCCAAGAAGATAAGTAGAAGGTTTTAATTTAAAAATAAAAGTGTCAAGTTTCTAGGAAATTTATAATGATTCTTTTAATTAGTTCTTAAATCACGTTAAGTTAAATACATAAAATGTTTAATTAAATATATATATATATATATATATATATATATATATATATATATTATAAGTAGAAAGAAAGAGTGGTTTTTTTGTTTACTTAAATTTGATTTTAAGGTCTAGAGATACATTATAATTTAAAAAAAAAAAAACATGATTTCATTAAATGAATAAAAAACAAAAACAAAAATTACATAATTTCATTAAATAAATAAATTGTTATTTTAGAATTTTTTACAAAACCTATAACACCATAAACACTTTTCCAAATATTATTATTAGGGATGGAGGTGTTTTTTTATGAAAAATATAGGCTTTATGGATAAGAGGTGTGCAATTAGGAAAGAAAAGATTCCATATATCCTAGATTCAATGTAACAATCAAGAAAATATTTCATATACTCTAGATTCATTTTAGCATTATTTTTTATTTCTATATCTATATGAATAGTAGTATTTGCTTGCAGGTGGAGGATGTTGATTTGCCTAGAGAAAGTTTGTGTTTCTTACAAGATGTTGTGCAATTAGGGTCTTGACAAACAAGTTGTTGGCTTCATGTAATTGTCTGAGGCACTAATTCAACCTTGATGGCAGGTGCATTATTAGGTAAATGAACATTTAACACAACAAATGAGCATCTTCACCCTGTTCGTTAGCCAACACGAGCCACCATATCCATGCAACACATTAGAACAACTTTAGGGTTTCCAACAACCCTCTGTATTCTCATCACAATTTCCCTTCTATCAATATGTACATATTTTTCATCATATTACCCACCAACTATGCAGAAATAAATTGGGCATGCAATAGTCATTGGACATGAGAGAATGGTGTGGAAGGTCAAGAGTCATGAGAGTAGATGAAAGATCACAGGAAGAATATGAAAGGCCACCCTCCTCACCTCTATAAGTATACCCTCGTGCCTAATTTTTGGGGGGCTTTTAGCACTTGAGCTTAGACTAGGAGTACATAATGAATCTGTTTTTGAAGAGCTAAAGGCACTCAACTCTTGGAATCTAGTAAGATGATTTGTAGCGAGGCTAAGGTTTCAACTTGGATAATGGTATGAGCAACTCATGTTCCACTGTTGGGATTTTATGAATTGCAAGATATGTACCTGTATTTTTAGCAGCATTAGTAAGTTGTTCTTCATTTTTTACAATGATTCCCATGCTTACTCATAGTGGTTGTACTATTTGTATGATATTTTCACTATATTTTCATGTGTGCTCTCATACAGACAATATGTTATCGGTTGTTTTGTAGTTGTTGCATGTATGTTTTATTTCAAATTTGTGCTTCCCTGTTCCACGCCCTGTTGGTGACCTATTGTGAACTAATTTTTAATTAAATTTTGGCAAGTTTTTTTCATGTATGTCAGAGGTGATTTAGGATCACTAGTCCTTCTCATGGCATAACTATTCTTATTGTTGTTGTGATTTTCTTGTACCTCTTTCTTCAGTATGCCAACTTTGGGTTTTCTTTGTCTCATTATCCTAGAATTTCATGCTTTCCATCACTTTGAAATCTTTTCATTTGATAGGCAAGAGAAAAACATTCATGGTGGCAATCAGACCCACATATTGGATGGGGCTCCCATCACAAATGGTGTGTGGTCTAATTGGTACTTCACACTAGGGATACCCCATAGCTGTTGGCGGTACATTCCAACTCGTTAACACGACTTTAGCTCATTATCTAGGAGCTTGATCTAGAAACAAGTAGTACCTTGCAACTTGGAGACCTTAGTGGAAAAATTCCTAATAATCAATTGTGGGTTTACCTCATTGAAACATGATCAGTTGATTCCTTGATTTTTTGATGTCAACTCGTTTATTCATACTTAGTGGAATGTGTTAGGTACCTTGGGGTCCAATGTCATCATTGGTGGGTCCCCTCACATTTGTTAATGGTATACATTAATGATTGATAATCAATCGGGTTCTACCATACTCAACATCAACTCATCTATTCGCCTGGCATAGATTTGTACCATTGGAGTTGAGTAGAATACCTTGGGATAGGGACATCTCACTCTTATATGACACCTTTCTAAAGTTTCATTAGAGATATGTATCATTTTATATATTTTGAAGACTATGTTGGGGCACCTCTCTTATATAGTGTCGATAGTCTGATCCAGGTGGATATTGCTGGCCACCCACCTACTCCACTTGGGGCCCCACCATTATCTCTTTCAGTTTTTTCATTTTCGGCACAACTTACTATTTTTAGCAATTTTTCGGGTCCTGAACTTCTAGAGCCATTTTGAGGCACTAAACAACTTTTTTTGGGAAAATTGGGAGTAACATGGGTTCATGGACCGATGTTTCTCACCATGGATTGATGTTTCTCACTCAAAAGTTGTAGTCCTTCGATAGATCTTTCTAATGAGGTATGGTTCGCGTCAAACGAAGATCGTATGCCAAAGTTACATCCTCGGGAAGTTGAAACACCAATTTACCCAAACTATGCCCATAGTTTTGGCGCTTCATCTCATAGGGTTAGGGTTTTGGATGTTTTCCATTGTTTCTAAATAATAAATAGGCCCTCGAGCCTCATTGTAACTGAGTTCAGAGGCCTGTAGCTGCCACATCTCTTCTCAGAGATAAGCTACCAACACCCTAGCTAGTTTATTTCCATTATGTTTGTAAGAAAATTTCAGTTCTTTGATATTAATGAAATGAAGTGTTATTTCCACTGCATCTTTGTATTTATGGTTATATGTTTATTCTATTGTGTTCCTGCATAAATCTGGATCATAGTCCTACTCATATATGTTGTGACAGAGATACACATTGTATTTTTTGGTGGATATGATCTCTATTGATTTGTCACATGGATTCACTATGTATAGATTGTGTACATGCTCAGTTTCTCCTTATAGTGAGAATGAATATGCTTGAATTGAGGATTTTATCAACATGGTTGAGACTTCAGTATTTTATTTTCTCTTCTTCAATTCATTGGTCTTGTCCATTTCCTTCCATTTTGAGCTCCATATTTTTGTAACAAATTTTGGCCATCAATTTCTCTTTTGACCTTATGCATTAGGAGGAATATATTATAACCCTATTATGCACTCCACTATAGTGAGAGAGACCTAAGTCAACATACCTCGGTTGCTTGCTAGAATGTATCCCCTTTCACCCTTGCTTTTAGTTATATGGGTCTTACAATGGAGTTATTACACGTTAAAGGGGTGAAATTACATAATTGAGTAATTTCTCATAACTTTGTTGTTACAATTTCATAATTATGAAATAATAATTATTTCATAATTAATAAAAATCTCAAAATTGATAATTTGTTTTCTAGAGTTTTTCATTCCCAAGGAGGTCAACTTGACCTACTTATGTATGAGTTAGCTAAGGGTTCATTATTGTAGACGTCTCCTAACTTCTCATGCTCCTAGGTATCTAGATACATTCCCCTAGAGGATAGAATGAGCCTATATAATCTCACCCTTTCAAGAGAAGAAGAGTTAAATTAAAAGACACATAGAGAGAGAGCTTATTTACACTTATGTTTGACTAGAGACTATCCATTGTCTAGGAAGTGGCCAGGATTGAAGGCTAAGGAGGAGTAATGAAGTGTTAGGTATAATGTACCTCTTTTGATTGTTTAATAAAATTTTATGAGCTTATGCTAATTTTCCATTTTTGGAATGAAAAAAATTATTTTTTTGTTAATGGTTGTGTATAGGAATTTGGATAGGAGTGGCTAGGAGTCAGTTCAGAAGCAAGTTCTCCATCATCAACTTCAAGTTCAAAAATTTTCACTAACCTGCTATCCTTGTATTAGGAGCTTTTCTAGTACAATAGAGATTAAATCCATACCATCCACCTAATAATTATTGATAATTAAATTAAAATTATGGAAGTCATGTTCCAAAGAAAGCATATCATTATGGAATCATTATCCTAAAATGTACAGAGCTATTAGCATAATTAGATGGATGATAATAGAAATGGATTTAACCTTCATAGAATATTCAAGAATATTCATAATAATTTGCATAAAGAAAAGATTGAGATTTATTTACAGAGTAATTATGTCATTTTTATCTTTTTAATTATATTAATTGATTAAAAAATACTTAATTGATAAAAAATTTATATATACTTCAACAAAAACAAATTGTAGATGCATGCTATATACTTCATTATTCTCATGACAAGGTGGAGAAGCTAATAAATCTTAATGAATAAAAAGTAAAAATACATCATTGTCTGGAAATAGCCATTAAAAACTAGCCAAAACATCTTAATATATCAATAATAACCACACTAACTATTGAAACTATAACAACCACCACCATTCCATTCAAGTTTACCATTATGAGTATTGCCTTTATTGTCCACGAAGATATATAAACATTGGCACCCAATCATTATATTTATATACAATGTATCATCGATTCAAAGCTTCACATAAATCACGCAAAACTTTAAAAAAAAAAAAGTATATCTCTGTTACCTTAATGTTCTGCAATTTATTATCATTATTTTTTTTTGGAACATACATTAAACTGCAATCAGAAAAGCTGAGACTGTATATAGAGATTCATCCTAACACAATTACATCAAATAGTGTCTGATTTCTAATAAGGCACTAATATGGGGCATAGAGATTATTTATCCTCGCTTCTATACATCAATGTGTAGTTTTATTGGAGGTTGTGTCCCATAAACAATGCACAACTTATTTAATATTTAATTCCATCTAACACTTCTCTGCTTTTATATATATTTAGTGCTAGGCAAGAATCGGAAGGGCCTGAGAGAATATGTCTGTGGCGATGATACTGTAAGTTTTACTGGTCCCATGGAAAGCATCCCAAAATACATATTTGGATGGGTCCGGGCATATTGGCGTCTTGGGGTTGCAAGCTATAGCTGTCTCCACCGTACCCGTTCCGCAGCAACCTCTCTTCACTTCTTCAAAGCCTTCCGTACATTAATTTATAAATTATAAACAGTTAGCAAGCTCTGCCCATAAAAATAAAAGTAAAAGTAGTGAATCTATTGAAACATGAAGGGGTCAGAAAGAGATAATTTACCGTATTTAGTGGGATTTTTTATGATGTCAAGCAGCTTATCATATACGTTAATATAAGCAATTTTAAGACCAGGAAGTGCAGGCTTCAAGTTCTCCACCAAAGATGCAGCTTTTTGATTAAATGAGATGGCAGCATCATTAAGCTCATCAACGCATGCGTCTCCAGTCAAATTGTGCAGAGTGATTTGTGAAGGCAAACAGCCGAAAGGAGGAAGAACGATGAGGCCAAATAAGGAGGCACCTTCGTTGTAAATATTCTGTCATTAGCGATGATCATAGACAAAAGTCTAAATGTTATTTGGAATCACAACAATGTTTATATTATCACAACAACGTTTATATTGAGCAATAAAATTATTTTCTTTCTATAATAAAAAAACATAATTGTTTTGACTGATGTTTTCTATACTTCATATAATTCTTTCAATCGTAAAAAACATAATTGTTTTTACTGATGTTTTCTATACTTCATATATATATGAAGTCTGAAAGTATAATCCCTCGGTGTTTTAAAAAACATTATAAATGAAAACCTAAATAAAAAAAGTAATGATTAATATAATAAAAAAGCAAAAATAATATTTTTCTTTATTATTATAAAATATCAATAAGTTTTTATTCTAATTCAATTTGAAAGAGATGTCTTAGGAATATTTCATTTTTATTTTCAATCATATATTCTAATTCAGTTTGAAAGAGATGTCTTAAAAATATTTCATTTTTATTTTCAATGATATATGACAACTCAATTTGAAAGAGGTGTAATATTCCATTCTCAAACATATATTACAACTCACTTTGAAAGAGATATAAAAATATTTTACGTTCACTCCCAAACATATATCACAACTCAATTTAAAGAAAAATAATAAATAAAATATTTTATTGTGCATGTGAAATAACATAATTATAAAGTAATTAAAAGTAAAATAAATATTATATTTTCACGAGAAAGCAACATCATTTTTATACATTTTATTTTAATATTTGAATAGCCAATTTAAATAAATTTATACTTATTTTTGAAAATATTTGAATAGAAAACTTAAATAAATTAGTTGAATATCTATGTTAATTAATTTATTATAATATCAACTATCTGTATTAAATATAAGGAGTCTAAAAAAATAAATAAATAATTTCAATATTTAATATAACAAAATATTTCAATATCTATGGAAAAGAAGTTATTAAAGTAAAAAAATATAAATTACTTTGTAATAAAAATAATAAGGAGATGTTAATTTATCTCATTCATAATATAAAATTAATATGATGTAATTAAAAAATGAAAATATTTAATTTAGAATGTAAATGTAATATTTCAATATACAATAAATATTTATGTGTATATAAATATATATTAATAAGCACAAAAACATTTTAATATGAAAAATATTTGAGTGTAAACTTCTGTGATTTAGATATATTTATAAAAATCTTCAGAAAAATCACGTTATTATAAAAAGGGCCTAGCAAAAATGCAATGGTCATAATAAATAATTAATGTATGTGAACATTAAGAAATAAAATGACATTAAATATAAAAATTTAAGTCAAATGAAAAATAATAATCATAATAATATAAATGATAAAATAAAATACTAATAATAATTGTAAAAAATAAGGTGAACTCTAAGAAATTGAATTCTCATTATAAACTAAAAATAAATCAAGTAAAAATTAAAATAATAATAAAAGAATAAAATAGTAACATTAATAATTAGTAAAATATAGAAATAATGATAAATAAAGGAACCTTGACACAAAGAAACCATAAAATCAGTTAGCCAAAAATAATAAACAATTAAACATAACTTAATAGAATAAGAAAATTAATAAAAATAAAAATAAACATTAAAATTAAAAGTAATAAAAGTAATATTAATAAAAATAAATTAAATAAGAAAAAACAAATAAGAAGGATAAACCACAAAATTACAAGAAAAACAGAAGAGAAGGAGAGAAAAAACCATAGACCAAAGAAAAGAGTCTATAGTAAATGATTACAGACCTAATCCAACAACTACTTATTTTCCATTAGTCGTCTCTTATTGACAAGTATGAAAAATATGGTTAATAAATAGAATATTTATATCAGTTATAAATAAAATATTAAAAAATTGAATAACAACTCTCTCATTTTAATATATATATATATATATATATATATATATATATATATATATATATATATATATAATTGGATAAAAAATGATTTTAGTTAAAATATTTTAAATAATATATATATATTTGTTTATGAGTTTTGGATAGACATTATTTAATGTGAAATTATTAGTTTAATTCTCTTTATAATCGAAGTAATATATTAGACATGATGAAATAAAATAAAATAAAATATATGTTTTATATTTTTTTAAATTATATATATATATATATATATATATATATATATATATATAAATTTAACTGGTTTTAAATAATATTTTCTAAATTTTGCACCAAACCATTTAATCTCTAAACGCTAACTAAATCAGTAATTAAAAAAAAAATTATTAATATGAATCTATACGATCATAATCTAAGTTACAAAGTTAAATTGATGATTACATTCATTAGGCAATACGCTCACCTGGATAAATTTCGAGAGAGACTGGAGAAGGAAATCCTGGTACTGGTTAAGGGTATAACTTGCTCTTGTAGTGGGATTGATAAAATAATTATTGATAAAGTCATTGCTTCCCATGCTTAACGTAAAAAGGGCTCCTGCTATTACTTCGCTGCTATTTTCCGGGCCCAACATACTCGCAAGCTGTTTTCTATAATGCTGGAAGTTTACCAGCTGCTGCTCCAAAGTTAGAACATTCTGCAGAAATACAGGAACACAAAATTCTGGTTATGAAATGTCCATACCATTTTATAATCTAAATCCTTATTACGTTAGAGCATCACATATACTAACAATATCGAGTGACGTAGTTTCATCGTATCCAGAACCAGCTGAAGCAAAGCTGACGCCGGTTAGAATCTGCTGTCCTTGAAATTCAGGGTCCAAATATGCGGGCACTGTATCAGGAAGGCCTAATAATCCAGCTGTATACAGTAGAAAATATTAAACATGAATATTATTAGAAAATGATAATAACAAGAATACTAGAATTAGCGAGAAGTTTACCGCAATAATCATTTATATAAAAAATTTCTAAGTGTTTAGAACCAATCAGTATGATTTATAGTCAAATCAAATTGGTTGTGTTTAGAATTAAGCAGTATAAAAAATAAGTCAAATAAAATTGATTGGTTGGTTCAAACTTTCCATATATATATATATATATATTTATTATGGTCAAAATCTTCTCAATAAATATGGATCACAGAAGTTTAAATTCAGAAAAAATATTAAAATTTGAAAAAATAAACATAAAAAATACACATACACATTAGAGTAATCTATCTATCATAAGTTTAGGAGGTTTTTTAATTATTTTCTGATCTCATTTTAACTCAACAAACTATTTTTAAATAACAAAAATGAAAATTTTATAAAATCATTTTCTCCATTCCAACACTCAACTCCAAAACTTATAATGATTAGAGAACACTACCCAAAGATCCAAAAATATCCTCCAATATGATTATTGCCAGAAGCTTTTCAATAATTCAGTATGGATCACAAAATCTAAATTCAAAAAAATATTAGAATTTGAAAAATTATAAATAAACAATACACATACACATACACATTCCAGTAGTCTATCTATTATAGATTTCGGAGATTTTCTTGCTTATTTTCTGATAAAACTATTTTCGTTCCATTCCAACCCTCAACTCTAAAACTTATAATGATTAGACACGCTACCAAAAGATAATCACAGTTTATTTTCGTGAAAACTGCACTGGATCAATAAGAAGCACTTAGGAATTACCCCTATTAACAGTTAAGAAATTTATCTCTGCAAACCTAGCCATGATATATTTTCATTCTACATTAATATGGAAAGCAAAAAGTAAGATTAAGTGGCAAAGTACATAATATATCTGTAAATAATTTTCCATCAGTAAATCGACCGGTGGGTTTTCTGCCCACGAAATCTCTCCCATATGGAGGAAAGTTGGCCTTCGCAATCGTTTTGAGTGCATTGTTATTGCCGGAATCTGAAGTAGAATCTCCAAATATGTACACCGCTGGCACCAAAGGCCTTGTGGCATTTGTATTTGCTGCATGCGTTAAATTTTGTTCACACAGTGCAAGTAAAATGCTTAGACATGTTACAATACAAACATTAAGGCTCTCCCCCATGGCTATTAGTTCGTCTGAATTGCTCGCAGATGTGCAGAGAATTACGCTGGCACGCTCTGATAGATTTGCTGTTGGGGTGTTTGATGCCAATCTCTTAAATAGCGTCGCAGCTCTACTTAGATAATTTCTAAAATCACAATTTCTGTTGTTAAATTGTGATTTTAATGGACTAGATCACCTAGTAGGTGAGATTTTAATGGACTAAAGCACCGAGTTGGTGAAATATTCGTGAATACCGGAAAGCCCATAACCTTTTTAATTTTGTAAAAGTAATATAAATAAAAATTAATTCTTAATTATTTATAAATTTATATTATACATGAAAATATTAAAAATATAATTTTTTAATTAATTTTATAAATTATAGCTATATATTAATTTATGAACTAGTCTTTAGTGAGATTTTTTGGAGTTTCTTGATTTTTGTTATTTAAACTAGTTTTTTACTGTAAATATAGATTCAGCACCCTAAAAAATTCTTAGGACACTTCGATTGTGCAAGTTAGCGATCAAATTTTTGTTTTTAATAAATTCTTGCTGGATTTTAAAGAAATTAGACCTAAAAAATCCACAGAAAAAGCCTTCAAAAAGCCTTACTAAAGACAACTCCTTAGTTTATTATTATTTTTTTACTTAAAACAATATAATTATATGGACATGCATGTTCATTTGAGTTTGTCGAATTTTAATTTAATTGTTAATTATTAGGTAGTTGGTAGGAAATTAACCCAGAGGAAATATTCTAGAATATCATAATAATATATACAAATCAAAGGTTGAGATTTATTTTCAAAGTGGTTATGGTTTTTCTATCCTTTTAACTAAATTGATTAATTAAAAAAAATGTGATATAACAAGTGTGATATGAAACTAGTTATGATTTTTGGAATAGGTGGTATTGATAAACTATGGTATTGATCCATGATATTGTAGTAAGGTCTATTTATGAGCATGTGGTATTGATAAGCTATGGTATTAGTCCATGATATTGTAGCAAAACTTATTTACACATTAAAAGTGTTCATGATAAAGTGGAGATAAATCTCATGTCTTTTTAAATGTGTATATGTTTAACTTATATATCAATATTATTTATAATTAATAATAATAATGAAATTTAAAATAAAGTTATAATTTAATTAGTTTTTATAATTTTTATTTATTTATTTAATTTTAGTAAATAGAGATGTATAATAAAATATATATTTTAAGCTTATAAGGACTAAGATGTTTTACTAGACATTTAATTTATTTTACTGCAATGGTATAATATTTATATAACTTTACTAAAAATGAAACTTGAACACCACACACACACACATATATATATCAAACTTAATACACAAAATATTAAAACTTACATTATATTAATAACTTAGTCTAATTTATAACGAAAAATCTCTAAACAATTTAAATTCATGTTTTTAAAAATTTCTATTGGATTTTGATCAAAATTAAACAGAAAAAAAATGTGGCAAAAAAATCATTTAGTTTATAAATTAAATTAAATCTGTATTAATTTATTAATCAATTAATAATTAAGATTTGAAAGTATCTATCCACAATTACTTTGATTAAAAAATCTATAAATTGCCATTTTACATATTTAAATTATAAATTATAAATTTATATTAATTTTTTGATTAAATATTCATTAAAATAATTATAAAATATAATACGATACAACATTTATAAATTACAATTTTACATTGATAAAAATGTAAGAGAAAAAAACATACAAATTAATTCAATATTAAATTTAAAAATGTTGATAAATTTATATGGAAAATTGATAAAAATGTAAGAGAAAAAATCATGCAAATTAATTCAATATTAAATTTAAAAAATATGTTAGAAATAAAAAAATGTTAATAAATTTATATGAAAATCAAGTTTTACTTAATGAAATTTATTACAGTTTTCATTTTTCGAATTTTATTTTATATTTCTATTAATTAATTAAATTAAATTTAAATAATAACAAAAATTTAATTTTTAAATTTTTAAAAAATATTATAATAATCCAATCAAATTAAAAAAAAATAGATTTAAAATATTAAATTTTTAATAAATATAATATTAAAATTTAATAAAAAAACTACTAATTTAATTTTAAAATTATTATTAATATTAAATTTATATATATATATATATATATAATTGTAAGAACATGAAGAAAGATTTAAATACTTCTCGACCCAAGGCACCTTTTAATTCAAATATCCCGAATATCCCGTAGCTCTCTGTTGCATATGAAACGCTGGCTGGCATGTACCCACCCAACCCTTTACAGCTCAACCTCACGAGGAAGCTGACAGTTAAAGGAGAACTACACGCATGACGAGAGAGCTGACAGTTGAAGAAGGACTACAGATATCTTAAAAGCACTGTACGAATCACGAGATAGATTTAGAGGTAGAAGGATCTGGACGCAAAAATATGTTTATATTGTACTTTATGACGGTTTAGAGGTAACTTTTATGGGATGTATTATTCCATACTAATGGAAAAGTTGACACATCGTATTTAAAAAAATATATTAATAACAAAAGATAATTCAATATTTTTTTTTAATAGATAAGTGTTTTTTATATTTTAAATAAGGTGATCCTTTTAATATTTATGATGGATATGACAAATCGTAGTTATAAAAATATTACTAACAAAAGATATATATATATTTTTATGAGATAGATAGGTACTTTTTTCATTATTGGTCACAGTGAGATATGTAAATTTTCTTATTAAGAAGACTTGTAATTTCTCTTATTTTTAATATGAGATTGATTGGTGTAAAATTTCAGTAACTTCTCATGAAAATGTAAGGAGTTAGAAAAATTTTACACAAATTACTCATTGGTAACTATCTATATCACTATTGGAGATTTTCCATTTAATCATATTAGATAGAATGTTCATCAGAACATATAATAACTTTAGTAGAGGAATATAGTAAGTTGCAGTGATTCGAGATTTCTCATTTAACCATTAGATCCCATTTAACCATTAGATAGAATGCTCATCAGAATATAGAATAACTTTAGTAGAGGAATAGTAAGTTGCATAACCATTAACAACCATTATTGTAGTATATTAACATAAAGTGTATGATGTAATCTTGCCTCCATTTCATGATTCCTTTAACCAGATTAATTAATCACATACTTGGAATTATGAACATCACATCAAACAAAGAATCAACAACACCAAACCGAAACAATAATCATCAAACTGAAACAATAATCAATCACATCATTGAACATCGATATACCTCGAAACCCTCTAGGGTGAAAATCAGCAAACGTTTAATTAAAATTAAATGCTCTTGAGGGTGTTCACCCCTCACTCAATGGTATATAAGAGATTTCATCCCTTAAACATTGTTATAAAATATTACAAGGAAATATCATTTAAATACAAAATATCTAGCTAATAGCTATTACAATCATTATGATAGCTTTTACCCACAAATCTTCAATCTTCATATCTTTGTGACAAGGTTGTTCCTACAGTAGACCATCCCGCAGCGCGCACTCATATGCATGGACTATTAATCATTTACCTACGACCATGTTAAGAAAAATCTATCCTTTGCACAAGTCACCTTCATTTCCTGCTATTGTTTTCGTCAACATAATTGATGTCAAGATTACATAAAGTATTAATCAACCCATTCATAAATTTATACTAGTGGTGCTTCTCTGTCTATTCATGTACATTCATGACTTGTAAGAAAAATATCAGAACATGCTTCCTTTAATAGCACCACATATGCGCCAGTTATAAGCATGTAACCATCAAAGAATGTCTATAAAATATATATTATATTAACTAATATTTCTCTCTCATAAGCACATATTCTTGCAATACAATCGCTACAAATGTCAAAAAATTTATTTAAAGGAAACTAATACATTAGTTATGATCTTCGTGCATGTGAATTACATAAAATTTATCACAATAACAAACCCTTCAACTATTACTTTTAGTGCTACTGTAACATCTCTATTTTCACATCATTTTTTTTTCTTATACTATTTTCTATTAAGGTAAATGATTGTTCATCACACTTTGACGTATTTTCACCACCAACAATATTTTTTTATAACCATTTCCTCTTTTCATTTTTCTATTTAACTCTTATACTGATAGTTGACTTGACTATATCATCGTTATTTTATTTATGAAACCCTCCCTTTACAAAATCTCCACACCACACATATAAGTGGGATTCTAAGGTTGAGGAATTAGTCCTTACTTATTCTCCATGGTAATTTTTTATTTTAATAGTTTTTTTCTTTCACTAACTATTATTAATACTTCCCAACCTTCACATCCACTTTAATTTCAATTAACAACTAAATTTTATAATACCTACCTTTCTCTTTCATTAACCAATTTAATATGAATAGAAGATATGAATCGAATCCTTTATACGACTCTTTCAAGGTCTTATAGAGTTAAAAGTGTTTAACACATTATGTTTAAAACATATTGTTTATCTCTTAGTTTATCACGAGAACTCAACCTTCATAACATTGCCACCTCTCTCCTTACAATTAATCTACCAAGTTATAAGCACACATTAACCATTGATATGATGATGCCAAGGTTTTAAGTATATGCTATCCCATTTCATTTAATTCCTGATAAAAACTTGTAGCCCTTATTAATTCGTCTGTTAGATTAATTAGCGAGGTTAGAAGATCGATGGTTTTAGAATTTCGATGACTTAGCAATTAAATGCTTCACCATACATTCATAACACCAAATCACTATACGTGATTTCCCTCGGGATTTGCTGGTCTTTAATTTATGGTACTTAGTCACATGGGCAGTTTGGTGACCGTATTAACCATTTCCGTCTGCGGGAACATTTAGTTCAACCACATATTTATGCCAAGTGGAGGGCGAGGATTGATTCTAAGTTAGGGTTTTTGCATTCCCACTAAATTCTTTCATTTTTATGGATGTCTATTTTCTTTTGTTCTATTTTGTTACACCTTTCCGGCTCTACGATGACTCTTAATACCTTGAATGAAATATGATAGCTCTTTTATTCCTCATCTCACCGTGTATTAATGGAACCAGTCTTCGTCAATTTAGGAGATGGATGCAGTCGCAAATCGGCTATTCCATTCAGGTAATGGTTTTGTGTGAGAAAAACCTTATGAGTTTATCTTCTGGTTTTTATCTTTGATGCATACTGTTTGTAATTCAATTTATAGCTAATCTTTTTGGTTATTTCCCCAGATTCACGACATCGGGGTTTCGTCCCTCCATGGACTGATTATTGTCAAATATTTCCTCCTTTTGATTCATTACGGTAAGCTCTTGTTCTACTTTTCGTTTTATTTACCCACAAGGTGGCTTCTGCGTTTCCTTCCCTCGTTTATGCAGAGTGCATACTCCTAAGAACTTACAAATTGAAACTTTGTTACGACGCTTATGGTTAAAGGATGTTTATAAGTTTTTGTTGTGGGTATTTTTCCTTTCTAGAATTTGCCACTATTCGACATAATGCCATATGCTGAGACAGTTTGCTGGAAATTTTCCATGAATGCGTAGTTTACTGGTTTCTTCCTTCGTTTTATGCTAACTATGTTTTCACTGTAATTTATTCAATGGTTTCAAATCGTTCAGATATACTTTTCTCTTCATAGCTAAGTTTTTATATATGGTAAATATCCTTGCCACATTAATATTCTTACTGCGGCAATATGAACCCAGGTATTCTCCTCAGAACTCTTAGTTTCGTACTCAGAGGATTTTCTACAAGCTACAGGCAACTAAGGTAATGTTCGTTTCCAGTACTTTCACATTTCTTTTAATTTAGTTCTAGTATTTATTTCTACATTTTGGTTTTCTGTTTTAAATCCTCATTCTCTTCCAATGGAAATCTCAGTTCTATATTAACTCAAAATCATTAAGTCTTCTATTCGTTATTCCAATTTTAATTTAGTTCAAATACCACAGGGATTTCGATTTCCATTTTCTTTATATATATATATATATATATATATATATATATATATATATTTCCAACGGACTGGAGTACCACTTCAATCAGTAAATTTTTCTATATGCGTTTACACTCATGAATAGGGGAAATTGATTTCCTTCTGCATTGCGAAATTCCCTATTCATATTATTCTGTGATTTCGTTTTTAATGGTTTTGGGATTAAATGTATTGTTGGAGACGTAAGGTGATTCCTTTATCCTTAGGTATAGGGTTTCAGTTATCAATTACTATTCTCTTTTACTGTCCTTTTTACTATATTTTTTTATTTTTGTTTCATAACTAACTATTGGTTCTATTCCTTTTTCAGGTATTTACAATATCCCTAGTTCGAAAGTTACATACCTCTATTAATCTTTCACTTTCCAATTTAACTAGTGAACCTGTTTCTATGCAAGTTGGTCTAAATACTCGTTGGGATATTTACATGCAAATATGGATAAAATTTTCAATGGACTTTACAAATTTATGAAAAGGGGCAGTTTTCCCTAATTATATAATTTGGATAAATATATCCTGTAATTAACTTGGATAATTCCATAGACTAAACATTTACTCATATATGGCTACATCATATATATAATGGACTTCCTTCTTTTTGTATGAAGTTTTTTCCTAATTAGAATTTCTCTTATAATATCATGTTATATATATATATATATATATATATATATATATATATATAGATATATATATATATATATTCAGAACAGAATTAATTATGTTTCTGTCTTTTAATATTCATACATGAATTTCCTTATTTAATAGTACTTATGTAAAGAGTTGTATGGTGGAATTTCATCATAGAAAATGGTCTCATTTTCATTTTTCCTATACTTAGTGTATCTCTTCTATGATATTTTTCTTAACAGAATTGTTATAAATGCATCCTGAATAAATATTATTCTTCTGCAAGTATATGGTTTCAGAATTCACACTTCGCAGTTCTCATTATATTTCAATATAGAGTTTGGTTTGAATATATTGTTTACTTGCTTCTGTACTAGTTCTATAATGAAATTTTCTGAATTGTGAATAATTACTATAGAGACTTATAAATGTAATATCAGTTTCCTATGAGGTGCCTAACCTCATATCTAAGCCCTTTTACTGGGTGTAAACATTCTGAGAGTTGGTCCTCTATAGATTTATGTTTGTACATCACCACAGGACCGACTATTTTATTATAGTCAAATATGTTCAATGTACAGACCTTATTAGTTTATTTCCAATTCCTCTTAATACCACAACATATACACATATTCCTATTCAGAATTTCATACAGATCTATTCTACTTTGTTTTCTAGGTAACTCATAATAGAACTAACGTCTAATTTAAAACACATCAAATTAACTATGCATACCACTTAAGGTAGATTAGGTTCCACCCAACCTTAGAGCTCTTTCTCCACAACTCACCTCCAAGCAGAGATCCTTTTCTTAAGAAATAGAAAACCCTTTCTCTATCCTGAATCAACTTATTTAAGCTTTCTTTTCCCTCAATATTTTTCCCTTAACTGCGTCCAATTAAATCAGGATGCTAATTTCCTGTGTGCCTAGGATTTCCCTTTGTTTCTTCCACAAAACTACTTTAAAGCTAGCTTTTCTGCTTTCTAGCTTTATTCTACCTCTTCCCAGTAATTTCCTCTTTACTAGGGATTTTTTTTAGATTTTTATCTCCAATCTAATCTTAGTATTTAATTTATTTCTTCCAAGGATTTTTGGAAGACTGGGAAAGTCTTACAACCTTATCCATCCTCTTGGATTTGGTTTCCAGATCTCTAATCATAATCTTATCTTTGCATATTAATTTCCATTTTATTTTATTAACTTGAAATAATAAAATAAATACACACAATTGGTTTCCATTAGGGTCCACTATACCCTTTTGGACTTGTTCAAATGTCTAATAAAATCATATAAAATTGGGGATATTACAGCTAAAAATGTTCAAACATTTCTTTAAAGGAAACTAATACATCAGTTATGATCTTCATGTATGCGAATTACATAAACTTTATCAAAATAATTAACCCTTCAACTATTACTTTTGGTGCATGCAAATACATAAAGAAGGCTAACACAATGAATTTTGTTCTTATGCATTCAAATGCAAATAGTTCCCAAAAGAATGCTTAACACAATAGAGCAAGAAAACACATGTTTCCTTTTTGAGGAAATATAGCATAATAGGCATGCAAAAATATGTTTTCGTTTCCATAAAACCAAAGTGATAAAGAATACTAATTCTTTTCCAAAGGGTATACAAACATTACCCATATATATATTCCAAGGAAACTAACACATTACTATGGTTTTTGTGCATGTAACTCATCTTCTTTCCCAAATAATATTTTCCAGTGTAGGCTAACACAACATGCTATCATTTCCCATATACAAATGTTTTTTATTTCAAATGAAATCTAATACAAATCTTGCGTGCATATACATGATCTTATTCGAAAGGACACTAAAATAATAGTTTTGATAGCATAAAAATAATCACATATATTTTTCCTAAAGAAACATAGCTCAATATTTCTTCTATCCATGCAAAGAACATATCTCTATAACAAAATGACTATCTTTGTGTGTGCAACAACTTATCATAATAGCTCTTCTTTAATGTAATCAATACATATTCCCTTCTAAGAATTCTACCATCATTAACTATTATTTTTATGTAAACAAATACATATCTCTTTTCAAAAGGAAGTCAATATAACATAGTTCCTTTTTCTTTCTACATGCATGTTTCTCATGCTTCCCTTTCAAGAAATTATCATAGATAAAAATATTTTATGCATAAAATTAGGCGACCATGACAAGGTTAATTTAACCTTTTATAAACCTAAATCAAGAAATTGACACAATTCATCTAGGCATGCAATATTTTCTAGAGATATAACATAGTAACTTTCCTTATATATATATATATACTCAAAAACATATTTTCTTTCTCACAATGACTATCATTTTATGCATCTAAGATGTGTTGTTTTTCTAAAACAATCTCACTTTCCTCAATGCACATAATCATTACAAGAAATAAGCATGCATTCTGGTTATTGTATGAACAAGTTTCATATCCACATTTTTTCAAAAAATAAATCTTTGCAATATTTAAATAATCAACATGGGTAATATATGGATAGAGATTCATGAAAAATCTTCCAAGAAAATTAATATAATTAATATATTTTTTCCTTTTCACCAACAATGAAAACATTTCACTAATTACCATCTTTAATATAAATTCATTTTCAAGAAAATAACTTGGATTTCTTATAATTTCATACACCATATCTGTAAGAAAACCCTTTAAAAAAAGAAGCATGCATCCTATGTTTTCTTACATAAAATGCATATGCAATCATATATATATATATATATATATATATATATATATATATATATATATATATTAAAAGACAAGCAAGGTTATTTATATTTTACTACTAATTTCTTTTCAAATGTTTAACATAATAATAATATTTATTTACGTGTAGTACATAGTTTCTTTAATAATAAAATGCACACAATTTCGGAGTATGCATCCTATCTTTCTTACATAATATGCGCATAAAATATTATATATATATTTAAAAAACAAGAAAGATTAAATTCTCTTCTTTTAAATATAAAAGGGTTCATATGCAAATTATTCTTTTAGAAATAGTGATAAGAGTATGTAGTATCTATGAAACAGATGGCTTGCAGGACAACATGTCAAAAGTTGAACGACTTTGATGAAGTGTAGTCACCTTAGATCATTCATACTGAATGGATACACCATTAATCGAACTTTCTTAAACCAAGAAATAGATATCGTTGCACAATTCAATTGTCTCAAATGAATTTTTTTATATTGGAAGGAATGAACTGGATTTTCCTTCCAATGAGATGCCAAACTAATATCTTGGAAAAATCGATAAATAGGCGATTGGATAGTAACTTAACACTACAAGAGTCTAGCCTTTTTGCAAGTCTAAGAACCTTAAGAAAAAGATAGCGGCATGATCACATGATGTGGTTCATAGTGTTGTAGAGATTACTTCCCCTGCCATTGCTATTGGATCGGTTGGAATTTTTTTGTCATGTATTTTTTCATATCCCATTGACCAAGAACATAATAAAACGATAAGGAAATACCATGGTTGTTTGTAACTGTTCGGAGACCTAAATGTTTCTTGATTTCTTTAAATAAACTAATAATAATTTTATTTGATAAATTTTATGAGTTTTATGGGATTACAGTAGGGATATTACGTACTCCCCCACTTAAAGAGAACACCATCCTTGGTGTTCATCTTCCATGAGAACTTTAAATTTTACACATGATATAAAAATATAACCCACCATAAAGGGGATTCGTCCCCTTCAAAATCAAGTATTTCATATCAAAGATAATTCCTGTAGAAAAAAATAATAACATTTATCAACATCCATTAGCATTTATAGCTGAAAAAATATGCAAATTCAACTCTCCATCTCTTGGTCATTATTCAAAATCATAGAATAAAAATATAATATCTATACCAACTTACCGTTACTAAACAAGTACTCTTGGAAGTCATGGTCACTTTTATGCAAGTTCTCCCAAGGTTTCACAACCCCTCAACAATCCATGGAAATCACCCTGTAATGTACGACTAACAAATCCGACATAATCACATTATTCACTACATTTTCAATCAAAATGAAATAATTATAACTATCACTCATCTATACAATGTCAAGTGATATTTTAACCACAATACCTCCACAAGTACTCAGAGAGCACCAACCCTCTAGTCATCAAAATGATAAATCACTGCACCAAGTGCACATTCTTAGTATTTTTAAAAATACTAAGAGAGCACCTAGCTCTATAGTAATAAAAATAATCAATAGTGCACCAAGTGCATATTGTCTTATCCCTTGCTAATTCAATCAAAATATTAGTAATTCAATAAAGTAACTTACATTCCAGTAATTTCTTTCTGAGAACTAGGTTCCTTTCCTATCAACATGTATATAAAATATTTACATAATCATATTAAAAATCATTTTAATACAACACTTAACTGAATAGTTAACTTCTTCTCCTATGAGAACCACAGCGGAAAAAATAATACTCCTTCCAACCCATGGGAATTGGTTTCCACAACCAAATCGAGTCATTTTCACATCTAGACAATTCTTTGATAGAGACCATACCAAGTCTAATTTAGAATTCCACTGGCCAACTAGCTCAAGAATTTTAATGATCACATAGGGTCAAATACATGATTCCTCTTGGCAACATCCTTCCTATTCCTCTGACATCGTCCCATCTATGAGGAATTTTTGGGCCTCCTCCAACAAGCTCCAAATAAATAGATTTTCCTCATTTTTTTTCCCTCTTCACCATATTAGCAAACTCTTTTCCCTTATTGAGGTCATATATCTCTAGGGAGAGGAAATTCAAGTAGGCAAGCATTATCAACCCCTCTGGGCAGGCAATTTCCATCAACCCAAGGCCTTCTGAGCTTTCACAATTGTCCACAACCGTCTAGAATGTTAAATTCCTCTTTTAGC
This sequence comes from Pinus albicaulis, assembly GCA_034641835.2. NCBI lineage: Eukaryota > Viridiplantae > Streptophyta > Pinopsida > Pinales > Pinaceae > Pinus > Pinus albicaulis. Next base: position 261,345,322 of record CM076581.1, read on the forward strand.
ACTCTTCCCTATATTAATTTACATAATGAACCATATTCACATTATACATCAAGAAAAAGAAAATTTTATGTACATTATACATCATACTTGGCCCTCAACATGGGTCCAATTATACCTAGACTGACAGAGAACATGACCAGCATACAGGTGCTATACATTATTATTTCCCAAATAACACAATCATGCATATCATAGCCTTATACTTTCTCACGTACAGTTGAAATTTAGATTGGAACATTTTACCTTTACAGGTACTCAAGTTACCATTAAGCCACTGCTGCTTAATCTCATCAGCAACGTTAGTCACAAATATGCATTGTTTAAACAAGTATTCACTTTCACAATCATTTTAGTTTCATGCATACAATATTGTCATGCATAAAATTATATGAAAATATTCCTTTTTGTGTAAATCTCAATAGAAATTAGGATAACAATTCAAACATTTACAATTCCCACACTGTATTATTAACAACAAATTGGCACATAAAGTAACTACTATAATCACTTGTCTATGACTTACAATAGATTTAAATCAAATCTAATTCATGCATATAAATTTTAATAGTTATCCATCCAACACTAAATAATCACTACTACCAACCATCTTAATGTAGCCATGACAAGACTCAATCAACAACTAGCTATTACAGTTAAGTCTCACTACTCGACTCATTGTTTATTTTTAACATATAAAGGAATCCTTCTAATGTACTTTTCAAAAAAACTATCGTCCTCTTCAAGGACATTCCCCATATTTTACATTCATGCATTCACTCATTAAAAGTAGTGCATTGTAACTTTCATCGAGTTCATTAAATGTATCATTAATATTTTCATATTTGCAAAGGTTGGTAGTCAATTTTCACTTTCACTTGTGAGTGTTCAAGTTTTTACATAGGTGTAATGATGTAGGATCATCATGGTTCCAAAATTTTGTACATTAGTAGAATCTAGGGGGTCTTATGTTTTTCAAGATAGTTTATTTCCTAAGTATTTAATTAATGTAATTTTCAATGTTTGAGTGATTTTATGTGAGAGGTCTAAAATATGTTTTTATTAAATAGTGAGAGGCATATTTTTAAATGTTTTCGAATGTAAGAGAACATAGGTGATTGACGAGTGATTGGTGTGGATTGAGATATTATGAAATATTGTAAATCTTAGATTAGAAAGTAGTTCATGATTTTATGGATTTGAGAGGATCCTTAGGATTTAGTTGAATGTTGATATCCTCAAAGGATAAAGAAGATATTTTAGGAATTAATTGAGTAACCTATGGATCTGAACCAAAATTGGTTACAAAACCTTTCGTATAAATTTGTAAAGCCTCAAAGGCACAAACAATGAAAAAAAAAGAGATATAGATTCTTAGAGAGGGATTTTAATTGTAAGCCTGTGGGCATAAGAGAGAGAGGAAGAGAAAAGGACCATGTAAAGGCAGACCAGGCCAAAGCTAGATTGTAAAACAGGTTTTTATTTGTATATTTACATTTATTTAATGAATGAATAAATTGAATTCATTTTGATTGCATGTGTCATTTCTTTTACGTGCTGAGTGATCTGTAACTATGAATTTATGGTGTATATGTTATAAACCATGATGAATGAGTTCAAATTGAATGTATAAGTCTTTCTAAGTAGGACTTAAATGGTTGGGTAGAATCTGTGTGATTCGAGTCAAAAGCTATCAAATGTGTGTACAGTTCAAGTAAAGAATAATTTACGAATTCTGGAAGAAGAGGAGAAATATAGAGAGTGCTCTATATTCATGCTGGAGTACTGTGGAGGGGTCTGTATTGCAGAGCATTAACAATATTAAGAACAAAAGTTGATTAAAGACTGAATGATGGAGATATTTGCATGGAATAATTCTAAACAACAAAGGAGGAGTAGCGGGAATAAAACAAAGCAGTAGAGCAGCATAAAATAGAGGAATCGACAAAGGAAGAGAACACTTGGAGATTTCCAAAGAGGGAGATCAGACGGTTGTGATCAAGTCAACAACGTGAGATGAACGGTTAAGATAGCTTCACAAAGTAAATTGTGAAAGTACGAAGTGGAAATGTGTCAGGTTGGCGATATTTCGCTTTGACAATGACTGAGTTTATAAGTCAAGGAGTTCTCAAGATAAATTGAATAAATTGCGATGCGATAAAATTTGAAAGTTGCGATGCGGAAAAAGGGAGATGCCACATGTCGGTACTGCGCAACATCACGCATCGATGGTTTTAAAAATTAGTGTTAAAGACTTCGCAAGGTAAAAAAGATAATTTGTGATGCGATGCAGTGAGTACTGAAGGATATGATGCGATGGGAAGAGCCATGTGTTGTAATTTTGCATTAGCGCTCATCGTTGATCTTATGGTTTAATGTTATCAACAGAGTGGTAAACTGCAGGGAAGTGATTGTGACACATCGTGATTGGTCTACGGATGGAGGGACCCTAGAACCCTGTTCTGCGTGTATGTAAGTGAATTAAGGTTATGTGGGTTCTGTTATAAATTTAAACGATGTTTATTGCTAAAGTATGTATGTATTATCCGTTGTGCGTAGTAAGGAATTATGTGGGCCATAACCCCATACCTAAATTAATTGTAGAAGTGAAGGTGTGTATGAATTAAGGGTATGAATGGGTGACAAGGTAAAAGTAAGGGTTTATATTATTGAGTTAAAACCCGAGATCCAGTTATGGATAAGCTTCCGCATGCAATTTATTTTAAAGGTGGATGATGTGGTTACACGTGGGGTTAATTCCGATAACTCTGTATAAGTGAATATTTGCAGCCTATGACTGCATCAATTTGGTATCACAACGAGGAAAAGCTCTTTTGGGAGAAAGTTAGAGCAGAGAACATGTTTTGAAGAGTATTTTTGGAAGAGAATGGAGCAAGAAGAATTTTCAGAGAATCAGAGTGGCGCAATAGAAGCGAAGGAAAGAATCAAATCTGAATTTGATTGAGTAAAGAGATAGAAGGAAAAATATACTTTTAGGAGAAAGTAGATCAGATTATTGAAAGAACAAATTGAGAAATTTTTTTATGAAGAGATAGTGACAACTACAAACACTGAAGGTAAAGTCAGCAGATAAAAAAGAGAAAATGCAACAACAACATGTGTTCATAAAATTGGATAGTGAGGTATGGTCTTCATGTTTTTTTTTCTGTGATGGATTATTGATTGAAATAAATGCTATGAAAATTTTTGATGATTGTAGCCAAAAACAAGCAAAGGCTTTGGTGATGGTGGCAATAAACCTATCGAACTAGAGGTTGGAAGAAATAAGAGAGGTGGCTGAGTGTTGTAGCCAGAGGAGCAGCGAAGCTCTCGAAGTTTCAAGAGAGTGAACCAAAAGAGAGAGAGAATACCTAGGAAGAGATCAAGCTCAGAGAGGAAGCTTGATAGGGTATTGAGTAGCAAGAGGAGATTACTACAAGGGAAGGCTATGTTTCATATCACCAATCGAGCATGGATGAGATCATGAGAAAGGTGACCATGGAGTGTCATAGAAAGGACTATATAGAATTCCATAAATGTAATATGAGTAATGAGGAGAGAGAGAGAAATATTGCAGTGATGAGAGTATTGTTGGAGGTACTACATGGATGGCTACAAGAGAAAGAGAATGAATACCAAAGACATGGATGGAGAATGAGGAAACGGGTTAGATGGAAGCTATTGAAAAAAATATGGAATGTTAAACTAATAAATGAGTTCAGATAACATTAGAAGAAACATATTGACTTGTTATAGAAGGAGAGACTCAAAGGAATTGAGTCACAGAAAAAAAGATCTACTGAAAACCAAAAAGTACATTGTGAAAGATTGGTGCTTGAAGCATCAAACGAGACAGAATGGTCTTGTATTTTTGAAAGTAATGATTTGTGTATGATTTCAGGTACATCACAGGATGATGAAAAAAAATTATATTTTTTTAATAAGAAGGAGCAGAATCTGAAATATGTTCACATTAATACTGAGATAGCAAGATCTCATAAACGAAAGGAGACAGAGATATGCAGCAGAATACCAGAGCGGGTAACAGTGAATATTGGAATAGCATATATCAGTTAAGATATGAATATTAAGAAAAGGTATTTACTATGCCTAATGAGTTTGGAATTTTTAAATATGATGATTTATACATGTGTGTATATTTAGGAGAGGAAGAAGGAGCATTTGATGATGGGTCAAAAACAAGTGAAGGTATTGAAAATTGTTTAAATTTTCCAAATTCTACTCCAATTGAAATTATTGAATTATATAGAAAGTTATACCTTCAAAGGAAAAATTTGGAAAAGCAGAGGATATATACTCAGGATAAATTGATGAAGAAGGAAGACAAAGAAATTTTCATGAATGAAAATTATAAAGAAGAGAGAATGGTAATAAGAGTTCAGAAAATTGACATTATAGAGGAAGGAGTTCATTATTTTGAACCAGAGCAGGGAGACATCCTTGAAACAAATGATATGGAGGAGAGACTAGTTGACAGTCTTGTGAGTTCTTTGGAGAATTTAAATCAGCATACTGATGTGCTAACAGAGGAGTTAGAGGAAAACTCGGAGCAACATACTGAGATGTTGCCAGAGAAGGAAAAGGAAATGAGGCCTTATATTTTTAATTCTGATAATTGTTTTACGATTATAGGTTTTGATGAAGATGAGGCAGACGTGTTTCAAGTTGAAGTAGAATCAGCTTTAGATCTGAAGAAGACCGAAATTTTCCATGTAAGACATAATGATGAGGAAGATGTAAAGCATGAAGATACTATGCTTGAAGAAGCTAAATTGACTATTAGAATCAGTCAAGGAATTGAAGTACAATCACCGAGGGTTGTTAGGGAAGAAGAAGGAAAATATTTTGGAATTGATGAACAACATATTGATGATGTGTTCAAGATGAGAAAATTACAAAGGGAATTGGGGGACATTTTGTTTTTTAAAGTAAAATTGCAGGTGGTGAGCAGAAGAGGGATGCTGCAGAGGGAGATATCTTAAGAGATATTCAGGAAGTTTGGAAGGTAGAAATGTCCAAAGTAATATTTTTAGAAATGTCTAAAACAATATTTGCAGCAGTAAATGGAGTAATTCCAAGTGAAAAAGCAGAAATTGAAGCAAGAAGAGCTGGAAAAAGAAGAAGTAACAAATGGCAGAGTGATTACGAGTCAGAAGATAAACTGGACATAAAGATTGAAAGAATAAGAAGTGAATGATGAAGGTGTCTCAAAAGAAGACAACAACAAGAAAGAAAAGCAGCAGCAGCAAGAGAAAGACAACAACAGACTGTGAGAGCATAACCAGTGGGGAAATTCAGCATAAAGTATGGAGACCTGGAGAACAACAACAGACTGTGAGAGCATAACCAGTGGGGAATTGCAGAAAGGAGGAGATACAACCAAAGACAAATTACAAACTAAAGTTTTGGATCCAGGAGGAATTCCATCAGCATTGAAGACACATGATCTAGAGATCATGATTATTTTCTACCTTGGGAGTCTGATGCAGGAGCATCATGGTTCCAAAATTTTGTACATTTAGTAGAATCTAGGGGGTCTTATGTTTTTCAAGAGAGTTTATTTCCTAAGTATTTAATTAATGTAATTTTCAATGTTTGAGTGATTTTATGTGAGACATTTAAAATAGGATTTAATTAAATATTTAGAGGCATATTTGTAAATTTTCTTGAATTTAGGAGAACATGAGTGATTGATGAGTGATTGGTATGGATTGAGATATTATGAAATATTGTAAATCTTAGATTAGAAAGTAGTTCATGATTTTATGTATTTGAGAGGATCCTTAAGATTTAGTTGAACGTTGAGATCCTCAAGGGATAAAGAAATGATTTTAGGAATTAATTGAGGACTTAGAGGATTCTTAGGATTTTGTTGAGTAACCTATGGATCTGAACAAAAAATGGTTACATAACTTTTTTTATAAATTTGTAAAGCATCAAAGGCACAAACAGTGAAAAAAAAAGAGATATAGATTTGTAGAGAGGGAGTTTAATTGTAATCCTATAGGAATATAGATAGAGAGAGGAAGATAAAAGAGCCATGTAAAGGCAGATCAGGCCAAAGCTAGAATGTAAAACAAGTTTTTATTTGTATATGTACATTTATTTAATGAATGAGGAAATTGAATTCATTGTGAAAGTGTGTGCCATTTATTTTACGTGCTGAGTAATCCATAATTGTGAATTTAAGGTTTTTGTCTTATAAACCATGATGAATGAGTTCAAATTGAATATATAAGTCTTTCTAATTATGACTTAAATGGATGGGTAGAATCTGTGTGATTCTAGATGGAAGCTAGCAAATGTGTGTACAGGTCAAGTAAAGAACAAATTACGAATTCTAGAAGAAGAGGAGAAATTTAGAGAGTGCATTGTATTCATGCTGGAGTAGTGTGGAGGAGATTGTATTGCAGAGAATTGAAAGTATAAAGAACATAAGTTGATTAAAGACTAAAGCATGGAGATATTCACATGGAAGAATTCCAATCAGCAAAGGAGGAGTAGCGGCGAGAAAACAGAGCAGCAGAGTGGCATAAAATTGAGGGATCAATGAAGGCAGAGAACACTTAGAGACTTCCAAAGAGGGGGATCAAGCAGCCGTGATCAAGTCAACAGCAAGAGATGAATGGTTAAGATGGCTTCGCAGAGTAAGTTGTGAAATTACGAAGTGGACGCGTGTCAGCTTGGCACTATTTTGCATTGGCGATGATTGAGTTTATAAGTCAAGGAGTTTGCAAGATAAACTGAATAACTTGCGATGCGATAAATTTCGAAAGTTTCAATGAGGCGAAAGGGAGATGCCACGTGTCGGCACTGCCCAACATTGCGCATCGGTGGTTTTAAAGTTTAGTGTTCAAGACTTCGCAAGCTAACAAAGATAATTTGCAATGCGATGCGGTAAGTACTAAAGGATGCAATGCAGGGAGGAGCCACATGTTGTAACTGTGCATTAGCACTCATCGCTGATCTTATTGTTTAATGTTATTGGAATAGTGGTAAACTGCAGGCAAGCGATTGCGACGCACTATGATTGGTCTGCAAATGGCGGGACCCTGGAACCTTGTTCCGCGTGTATGTAAGTGAATTAAGGATATGTGGGTTCTATTACAAAGTTATGCAATGTTGATTGCTAAAGTATGTATGTATTACCGGCTGTGCATAATAAGGAATTATGTGGGACATAACCCGAGACCTAAATTAATTGTATAGGTGAAGGTGTGTATGAATTAAGGTTATGAAGGGGCGACGAGGTAAAAGTAAGGGTTTATATTATTAAGTTAAAACCCGAGAGCCACTTATGAATAAGCTTCCGCGTGAAATTGATTTTAAAGGTGCATGATGTGGTTAGACGTGGGGTTAATTCTGCTAACTCTACATAAGTGAATATTTGTGGCCTTTGGCTGCATCATGTATTAAAGGTTTTATTAGTCTTTATCCGCATCAAAATTCAAATGTCATGAACACAGTTTTGTAGTAGATTTTATTACTTACTACACTCAATGCAGTTATAAACATGAATCACATATCGCATTTCAAAAGTAATCTACTGCATATATCAATATGTATATTGTTGTTGATCAACGTTTGTCATTGATGTCAACCCAAGCAGCACCAGGGGATAACCCAATATTTCATGGGAATTTTGACCAACCAAATTAATATATTCTGGGTCAATAATGCTTTTGATGGTTTCTACTTTTCGAGATGTTTCCGTTGATATATGGAATGCCATGTAATTCTTCACGGTTTGAGAGATATTCATGTTTGAAGTTTGTACCCCCAGTTAGTGGGATAAAACCCCATGGGGTTGGGGCATGGGTCATTGAAAAGTCATAATTAATATTTTTTAAGCTCCTAAAATACCTCCCACGTTCACTTGTTGAAGTCCCTCTCAACTTAAGAATTCATATAAATTGTGATCTTCATTTCCTCCTTATGCAAAGGATTCGGCCATCTCAAACAAGTCATCGTGGAATTTTCGCTCTAACTTTTTTTCTACAAAGGTTCAAAAGCTGAAATTTTTGAGACGAAGCCGAAATCCTGAGGAAGCCGCAGTAAAAATTTTAGATCAAGGTGCGCAATATTTTTGGAGATATGATATGTGGAAGTTAGGGTTTTTGCAGGCTCCTCAAATTCATCTCAAAGAAGTGACCTTGGTAAAATTGTCATTACTCTCTCTCTGAGTATCAAATTATAATTCCGTAAAAAGTGGAAGATAGTGCATAGTCTGTAGCTTTTGCTCTATCAATTTCAGAGCCAAATGAAGAAACAATGACATGTGGCACGCCGTACAAGTGCGCTCTGCGGAAATAGTCCATAATTAGGGAATTGTGAGAAATTGGATATAACTCTCTCTTGAAGAATCCAAATTGGGTCAGACCTGTGGCATTGGAAAGATGACTCAGAGGACTACTACAGGACTAAAAATTAGATATTAAGGATTTGAAATAACAGAGATACACCAGATTCAATATCAAGCTCCTAAAAGGCAGGAAAAAGCTAGATCATGTGTTGTCAAGAATTGCAAAGACCAGACTTTCTACGGAAGAAAATCAAAGAAAGGTAAAGCAGAGGGTAGTATGACAAGAGCAGAAACCAAGGTGCATAACAGCAGCAAGAAGTTCATCATATTAAGTCTTCAAGTGGGCAGCACTGCATCCAATCATTGTAAAGGTATCATTGTACTTAGTCATTGTAAATACATTATTGTACAAATTGTACTAGTGTCTATCTGCCAAGGGTTGCAGAGGCAGTGTTGGGAGGTATAGGATCATCATTAGGTGGTTGTGTAAAAGTTGGGGTTATGGTCTAGTATATCTTCTTCTTCTGCATCATTCTATATCATTGTAAAGTGGACCATTTTCCCTGGTACGGGAGTCCATTCTTCTTTTATTCTTCTATAGGGTGGTAGGGTGGTGCTAGGGTGAGTTGTAGCTCATTGGGTGTTGGGGCATCCATTCAGTGACTACTGAAGAATCTCGAGCATTGGAGCGTCCATCCAGTGGGAGCTGGAGAAGAATGCTTTTCTAGATTCTAGGAAGTTGGAGCTTTATTTTCAATTGGAGTTGAATATTAAAGAATTATTAGAAAATCATTAGGTGGTTTTTGTCCCGGAGTGGGTTTCCACCTTAAAAACTGTGTGCATTTGTGTTCCTCTTGTTTGCTACTATCATTCTACAAAAACTGATAATAATTGAAGATTAACTAATGCTCTAATTGAAAGGAATACTGATTCACCCCACCCTCTCAGTATTTCCAACAATTGGTATCAGAGCTTGGTTCCTTCAATAGAAGTTTAATAGCTGGAAGGAGGTCATGGAGCATACTAAGAATGGTGTACCTCTATTCAATGAAAATAATTATGCACTCTGGAAAGGAAGAATGGAGGTCTATCTCTTGGCACAAGGTTACAAAGTATGAGGCACTGTTCAAAATGGATTTACGTCAACTACAGATGAACAAGGTAAGAAAAATTTGGTAAATGATGCAAAAGCAAAGAATATTATTATCAGTGGACTTATTGAATCTGCTTATCATAAGGTGTTGGGTTGTAAAATTGCCAAAATTGTATGGGACAAGCTTGAGAATATATATGCAGGTGACTCAAATGTCAAAGAAGAAAAGCTTCAAATCTATAGAGAAAAATTTGAGAAACTTAGAATGAAAGAAGATTGCAACATTGCTGCATACTTTCAATACGTTGATGAAATAACCAATACTCTGGAAGGATTGGGAGAGCCAGTTGATGAGAAGACTATTATACAGAATATTCTTAGAACGTTACCAGGGAGATTCAACACAAAGGTATCGGTCTTAGAATAAAGTGCAAATCTGGACAAACTCAGCAAAGAGGAATTACATGGAGTTATCATAGTGTATGAAATGAGACTTGACGAAGAAGAGGGTACTTCGCATCTAGAAACTGCGTTCGTTGCATCTAAGAAAACCAATAAGGATAAACAACCTTCAATTGAAAAGACATACACCTACAAGTGTGAAGAAAAGGGAGATGATGAAGAAGGTCTTTCAGATGAAGAATATGCTTACTTCATGAGAAAACTACAAATTGGTAAGGGATAATTCAAAGTTAAACCTCCATTGATATGTTTCAGCTATAATGAGGTCGGGAATTTTTCAGCAAAATGTCCAAACAAAAGTAATGGCAACTCAAAAAGAAAGAAAGGCTTTAAGAAATTCAACAAGCAAGGATCCAAAAGGAACTTTCTCTCTAAAGAAGATAGCTCATCATCCGATGAAGACAATGATAGTGAAGAAGAAGCCAATGAGAGAGTATTGTTTATGGCCAAGCACAATAAACCCAAGCACAATAAGCAAGAGGTATCAAAAAATGAAGAAGAAGGATGGACCATAGACGAATTTTATGAGGAAGCAATCAAGCTTATAAAAGATCTCAAGGCGGAGAAGATCCGTTCCAAAACTCTTGAAGAACAAGTTCAAGGTCTCAAAATTTAAGTTGAAGAACACAAATGCATTGAAGAGTCACTTCAAAAGAAGTTGGAAGAAAGTAACCAAGAAAGGGAAGAATTAGAAGCCCAAGTAGTCTCGCTGCGTGAGGAAGTGAAGAAAGGAAAAAATATCCAAAACTATGCCAACAGCTCAAGGGCATTGGAAGAACTCATCAACAATCAACGATCTTACAATGACAAAACTGGCATCGGTTACAAAGAAGAAGAAGCAGGACCTTCTACAACAAAATACAATGAACCTATGAGATCTGACATGCATGTAGACTTCATTGGACAATATTCGCAAGAACAACCTTGGAAGACAATTCCTCGACGAAAATTTCCATCCAGGTACCAACATATTTTTTATGGCTACTGTTATTCATGTGGAAAATTTGGTCATAAAGTTGTAGAATGTTGCACGTACCCTAGGAACGAATACAATTCCAGGAGATTTGTTAAATATGAACCTCCCAGGGCTCAGAAAAACATCAATAGATTTGAACATTTAAGAAATAATATTTAATGTTACAAATGTCGAAACTTTGGACACATAGCCAAAGACTGCAGACTTGAAAATCCTCTAGAAGAATCTTCAAAGCCACAGAATGAACGAACATGGAAGAAGAAGAAGAATGATAATTGTGCTCTCGCTCTCAAGGCTCAAAAGAATAAAGATGTGTGGTATGTTAATAGCAGTTGCTCAACGCATATGACTGGAGATAGAAATAAATTTGTATCTCTGAAAGAGAAGAAGGATGGAACCGTGTCCTTTGGAAATGATGGATCTTCAAATGTTATAGGATCAGGTACTGTCACTCTCGGAAGCAAAGATGTTCTAGCCAAAAATGTTCTATTGGTTGAAAACATGAATCACAATCTGCTCAGTGTTGGACAAATGTGTGATCAAGGACACACAATACTATTTAACTCCACAAAATGTGAAATCAGGAAAGGCATGTATGGTGAAATTGTGGCTATAGAAAGTCGAGCTCCAAACGACATATATGTTTTGGATGAAGCAACTAAAGCATGTCTAATAGCTAAAGAGGATGATACAATAATTGGTAGCAATGATGATCGACTAAGTAAGAATTTTGCTACAAAGGTCAAATTGATTTCAAGATGTCTTTACTTGGTGAGCTGACATACTTCTTAGGGCTTGAAATATCTCAACAAGAGAAAGGAATATTTATATGTCAAGCCAAGTACATCAAGGAAATGCTTAGGAAATTTAAAATGGAAGATTGTAAACCCATCCTCACTCCAATGGTAATAGGTTGCAAATTGAGCATAGATGACTCATCTAAGGATGTGGATCAAAGGTTGTACAGATCTATGATTAGTATTCTTCTATATGTAATAGCCTCCCAACCAGATGTTATGCAAGCAGTTGGACAAGTAGCACCAAAAGAATCACATATTAAATATTCGCCAGCATTGGAATATCTTCTCAAGAAGCTTGGGATTCTCCCAAGTTCTCATTAGATTTTCCTTTTTCAGAATATAAATGAGGAGTGGAAGTAGATTACAGGTCTGCAAGACGGTTGTGTGTCAGGGGGAGTGGAATTGTGTGCAGGTTCGCATGATGGTTGTGTTTCAGGGGGATTTACCCTTTTCCATTGATGTCAAAGGGGGAGAGAATGTTGTCGGAAGAGGTATCATGATCGCAGGGGGAGCACTTGTGTTGCCATCAATGCCAAAGTGGGAGATTGTTGAACAGCGGTTGTCATTGATGTCAACCCAAGCAGCACCACGGGCTAACCCAATATTGCATGGGAATTTTGACTTGCCAAATTAATATATTTTGGGTCAATAATGCTTTTGATGGTTTCTACTTGTCGAGATATTTCCGTTGATATATGGCACGCCATGTAATTCTTCACGGTTTGAGAGATATTCATGTTTGAAGTTTGTACCCCCAGTTAGTGGGCTAAAACCCCATGGGGTTGGGGAATGGGTCATTGAAAAGTCATAATTAATATTTTTTAAGCTCCTAAAATCCCTCCTACGTTCAATTGTTGAAGCCCCTCTCAACTTAAGCATTCATATAAATTGTGATCTTCATTTCCTCCTTACGCAAAGGATTCGACCATCTGAAACAGGTCATTGTGGAATTTGCGCTCTAACTTTTTTTCTACGAAGGTTCAGAAGCTAGAATTTTTATGAGACGAAGCTGAAATCCTGAGGAAGTGGTAGTAAAAATTTTAGATAAAGGTGCAGAACATTTTTGGAGATATGATCAGTGGAAGTCAAGGTTTTTGCAGGCTCCTGAAATTCATCTTAAAGAAGTGACCTTGGTAAAATTGTCATAACTCTCTCTCTGAGTATGGGATTTGAATTCCGTAAAAAGTTGTAGATACTGCATAGTATGTTTTCTCTCTATCAATTTTAGAGCCAAATGAAGAAACAGTGACATGTGGCATGCCGTACAAGTGTGCTCTGCGGAAATAGTCCATAATTAGGGCATTGTGAGAAATTGGGTATAACTCTCTCTTGGGCATAACTCTCCCTTGAAGAATTCAAATTGGGTCAGACATGTGGCATTGGAAAGAAGACTCAGAGGACTAATACAGGACCAAAAATTAGATATTGTGGATCTGAAATAACATAGATACACCAGATTCAAGATTGAGCTCCTAGAAGGCAAGAAAAAGCTAGATCATGTGTTGTCAAGGATTGCAAAGGACCAGAATTTCTACGGCAGAAAAGCAAAGAAAGCTGTAGCAAAGGGTAGCATGACAAGAGCAGCAACCACAGTGCATAATAGCAGCAAGAAGTTCATCATATGAAGTCTTCAAGTGGGTAGCACTGCATACAATCATTGTAAAGGTATCATTGTACTTAGTCATTGTAAATACATTATTGTACAAATTGTACTAGTGTCTATCTGCCAAGGGTTGAAGAGGCGGTGTTGGGAGGTCTAGGATCATCATTAGGTGGTTGTGTCAAAGTTGGGGTTATGGTCTAGTATATCTTCTTCTTCTACATCATTCTATATCATTGTAAAGTGGACCATTTTCCCTGGTACGGGAGTCCATTCTTCTTTTATTCTTCTATAGGGTGGTAGGGTGGTGCTAGTGTGAGTTGTAGCTCATTGGGTGTTGGGGCATCCGTTCAGTTGACAACTGAAGAATCTCGAGCGTTGGAGCGTCCATCCAGTGGGAGCTGGAGAAGAATGCTTTTCTAGATTCTAGGAAGTTGGAGCTTTATTTTCAATTGGAGTTGAATATTAAAGAATTATTAGAAAAGCATTAGGTGGTTTTTGCCCCGGAGTGGGTTTCCAACTCAAAAACTGTGCACATTTGTGTTCCTCTTGTTATACTTTGCTATCATTGTACAAGCAAGTAATAATTGAATATTAACTAATGCTCTAATTGAAAGGAATACTGATTCACCCCCCCCCCCCCCCCCCTCAGTATTTCCAACAATTGTTGCTCATACCTGAGCTGATGCCCATTAGTAGCATACCTCAATTTATTTTCCGCTTAAAAATTCACAAAGGCTCCAGTGCTGTAACCTTCACTTTGATACCACTTGTAACATCCCCCGGTAACCTCACATCAAAATGTAGGGATTTAGAAAAGTTTTAAACAAATACCCATTGGTAACTATCTAAATCACTATTCCAGATTCTTGATTAACCATTAGATATAATTTTTATTAGTACATAGAATAACTTTAGTAGAGGAATAGTAAGTTGCATAACCATTAATAACTATTGTTGTAGTACATTAATATAAACGATATGATGTAACATTGCCTCCATTTCATGATTCCTTTAACCAGATTAATTAATCACATACTTGACATTATGAACATCACATCAGGAAAAGAAACAAAATCATCAAACTTAAACAATAATCAATCACATCATTGAACACTGATTTACCTAAACCCCATAGGGTGAAAACAAAAAAATGTTTAATTTTATTATTAAATTCTCGTGAGGGTGTTCACCCCTCACTCAATGGTTTATAAGGGATTCCATCCATTAACCATCGTTATAAAATCATACAAGGAAATATCATTTAAATAGAAACTATCAAGCTAAAATATATTACAATCATTATGATAGAATTTACCCACAAATCTTCAATCTTCATATCTTTGTGGCTTGGTTTTTCCTTCAATGGACCATCCCCTAGCTCGCACTCATCTGCATGGACCATTAATCATTAACCTACCACCATGTTAAGAAAAATCTATCCTTTGTACAAGTCACCTTCATTTCTCGTTATTGTTGTCGTCAACATACATTGATGTCAATATTACATAAAGTATTAATCAACCCATTCATAGATCTATATTAGTTTTGTTTCCCTGTCTATTCATATACATTCATGACCTACAAGAAAAATATCATGACATGCTTCCTTTAACAACATCGCATTGGCGCTAGTTATGAGCATGTGACCATCAAATAACTTCTATAAAATATATATCATATTAACTAATATTTCCCCCGCATAAGAACACATTCTTGCAAGACAAGTTGCTACAAATGTCCAAATATTTCTTTAAATGAAACTAATACATCATTTATGAACTTCGTGCATGTGAATTACATAAAATTTATCAAAATAACTAACCCTTCAACTATTAATTTTGGTGCATACAAATATGTAAATAAAGCTAACACAATGAATGTTGTTCCTATGTGTTAGTATCGGTATCTTCATCCCTCCGTCAGTGATCAAAATTATCTTGTTGCATTGCATATTAGGTGTCTTACTCAGTCAGTTGCATTCCATTAGGAGCATGGATCATCTGACGGTAGTGGCTTTTTATACATTTTCCCTCATGTCCTTTACCTGCTGGCCCATTTCCTTTCATCAAGATCATCTGCACTCACTTTTTGTCCTTAAATTTGTAAGAGTCATTTCTAGGGTTTTCAGTCCCATTAGGTCTAGGTTTTCATCAATAAGGTCTTCAAAATGCCCAATAATGGTCAGCAGGCACATGAGGAGGTTGAATAAAGTTCCAATACTAAATAAGTTTCATTATCATATGCCTAGAAATGCATTTTTCCTCAAAACTCTGTTTTGAGAAAAATTGAGTATTTTACCTTCATTTTTATAAATTTAATGTAATTTCATGTTCTCTCATTTGTAAATAATTCCAATGGCAACCCTGGTCACCTTGTCAAACTTCAGCAAATCCATCCCCTGCAAGGCAAACAAAAAGAAAGTTATTCAGTTAATCAGAGGCAAAATGAAGCAAACTGCCTAAAACAGAGTTTAAAAAAAAGTGTCAAAGGTAAACATTACAAAAGTGGGTTTTTGGAGTGAAAAATTAAAGCCTTTGGTATATAAGTCATTTTACATGTTCAAAGGGCTCATTTGCATCCAAAAGAGCAAGAGAGATTGGCAGCCAAGCTCGTGGTCACAAAATCTCAGCCAATAGTTTCAGTCTCAGGTGCGCGGCGCATATAACCAGCGCGACGCATTGGGTCGGACTCCACAGTGCAAGACATACACCAGCGCGATGCACGTAACCGGCGTGGTGCGTTGGGTTTGTGGCACGGCGCGTAGAGCTGCTAGTTAATTTAATCACGATTTCATTTAAAACTTCAAATTTGCTCGGGCTTCCTCCGGTCCAAAGTAAGTCAAATGATTCTTCCAATGCTATAAACGTGTGTCTTATGATGTTTATGAGGATTTAATAAAAATTAATTCAAACCCTACTTCCTTACTCAAAGACATGATAGCCTAGGGTTTGTAAACTGATTTTTGTGGTCATCACTCCCACATCCTTTAGTCCTTCACTATTTTTCTAGTTTCATCAACCCATTTCCCTATCCCCCATATCCTTAAATTCATCTACCCCTATCCCAATTCCCATTATCCCAAATCCCCAAATCCTACCTACAAAATTCCCAAACCCCAAATGCTATCCCAAAAGCCTAGAGATTGTCCCTAAAACCCTTCAATTCCCCAAATTCCAATTGACAATATTCCCAACATTCCCCTTACCCTTTCCCTTCATAGTCCCTCACACACTTTCATACACTTGGCAACAAAAGATCAAAGACACCTAAAATTCCTCATACTCATCTAAGACAACACAAACTTTGGCAAACATGGAGACAGATTCCTCTTATGACAGAGATGAAGAAACACACAGTGACTCTCAAACTAAATTGCATGCACCAAGGAGACCTCACAAGAGTGGTAAACATGTACGGGAAGAGCCTACTTCACTTGTTGAACTGTAGGCCTGCCCCCTTGCTATCACATGTTTTCAACAACAATCTTGTTATTAGTTTTGTGAGATAGTTGCTAAATTCCAGTACCATCATGAGTTGGCCAGATTGTTTGTGCTTCATTTACATAATGGCCAAGTCACTCTTGCAGGTGTGACATTCACCTTGACACCTGAGTCTATCTCTCTAGAAACTGGTATTACAAATGTCAGAGAGCAATGGAACAAAAGGCAGCAAGTTGACAAGGAACACTATGAGCCATACATCAAGCTTGGTTTTTTGAGACAACTCAGTAGATTTTTTCCTTTTCGGTACCTGAAAGATTCATACGCTCCTTTGATGAAACTCATTATCAAATATTTCAGTTGTGAGGGCCAGTTTTCTCGCTTATATGCCTATCACATCAGATTGCTGATGCACTTTACCAGGGTGAGAATGATGAACCTCCCCTACTTCATGTATCGAAATATTAAGAAGATGACCAGCTTAGTGCAAAAGAAAACTCCTGAGCAGTAATATAATAGTATCTATCATTTTGCACTCATCAAAATTGTGGCTATGCATCAGCTTGATTTGCAGGATATTTCATGGGAGGATTTCATTTCTCATGAGTTCTTCACAACTCCTCAGGAACCTCCGGAAGCTTTCCATGAGATAGGTGAACCTTCACATCAGCATGAGGGTCATGAGACACATACCTCTAGTGTGCCGATGTTTGTCACCTATCAAAAGGGCACTAGAAGGTTGTTTGCAGCAGCCAAGCAAGTATTATCTCCACCTGGGGTGGAAGGGGTCTCACTTCCTCCATCAGAAGTGAAGGTACAGGACAAGGGTAAGAGGTCAATACATGATGAGGGGCCTCTAGGAGAACAGGAGATAGATTTCATTCTCATTCAGGATGATGACACTAATTTGGGCCCACAAAGCTCAAAGTTCAGGGAGATCATTCAGGAGCAGAAGGTGGAGATAAGTACTTTGTCCCTCAAACTAGAAAGAGACCAGTGGATAATCAAATACCTTGATAAGAGAAACAAATAGCTAGAGGATCAGCAAACCCTCTTAGAGCTGCAAAACATACATGAGAACCGGCAAGATGCCAAAAGGAGCAAAATCGAGATGACATCACTTGAGCAAGAGATTGAGGCTGATCGTGAAACTTGGCTTGAAAGGGTAAATATTCATTTGGAAAAGCTGTTGGAGAAAGCCAACAAAGAAAATAACATGTTGAGGCACATGGCCAATCATTATTGGGCGAGAAACCATGTTTGCAAAGCAAGGATCAAAATCTTGAAGGCCAAGTTGAAGAAGGCCTCAAAGCGTCGGAAAATTCATGATAGACTTCAGATCTTGGCCGAGGCTTCCTTGGCCTAGCATAGTACTTAATGGAGGACACTCAGCCCAAATTTCAAAAAATTTGGGACATTTTTTGCATTTATGAAATTTTTGAGCTTAAAAACAGACTTTTCTGCTCTATGTGCCGCACCACCTGACGCGCGCTTTTGATAGGGGACTCCTTTTGATGAAAAATCTACATTTTTGGATTTTGCATGGAAAAATATGCATGCCTAACTATGGCCAAGAAATTTTGACAGGTTTTTGGCTTCCAGAAGGGTCAAAAACACCCCAAAAATGACCTTTCTGCCCCTTTTTTGACACACAGGAAGCAATGTTGGGAGAAATCAATTTTGGAGGGACAAATGAAGGCCAAATTCATGAATTCCACTTGTGTTGGAAAGTATACAGGTAGAAATTTCCAACAAGCCCACGTGGATAAAATGTGGACACCGGGAAGGCCTCCAAAATCAGCTGTAAACTTGCGCGGCACACAGATAAATCAGGCGTGGCGCATTGGAGGATTTTGCTCATTTTTTACTCAGTAACTCTATTTTTTTCCTAGTTTTTGACATTTTGAATTTCTTAATTCTAAATGTCAAATTCATGATGTAACTTGATGTAATTTTATGGATATTGATGTAATTTTGTTAAATTTTCACTCATGGAGGTAGATTCATTCATCAAAAAGTGATTTGCAACTGAATGAATCAGTTTCCTAGTTTTTAGAGGCAAGTTGTTCCACTGCCTACTTTCTATTTCTCAGTTTAGATTTTTATGGAGTAGCTCCTAAACTCATGAGTCCGACCTCTAGAAGCTAGGATGAGTGGTTTTTTGTCTATATCTTGTGGTTTTTCAGTCATTATCATGGTTGGACTTTTGGGAATGCTTTGAGCATCATTGTACATTCATCTCTGAAGTTTGGCAAAGGAATACACCAAGGTTTGCAGCACTCTTTGGGATTCATGTGGCATTATGCTTTGATAGTGTGTTTCTCTCTGTAAATGTAAGTCTATTGGTGTTTATGTATACCATTTTCTCTCTTATTTCTTCTTAACTTAAAAAAACAAGGATAAAGGTACAATTCATTAAAATTTGTAGTGCTCTACCTAGGGTTTGTTTAAGTTTCTATGTTTTCAGCTGTTTGGAGAGGATCCTTGAAGGTTTCTTGCCCTCTTCAACTCTTCACCTTTCTCAACTCTCCATTTCCTTCAAATTGAAAGTGTCAAATCAATTTCGAACCTTTCCCCATTCAGATCTCTGCAAAACTGGGCCTCATTCCCCAGACCCAAAATATGCCTTTCCCTTTGATCCAAAAAAACACCCTTAAAATAAAATCAAACTCTTTTGCATATATACCTAGCCTAAAATCAGTCTTCATTCAAGTCATCTCAAGCCTCACTGATCATTTTTTTTTGAGATTGACAAGGAGAGAGCCCTCTCCCGATATGGTAGGGCTAGCTACTAGGTTAAGCGTGGTTTGATGTTACCCTAGATTTTGCCTTCCTCAGCTTGAGGTAGATTTAGGATATAACATAGTGGTGACCATACTGGGGAATACGAAAAATTGTTTGTTTGTTAGTGTTATTCGTTTTATAAACTACAGACGGAACCTGAAGTTATGCCAGGTAGCCTTCGAACTGCACATTGCTTTGCAAGTGCATAAGTAGATAAATGTTGCTTCAGTAAATCTCTGGTCTAGTCTTATAAACGTAACATCTAACTTGCAAATTTCCCCAGTACATCAAAAAATTCTGGACTTTTGGGTGATGAGTTTAGAATTTGATAGGCTGAACAAGTTGTTTTTGTCCGTTTGATTTTTGGGAATAATTCAACACACTGGCTTCCAGACGACACACCAGGGCAAATCCGGATCCTGATCCACCTCCTATGTATGAAAATCAAAATATTATTCCGAGAATACTTCTTCGAGAAATTCCTGTGATTCCTGTGTTCAAATCTCATTCATGTCCTGTTGTTTTTTAGTATCTCAAAGATCTTGAGTTTGACAAACAATTTGAGTTGTCATTGTTTGAAACTAAGTCTGAAAGTGCTGTTAGTTTTACTGTCCTAAATCTAGAGTTTGTCAAAGATCTTGAAATTGAAAAGGCCAATAGATCAATTGACAATTATATCCTAAATCTTCAGAATTCCATTGTGGCAACAAACGTTCCCAAATTCATAGAGTCTGCATTTGCAACTCTTGGGTCATCCGCAATTACATCTAGTTCACAAATTCCTACCGAGCCTCCTTTTATTCCCACCATTCCCGTGCAGCCTTCTATCTCTGATAAAAAATCTGCAGTAATGTCACCTCCCTCCACACCACATACACCTCATACATCAGTTGCTCCAACTCCTCCTATATCCCCAAGACCGATTGTAAATCCACCTAGAGCAATGGCTGCCCGATTTGCACCCCTTATGTTGCCTCAAAATTTGGATAAAATGCCCGCTGATTATCAAAGCAAAATTCCATTGTTCAATGGCACCCCTCAAAATGTTACACCTCAGCAACATGTGGATAGGATGACATATTTCTTTGACCTTCATGAGATTGATGCGGAAAATGTGACAATGAGACTGTTTGTACAAACCTTTGGAGGTGAAGTAAGAAAGTGGTTCAGATCTTTTCCGGCAGGTAGTATTACTACATTAGCTAATCTTCAGAGACAATTCTTGGATCGATGGGAAGTGAAGAAAAATCCTCTTCAGATTTTTTTTGAATATGAGAACATCAAGTGGAACGTTGGTGAGTCTGTTCAAGATTATTGTATTAGATTCAATTCTGTTTACAATGCAATTCTTGCTGATATAAAGCCACCTATGGGGTTGGCTTTGATTAAGTTCCGGATGGCTTCGATCCTGACATGGCCTATCAATTAAGAGAAAGAGATCCGGCCACTTTGGAAGACATGCAGAAAATTGCAGTCAGCATTGAAGCAAATCTGGTTGCCAAGAGAGCTAGAACGAGAGCTGAAAAGAAGGTAACAGTAAAGGAAGAGGTTTCCACTTCAGATCAAGTGCTCCAAAAGATGGAACAGATGTTTGACAGATTGATGATTGATAATTCTGAACCGCAAGTCAGAAATCCTAATTTCCGTGGCCAACAGCAACCACAATTTAGAATGAAGCAAAGAGAGCAACGAGTACAAGACCAAGCAGTACAGCACCAAGTGAAAACACACTTATAGCAGAATTTTGTACATGGTCCGGAATTAGATGATGAGGATAATATAATTGGAGAAGAGAATCATTTCTTTACACCTGATGATATGCCAATTTTTATTACTGAAGATGAGGAGTATTCTGAGAACTCAGCTGTACAAAGGGACGAAAATTTCATCTTGGCAAATGAAAGAGCTCTTGAAGAAGAGTCTCATGAATATCATAGGGGATACATGAATGCCTTGACCACCCAGCAGTGAAATTATTCACTCAGAAGTAGAGATGTACCCGTTAA
Source organism: Pinus albicaulis (assembly GCA_034641835.2). NCBI lineage: Eukaryota > Viridiplantae > Streptophyta > Pinopsida > Pinales > Pinaceae > Pinus > Pinus albicaulis. The sequence goes on from CM076581.1 coordinate 261,366,806, forward strand.
TCCAATTTAAAAAAGAAAGGAACTGACAGCACCAAATAATGATCCACTCATTATGCAGAAAAAGGGAAAAGAGACAGCTGATCCCACTACTAGCAAACTACCATTAGCAAATGAAATATCCAATCAGCCAAATATATCAAAGGAGAAAACTGAAAATAAGGATGTCCCAGCTAAAGAGGTAGAAAAAACTTCAGTTTTTAACTTAGAAAATGAAATTGCTAAGTTAAAAGTATCCATTCCTTTGACTGAATTGATGAAGAATAGCAGCTATAAGGGTTAGGTGTCTAATATTTTGAGTTTAGATCCATTATCTAATATGGTAAACGTGGAAGATGATTGACCTGAGTTTATTTTTGGTCCAGAATTGGATGGTGAGTCTCAAGATAGTGATGTACCTACTTTTTACATCAGCCTTAGGTTGCACGACTATGTGTTACACAATGCTATGTTTGATTCCGGGGCCTCTCATAATCTCATGCCTAGGGAAATCATGGAGAAATTGGGATTGGATATCACCAGAAAGTATCATTACCTTTACTCTTTCGATTCTAGTAGAGTGAGATGCATTGGGCTTATCAAAGATTTGGTGGTCCGTTTGGATCAGATTCTGACTAAAAATGTTTTAATGGATGTGGTTGTGGCGGATATTCCTCCTAGATTTGGCATGCTTCTTTCCAGATCTTGGGGAGAAAAACGTAAAGGGAAATTGCAGCTTGATTTCTCCTATGCTACTATTCCCGTGTTTGGTCAGATGAGGAAATTATACCGGGAGCAAAAGATGAAGTATATGATTACTAGCAAGGAGAAACCGATAAATCATCCAATCAATTATGTACATACTGATTTAGAATCATTTGTTTTATACTCAGATAGCTTTAATGATGTGTTGGGTGTGGAGCCTGATTTTCTTCCTGATTCAGAGATCCTTGTTTTAGCTGGATGTATACCCCAGGAAAATTGTACACCATTTCACGCAGGGGGGTGTGAGGGGGACTTGTCCCCCCCGCGGGGTCCTGGGGGGCGTACCCCCCCGGCTGGGTGGTCCGGTGGCCAGCGATCCCCTGGCGGGGGTTTCAGGGGCAGCACCCCCGAAGCCAAAAATAGATGTAAAATTGTTGTAAAAGTATAGTAATTTCTAGTCAATCTGGGCCGTTCATTAGGCAGATGATCTGATGGTAGAAGTTATGTTTAGTTTAGGGTTTTTTGCCCTAGAAGGCAACCCCTCACTTTTATGAGGGTATTGTATTACGGCTCTATAATTTATGTGTATTCTCTGAGCGGAAAACAGATAGGGAGGCTGTGAGAGACAACAGAGGATATTACAACGGATCTGCTGTAGGTTTTTTCTCTTCATTTTGCTGGATAATAGAAAGGAAGGACTAGCTGTTCGGGGTGGACGTAGCCCAAACTGGGTGAACCACGTATATTTGTGTCTCTCTGGTTTTATGTGTTGCATTGCTTTGTAATATTTAATTTTCTAACATGATGTAAATATCCAATTAATTGAAGTAGAAGACATTCCAGAAATCACTGAAAATTTCAGAGAGGTCTTAAAGAAAGAGAGACAAAGTCTTGATAGTACCGATGAGCAACCAGCCTCCCGACAGTGGCAAAATTTTGATGGACAGCAAGGAGAAATAAAAAAGCAAACATAATTTCAGCATTTGGAAGAGGATGAAGCTGGTTTGTGGACCATGGATTTTGATGGCGCGGTAGGAAGGAATGGTGCTGGAATTGGCATTTGGATATGCAGCCCTGTTTCCTCCCCAAACAAAGTGCCAAGTAATGTAAGGGTCTGTTCTTGTAAATTGGCTTTTGATTGTTCAAATAATGAGGCTGAATATGAAGCTTTAATTGTTGGTTTGAAAATTCTTAGAAAGTTAAATACCAAAAGGATTGCAGTGTATGGCGACTCCGAGTTAGTTATCAAGCAAGTGAAAGGTGAATACCAAGCTAAGCATGCTCGAATGCGGTCCTATTGCAATGAGGTACTAGATATCTTGAGATTATTTTCAGATTATACTTTGACATGTGTCCCTCGTACTTAGAATGGCATTGCAGATGCACTTGCAACAACAGCAAGTAATTTGAAAATTCCGATGAATTCAAGCAAAAAATTTGAAATTCATGTGAAGCATCGTCTGACTGTCCCTGACAATCAAAGGTATTGGCAAGTGTTTCAAGATGATAAAGAGCTCGATGAATTTCTCCAAAATGAAGGTAAATTCAAAGACACTTCTATCGATGGGGAGCATGATGATGGCGAGGCGGATGTAGAAGTCAATCAGATGGAAGTTTTGCAGCTCAAGGACAATGCCATTCCTAAAGGTCTAATACCTTCAGAGGAAATTTTCGACCAAGATGATGTAGCTCTAAAATCGAGCTTGTTGCCAATCGAGAAAGGAGTTGAGGATGTGAACATTGGATCAACAGAGAATCCTAAAATGGTGAAATTGTCCAAGGCATTTCCCCCATAGGTAAAAGCAAAGTATGTTAGTTTATTATCTTCTTTTGCTGATGTATTTGCTTGGGACTGTTCAGATTTGAGGACATATGACACAAACATAATTCAGCATACCATTCCGATCAAGCCAAATCAAAAGCCCTTTCGACAGAAGTTGAGAACAATAAATTCAAAGTTGCTTCCCTCAATAGAGGAGGAAGTGAATCGGTTGTACAAAGCTGGTATCATCGTCCCCATAATATTTTTAGATTGGATTTCTAATTTGGTGCCCGTGTGCAAGAAAACAGGTGAGATTCTCTTATGCATTGATTTTAGGAATCTGAATAAAGTCTCTTTGAAAGATAACTATCCATTGCCCAAAATGGATCACATACTTCAGCGAGTAGTTGGAGCATCCTGCATGTCTCTGCTCGACGGTTATTCTGGTTATAACCAAATTCTAGTCCATGAGGACGATAGAGATAAAATAGTGTTCACCACTCCGTGGGGAACATTTCATTATGCTAAAATGCCTTTTGGATTGAAGAATGTTGGTGCGACATTTCAGTGAGCAATGGATATGGCATTTGCAGATGAAAAAGATGTCTTTCTAGTTGTTTATCTTGATGACTTGACAGTTTTTTCTAATTTAGAAGAAGAGCACCTTTATCATTTGAAGATTGTATTTCAGCGGTGTAGAAAATATGGTGTATCTTTCAATCCAAAGAAGAGTATGTTTTCCATGGATAAAGGCAAGCTTCTCGGTCATATTATATCAAAATATGGCATCCGCATTGATCCTTCCCGAGTGGAAGCCATTCATCAAATTGATCTTCCCCGAAATAAAAAGGAGATCTAATCATTCAACGGTAAGATGAATTTCTTACGTCACTTTGTGCCCAATCTTGTAGAAAATTTAAGGGAAATCACAAACACGCTCAAGAAAGATAGTGTAGTGAAGTGGACTGAGGAAGCAGTAAAGTCTTTCAATTTGGTGAAATTGGCCCTTTCTTCAGCTCCGGTTTTGATCAGCCCGGATTATACTCAGGATTTCATTTTGTTTTCATTTGCCTCAGATCATACTATGGCAGTAGTCTTAATGCAGAAAGGAGACCAGCTTGAGAAACCAATAGCATTTTTCAGTAGAACTATAAGAGATGCAACTTTAAAGTATAATATTATTGAAAAGCAAGCTCTTGCCTTGGTAAAAGAGTTGAAAGCTTTTCGAGTTTATATTCTACATTCTCACATCATTGCTTATGTTCCTAATGCTGTTGTTAAAGATGTCTTAGTGCAAACATATCCAGAAGGGAGACGAGGCAAATGGATTGCAGCTTTGTTGGAATATGACGTGGAGATTAAACCTACAAATCTCATCAAAGGACAGGGGATGGCTAAGCTAATTGTTGAGTCAAATTTGCATGCCTTGGACATTAATCTCATTACTGCTATGTCCGAGGAAAAAGAAGAAAGTTCACCTGCTCAGGTATCAGAAATTTTTGTTCTTTCTCCTTCGTATTCGGACATAGTTTATGTACACCAAAATCTTTCACCACCGCCAGGAATGGCTAAGAACAAAAGTAGGACACTGAAATTGAAGGCTACCAAGTTTTGTATCATGAATAATGCACTCTATTGGAAAGATCCTGGTGCTGTCTTGCTCAATTGTTTGGTTTAAGAAGAGGCGAAACAGGTTATGGAAGACTTTCATAAGGGAGATTGCGGACGTCATCTTTTTTGGAATAAAACGGCCAATAAAATTTTGAGAGAAGGATATTATAGGAAAACTCCCTTTGCTGATGTGTACCAAATTGTTAAAAGCTGTCATGAATGTCATATTTTTCAAGGGAGGAGAAAATTGCAGCCTTTACCGCTCAAGCCCATTGAAGTAAGTGCTCCTTTTCAGAAGTGGGGTTTGGATTTCATTGGTGAGATCCATCCTACCTCTTCAGCGCAACATAAATGGATCCTTACAGCAACAGACTATTTTACCAAATGGATTGAGGCGATTTCCACTAGGCAGGCCACAGATTTCGTAATCATTTCATTTCTTGAGAACAATATTTTGTCTCGTTTTGGTTGTCCAAATAAGTTGATCACTGATAATGTAGTAGCCTTTAAATCTAAAAGAATGATTTACTTTTGTGATAAGTATCAAATCACCTTGGGGCACTCAACCGCATATCATCCACAAGGCAATGGATTGGTCGATTCCTCAAATAAATCCTTGGTTAATATTATAAAAAAGCTGCTGGAAATGAACAAGAAAAGTTGGCACAAGAAACTGGTTAATGCACTTTGGGCAGACAGAGTAAGTCAAAAGAAATCTATAGGCATGTCCCCTTTTGAGCTCGTTTATGGGGTTGACACTGTATTCCTGACCTCTCTCGCAGTTCCAGTGGTTAAACTTCTGCAGGAAGCTGGCAGCGAAGATGATCATTTGCAACGAAGAATTAATCAAATGATCCATTTACAGAAGACTAGAGAGGAGGTTTTTTAGAACACTTTCAAGCTGCAAGAGATAATCAAGAAGATATATGATTGAAAGGAAAAAGCGGACAAGTTTCAAATAGAGGAATTTGTGCTAAAATGGGATGCGAGAAACGAAGATAAAGGTAAGCATGGAAAGTTTGAAAATATTTGGAAATGACCTTTCAGGATTGCTACATATCGAGGCCAAAATGCTTTCCTTTTGAAAGAAATGAATGGAGAAGATTGTCCAGGTGGGCCGGTCAATGGTCGGCTACTCAAACGGTACTATTTTTGAAATGTTTTCTGCTGTCATATGTATCACTGTACATACCGGTTTATTTAAATTTCATTGCAAGTTTGTGCTGTCTTCATTCTTTCAGTTTGGGGCCCGAGGTGAAGGCTATAAAGCTGAGGTTTGATTTAAGTTTTGGTTTAGTTTGTTTGACTCAGGTCTTCCAGTCCATTTCAGTCTTGAAATTGAGTCGGTTTTGAGTCATATTTCAGTCCTGAAATTGAGTTAAGAGTTTGGTTTTGGTTTGTCGAAGTTATTGACTCCATAGCCCAATGGACGAAGGCACTGTCTTCTTTCCCAGAAATCTGTAGTTCTTGGCACCTCCAAGGAGCTACCATCCCCATTGGATCCAATGTTAGTATCGGTATCTTCATCCCTCCATCAGTGATCAAAATTCTCTTGTTGCATTTCATATTAGGTGTCTCACTCAGTCAGCTGCATTCAATTAGGAGCATGGATCATTTGACGGTAGTGGCTTTTTATACATTTTCCCTCATTTCCTTTACATGCTGGCCGATTTCCATTCATCAAGATCATCTGCACTCACTTTTTGTCCTTAAATTTGTAAGAGTCATTTCTAGGGTTTTCAACCCCATTAGGTCTAGGGTTTCATCAATAAGGTCTTCAAAATGCCCAATAATGGTCAGTAGGCACATGAAAAATTTGAATAAAGGTCCAGTACTAAACAAGTTTCATCATCATATGCCTAGAAATGTATTTTTCCTCAAAACTCTCTTTCGAGAAAAATTGAGTATTTTACCTTCATTTGTATAAATTTAATGTAATTTCATGTTCTCTCATTTTTAAATAATTCCAATGGAAACCCTGGTCACCTTGTCAAACTTCAGAAAATCCATCCCCTGCAAGGCAAAAAAAGCAAGTTATTCAGTTAATTAGAGGCAAAATGAAGCAAACTGCCTAAAATAGAGTTTAAAAAAAAGTGTCAAAGGTAAACATTACAAAAGTGGGTTTTTGGAGTGGAAAATTAAAGCCTTTGGTATATAAGTCATTTTCCATGTTCAAAGGGCTCATTTGCATCCAAAAGAGCAAGAGAGATTGGGAGCCAAGCTCGTGTTCACACAATCGCAGCCAATAGTTTCAATCTCAGGTTCACGGCGCATTGGCTGAGTGGCGCGTCGCATATAACCAGCGCGACGCATTGGGTCAGACACCACAGTGCAAGAAATACACTAGCGTGACGCACATAACTGGTCCGGCGCGTTGGGTTTGTGGCGTGGCACGTAGAGCTGCTAGTTATTTTAACCACGATTTCATTCAAAACTTCAAATTCGCTCGGCTTCCTCTGGTCCAAAGTAAGTCAAATGATTCTTCCAATGCTATAAACGTGTGTCTTATGATGTTTATGAGGATTTAATAAAAAAAATTTCAAACCCTACTTCCTTACTCAAAGACATGATAGCCTAGGGTTTGTAAACTGATTTTTGTGGTCATCACTCCCACATCCTTTATTCCTTCACTGTTTTTCTAGTTTCATCAACCCATTCCCCTATCCCCCATATCGCTAAATTCATCTACCCCTATCCCAATTCCCATTATCCCAAATCCCCAAATCCTACCTACAAAATTCCCAAACCCCAAATTCTATCCCAAAAGCCTAGAGACTGTCACTAAAGCCCTTCAATTCCCCAAATTCCAATTGACAATATTCCCAACATTCCCCTTACCCTTTCCCTTCATAGTCCCTCACACACTTTCCTACACTTGGCAACAAAAGATCAAAGACACCTAAAATTCCTCATACTCATCTAAGACAACACAAACTTTGGCAAACATGGAGACAGATTCCTCTTATGACAGAGATGAAGAAACACACAGTGACTCTCAAACTGAATTGCATGCACCAAGAAGACCTCACAAGAGTGGTAAACATGTACGGGAAGAGCCTACTTCACTTGCTGAACTACAGGCCTGCCCCCTTGCTATCACATGTTTTCAACAACAGTCTTGTTATTAGTTTTGTGAGATGGTTGCTAGAGTCCAGTACCATCATGAGTTGGCTAGATTGTTTGTGCTTCATTTACATAATGGCCAAGTCACTCTTGCAGGTGTGACATTCACCTTGAAACCTAAGTCTATCTCTCTAGAAACCGGTATTCCAAATGTCGGAGAGCAATGGAACAAAAGGCAGCAAGTTGACATGGAACACTATGAGCCATACATCAAGCCTATTTTTTTGAGACAACTCAGCAAATTTTTTCCTTTTCGGTACCTGAAAGATTCATACGCTCCTTTGATGAAACTCATTATCAAATATTTCAGCTGTGAGGGCCATTTTTCTCGCTTATATGCCTATCAAATCAGATTTCTGATCCACTTTACCAAGGTGAGAATGATGAACCTCCCCTACTTCATGTGCCAAAATATTGAGAAGATGACCAGCTTAGTGCAAAAGAAAACTCCTGAGCAGCAGTATAACAGTATCTATCATTTTGCACTCATCAAAATTGTGGTTATGCATCAACTTGATTTGCAGGATATTTCATGGGAGGATTTCATTTCTCATGAGTTCTTCACAACTCTTTAGGAACCTCCGGAAGCTTTCCATGAGACAGGTGAACCTTCACATCAGCATGAGGGTAATGAGACACAAACCTCTAGTGTGCCGGTGTTTGTCACCTATCAAAAGGGCACTAGAAGGTTGTTTGCAGCAGCCAAGCAAGTATTATCTCCACCCGGGGTGGAAGGTGTCTTGCTTCCTCCATCAGCAGTGCAGGTACAGGAAAAGGGTAAGAGGTCAATACATGATGAGGGGCCTTCAGGAGAATAGGAGACATATTTCATTCTCATTCAGGATGATGACACTAATTTGGGCCCACAAAGCTCAAAGTTCAGGGAGATCATTTAGGAGCAGAAGGCAGAGATAAGTACTTTATCCCTCAAACTAGAAAGAGCCCAGTGGATAATCAAATACCTTGAGTAGAGAAACAAATAGCTAGAGGATCAGCAAACCATCCTAGATCTGCAAAACATATGTGAGAACCGGTAAGCTGCCAAAAGGAGCAAAACCGAGATGACATCACTTGAGCAAGAGATTGAGGCTAATCGTGAAACTTGGCTTGAAAGGGTAAATATTCATTTGGAAAAGCTGTTGGAGAAATCCAACAAAGAAAAGAACATGTTGAGGCACATGGCCAATCATTATTGGGCGAGAAACCATGTTTGCAAAGCAAGGATCAAAATCTTGAAGGCCAAGTTGAAGAAGGCCTCAAAGCATCAGAAAAAGCATGATAGACTTTAGATCTTTTCCGAGGCTTCCTTGGCCCAGCACAGTACTTAATGGAGGACACTCAGCCCAAATTTCAAAAAATTTGGGACATTTTTTGCATTTTTGGAATTTTTGAGCTTAACAACAGACTTTGCTGCTCTATGTGCCACACCACCTGACGCGCGCTTTTGATAGGGGACTCCTTTTGATGCAAAATTTACATTTTTGGGATTTTTCATGGAAAAATATGCATGCCTACCTATGGCCAAGAAATTTTGACAAGTTTTGGGCTTCTAGAAGGGTCAAAAACACCCCAAAAATGACCTTTCTGCCCCTTTTTTGACACACAGGAAGCAGTGTTGGGAGAAATCAATTTTAAAGGGGCAAATGAAGGCCAAATTCAGGAATTCCACTTGTTTTGGAGAGCAGACAGGAAGACCTTTCCAAAAATCCCACGTGGATAAAATTTTGACACAGGGAAGGCCTCCAAAATCAGCTGCAAACTGGCGCGGTGCATAGAGAAATCAGGTGCGATGTATTGGAGGATTTTGCTCATTTTTTACTCAGTAACTCTGTTTTTCGCCTAGTTTTTGATAATTTGACTTTATTACTTCTAAATTTCAAAATCATGATGTAAGTTGATGTAATTTGATGGTTCTTGATGTAATTTTGTTAACTTTTCACTCATGGAGGTAGATTCATTCATCAAAAAGTGATTTGCAACTGAATGAATCAGTTTCCTAGTTTTTGGAGGCAATCTGTTCCACTGCCTACTTTCTAGTTCTCAGTTTAGATTTTGATGGAGAAGCTCCTAAAATCATGAACTTGACCTCTAGAAGCTAGGATGAGTGGTTGTTTGTCAATATCTTGTGGTTTTTCAGTCATTATCATGGTTGGACTTTTGGGAATGCTTTGAGCATCATTGTACATTCATCTCTGAAGTTTGGCAAAGGAATAGACCAGGGTTTGCAGCACTCTTTGGGATTCATGTGGCATTATGATTTGATAGTGTATTTCTCTCTGTAAATGTAAGTCTATTTGTGTTTATGTATACCATTTTCTCTCTTATTTCTTCTTAACTTAAACAAACAAGGATAAAGGTAGAATTCATTAAAATTTGTAGTGCTCTACCTAGGGTTTGTTTAATTTTCTTTTTTTTTTTTTCTTGCCCTCTTCTTTATCCTTGTCTCCGTCAAAATCAATTTCCTACCTTTCCCCATTCAGATCTCTGCAAAACTGGGCCTCATTCCCTAGACCCAAAATCTTCCTTTCCCTTTGATCCAAAAAAACACCCTTAAAATCAAATCAAACTCTTTTTCATATATACCTAGCCTAAAATTAGCCTTCATTCAAGTCATCTCAAGCCTCACTGATCATTTTTTGTTGAGATTGACAAGGAGAGAGCTCTCTCTCGATCTGGTAGGGCTAGCTACCAGGTTAAGCATGGTTTGATATTACCCTAGATTCTGCCTTCCTCAGCCTGAGGTAGATTTAGGCTATAACATATTGGTGACCATACTGGGGAATACGAAAAATTGTTTGTTTGTTAGTGTTATTCGTTTTATAAACTACAGACGAAGCCTAAAGTTATGCCAGGTAGCCTTCAAACTGCACATTGCTTTGCAAGTGCATAAGTAGATAAATGTTGCTTTAGTCAATCTCTGGTCTAGTCTTATAAACGTAACATCTAACTTGCAAATTTCCCCAGTACATAAGAAAATTCTGGACTTTTGGGTGATGCGTTTAGAATTTGATAGGCTGAACAAGTTGTTTTTGTTCGTTTGATTTTTGGGAATAATTCAACACACTGGCTTCTAGATGACACACCAGGGCAAATCCGGATCCTGATCCACCTCCTGTGTATGAAAATCCAAATCTTATTCTGAGAATCTTTCGTCGAGAAGGTCCTGTGATTCCTGTGTTCAAATCTCATTCATGTCCTGCTGTTTTTTAGTATCTCGAAGATCTTGAGTTTGACGAACAATTCGAGTTGTCATTGTTTGAAACTAAGTCTGAAAGTGCTGTTAGTTTTACTGTCCCAAATCTAGAGTTTGTGAAATATCTTGAAATTGAAAAGGCCAATAGATCAATTGACAGTTATATCCTAAATCTTCAGAATTCCATTGTGGCAACAAACATTCCCAAATTCATAGAGTCTGCATCTGCAACTCTTGGGTCATTCGCAATTACATCTAGTTCACAAATTCCTACCGAGCCTCCTTTCTTTCCCACCATTCCCGTGTAGCCTTCTATCTCTGATAAAAAATCTACAGTAGTGTCACCTCCCTCCACATGACCACATACACCTCATACATCAGCTGCTCCGACTCCTCCTATATCCCCAAGACCAGTTGTAAATCCACCTAGAGCAATGGCTGCCCGATTTTCACCCCTTTTGTTGCCTCAAAATTTGGATAACATGTCGGCTGATTATCAAAGAAAAATTCCATTGTTCAATGGCACCCCTCAAAATCTTACAGCTCAGAAACATGTGGATAGGATGAAATATTTCTTTGACCTTCATGAGATTGATGTAGAAAATGTGACAATGAGACTGTTTGTACAAACCTTTGGAGGTGAAGTAAGAAAGTGGTGCAGAGCTTTTCCGGCAGGTAGTATTACTACATTAGCTAATCTTCAGAGACAATTCTTGGATCGATGGGAAGTGAAGAAAAATCCTCTTCAGATTCTTTCTGAATATGAGAACATCAAGTGGAACATTGGTGAGTCTGTTCAAGATTATTGTATTAGATTCAATTCTATTTACAATGCAATTCTTGCTGATATAAAGCCACCTATGGGGTTGGCTTTGATTAAGTTTCCGGATGGCTTCGATCCTAACATGGCCTATAAATTAAGAGAAAGAGATCCAGCCACTTTAGAAGACATGCAGAAAATTGCAGTCAACGTTGAGGCAAATCTGCTTGCCAAGAGAGCTAGAATGAGAGCTGAAAAGAAGGTAACAGTAAAGGAAGAGGTTTCCACTTTATATCAAGTACTCCGAAAGATGGAACATATGTTTGATAGATTGACGATTGATAAGTCTAAACCGCAATTCAGAAATCCTAATGTCTGTGGCCAGCAGCAACCACAATTTAGAATCAAGCAAAGAGAGAAATGAGTACAAGACCAAGTAGTACAACAGCAAGTGAAAACATCCTTACAACAAAATTTTGTACATGGTCTGGAATAATCTGACGAGGATAATATAATTGGAGAAGAGAATCATTTCTTTACACCTGATGATATGCCAATTTTTATTGCTAAAGACGAGGAGTATTCCGAGAACTCAGCTGTACAAAGGGATGATAATTTCATCTTGGAAAATGAAAGAGCTCTTGAAGAAGAGTCTGATGAATATCAGAGGGGATACATGAATGCCTTGACCGCCCAACAAAGACAATATTTGCTCAGAAGTAGAGATTTACCCGTTAATCCAATTCAAAAAATAAAGGAAGCGACAGCACCAAAGAATGATCCACTCGTTATACAGAAAAAGGGAAAAGAGACAACTGATCCCACTACTAGCAAACCACCATCAGAAAGTGAAAGATCCAATCAGCCAAATATATCAAAGGAGAAAACTGAAAAGAAGGATGTCCCAGCTAAAGAGGTAGAAAAAACTTCATTTTTTAACTTAGAAAATGAAATTACTAAGTTAAAAGTATCCATTCCTTTGACTGAATTGATGAAGAATAGCAGCTATATGGGTTAGGTGTCTAAGATTTTGAGTTTAGATCCATTATCTGATATGGTAAAGGTGGAAGATGATCGACCTGAGTTGATTTTTGGTCCAGCATTGGATGGTGAGTCTCAAGATAGTGATGTACCTCCTTTTTACATCAGCCTTAGGTTGCACGACTATGTGTTACACAATGCTATGTTTGATTTCAGAGCCTCTCATAATCTCATGCCTAGGGCAATCATGGAGAAATTGGGATTGGATATCACCAGAAAGTATCATGACCTTTACTCTTTCGATTCTAGTAGAGTGAGATGCATTGGGCTTATCAAAGATTTGGTGGTCAGTTTGGATCAGATTCCGACTAAAAATGTTTTGATGGATGTGGTTGTGGCGGATTTTCCTCCTAGATTTGGCATGCTTCTTTCCAAATCTTGGGGAGCGAAACTTAAAGGGACATTGCAGCTAGATTTCTAATATGCTACTATTTCCATGTTTGGTCAGATGAGGAAATTATACTGGGAGAAAAAGATGAAGTATATGATTACTAGCAAGGAGAAATCGGTAAATCATCTAATCAATTATGTACATACTGATTTAGAATCATTTGTTTTATACTTAGATAGATTTAATGATGTAAATAGCCAATTAATTGAAGTAGAAGACATTCCAGAAATCACTAAAAATTTCAGAGAGGTCTTAAAGAAAGAGAGACAGAGTCTTGATAGTACTGATGAGCAATTAGCCTCTCGATAATAGCAAAATGTTGATGGACATCAAGGAGAAATAAAAAAGAAAACATAATTTCAGCATTTGGAAGAGGATGAAGCTGGTTTGTGGACCATGGATTTTGATGGCGCGGTAGGAAGGAATGGTGCTGGAATTGGAATTTGGATACGTAGCCCTGTTTCCTCCCCAAACAAAGTGCCAAGTAATGTAAGGGTCAGTTCTTATAAATTGGCTTTTGATTGTTCAAATAATGAGGCTGAATATGAAGCTTTAATTGTTGGTTTGAAAATTCTTAGAAATTTAAATGCCAAAAGGATTGCAGTGTATGGTGACTCTGAGTTAGTTATCAAGCAAGTGAAAGGTGAATACCAAGCTAAGCATCCTCGAATGTGGGCCTACCGCAATGCGGTACTAGATATCTTGAGATTATTGTCAAATTATACTTTGACATGTGTCCCTCGTATTCAGAATGCCATTGCATATGCACTTGCAACAGCGGCAAGTAATTTGAAAATTCTGATGAATTCAAGCAACAAATTTGAAATTCATGTGAAGCATCGTCTGACTGTCCCTGACAATAAAAGGTATTGGCAAGTGTTTCAAGATGATAAAGAGATCGATGAATTTCTGCAAAATGAAGGTAAATTCAAAGACACTTCTATTGATGGGGAGCATGATGATGGCGAGGCGGATGTAGAATTCAATCATATGGAAGTTTTGCAGCTCAAGGACAATGTCATTCCTAAAGGTCTAATACCTTTAGAGGAACTTTTCTACCAAGATGATGTAGCTCGAAAACCAAGCTTGCTGCCAACCGAGAAAGGAGTTGAGGATGTGAACATTGGATCAACAGAAAATCCTAAAATGGTGAAATTGTCCAAGGCATTTCCTCCATAGGTAAAAGAAAAGTATGTCAGTTTATCTTCTTTTGCTGATGTATTTGCTTGGGACTATTCAGATTTGAAGACATATGACACAAACATAATTCAGAATACCATTCCGATCAAGCCAAATCAAAAGCCCTTTTGATGAAAGTTGAGAAGAATAAATCCAAAGCTACTACCCTCAATAGAGGAGGAAGTGAATCAGTTGTACAAAGCTGGTATCATCGTCCCCATAAGATTTTTAGATTGGATTTCTAATTTGGTGCCTGTGCGCAAGAAAACAGGTGAGATTCGCTTATGCATTGATTTTAGGAATATGAATAAAGTATCTTTGAAAGACAACTATCCATTGCCCAAAATGGATCACATACTTCAGCGAGTAGTTGGAGCATCCCGCATGTCGCTGCTCGATGGTTATTCTGGTTATAACCAAATTCTGGTCCATGAGGATGATAGAGATAAAACAACATTCACCACTCTGTGGGGAACATTTCATTATGCTAAAATGCATTTTGGATTGAAGAATGCTGGTGCGAAATTTCAGCGAGCAATGGATGTGGCATTTGCAAATGAAAAAGATGTCTTTCTAGTTGTTTATCTTGATGACTTGACAGTTTTTTCTAATTCAGATGAAGATCACCTTTATCATTTGAAGATTGTATTTCAGTGGTGTAGAAAATATGGTGTATCTCTCAATCCAAAGAAGATTCTGTTTGCCATGGATGAAGGCAAGCTTCTCGGTCATATTATATCAAAAGATGGCATCCGCATCGATCCTGCCTGAGTGGAAGCCATTCAGAAAATTGATCTTCCCCGAAATAAAAAGGAGATCCAATCATTCAACGGTAAGATGAATTTCTTATGTTGCTTTGTGCCCAATCTTGCAAAACATTTAAGGGAAATCACAAACATGCTCAAGAAAGATAGTGTAGTGAAGTGGACTGAGGAAGCAGTAAAGTCTTTCAATTTGGTGAAATTGGCCCTTTCTTCAGCTCTGGTTTTTATCAGCCCAGATTATACTGAGGGTTTCATTTTGTTTTCATTTGCCTCGGATCATACTATGGCAGCAGTCTTAATGCAGAAAAGAGACTAGCTTGAGAAACCAATGGCATTTTTCAGCAGAACTATAAGAGATGCAGCTTTAAAGTATAATATTATTGAAAAGCAAGCTCCTGCCTTGGTAAAAGCATTGAAATATTTTTGAGTTTATATTTTGCATTCTCACTGTTGAACCCTTAGTTAAACTAAGAGGGGGGGGGGTGAATCAGTTTAACACATTCATGATCTTTTAAACTTTCTATTAAATCTTATTTACACCTTCATTTCATATCCAACTTAATATGTGAGTAATCTTAGAATGTGAGCAGCAAGTATATAACAACAGACTTAATATGAGAGCAGCAGGTATTAAGCAGATGATATAAATCAGATCAACACATAAACATCATGCACAGAGACACCATATATAAGTGGAAACCCATAAAGGGAGAAAACCGCATCTTATTATAGTTGTGATGCAAAGGCAAGCTCCAACTCCCTCTCACCACTGTTTTTATGTAGGCACCAACCTACAGGAGGCTCCAACCTCAATTCTGCAAGCTACAACTTGCAAGGAAGCACCAACTCCCTTAAATTTTCTGCAAGCACCAACCTACAGGAGGCTTCAACCTCAGTCAGCTACAACTGACAGCTATCAAGCTGCAACTTGATAGGGAAGCTCCAACTTCCTCAATTTATCAAACTGAATGTTTGCTGATTTACCTTAGATATTAGCTCTATTCTGTAGCTTCTCTTTCTGCTCTTCTTTTCTTAATCTTCTCTGCCTTACACTTCTATACTCCGCCTTCTCTATATTTGCTCTCTCTAACCTCTTGTGCATATCAAATTGATATTATATATAGAGATTCTCACATGACTGTTTGTATTTCACAAGGAATTTGGAGTGAACAGTCATGACTCTTTGGCTTCTATCTTCTTATACCTTTATCCAACTCAATTTTAAAAATATAACAATATGTACAAATTTCCATGCTACAGTGGGAGTTTTCTTTTCCTTAGGATACTTGCCTTTGCATCACAAAAAATAAAAAATTAATTACAACATTTACATTCACATTTTTAATTACATATTTCAATTTCACTCAGCTCCTTTTCTGGATTTTGGCTTTACTGGATTTGTCTTTTCCTGCTGCTGTTAAGATCCTGTTCTGCATACTCTTTGTTCACTGTCATCTGCATATTCCACCTGTTCACTGCACTTTTGAATCCCTTTGTTGTACATCTCTTCAACTCTGCAATCTTTGTTTTCCTCTGTCAGGCCTCATACTTCCTCTTTCTGTGTGCATATAAAATGAATACAGCAAATTTGTACTCAATCCAACTGTCGATCTGGGCAATTTCAATACTTTATTCTGAAGTTTACCTCCTTGAAGAAAATATGGTTTAAATCATAGTCGGATCAACTCGCATCAAACGGAGCTCCATTCCTTTTTAATTCCGCGGGGGTAGCAAATTCGAGCAGATAAGAGGAGGAGACCCCCCTGGAATAAGTGTCGTCATGTATGCATATTCCCGATTATTAATAAACTGTGGCTTTTGTTTAGCGCCCAACATATATATGGTCACGGTCTTAAAACCTTTGGCTCCGGGCCCACAAATATAAGCGACATAATACTTTGGCTATTAAAACCATGTAAACTGACCCTTGGCATGTACATATATTAAACCACGTTCATTTCATCATATATTTAAAACGACGTCACCCTACTCGCATATGATGCTATATCAATATATAGTCACGACCTCCGTTCAATTATTAAACCGTCACAATATGGTTAACCCACATATTTTCCATGGTTTATATATTTGCCTCCAAACCTTAGGACTAAGATTATAACCCCTCGCGCTTATAGTCCTTCTATCATGGGAATTCAATTTATTTGTATGTGCCAAGCTTTACAACCAATGGTTAAACCTTGAGAATTTATATTGATACGCATGCTTTTTGCATAATTAACTTTTGAATAAACCTTGGCTCTGGGCCCCGCATCTATGTTCAATCACCCAATCAATGTACTCACCGTACCTGCTTATTCTGCGTGCATCTCTGTCAAACAGTCACCATCCGATGGCTCTGCGCCAGATCGACGACACTCAACGATATCGCTCCACCTCCTGGTACGAACGTTAACACGCGATGGCGTGATTTGAAAGGCGGTTTCGTTGGGTCCCGCCTTGCCACGTGTCAACACCTCTATGGAATCGCTCCCCCCTCCTCAAATACCACTTGTCGACGAAAGGTGGTGCGATGAAATCCGCTTCCAGCTTTTACTACTCACTCCAAACCGCGTCACTGTTCCTCTTGCAAGGTTCCATCCTTTCATGGTTCCACTCCCCTTTGACACGTCAGGTTCCGTCCACTTGTATTTATTTCATTACACTCCGTCACATAGTTTCACGTCAAACAATGTGTCTCCCTTTCGCGCTCGCTACAGTCAATACATGGATTTGTTCCTCCGTAGGCTAAACAATGAGAACGGGAATCGATTCCAGCCAATTCTTGACGGCTTAGTTAACACGGACCAACTTGCACTCCAATCAACTCCATTGTATTATTATCACCCTTACAAAGTTCATACAAACACAGGGTTTGAATTGTAGTCCATAGCTAGACTTGAAATCAATTCATAAGTTAGAACAATGTATCCATCACAAATAATGATTCCTAGAATAACGACTCTGCCTCTGCCTCTGTCTCTACTGCTTTGATAACGGCTCTGTCTCTGCCTCTGCTTCTGATAACAGTTCTGGCTCTATATTCGCTTCCTCTGCCTCTGCCTGTCTCCTTTTCTTCCTTCGTTTGCTTCTTGGCTGCCTCCATTGCCTGTCTCTATTTTTGCTGCCTTCTTTGCCATCAATGACAACATTTCCAACAGTCTCCCCCTTTGGCATTGATGGCAATACACTTTATCTATTTGCCTGTTCTTCCTCCTGTTGCTTGCTCTTTGCCTGCTCTTCCTTCTGTTGCTTACTCTTCCTCCCCCTTTGACATCAATGGCAAGGGATTCAAATTATTAGTGAAGCTTTTATTCTTTGATGCTGTGTATTTATCCTTTTTCAAAATTTCATGCATTTCCTCTCTCTGAGATCTTCTGAATTTATACCCTGCTGCTCCACACTGTGGATTAAATCTAAAATGCTGACGCTTTAGCCTTTTCATTGACTCCTTTATGCTGGATGTATTCTTTCCATAATCCTTTGATCCTGAGGACCTGATCCATGCTTCCCTTGTTGGCTGATCTCCCCCTGGAATGATATTTTCATTTCTGTTTTCCCCCTGAAACTGTGCTTTCTCTTTATATCAGAGAGTAGCATCTACAGATACTACCCCTAGTTTATCTCTCAAATATTCGAATGGTTCTCTAGCAAGAGGTTTGGTAAATATATCTGCTGTTTGTTCTTTTGTTGGCACATACTCCAGCTTCACTATCTTATGAGCCACTTGTTCTCAGAGAAAATGATACTTGATTGGGATATGCTTAGTTTTTGAGTGAAGCACATGATTTTTAGATATACTTATAGCACTTGTATTATCACATTTAATTGAGATAGGTTCATTAATGCTTACCTTCATGTCTTGAAGAGTCTGCTTCATCCACATGACTTGTGTACAACATACTGCTGCTGCTATATATTCTGCGTCTGCTATAGACAAAGAGATAGATGTTTGTTTCTTGCTTAACCATGCTACCAGAATTTCTCCTAGATAGAAAGCACCTCCACTTGTGCTTTTCCTGTCATCCACACAGCTGGCCCAATCTGCATCTGTGTATGCTGTAAAGGTGAAACTTTTGCTTTTAGGATACCAAAGACCATACTGTGTTGTTCCTTGTAGATATCTGAATATTCTTTTTACTTCCAGAAGATGGTTTTGTTTAGGTGTTGCTTGTTATCTAGCCACTATTCTTACTGCTAGCATGATGTCTGGTCTTGATGCTATCAAATACAACAGACTACCTATCATGGATCTGTAGAGTTTTTGATCTATATCAGCAGATCCATCATCAGCACACAGCCTGCATCCCGTGATCATGGGAGTTGACACAGGTTTGCAGTCCTCCATTTTGAACTTTTTCAACATTTCTTTCAAGTATTTTTCCTGTGAGATAAATGTATCTGTGTTCTTTTGCTGAATTTGAAGTCCTAAGTAGAAACTGAGCTCTCCAATCATAGACATCTCAAAATCTGTTTTCATCTCATCAGCAAACCCTTTTGCTAGTTCTTCTCTGTTGCTTCCAAACATAATGTCATCAACATATACTACAACAATCAGGAGTTCATTTTCATGGGCTTTTATGTACAGATTTCTGTATACTCCACCTCTCTTAAAGCCTTGTTTTTGAAAATATTTATCCAGTCTTGAGTATCAAGCTCCAGGAGCCTGTTTCAGTCCATAAAGATCCTTTTTCAGTCTGCATACATAGTATTCTTTGTCTATTAATGAGAAGCCTTCTGGTTGTTCCATGTAGACTTCTTCTTCGAAGTCTCCATTCAGAAATGCAGATTTTACATCCATTTGATATACCTTGAAGTTTTGGTAGCATGCAAAGGCCAAAAACATTCTGATGTCTTCCATTCTGGCTACAGGGGCAAATGTTTCATCGTAATCAAGTCCTTCGATTTATGAATATCCTTTTCAGACCAGTCTGGCTTTATTCATGATTACTTGTCCTTGCTCATTCATTTTGTTTTTTAATACCCATTTTGAACCAATGTATTTTTCTCAATTGGTCTAGGAACTAGTTCCCAAGTATTGTTCTTCTCAATTTGGTCCAATTCTTCATTCATTGCCTTTACCCAAGACTTGTCCTTGCTGGATTCTTCGAATTTCTTTGGCTCTATTTGTGACAACATGGCTATGTATACCTCTTCAATTTGTTCTGTTAGCTGCCTTCTTGTTTGGACCCCTACTCTCTTGTCTCCAATGATCTGATCTTTAGGATGGTTCTTCTGAGTATATCTTGAGGGGGCTTTAGAACTCAGATCTGTATCTTCTATTGTCTTGCTTGTTTCCTCATCATCTTGGTTTTCTTCTTCATGGTTGTTTGATGGACTGTAGCAGTCTGTATCCCTTGTATTGTTTGGAAGTTCTTCATCAAACCTCACATCAATGCTTTCTACTATTTTTCGAAGAGTCTTGTTGTAGCACCTGTACCCTTTGCTTTTGGATGCATATCCTAGAAATATTCCTTCATCTGCTCTTGCATCAAATTTTCCAAGATTTTCATCATTATTATTTATGTAACACTTGCTACCAAAGATTCTGAAATGTTTGATTGAAGCTGGCTTTCCATGCCACAGTTCGTAGGGAGTATTTTCACTGCTTGGCCTTAAGTGAGCTTTATTAAGGATATGTACTGTTGTGTGCATTGCTTCTGCCCATAAGGTTTGAGCAATATTATTCTCTTGCATCATGGCTCTGCAAATTTGTTGAACATATCTTTTTTGTCTTTCTGCTACTCCATTCTGCTGAGGTGTCCCTGCAATAGTAAATTGTTGTTTTATGCCCTGTTTATTGCATAGGTCAGCAAAGTCATAATCTGTGAATTCACCTCCTCTGTCTAATATGATGCATTTCAGTTTGCATCCTGTTTGGTTTTCTGCTAAAGCTTTGAATATTTTGAATTTTTCCAGAGCTTCCGATTTATTCTTGAGAAATGCAACCCATGTCATTCTGGAGAAATCATCTATTATCAGCATGAAGTATGATTCTCCACTTGGAATTTTAGTTCTTGTAGGTCCGCACAGGTCCATGTGCACAAGTTGGAGAGGTCTTCTTGTTGATAACTCGTCTTTGGCCTTAAATGATGTACGGGTCTGTTTACCCAATTGAAAATATTTGCATATGGTATTAGAAGGCCTTTTTATTTCTGGCATGTCTCTGACTGCTCTCTTTTTTCTCAGTTTGATGATATGGTCGAAGCTGAGATGTCCCAATCTCCTATGCCATAACCATGACTCCTTAAGTTTGCTAAGATGGCATGCTTCATATTCCTCTTTCACAATGTAAACATTGCTCTCTGTTCGAACACCTTTGAGCAGAGTCTTACCGGTGGTGCTTGATCTGACTTCACAGTCTTGTGCTCTAAATAGAACTTCGAAACCTTTGTCACACATCTGACTGACACTCAGTAAATTTTCTTTCAGCCCATCTACAAATAGTACATCTTGGGCCTTTCCTCTGCCATTGTCTATGCTGACTGAGCCTTTTCCCTTGATCTTACCTGATTTGTCATTGCCAAAAGTGACATTGCCAGATTTATTTTCATCAAGAGTTATAAACTTGCTTCTGTCTCCAGTCATATGTTTTGAGCAGCCACTATCCAAATACCACTGGCTTTTCAGGTCTTGAGTAGTTAGAGCCAAGTCACATTTATTCACCTTCTTTATCCACTGGATGCATCCTTTTGTTTGGTATCTTTTGTGAGGTGATGAACTATATCTTCTTAGAGGACATTTGGAAGGTATATGTCCAACTTTATTGCATACACAACATTTGATCATAATTTTTGTAGAATTATGAGTACGAACAGAATTTCTTTGATTCATAAACCTTCTTGAGGTGTTAAACATCAATCTTTGTCCATACTTTCTACACTCAATGATTTTATGACCAAATTCCTTACAATAAAAGCAGTAACCATAGAAGCTATTTGCATAACTGATGTAAGGTTGTCTCTTCCATTTGTTTGCTTGAGGCAGTCTCTTCAATGTTTGCATCTTTTGCTGGTTTGAATTACTCCTCCTTGCATGACAATATGCAGCAATGTGTCCCAGCTTGTGGCAAGCATAAAAGGTGGCATTCTTCATAGGAGGGAAGAATCTCCTTTGATGGTTTCCAAATTTTACATATTTAGGGGTCTTAGTATTTATTACATTCTTTGCTACTAGTGGTTTCTTCTTATCTGTGTCTTCCTTATTGCAGATTTCTTCTTTTGTAGGAATTGTTTGAGCTGCTTCATCATTCTTCTTTGCTTTTACAAAAATAATTTCTCTGTCAACCTTTTCTTTTCCTTTACTTGATTCTCCTTCATAGCCTATTCCAATATTTATAATAGGGGATCTTTGAGCAACCAGAATTTCATTCAACTTACTAGAGCTTGTTGTTTGAGAAAAGTTTGTAACCACTTTCCTTTGAGCATTTTCTAATTTCTTCCTGAGACATACTACTTCTTCTTCCAACTTTTCTTGTTATTGAGTTTTTTCTTTGATTTTCTTAAGTAACATGTCCTCTATCTTCTTGGCTTCTTCAAGTTCTATTTTTGGCTGCTTAAGGAATTCTGAATTCTGTTCTTCTTGTACATACTTGAGGAGAATGTCCTTTTGTTTTCTACATTTCAGTTTGAATCTATCAATCTCTTCTATAGCACTTCTCAGCTCCCCCTCAAGGTCGACTTCACCTTCTTCTTATTCATCTTCTAGTAGGACACCTTCAAGTTCTTCTATGGCCATCAATAATAATTCAGAGGTTCCTTCTTCACTTGAGGATTCATCTGAATCTTCATATGTACTGCTTTCTTGTTGAGCATAGAAGGATTTTTTGCTGAAATTCTTTCCTTTCTGCTAGTTCTTTGATTTATTTTTCTCTGACTCTTGAGCCTGATTCCTTACTTTCTTGTGAGGACACTTAGCAGCATAGTGTCCCACTCTTCCATAGTTAAAGCATTTGAAGGGGATTTTACCTTTGTATTTACCTGAGCCTAAATCCAATTTCTTGACAAACTTTGCCTCTTCTTCATCCGAGCAAGAACATATGTCTCCCTCTTCCTCTTTCTTCTTTTTTGTTTTAAAGGCTGCTTCCCTCGTACTTGGCTTCTTCTGTGGGAGCCTCATTTCATAGGCTGTTAGATTTCCAAGTAGCTAGTTCATGGTCAAGGTCTCCCAATCAGTTGTTTATTCTATTGCAGACACCTTTGGATTGAATCTAGATGGAAGTGATCTTAGAATCTTTTGCACAATTATACTTTTTGGCATTTTTTCTCCAAGAGCTTTCATATTGTAAATAATTTCTGCAGCTTTTAGGAAGAAACTGGCGATGTCTTCATCATCATTCATTTTTAAATTCTCAAACTGGGCTCTATAGACTTGAAGTTTGGCAGTCTTTACTTTCTTGTCTCCCTCATGTATGTTCTCAAGAGTATCGCATATTTCTTTGGCAGAGTCTTTGTGCATTACTTTAATAAATTCCGCTTCACATAATCCATTCAATATGGCATTCATGGCTTTTGCGTTAGCCACAAAATCTTGTTTTGTTTCTTTCTCTTTGTCAGTTGCCTTTGGGGCATATCCTAATTCCATAGCAGCCCATACTTCTATTCCTAGAGACATTATGTATGTCCTCATTCTGATTTTCTAGAAAGCATAATTTTCACCAGTGAAGAAAGGGGCTTTATTGGTTGAGCATCCTTCTTTACTAGCCGTCTTGGAAACCTAGGATCTCCTTTCAGTTGTTAGACTAGTACAAACGAACCCGCTCTGATACCAATTGTTGAACCCTTAGTTAAACTGAGAGAGGGGGGGTGAATCAGTTTAACACATTCATGATCTTTTAAACTTTCTATTAAACCTTATTTACACCTTCATTTCATATCCAACTTAATATGTGAGTAATCTTAGAATGTGAGCAGCAAGTATTAATATAATATAACAACAGACTTAATATGAGAGCAGCAGGTATTAAGCAGATGATATAAATCAGATCAACACATAAACATCATGCACAGAGACACCAGATATAAGTGGAAACCCATAAAGAGAGAAAACCACATCTTATTATTGTTGTGATGCAAAGGCAAGCTCCAACTCCCTCTCACCACTGTTTTTCTGCAGGCACCAACCTACAGGAGGCTCCAACCTCAATTATGCAAGCTACAACTTGCAAGGAAGCACCAACTCCCTTCAATTTTCTGCAGGCACCAACCTACAGGAGGCTCCAACCTCAGTCAGCTACAACTGACAGCTATCAAGCTGCAACTTGATAGGGAAGCTCCAACTTCCTCAATTTTTCAAACTGAATGTTTGCTGATTTACCTCAGATATCAGCTTTGTTCTGCAGCTTCTCTTTCTGCTCTTCTTTTCTTAATCTTCTCTGCCTTACACTTCTATACTCTGCCTTCTCTATTTTTTCTCTCTCTTACTTTTTTGTGCATATCAAATTGATATTATATATAGAGATCCTCACATGACTATTTGTATTTCACAAGGAATTTGGAATGAACAGTCATGACTCTTTGGCTTCTGTCTTCTTATTCCTTTATCCAACTCATTTTTAAAATTACAACAATATGTACAAATTTCCATGCTACAGTGGGATTTTGTCTTTTCCTTAGGATACTTGCCTTTGCATCACAAACAATAAAAATTAATTACAACATTTACATTCACATTTTTAATTACATATTTCAATTTCACTCAGCTCCTTTTCTGGATTTTGGCTTTACTGGATTTGTCTTTTCCTGCTGCTGTTAAGAACCTATTCTGCATACTCTTTGTTCACTGTCATCTGCATATTCCACCTGTTCACTGCACTTTTGAATCCATTTGTTGTACATCTCTTCAACTCTGGAATCTTTGTTTTCCTCTGTCAGGCCTCATACTTCCTCTTTCTGTGTGCATATAAAATGAATACAGCAAATTTGTACTCAATCCAACTGTCGATCTGGGCAATTTCAATACTTTATTCTGAATTTTACCTCCTTGAAGAATATATGATTTAAACCATAGTCGAATCAACTCGCATCAAACGGAGCTCCATTCCTTTTAAATTCCACGGGGGTAGTAGACTCTTGTAGATAAGGGAAGGAGACCCCCCCCGAAATAAATGACGTCATGTATGCATATTCCCGATTATTAATAACTGTGGCTTTTTTTTAGCACCCAACATATACATGGTCACGGTCTTAAAACCTTTGGCTTTGGGCCCACAAATTTAAGCGACATAATACTTTGGCTATTAAAACCATGTAAACTGACCCTCGACATGTACATATATTAAACCACGTTCATTTCATCATATATTTAAAACGATGTCACCCTACTCGCATATGATGCTATATCAATATATAGTCACGACCTCCGTTCAATTATTAAACTGTCATAATATGGTTAACCCACATATTTTCCATGGTTTATATATTTGCCTCCAAACCTTAGGACTAAGATTATAACCCCTCGCGCTTATACTCCTTCTATCACGAGAATTCAATTTATTTGTATGTGCCAAGCTTTACAACCAATGGTTAAACCTTGATAATTTATATTGATACGCAGACTTTTTGCATAATTAACTTTTGAATAAACCTTGGCTCTGGGCCCCGCATCTACGTTCAATCGCCCAATCAACATACTCACCGTACCTGCTTATTCTGCGTGCATCTCCATCAAATGGTCACCGTCTGATGGCTCTGCGCCAGATCGATGACACTCGACGATATCGCTCCACCTCCTAGTACGAACGTTAACGCGTGATGGCGTGCTTTGAAAGGCGGTTTCGTTGGGTCCCGCCTTGCCACACGTCAACACCTCTATGGAATCGCTCCCCCCTCCTCAAATACCTCTTGTTGACGAAAGGTGGTGCGATGAAATCTGCTTCCAGCCTTTATTGCTCACTCCAAACCGCGTCACTATTCCTCTCACAAGGTTCCATCCTTTCATGGTTCCACTCCCCTTTGACACGTCAGGTTTCATCCACTTGTATTTCTTGCATTACACTCCGTCACATATTTTCACATCAAACAACGTGTCTCCCTTTTGTGCTCGCTCCAGTCAATACACGACTTTGTTCCTCCGTAGGCTAAACAATGAGAACGGGAATCGATTCCAACCAATTCTAGATGGCTTAGTTAACACGGACCAACCTGCACTCCAATCAACTCCATTGTATTATTATCGCCCTTACAAAGTTCCTACAAACACAGGGTTCGAATTGTAGTCCATAGCCAGACTTGACATCAATTCATACGTTAGAACAGTGTATCCATCACAAATAATGATTCCCGGAATAAGGACTTTGCCTCTGCCTCTGCTGCATCTGTCGCTCTGCCTCTGTCTCTACTGCTGTGATAACGGCTCTGCCTTTGCCTCTGCTTCTGATAATAATTCTGGCTCTATATTCGCTTCCTCTGCCTCTGCCTGTCTCCTTTGCTTCCTTCGTTTTCTTCTTG
Source organism: Pinus albicaulis (assembly GCA_034641835.2). Taxonomy (NCBI): domain Eukaryota; kingdom Viridiplantae; phylum Streptophyta; class Pinopsida; order Pinales; family Pinaceae; genus Pinus; species Pinus albicaulis. The sequence continues at coordinate 261,392,755 of CM076581.1, forward strand.
GCTACCTCCATTTCCTGTCTCTGTTTTTTCTGCCTTCTTTGCCATCAATGACAACATTTCCAACGCTCACATCATTGCTTATGTTCCTAATGTTGCTGTTGAAGATTTCTTAGTGCAAACAGATCGAGAAGGGAGACGAGGCAAATGGATTGCAGCTTTGTTGGAATATGACATGGAGATTAAACCTACAAATCTCATCAAAGGACAGGGGCTAGCTAAGCTAATGGCTGAGTCAAATTTGCATGCCTTGGAAATTAATCTCGTTGCTGCTATGTCCAAGGAAAATGAAGAAAGTACGTCTACTCAGGTATCCGAAATTTTTGTTCTTTCTCTTTGGTATTCAAACATTGTTTATGTACTCCAAAATCTGTCACCACTGCCAGGAATGGCTAAGAACAAAAGTAGGACACTGAAATTGAAGGTTGCCAAGTTTTTTATCATGAATAGTGTGCTCTATTGGAAAGATCATGATGGTGTCTTGCTCAATTGTTTGGTTGAAGAAGAGGCGAAACAGGTTATGGAAGACTTTCATAAGGGAGATTGCGGAGGTCATCTTTTCTGGAAGACAACGACCAAAAAAAATTTGAGAGCAGGATATTATTGGCCAAATATCTTTGTTGATGTGTACCAAATTGTTAAAAGCTGTCATGAATGTCAGATTTTTCAAAGGAGGAGAAAATTGCAACGTTTACCGCTCAAGCCCATTGAAGTAAGTGCTCCTTTTCAGCATTGGGTTTGGATTTCATTGGCGAGATCCATCCTACCTCTTCAACACAACATAAATGGATCCTTACAGTGACGGACTATTGTACCAAATGGATTGAGGCGATTCCCACTAGGCATGCCACAGAGTTGGTAATCATTTCATTTCTTGAAAACAATGTTTTGTCGCGTTTTGGCTGTCGAAATAAGTTGATCACTGATAATGCAGTAGCCTTTAAATCTAAAAGAATGATTGAATTTTGTGATAAGTATCAAATCACTTTGGGGCACTCAACCGCATATCATCCACAAGGCAACGGATTGGCCAAGTCCTCAAATAGATCCTTGGTTAATATTATTAAAAAGATGTTGGAAATGAACAAGAAAAGTTGGCACAAGAAACTGGTTAATGCACTTTGGGCAAACAGAGTAAGTCAAAAGAAATCTATAGGCATGTCCCCTTTTGAGATCGTTTATGGGGTTGACAATGTATTCCTGAACTCTCTCGCAGTTTCAGTGGTTAAACTTCTACAGGAAGCTGGTAGCGAAGATGATCATTTGCAACGAAGAATTAATCAAATGATCCATTTACAGCAGACTAGAGAGGAGGTTTTTCAGAACACTTTCAAGCTGCAAGAGATAATAAAGAAGATATATGATCGAAAGGCAAAAGAGGACAAGTTTCAAATAGAGGAAGTTGTGCTAAAATGGGACGTGAGAACCAAAGATAAAGGTAAGCATGGAAAGTTTGAGAATCTTTGGAAAGGACCTTTCAGGATTGTTGCATATCGAGGCCAAAATGCTTTCCTTTTGAAAGAAATGAATGGAGAAGATTGTCCAGGTGGGCCGGTCAATGGTCGGCTACTCAAACGGTACTATTTTTAAAATGTTTTCTACTTTCATATGTATCACTGTACATATCGGTTTGTTTAAATTGCATTGCAAGTGTGTTCTGTCTTCATTCTTTCAGTTTGGGGCCCGAGGTGAAGGCTATAAAGTTGAGGGTTGATTTCAGTTTTGGTTCAGTTTTTTTGAGTCAGGTCTTTCAGTCGATTTTAGTCTTGAAATTGAGTCGGCTTTGAGTCAAATTTTAGTCTTGAAATTGAGTTAAGAGTTTGGTTTTGGTTTGTCAAAGTTATTGACTCCATAGCCCAATGGACGAAGGCACTGTCTTCTTTCCTAGAAATCTGTAGTTCTTGTCACCTCCAAGGAGCTACCATCCCCATTGGAGCCAATGTTAGTATCAGTATCTTCATCCCTCCGTAAGTGATCAAAATTCTCTTGTTGCATTTCATATTAGGTGTCTCACTCAGTCAGCTGCATTCCATTAGGAACATGGATCAGCTGACGGTAGTGGCTTTTTATACATTTTCCCTCATGTCCTTTACCTACTGGCCCATTTCCTTTCATCAAGATCATTTGCACTCACTTTTTATCCTTAAATTTGTAAGAGTCATTTCTAGGGTTTTCAATCCCATTAGGTCTATGGTTTCATCAATAAGGTCTTCAAAATTCCCAATAATGGTCAGTAGGCGCATGAGGAGGTTGAATAAAGTTCCAGTACTAAATAATTTTCATCATTATATGCCTAGAAATGTATTTTTCCTCAAAACTCTGTTTTGAGAAAAAATGAATATTTTACCTTCATTTGTATAAATTTAATGTAATTTCATGTTTTCTCATTTGTAAATAATTCCAATGGAAACCCTAGTCACCTTGTCAAACTTCACCAAATCCATCCCCTGTAAGGCAAACAAAAAGCAAGTTATTCAGTTAATCAGAGGCAAAATGAAGCAAACTACCTAAAACAGAGTTTAAAAAAAAGTGTCAAAGCTAAACATTACAAAACTGGGTTTTTGGAGTGGAAAATTAAAGCCTTTGGTATATAAGTCATTTTCCATGTTCAAAGGGCTCATTTGCATCCAAAAGAGCAAGAGAGATTGGGAGCCAAGCTCGTGGTCACAAAATCGCAACCAATAGTTTCAGTCTCAGGTGTGCGGCGCATTGGCTTAGTGGCGCGGTGCATATAACTAGCGCGATGCATTGGGTCGGACTCCATAGTGCAAGAAATACACCAGCGCGACGCACATAACTGGCGTGACGCGTAGAGCTTCTAGTTATTTTAACCACAATTTCATTCAAAACTTCAAATTTGCTCGGCTTACTCCAGTACAAAGTAAGTCAAATGATTCTTCCAATGCTATAAACATGTGTCTTATGATGTTTATGAGGATTTAATAAAAAAAATTTCAAACCCTACTTCCTTACTCAAAGAAATGATAGCATAGGGTTTTTAAACTGATTTTTGTGGTCATCACTCCCACATCCTTTAGTCCTTCACTGTTTTTCTAGTTTCATCAACCCATTTCCCTATCCCCCATATCCCTAAATTCATCTACCCCTATCCCAATCCCCATTATCCCAAATCCAAAATCCTAGCTACAAAATTCCCAAACCCCAAATGCTATCCCGAAAGCCTAGAGACAGTCCCTAAAACCCTTCAATTCCCCAAATTCCAATTGGCAATATTCCCAACATTCCCCTTACCCTTTCCCTTCATAGTCCCTCACACACTTTCCTACACTTGGCAACAAAAGATCAAAGACACCTAAAATTCCTCATACTCATCTAAGACAACACAAACTTTGGCAAACATGGAGACAGATTCCTCTTATGACAGAGATGAAGAAACACACAGTGAATCTCAAATTGAATTGCATGCACCAAGGAGACCTCACAAGAGTGTTAAACATGTACGGGAAGAGCCTACTTCACTTGCTGAACTGCAGGCCTGCCCCCTTGCTATCACATGTTTTCAACATCAGTCTTGTTATCAGTTTTGTGAGATGGTTGCTAGATTCCAGTACCATCATGAGTTGGCCAGATTGTTTGTGCTTCATTTACATAATGGCCAAGTCACTCTTGCAGGTGTGACATTCACCTTGACACCTGAGTCTATCTCTCTAGCAACTGGTATTCCAAATGTCGAAGAGCAATGGAACAAAAGGCAGCAAGTTGACAGGGAACACTATGAGCCATACATCAAGCCTCGTTTTTTGAGACAACTCAGCAGAGTTTTTCCTTTTCAGTACCTGAAATATTCATACGCTCCTTTGATGAAACTCATTATCAAATATTTCAACTGTGAGGGCCGGTTTTCTCGCTTATATGCCTATCACATCAGAGTGCTGATGCACTTTACCAGGGTGAGAATGATGAACCTCCCCTACTTCATGTGCCGAAATATTGAGAAGATGACCAGCTTAGTGCAAAATAAAACTCCTGAGCAGCAGTATAACAGTATCTATCATTTTGCACTCATCAAAATTGTGGTTATGCATCAGCTTGATTTGCAGGATATTTCATGGGAGGATTTCATTTCTCGTGAGTTCTTCACAACTCCTCAGGAACCTCCGGAAGCTTTCCATGAGACAGGTGAACCTTCACATCAGCATGAGGGTCATGAGACACATACCTCTAGTGTGCTGATGTTTGTCACCTATCAAAAGGGCACTAGAAGGTTGTTTGCAGCAGCCAAGCGAGTAATATCTCCACCCGGGGTGGAAGGGGTCTCGCTTCCTCCATCAACAGTGTAGGTACAGGACAAGAGTAAGAGGTCAATACATGATGAGGGGCCTTCAGGAGAACAGGAGACAGATTTCATTCTTATTCAGGATGATGACACTGATTTGGGCCCATAAAGCTCAAAGTTCAGGGAGATCATTCAGGAACAGAAGGCGGAGATAAGTTCTTTGTCCCTCAAACTAGAAAGAGCCCAGTGGATAATAAAATACCTTGAGTAGAGAAACAAACAACTAGAGGATCAGCAAACCATCTTAGAGCTGCAAAACATATGTGAGAACTGGCAAGCTGCTAAAAGGAGAAAAACCGAGATGACATCACTTGATCAAGAGATTGAGGTTGATCGTGAAACTTGGCTTGAAAGGGTAAATATTCATTTGGAAAAGCTGTTGGAGAAAGCCAACAAAGAAAAGAACATGTTGAGGCACATGGCCAATCTTTATTGGGTGAGAAACCTTGTTTGCAAAGCAAGGATCAAAATCTTGAAGGCCAAGTTGAAGAAGGCCTCAAAGCGTCGGAAAAGGCATGGTAGACTTCAGATCTTGGCCAAGGCTTTCTTGGCCCAGAATATTACTTAATGGAAGACACTCAGCCCAAATTTCAAAAAATTCGGGACATTTTTGCATTTTTGGAATTTTTGAGCTTAAAAACAAACTTTTCTGCTCTATGTGTCGCGCCACCTGACGCGCGCTTTTGATAGGGGACTCCTTTTAATGAAAACTATAAATTTTTGGATTTTTCATGGAAAAATATGCATGCCTACCTATGGCCAAGAAATTTTGACAGGTTTTGGGCTTCTAGAAGGGTCAAAAACACCCCAAAAATGACCTATTTGCCCCCTTTTTGACACACAGGAAGTAGTGTTGGGAGAAATCAGTTTTCGAGGGGAAAATGAAGGCCAAATTTAGGAATTCTACTTATTTTGGAAAGTAGACAGGTATACCTTTCTAACAAGCCCACGTGGAGAAAATTTTGACACCGGAAATGCCTCCAAAATCAGCTGCAAACTGGCACGGTGCATTGGATGATTTTTCTCATTTTTGACTCAGTAATTTTGTTTTTCGCCTAGTTTTTGACAGTTTGACTTTCTTACTTCTAAATGTCAAACTCATGATGTAAATTGATTTAATTTGATGGATCTTGATGTAATTTTGTTAAATTTTCACTCATGGAGGTAGATTCATTCATTAAAAAGTGATTTGCAACTGAATGAATCAGTTTCCTAGTTTTTAGAGGCAAGTTGTTCCATTGCCTACTTTCTAGTTCTCAGTTTATATTTTGATGGAGCAGCTCCTAAACTCATGAGTTCGACCTCTAGAAGCTAGGATGAGTGGTTTTTTGTCTATATCTTGTGGTTTTTCAGTCATTAGCATGGTTTGGCTTTTGGGAATGCTTTGAGCATCATTGTACATTCATCTCTGCAGTTTGGCAAAGGAATAGACCAGGGATTGCAACACTCTTTGGGATTCATGTGGCATTATGATTTGATAGTTTGTTTCTCTCTATAAATGTAAGTCTATTGGTGTTTATGTATACCATTTTATCTCTTATTTCTTCTTAACTTAAACAAACAAGGATAAAGGTAGAATTCATTAAAATTTGCAGTGCTCTACCTAGGGTTTGTTTAATTTTCTATGTTTTCAGTTGTTTGGAGAGGATCCTTGAAGGTTTCTTGCCCTCTTCAACTCTTCACCTTTCTCAACTCTCCATTTCCTTCAAATTGAAAGTGTCAAATAAATTGCCTACCTTGCCCCGTTCAGATCTCTGCAAAACTGGGCCTCATTCCCCAGACCCAAAATCTTCCTTTCCCTTTGATCCAACAAAACACACTTAAAATAAAATAAAACTCTTTTGCATATATACCTAGCCTAAAATCAGCCTTCATTCAAGTCATCTCAAGCCTCACTGATCATTTTTTGTTGAGATTGACAAGGAGAGAGCCCTCTCTCGATCTGGTAGGGCTAGCTACCAGGTTAAACGTGGTTTGATGTTACCCTAGATTCTGCCTTCCTCAGCCTGAGGTAGATTTAGGCTATAACACTATGCATGAAAATTCATATATTTTCCAAAATAATACTCCCAAAATAATGCTTAACACAATAGAGCGTTCAAACACATGTTTCCTTTTCAAGGAAATACAACATAATAGGCATTTAAAAAAATATTTTATTTTCAATAAAACTAAAGCAATACACCATACAAATACATATATTCTTTTCCAAAGATTGTACCAACATTACACACATATATATATATATTCCAAGGAAACCAACACATTACTATGATTTTTGTGCATGTAATTCATCTTCTTTCCCAAATAATATTTTCCAATGTAGGCTAACACAACATGGTATCATTTTCCACATGAAAATTTATTTTCTTTCCAATGAAATCTAATACAAATATTTCATGCATATACATGACCTTATTCCAAAAGAAACTAATATAATAGTTTTAATAGCATAAAAGTAATCACATATATTTTTCCTAAAGAAACATAGCTCAATATTTCTTCTATCCATGAAAAGAACATATCTCTAGAACACAATGACTATTCTTTGTGCATGAAATAGATTATCATAATATCTCTTCTTTAATGTACTCAATACAAATTCGCTTCTTAGAAGTCTACCATCATTAACTATTATTTTTATGTAAAAAAATACATACCTCTTTTCAAAAGGAAGTTAATATAACCTAGTTTCATTTTCTTTCTACATGCATGTTTCTTATGCTTCCCTTTCAAAAAATGATCATAGACAACCATATTATATGTATAAAACTAGGTACCCATAACAAGGTTAGCTTAAGATTTTATACACCTAAATCAAGAAATTGACACAATTGATCTAGCCATGCAATCTTTTCAAGAAAATTAACATAGTAACTTTCCTTATATATATATATATATATACCCAAAAAAATATTTTCTGTCTCACAATGACTATCCTTTTATGCATGTAGCATGTGTTGTTTTTTGTAACACAATTTTTATGTGGAATTATGAATTATGGATAAAACCTTGCAATGGAAGTCATGGATGATTTGTTCTTGTTATTTTTCTTAGGGCATGTAGCAACTGAAATAATTAGGGATAATATACCCTATTCATTGGTTCTAGGGATGATGTCAAGTTTAACCAAGTCATTGGGAATGGTGCCCAAATTGACCTATAACAATTTCCCCCTAAAGCATGAAGTCAGAATAATGATAAAAATATTTTTTGAATGAAATTATTTACACTATGATAGGCTGGAGCTGAAGTGGAGTGATGACCTACATCAATCTTACATTACATCATGATATATCCTCTTGATCATGAATTGCTAAGGGAAGGCATTCCCATGTTCAACACATAAACTATCTAATAACATGTACATAGTGCAGAAAGTCATCCACGTTGGAATGTTGCCCAATATAGACATGCCTACAGATATAGGCCCATGTTCGGATGATGATCTGTATGTAGGGTCACCGTACAGATGATGTATACAACAATCCTAAAATCATAGTCTGGATGGCTGAAACTAGATCCGAGGTCTTCTTATCTCGTTCACTTGATCGTTCGGGTACAAGTCTAGCCATGTGGATATATGATTTGTAGTCGAACATGGTAAGACATCGCTTGATTATCAGCCAATGATGTGATTTTTTAACAAACATGAGAGAACCACCATTAATGCCAGTCGACCTCAAGGTACTACAACACATTTCGTAAGGTGTGAATATATGATTTTATGTTGAACGCCAAACAAAATATTTTGGTCAAAAGTCTGGAAGCGAGGATCTTGTCGATGCTGTAACAATTTCATGGTGTTGGAATATGATGTTTCTAAGTAAACTTACTAGATGGTGATTTGTCATCAACACGAAGCTACTTTATTGCAAAATGGGAGTTACTAATTTCAGAGACAAAGTATGACTTAATATAGCAATTTTTAGGGATGACTCTCATGAGAATGGAGGTTTATGAGTATTGCATAAGGATGAGTATTCAGTGGATGACTGAGATAAGTTGGCTGCATTGACCCAAAACTGAAGTGAAGGTATGATGTGTTGTATCTCAAGAAACAATCCATTGGCTGTGGTAAGGAATCAATGCTCAAGACATTTATAAATGTATGTCACAAAATTAGGATATCAGATGGTATTTGTTTAACACCTTTGGAAATTAGTTATTTATAACGCTCAATAATCTGATATAATGAAAGTCTTCAAAATGTCGTTATTTGCTAATATTAATTGAAATGAAAGGAAAAAAATGGAAAGGAAAATCAAAATGATATGCTGAATAATAGAATACATCACTTTAAATCTTAGAAGGAACTTTATGTAGATGAAATAGTTGGAGTGGAGCGCACAATAAGGACATTTAACTCTTACTTACAAACTATAAAAAGAGACCCACAACTACATTACTTCACTTCATTCACAGAAGAATAAACACATGATGAAACTGGAAAAATGCATCAATTTCAACAGGTGCAAGAAACTTGATCTTCTTTCATTATTTTTCAGAAAACTTAGTACAACATTGTAGTCATCCACGGGTCCAAAACGTAGAACCCATAATGAGAATTTTTCTCCCTTTTTATTCTCCCTTCTCAACCTAACTAATTAATTGTTAAAACAAAATCAGTTGAATAACTGAGTTTCTAATATCCTAATAGTTACAAAATTATTTCTCTATTCGAAATAAACTAGATTTTGTGAACCCCAACACTTTACAAATATGGTTAAATATACTCACGGCTGCCTTTCTCTTTTAATTAATAAGAGAAATTAAGCAAAAATTCTTCGAAGTTTTAGATGTTTCGTATGGTACTAATGTTGAGGTGGATAATACATAGATTTGGGTCCCATACTTTGTATTTAATTTATAACATAAAAAATTAGAGGTTTCTCAAAACCCAAAACAACCTACAGGACTGCCTCTGGCAGTTTATGAAAATGATAAGGGTGGTACCATAATGAGTGTCAATTGTTGATTTTCGATGAGCAGTTTGGGAAAAACTGTTTTGCGGGGCCACTCGTTGCCATAAACTTCCTTCCTTTCGTGCTTCCGCAAACCTTTGATGCAACGATTTCCCTTCCAGCTATGTCTCCTCATTCTTATGGAAGACACATTTGATGCACCACAATTGTTCACACCTTCGTCATCTTCCTTGAGTATGATGACACAACATCAAGATATTAATTTTGATGTTTCTATTTGAAATTCAGGATTTTGAAAGGCTTCCTTTGTTTTCTTCCCGTTCAAAGGGATAAATCCCCTTCAGTTTGAATATAATATTTTCCTTGAAAAATTGATTCAACATTCTGTGACAAGAGAAACTGATGAAGAAACTTGATAATCATGCAAATCGAATTTTAATGAATTAATCCCAATTTTACAGGACGTTTCTGGAAAAATTGGCCTTCGAATAATTGGTGAAATATCTTAAACATATTTGAAATTTTGGACAATTCTCATGATAAATTCAAAAGGGGTCACTCTGTAGAAAACCCATGTCATGGATTTCTAAAATTGTTCTTCGTTTGCTTGCAATTGAGCCAGAGATTCTTGTGCTGGAAACGTCTGTGTTTTCTAAACTTTGACTTCTCATTCACATCAGCATACTTGATCAACTCTTTTAAATTTTAAATGCATGTGAAAATTTGATATCCCACAGATCATATGTGATTAATCATAGCTTTTAGGGCTTTTTATGTGAAATTTACACACTGTAAGTGCAAATAATTTGAAGCAGTGAAACCTTGAGCTATTACCAACAATACAACATCATTAACAGATGCAGAATCTAGGGTTAATTTTTCAAGAGAGTGAGAGTGATCTCTGGCATATTCCATATTTTTATTAGTTATCCTTTCACATGCTGCAATGCCAAGCACTTTTAGTGTCTTTTCACAACCAATTGCTATTGTTTTCATACCTTTGTCTGTCAAACCCTCACAAAACCGAAGATTCAAATTCTAAAGTTGTTTTCATTGTTCTCCTACAGTTGTAAGACCTTGATCACTTATATACCAACCCTATAAATCTAAGGCCTTCAAAACCATACAATGTTGAGCCACTGATGCTAGGCCCAGACTTGTGACTATATTACACCATATTAAACTCATATTTTCTAGTCTTTGACAACCGCGTCCGAGAACATTAAGACCAAGGTTTGACAGATTATGAGATTCCAGTTCATCTTCTTCTATTCCATTTTTCTCTGTAGAGTGATTGCTTTTGAGTATTGCCCTTGAAGATGAAATTTCAGCAATAGTAGTTTCTGCATGATCTTAGTCTAGTTCCAAGGTGAAAACTTAAAGTTTTCTTTAGGTACACTTGGAATCCTTTCATCCATGTGCATACAACATGAATCACTAAAGCGCTAGACTAGCAGGCCTATGCATCCATCGGGATTTTCTGAAGCCCCTATTCAAACAGTGTTTCTGCTTGCACTTTTCCGCTGATACCATCTCTTTAGACAAGAGCACAAGAATCCCTATCTCACTTATGTTACTATAAATGTCTCAACAACCTTGAATTTCTCAAAACCTCTCTTGACTTTTAGCTTAGTCAAATTATGCTACAACATTTGGCTCCAATTGGGGACAACACATTGGTAGAAAAGTGTTGAGAACTTGTAGATCAGTAGCCTTTATTGGGCATGGAGTCAAAGATAACTGGTAGACCAGTAGCCTTTCTTGGGCATGGAGTCAAATCAAACTGAATTTTCTCCCAATCCAAAATCTCTAAAAATTTCAAACTTCTCTGAAACCTCTCTCTTCTAGGATCTTTATTCTTGAACTGAAAATGCTAAACTAGAAATACTACAACTAGGAATGCTCAAATCCTAAGCTTATTTATGTACAACTCCTATATATACATATGCATGGCTGAACTTAATCAAGTGAATTCAACCTTCCAATGGCACCAACATAACATCTGCTTGTTATATTTAATACCTTGATACTGCTGAAATTTAAAAATAAAAATAGGAATGTACCATGAAAATTTTCCATATACAAAAATTTGTACATACCCTTGCATAAAAGCTTTTTGCTGATCAAAGAAATTTGTCATATACTTAGCCACTAGATCATAGAACTGATGAGACAAAATTTTGGCTGCCTCATTTTCTTGAACTTTTTGTTGATGTAGATTTCTTTGAACAAGGAAGCTTCCTTCACTGTTTGACTCCTCAATTCGGAATTGTGTGTGAAGAACTTGATTGCCATTTTTTGTATGCAATCATTTAGGTTGAAAATAGAAATCCAAGGTTTTTTCCCCATAATGTTGATGTTCTTTTTATAGTGCCAATTCTTGACAAAAATATTCGTCCTCCTGCAAAAATATCTGAGAAGCTCCACTAGTTTCACCTCTATTCACAAAGTCATTAAAATTATGAAAATTGTAATGATCTTCTAGGCTTTCATCGTGTAGTTTAGTTGTTGCAACCAATTTTTTACCAGAATCTTCAGAATTATTAGATTCTTGTGTTTCAGCAATATAGGAATCCTCTGACATCTTCTGAAAATCCTTGTTCACCTCTGGATTTGCATTCTCTTGTAAAGAAATTCCAATGTTTTCTTGACAGACTCTCTTGTCTTCAACAAAACTTGTTCTTTCAACATGACAGGAAAAATTTCTACAAGCCCAAATATTATCTTTGATTTCCTGTGCATAAAGAAACATCAGCTTTATAGTGCAAGGCTTTCTCTCCCTAAGATAAAAAGCCAAGACAATGGAAAGAGCCCTCAAATAGTAAGCCATAGTTGCTGCTAAAGGAGGTCGAATTTCTTTTGGCATGCTGAAATAATTTTTTTGAAACCTCCTATTAAACTCAGTGATTGATTCATTGCTCTACCTTTGGATAGAATACAATTCCAAAAGGTGTTTTTCATATGACTTACGCTCACCCCAATGTTTAAGAAAGATATCTTGAAAACCTTGCCATGAACTAATTGATCTTGCTTCCAAACACTGGAACCATTGCTGAGCACACTGCTTTAATTAATGACCAAACATCCTTAAAGCCACGTCCTCATAAATAATTTGAAATTTTTCCAGAAAGTACTAAAATTCCAAGATATGTTCTTCAGCTAAAATATCCTCCTCCTTTCCAAAGAAACTTCGCAAAAATTTGAATCCTTTTGAAGGATATTGATGGAGAATTGTGGGTAGCTTCAGGGGTTTAAAGATTTCTTTGCTTTTAAGCTGAAAAGAAATCCATTTCTTGTGAGACAGAATATTATCACCCGAAGATGATGAATCATCACCTTTATGCCCATGCTACGACTGATTATTTTCAGGGATTGTAATGCAACAATTATCTCTCCTCTGATATTTGGGAGATAAAGTTGTGTCAAGATCAATAATACAAGCAGAAGAAAAATCTTCCTTCTCCGAAAAAGAATTTATTTTTTGGGCTTTACAATATTCTAAGAAAATAAAGCAGGAAACAATATTCTTGATATATAAGGGAAAATAGACCACTAAACTCATAGTAAAAAATAGAACATCCTTTAAAAAACTAAAACTCAGATACAAGTTTTTTCCACGATGCTTTCTCATTTTCTTGCAAGAAAAATTCTTCATCTAATGAAACCTTCATCAGTGGAGTTGGCAGGTGAATAATAAACAACCAAATTTTATATCTAAATCTTTTTCACCATCAAGAAAAACGGATTATGAGACCTCCTACTAGGAACAGACAATGTAGGATCAAGTGTCGAAGGGATTTTTGGTTTCTGAGCCTTTTTAGAAACCAATTTTTTCCATATCTGACAAAGTAGGGACTTTCTGTTGTGAGGTATATGACCTCGTGTTAGTCCTTTTGAAAGCCATAATTCTGAAAAATAATAAACACAGCCAAATATTTCCTCCTCACTCAACAACTAGAGGAAATAGAAAAAAAACCTAGGGAAATGAAATTCGCTTCTTCGCTCCCCGACAACGGCGCCAAAAAATGTTGTATCTCAAGAAACAATCCCTTGGCTATGGTAAGGAATCATTTCAAGAAATTTATAAATTTATGTCACAAAATTAGGATATCAGATGGTCTTTGTTTAACACCTTTGGAAATTAGTTATTTATAACCCTCAATAATCTGATATAATGAAAGTCTTCACAATGCCATTATCTACTGATATTAATTGAATTGAAAGGAAGAAAATGGAAAGGAAAATGAAAATGATATGCTGAATAACAGAATCTATCACTTTAAATCTTAGAAGGAACTTTATGTAGATGGAATAGTTGGAGTGAAGGAGCGCACATTAAGGACATTTAACTCTTACAAACTGTAAAAAGAGACGAGACCCGCAACTATATTACTTCACTTCATTCATAGAAGAATAAACACACGATGAAACTGGAAAAATGCATCAATGTCAATAGGTGGAAGAAACTTGATCTTCTTTCATTATTTTTCATAAAATTCATTACAAAATTGTTGTCATCCACATGTCCAAAACTCAGAACCCATAATGAGATTTTTTCTCCCTTTTTATTCTCCCTTTTCAACCTATTAATTAACTGTTAAAAAAAAATTAGTTGAATAACTAAGTTTCTAATATTATAACAGTTAAAAATGATTTCTCTATTCAAAATAAACTAGATTTTATCAACTCCAATCCTTTACAAATATGGTTAAATATACTCACAGATGCCTTTCTCTTTTAATTAGTAAGAGAAATTAATAAAAAATTCTTTGAAGTTTTACATGTTTCGTATGGTACTAATATTGAGGTGGATAATACATATATTTTGGTCCCATACTTTGTATTTAATTTATAACATAAGAAATTAGTGGTTTCTCAAAACCCAAAACCACCTACGGGACCACCTCTTGCAGTTTATGAAAATGATAAGGGTGGTGCCGTAATGAATGTTAACCGTCGATTTTCGGTGAACAGTTTGGGAAAAGTTGTTTTGCAGGGCCATTCGTTGCCATAAACTTCCTTCCTTTCATGCTTCCGCAAACCTTTGATGCAACGATTTCCCTTCCATCTATGTCTCTTCATTCTTATGGAAGACACATTTGATGCACCGCAATTGTTCACACCTTCGTCATCTTCCTTGAGTATGATGACACAACATCAAGTTATTAATTTTGATGTTTCTGTCCGAAATTTGGGATTTTGAAAGGCTTCCTTTGTTGTTTTCCCATTCAAAGGAATAAAGCCCCTTTAGTGTAAGTATAATCTTCTCCCTGAAAAATCAATTCAACATTCTGTGACAAGAGAAACAGATGAAGAAACTTGATAATCATGCAAATCGAATTTCAATTACTTAAACCCAATTTTGCAGGAAGTTTCTGGAAAAATTGGCCTTTGAATAATTGGTGAAATATCTTAAAAGGATTTTAATTTTTGGACAATTCATGCAATAAAGTAAATTGGGGTCACTCTGCAAAAAACCCATGTCGCGGATTTCTAAAATTGTTCTCTGTTTGCCTGCAATTGAGCCCGAGATTCTTGTGTTGGGAATGTCTGCATTTTTTGAACTTCAAATTCTCATTCACAATAGCATACTTGATCAAATATTTTAAATTTTAAATGCATGTGAGAATATGATCTCCCACAGATCATATGTGATTAATCATAGTTTTTAAAACTTTTTCTGTAAAATTTACACACTGTAACTGCAAATAATTTAAAGAAGCGCAACCCTGATCTATTACCAGCAATACAACATCATTAATAGACTCAGAATCTGGGGTTAATTTTTCAAGAGAGTGATAGTGAAATCTGACAACTTCCATAGTTCTATTAGTTATCCTTTCACATGATGAAATGCCAAGCACTTTCAATTTATTTGCACAACCAATTGTCAATTTTGTCAAACCTCTGTCTGTCAAACCCTCACAAAACCGAAGATTCAAATTCTCAAGTTGTTTTCATTGTTCTCCTACAACTGTAAGACCTTGATCACTTATATAGCAACCCTGTAAATCTAAGGCCTTAAAAACCCTACAATGTTGAGCCACTGATGCTAGGCCCAGACTTGTGACTACAGTGCACCATATTAAACTCAAATTTTCTAGTATTTGACAATCCCGTCCGAGAACATTAAGACCAAGGTTTGACTGATTACGAGATTCCAGTGCATATTCTTCTATTCCATTTTTCTCTGTAGAGTGATTTATTTTTAGTGTTGGCCTTGAAGATGAACTTTCAGCAATAGTAGTTTCAGCATGATCTTAGTCCAGTTCCAAGGTGAAAACACAAAGTTTGCTTTAGGTACACTTGGAATCCCTTCATCCATGTGCAGAAAACGCGAGTCACTAAAGTGTTGGACTAGCAGGCCTATGCATCCATCGGGACTGTCTAAGGCTCCTATTCAAATAGTGTGTCTACTTGCACTTTCGAGTTGATACCATGTCTTTAGAGGAGAGAACAAGAATCTGTTTCTCACTTATGTTCATCTAAATGTCTCAACAACCTTGAATTGCTCAAAACCTCTCTTGAATTTTAGCTGAGTCAAATTGTGCTACAACATAATGAACCATAGGTATGAATAAACCATCAAGAAGATTACCCAACCCAAACAGTCACAAGGATGGAGTGAAGTGTCATGTTCAAGAGCGACCTGCTATCGTAAAAAGTTCTATTCACTTTCCAAAATTTTCCCTAGTCATTTGTCGACTAGTACCTCTTTATTTTTCAACAAGCTTGAGGAGGATAAAATATGATTGATCGATAATTCAACCCTTCATGTGAATAATGTATCGCTATTTAATAATTTAACGATTCTAGAGATGAATGAAACTTGATTCTTGCCATGATTAACAAGCTCGTCACTATTTTTGTTTTAACGAGCCTAACGACAGTGACAGACTGATCCTTTTTCATATTTAGAGATTTTGAAAAAGAGGAAGAAAGAAAACTCCATAATTACTTTTTCGTAAAGTTGTCACTCAGATCCGAAAAAGTCTAAAATAATATCTAAGAGAACCTCCTAGCCACGTTCGACTAAGGCATTCATTTTTCATAGATAATCTATCTCAGTCCAGAAAAAGGTTAAACGTATACTAAGTAGATATCAATTCATTTACTTTTACGAGCTTGAAAAGACAAGTTCTCGACAATATTTTCACATTATCGAAGTCTGAAAAGAGCTAAAAGAAAACTCCAAGGGTTCCTTTTTCATTGGTATTGAAACTCTAAAAAGATATTAAAGTGCACTTCAAGTTCTTTTTCATTTTTAACAAAGCTCTAAAAATAAGGATAAAAGTATGCTTTGTGGTCAAATCATTATTGAAATAAATCTGCACGACTAATCTTCTCATCAGTTCTAAAACCTATTCAGAACAACATCATATGGATTAAAAATACCTATTTCATGATAAAAATATAACAAAACCATAGTCACAGCAATAAATATGATTTTCAAATACGAAAATGACTAATTAAAAGAGTTTTACTATTCATTTTTACCATTTCAAAGTTACCATTTGCATTTTGGAGCTCTGAACCTGTTTTTTCCCCTGAACTTTAACAGTTGATTGCAATCAATTCTTTGGATGTTTTTCATCACTGTTTGATCCAGGTTCATGCCATAAACCCTCTCTTTATTTCAGTAGTCAATTCATTTCCTTTCATTGCAAATTTTTAGGGTTTTGGGCCCCTTAGGGTAAATTCTTTTTCCAAAGAGGGAAACACACCCTTGAGCATCAAAAACTGCATTGTGGAGCACCTAAATTGAAGCCTAGGTGCATATGCAATACACTGTCCTCTGTTCAAGACTGCGTTGGGGGCAATTCACCTTTTTTATTCTTGCAATGTACCCAAAATTTTCCTAATTTTTTGCATGAAAACGAGTATAATGAGTCTTATGGTTATGTTTCACGATTCCATCAAACTAGAATAACGATTACTTAGAAATAAAGAGAGCATGAAAAAAAAAACATGATTTCCCTAAATGATCTAGGTATAGTAAGAGCTCTACGAGATTGCGGGTTGTTAAAGTACTTCCACTTGTCAGGGATGAGGCAACAAATAGACTCTTATATTTCTTAGTTCGAGCATGGGATCTAGCTATCGAGGCATTTCAAATTAAGAAAAAATTGGTTCCTATTACAGTGGAGGATGTATTTTTTCTGAAAGGCTTGTTGAGGAGTGGCTTGCCTATTTCCCTCTCAGGGTATTTTCTTGGAGGAGAGACTGTGAGAGATTATGTTTTGCAGTATTTCTATCTAGGGGTAGAACCAAGAAAATATGGGAAAATAAGCATTTGTGACGTTCATGATTTGCCTTTGAGAACCATTCTTTTCACGATCGCAAAGCTTGTCGGCATCGTTACACTACATGTAGAAAATAGATCATATATGAAGTATGCGCTAGAGTGCATGGAGCCAATAGTCGTCAACTGGTATGAAGCTGTACTTTCTCAAATAAAAGAAAAAATGAACAAGGAAAAGGGAGGAAGGAAGAAAAACTTCAGTTATGGTTTGATCCTAATTTCATTTTCCTTAGAGCAGATTCCACTTATGCAACCTTAACATGTGACAGTGGGTGTGTCTAACCCTATAGATCTGAGGATGTAGAGATGGGTAGAAGTAATGGCTAGGCATGAAGGCCAATCATCTATTGTGTTCTTGACTTCATTCTTCGCCTAGTTCAGGTGATAGGTTATCGCAATCGATGAGTATGCATACACAGGCGTCCATTTCCGAGGAGATCCAGACTTAGCTTTACCAGAAAGCGCTCAGTGGGGTGCAATAGGTAAGATTTTTTTGACCATGTTTTTGATTTTTCTAAGTTTTATACTATTTTTTTGTATTTTTATGTTTTCCAAAGACTAAAATAAAGTTTTAATGTAATGCAGATGTTGGTCGAGTTCAACCAGTAGAGGAACTAGATGACCAGTCCTTCACGATCTAGACATGGTTGAGACTCTGTTTGAGCTTCGACAACACATAGAGGGGTTGAACTTTGTGATCCTGGATTGCTGGATCGAAGAGTTACCCATGGGACTCCAGTGTCACACTATAGGCGTTCCTAACTGTTGGATGCGGTTACTGCGTAGGGTAGCTAGATCTATAACATGTTACCATGAGCATCGCTAAGTTACTTTTGACATTTTGCATACATTTTGAGGTCAAATGACCAATGTGTCTTGGTCACATATGGGTAGAACTAATGGCTAGCCATGCAGGCCAATCATCCATTGTGTTCTCGACTGCATTCTTCGCCTAGTTCAGGTGACAGGTTATCGCCATCGATGAGTTTGAATATGTTGGCATCGATTTCTGAGGAGATCCAGACTTAGCTTTACCAGAAGTTGCTCAGCAGGGTGCAATAGGTAAGAATTTTTTGACCATTTTTTTTTATTTTTCTATGTTTTACACAATGTTTTTGTATTTTGATGTTTTCCCAAGACTAAACTAAAGTTTTAATGTAATGCAGATGTTGGTCGAGTTCAACCAGTAGAGGAACCAGAGCATGGAGCGGATGAGCTAATAGAGAGGGTTGTCAGGAGAGCAATCCTTTAGGATTTAGACATGGCAGAGACTCTATTTGTGCTTTGGAAACACATAGAGGGGTTGACCCTCGGGATTTCGGATTGCCGGATCGAAGAGTTACCCATGCGATTGCAACGCCACACTATAGGCATTCCTAACTACTGGATGAGGTTACTGTGTAGGATAGCTAGATCTATAGCATGTTACCATGAGCATCGGTAGTTTAATTTTGGCATGTTCAATACATTTTTAGTTCAGATGATCAATGTGTCTTGGGAATTGTTTTTTTTTTTTTTAAACCTATAACTATCTACCTATTTGATTTCAGTGTCTTCCTATTTTTTTTGCGTAATCCTATTCAATTATGTGAATATTTCTTTACATGTGTTGAAAATGTCTATTTAAAACTTGATTAGCCAAAGAATCAATTAGTGTGTTCAAATTTATAGAAATGTGTTGATATTGAATAAAATCAAAGTGTCTTTCCAAAAGTCGAACTCTTAGGAACAAACGAAGCAGTGTTGGATTTCTAATAGTGTAAAAACTAGTAAGTTGTAATACCATAAGTTGTGAGTCTAACCTTATGATGATGCAGTTGATACCAAATGAAATGAAATCAGAGAGAAGTTCGATAAATGCGCTCTACTCAGCGAAATTATTTGTCGATCTACCGATAAAAACCCCTTTGAAAACTCACTAACTTGTCCTTCGAAGTGAAAATGGCCGACGTTGCAAAGCATAGATTCTCCGTACTACGAATAGCACCATCAACATATCCAAAAAATGGTTCCAAAGATTCAGACATCTGCTATGAAATGTAAATAAGATTACTAACATCAAGAAAACTCTAAAAAAAAAACTAAGATAGTGAATGCAAATCAACAACATATATATACAATATAATACAAAAAATTACTACGCTCATGATTAAGCATAGTAACGTTTCAGATACAACCCATTTCGGGGTTGCACCAATGAAATCCCATCGTAATCCACCAACTCATAGGCACCCTTAACAAGAACTATTTTGACAATATAGGGGCCATGAAATAATGGCTCAAATTTCACTGTACCTATTACATCATCTTATTGATCATAAATAAGGACCAATTCGGCCTCTGAGAAAATGCGAGGCTCGACATTTTTGTCGTATTGCACCATTATACATCTCTTATGCGCTTCGTTGGCCAATTGGGCTTCACGACGCGTTTCATCATGATGGACTAGGTTAAAAAGACACGCTTCTTCTTCTGGGGTGTCAGGTAACAAGTTGATTGCAATTTTTAACGATGATATTTCACATTGGATTGGAAAGATAGCTTCCAGAACATACACCAATTGAAAGGGAGTAAATCTGGTTGCATTTCTCACTTAGGTTTAGTATGCCCACAAAGCTGAGTACAAGATCAAATGCCAGTTTCTTTTACGAACTCCTACCATTCATTGAAGCATACGTTTAATAATCTTGTTGATAGCCTCAAATTTTCCATTTGATTGTGGTTAATAAGGAGTAGAATTATCATGTGACAATCCTAACTTGGTAGTCAATTCAGTTATCATGCAGTTGTGAAAATTCTTCCCATGATCTGTAACTATACCCTGTGGGATCCCAAACCGTGCAATAATATGATTAAAGAAAAACAATGCAGTGGTTTGTCGTGTGTTTTTGAATGTAGGCATCGCTTCATCCCATTTGGTAAATTAGTTTATTGTGAAAATAATATAACCATGCCCCCTAGACGAACGAGGGTTACAGGTCAAGAAGTCAATACCCCATTTCGAAAATGGTCCTACAGAGACAACAAGATGCATTGGCGCTGGAAGTTTGCAGATTTTACGTTAAAATATCTAGCACACATGACAACTTTTGATAGCGAGGATGCAGTCGGGAAATATGGTATGCAAAAAGTAACCAGCACAGATTATCTTCTACGTGGTAGCATATCCAGAAAAATGTCCACCACAAGCCCCAGCATGAAAATCATTTAAAACCTTTTCGGCCTCCTCATGAGTGAGGCATCTTCTTAAAATTATATCGACACCATGACGATAAAGTGTATCGCTGACGATCAGATAATATTTGGCTTAGTATCGAATACGTTGCTGGTTAGAGTGAGAGGTATCAGGCCGAAAAGTTTGGCTCTAGAGATAAATGATGAAATCCCCATAACAAGGATCAGATGATCTGATCAGAAACAGAGTATCATTAAGAATATATGCTTTTGACATAGTAGCAGTACTATTAGAGGGAAGGTTACAAAGAAGCTCAACCGAAACTAAATACTTCTTTGACTTGGATTTGATGAATTCCAAATCAAATTCCTGCAAAATGAAAATCCATTTTGAATATTCCCCCCCTTGAAATTGACCTAATAAGATATAATTCATGGGGTTGAAATTGGAAATGACAATGGTCTTCTGGAATAGGATATAGTGGTGAAATATTTGGACAGCTTGAACAACTTCCAAGGAAAGCTTTTCTGCATACGAATACTTCACTTCCATATCATTGAGATTACGACTCAAATAATATATCAGATGTTCTATCCCATTTTCTACATGGACCAATACAATAGCAATGGTCGTATCAGCCACGAAGATATATAAGAAATAATCACTTTGATAATTGGGGGGATACATCAATGATGCCCGGACAAGAGTATCCTTGACAACATCAAAAGAAGCTTGCACAACTTGGTCCCAATGGAAGGGAACCCCCTTTTTCAAGAGTCGAGTAAATCCTTTAGCCATTTCGACATATTTGGGTGTGAACCTCCTGAGGAATTAGCCTTTCCTTAAAGTTTCTATATCTTAAGTAAATTTCATGGCACAGGAAAATCACGAATGGCCTGAACCTTCAATGGGTTAATTCAAATTCCTTATTTTGAGACGACAAATCCAAGAAAATGACCAGAACCAACACAAAACACACATTTATGTGGATTGAGGTGTATTTTGTAGTGTTGGCAACATAAAAATATGGCTCTCAAATGCATCGGGTGATCAGTCTCATTTCGTGAATGTGCGGGTAAATCATCTATATAGGGTTGAAAAATGTCCTTGATTTCATTGAAAGCATAATCCATTACTCTCTAAAAAGTGGGCCCAATGTTCTTTAAACCAAACAGTAGTTTCTGATAAGAGAATGTGCCCTAGGGATAGATGAATGTTGTCTTATATTGATCCTCTGGGTGGATATTGATTTGATTGTAGCCAGAAAATCCATCCATGAATGAAAATATTTCGCATCCAGCACAATCGTCAATAATTAGGTCGATAAAGGGAGTAGGATAGTTGTATTTTGGACAAGGAAGATTAACATCCTAAGAATCAAGATTAACATCTCAAGAATCGATGCACACTCTCATTGTTCCTTGTTTTTTCATGATAGGAATGATCTTGGAAACCCACTCAATTAGTGGAACAGGGTAAATGAAACCCTGCACGCAAAATTTTTTCTACTTTCGCTTTAATGGTAGCGGCCTTCTTCGGATGAACAGGATGAAAGTGTTGTAGTATTGGCTTGAAATCAGGGTACATATTAATAGTGTGTTCAACGATACTAGTATCTATGCGTGGAATTTCCTCGTAAGACCAAGCAAATACATCACGGAATTCACGAAATAGAGAGCGATATGTTTTGAGTTCTGATGGAGAACAAGATATGATGACATGAATATTTTCTACAACACCAGGTTTGGTCGAAATATCGATAGAAATGGTTTCTTCAATATTTGACAAATTTCGTTCGGAATCGATTGCATTAATAGGAAATTAATTCAAAAAGAAAATTTTGATTGATGGGTGATATAGTTTACTAAGGTTATTTTCTTCATAATCAGGAAGATGGGAATGATGATGATAATATTCCCATGGTTCTCCTTCTAACATCATGGTTTCCAAAATATTCTCATCTCTCAAGAAAGTTGAGGAAAGAGGATCAGATGGAGTACCAAAATCTATGGAACGATCAACCCAAACAACCGGCGAAGATGATTTCGGATTCGCCGCCCAAGCCAGATAGATTGATTTCTATGCCATCTCAATAGGGTTTGGCGATAGAAACTCATCCAACGTAACAATTTCAGAATCACCCATACTCTTCCTTAAGCCAGATGGAGTGGAAGAGATCATGTAACAAGACTCTATGCTTGCAATTTCTACTGATGTCGCAGGCAGCAGTAATGCAAAGGTTCCCATGGGAGTGGATTCCTTTAAGAGTCCTACACCAATGTTCTGAAGTGCAAGTTGGGGTGCCTGAACAAAAGGAACACTTCCAGTTACCTGTGAAGTGGAGGAAAAGAAGGATAGCTGAATGATGACTATGATAACACCTTTATGTGGAAAGGCGATCATTCTAAAATATGTAGAAAAAATTGCAGTCATAGCATATACCCATGGCCTTACAAGTAAAATATTGTAGTCAACCGGTTCGTCAATGACCTCAATGCCAACATTCACTTTTTCCCCCCCTAGTTCAACATGCAGGTTATTGATAATACCACAAGGATTATATGTACTTCCATCGAAAGCCTTCAATGTCATTGATGATTGAGATAAATGCGGTGAGCCAAGTGACTTCCAATATTTTAGAGACATAATGCACGTAGATGCTCCCTCATCAATAATAGTACGATGAACAAGGTGATTGAGAACATTTACTTGGATGGAGAATTCAAATTCTGCTGATAATTGTGGCACATAGCCTGTATGATTAAAGACTAAAGGATTAGAATCGATCGGATCAATTCCATCAATAGTCGACAATAAAGGTTGTTTCTAGGAGGCACAATTTTGTAATACCTCAAGATCTGACATATATGAAGGGGATTGAGCCAAATCTTCAACTATATTATAATTTTGAGAAATTCTTGCTTGAGGATTATATTTCGATTTATGAATGACTCCCTTTGGTGGCTTGGTTGTCAACTCAGGAATAGCAGGTGGTGGTACCAATTCCTTAGATGGATTCATGGTCGAGGTAGTAGGTTGATTAGTAGCCTGACTACTATAATATTTATTACGCGTTGACACCAAAATATCTGTTGATGGCTTTGTGAGAGATAAGATAAGCACTTGGGAACTAGAAGTTGGATCCATAGAAACCAAATTTGTGTCCATATTCGCAAACGGATCCGTCAACAGAGCTGACGTATGTGAAGTCTTAACCATTTTTTAGATTTAAGTGCGATGAGGAAAATCCCAAACAAACTATTCCTTATTACAGATTATGCATGAATAAGGAGGTTTCCTATTTCCACACCATTGATCAGATGATCTTTCCTGTCGGTTAGAAGTTTTCTTTTTCTTTGATTTCCCTTTTTTCTTACTTCCGAGTTGCTTGTCACTTTTGCCTTTGTCAAATGACACAAAATTAATTTCGAAAGAAGGCATAGGATCATATGTAGTAGTATGATGTGTGCTTGCAATACCAATCAAACCATCTCCGACATGAGAGTCCTTCAATGGAGGAGGAATAGTGAAATTAGATAGCAGCGCATTACGATTTTTTTCGTAGAGCATGCCAGACTAAGAAAAAATCAAGTCTAAATATTGGGCACGAGCATGACCTGCTCTTTAGTGATGACGCCACCCTTAGCCACATCCTCAATTATATATGGTAATAGGGACTTAATGAACCACTCAGCAAGGAGCTGATCAGTAACAAATGTCTTAACAATTCTACAATGACGACGCCACTCATGAATATGATCAGAAATGTGAGTAGCATTAGTCTATTTAAAATTAGTCAAGAGTTATATTCCAGTTTCATATCGTATGGATAACTGGAAGTGAGTCAAAAATATAGTAGCTAGGGTAGTGAAACTATCAAAAGAAGCTCTAGGTATCTCAATGTACCATTTTTCAGCCAGACTAGTGACTGTATGCTGGAAAAGACGTAGCTGAACAGAGTCATCATTCAGGGAGTTTGATGAACACCACAAATGATAAGTCATAACATGAGTCAATGGGTCTTCCCCATGGTTTCCATTAAACTTAAGAATATCCAAGGGTAATTTATGGGGTATCACTGGCCACCAAGGAGCATAGTTGATTGGATCATTGGTGAGCCAATTTAAATCTGGTAACTCTAAAGTTGCAACAAAAAGAAAATGTCTATTAAGGTCAGGTTGAGCATA
The DNA here is from genome assembly GCA_034641835.2 of Pinus albicaulis. Classification (NCBI taxonomy): domain Eukaryota; kingdom Viridiplantae; phylum Streptophyta; class Pinopsida; order Pinales; family Pinaceae; genus Pinus; species Pinus albicaulis. Next base: position 261,417,638 of record CM076581.1, read on the forward strand.
GCCAGGGTATAATGGAATTTCTTGGGCAACAGGACTTTTAGCACCATCATAAGGAATCTGTTGTTGGTAATCTAGATAGGGGTTGTTTTGATAAGAAAACGCTTGAGGATTCTATTGACCAAAGCCTGGATATGATACTTGTTGAAATGAAGGTCGAGGCATTTGCACCTGAGGCTTCCAAGGGGTCTATCCACCAATGTTATAATCCAAATTAGGATAACTTGGATTTGTTTGGGGATAGGTATAACCTGGTTGTGGCTGTGACATCCAATAATATGGTAATCTAGCTTGTGAATAAATGATTACATGTAGAGTTTGTTGTTGTAAATTGGTCGAAGGAGTTGGAGTCTGTGGGCCCAATACTTGAGGGTATTGAGTTGAAGGACCCACCTGAAATGGTTGTTGTACAAATTTTTGAGTCTATAACAAGGGTAAAGATGTATTAACAAGTGGAATTGATGTGGGTGCAACAGGTTGAACCGGTTGAGGCGATTGTACAACTGTTTGTGTTTGGATAGGAAAAGTAGGCTTTCATTGACACACATTCATTTCGACATTAGGTTGACCAAAAAATTACGGAGTACTGTCAAAGTGGGTGACCATAGGTTCCCCCCCAGCATGAGGAGGATAATAAGATGGAAAATATTGTTCTCCAAATGCAGGGAGTTCAGTTGATATGGTACTTGATGGAATAGACCCAGAAGGACCAGCTTTATATTGCCTTGATGATGTATATAAAGGATCAAGTCGTTCAATAATCACTATAGGTTTACTACTTAGAATACCAGATGATGACATTAGTGAAGTCCATGGGTTTGAAGATGCACTAGAGAAAATTATAGATAAATATTTATAACATAATGGGACCAAAGGGCCACCATGAAAATATGACTCTGGTGAAGTTGTGAACATCGATGGGGTAGCGAGTGCAGGGGCTGACGCAATTGAAATAGATAGTCCAACTGAAGATGTTGGTTCAGGCATGGTTACTTGACCAAATTTATACCCTTCTATATAGACGGGAATTTGAATAGGAATAGGATACCCAAAAGCAGAGGATGGTGATTGAGAAAAAGACTCGTACAGGTAAAGATCCTCCCCAAAATGGGTTGGAGTTAAAGGTGTCTTGTCTTGAGGGATTTCTTCAATCAAAATTAAACCAGGTGGAAGGATTTCACCATCAAGACCAAAGTATATTTTAGAAGGTTGACTACGCGATATGGGAGACTCAATGGCTAAAATATATTATGGGGCGACCAATACAAGAACAACTTTCGGTAATTTGACTTCATGATGCAGATGTTCTGGCAAAAAATAGAGAGGATCTAGATCAATTTCCAGTTGAACAACGTTGGATTTAGGAGGTATGGCCTCACAGATTGGATGGATTGTGACCATGAGTAGCTGTGAGGACTTTGTCTCGACAAGAGTAGAAAAACTGGGATTTGTAGAAACAACATGTGATGACTCTGGTATATGGGAAGATGATGCTTCACCAGAGGTATTGATGGTACCGGTTTCGGTAGAGCGATGTCGCCTGCGCCGCCCAAAAGTGACTTCTAGTGGTAAAGGTGTTTTCAATGAAAGTCTACGTGAATGACGGGGAAAGGGATTTTCTTCTTCCACGATGACTGGTTTATTTTATGACCAAAAAAAAAAAAACAAAATAAAGGGGTAATTCTAGGAAAAAGTTTTACCAAGAAACTGTGAACTATAGAATACCTCCTAGGGAACTAGGAAGTACGGGTAGGAAATCTCCTCGAATGTTGTGTTCGGTGTATCACAATTTACAAGGCCGCCGACTCGGTTCACTATGGATGGATAGAAACCTAAATTTGTCCTCCCAAATAGACCCAAAGGTACGTGGAGGCCCAAGTCCATATTAGCGTTGTCTAATGCGAAACCGCATAGTGAAAGCACCCCTTTATACTTTTCATACTATAACACCGCTCTATATACCCAAAGGTACATGGACGAGATCTGATATAATTATGTACGTGGAGTGAGGTATCACACTCGGAATGTATCGTAGACAATTAATGACAGCTGCTATGTTTTATGACACCAGAACACGTCTCTAGCCTAGACCTTCTAAATGTTATCATTATGCTTCTAATGCCTTTTTAGCTAAATTGATGTAAATTTTAAGTTGATATTTTTTATCAATTTTCCTTTCAAGGTTCACCGCAATGATGTCATGGAAATTCCTAAAATGAAAACTAAAATGATAAGAAAACTTTTCCTTTTATCTTTTTTAATGAAAGTCTTAGCTACTAAAGGGAAAGAGCAATCAGTTTTGAGAGCAAACAACAAAGGGCGCAAAGTAATATGCAACTTTCCTAATTTTTTCCTATGCAAAACACACAATCCACTATACGAAAATGCAATTTTTTCTTTTCAGTCTCCTTAATGTGAATGCAAAAAGGAAACTTTATGCATCAAATCAATAAAAATCAAATGTTTTCTTCTTTGAGAAACGATGAATTTGACAACAATTTCTCTTTTAGGAAAAATGAAGAATGGAACTACAATTTTTGCTACAGGAAACAAAGAATTTAGTGACACTTTCCTTTACAAAAAATAAATCGATCTAATGCAGAAATAAAATACTTCGAATTTGATTTGTCAATGATAAAGAAAAACACTTAAAGAGACATTGAAAAACATACTTTTCAATGGAGGAAGATTCAGGTAAATTCACTGGTCTCTATGAGGCATCAGACAGTTGAAAACACAAAAAACAAAAGGCTTTAAGTGATAGAAATGACAAATTCAAAGGGAATTTGGTTGGCTTAGGGGGAAATGCAGTGTCTAAGGGGAGATAGTGCGTTGCAAAGCACCCTTGAGTGGGAGAAAGTGTTATGAAAAGCATTGTGTATTGACCAACAGTGCGTTTGGTTCAGCAAAGAACAAAAAACTCAAGCTACAGACATACTTTTAATGAAATTATTTGTTTCAAAAGCATAATAATTGAGAGTATATGCTACTGGATGGATAAGTAGAGGCAAAAACACCAATGATAGAGGTAAAATCCCTAGTGGAGTTGCCAATTTGTTATGCGGAATTATGAATTATGGATAAAACAAATTCCCTAAACGTGGTGTAATGCATTTAGAACAATAGGTCAAAGACTTTGAAGATACTTTTCCTAATAGTACATAGACATACAGAAAGATGTAGAAACTTACTTGGAGTCCAAGCGCTTCCTATTCTCCTTATGTCTCTCTTGCTATAACTTTCAATCCAAGCTTGATATCCAGATTATTTCCTGCAAGTAAAAACACTAAAAAACAAAGAGATTGAAATATACAGATGGCTATTCACTTTAATCAGTTAAATCAATGAAACATGAAACATATACATCAAATAAGAACCATAATATGAAAGATATAAGCTTATACAAATACATATGTGGGAAAGTAATCAACAATCTTTATTAATGGATGTAAGGGGGATGTTACGACCAGCGATTGATTTGATGTCACCAACTCTAGCATCATCCCAACCTCATCACAATGAACATCTCTCCAGTGGTATATCACTGAAATCAAACCCTCAATTGAGATTCCAACATCATTTCTCTACCGAATTTCTTCCTTCTCAAGCACTAGGATCTGTGCTCAATTTATAGATGAGCTGAAGGTAGTTTCACAATCAATGACTATCTAATAATATGCAAGACATGTTTCCCAGCTCAGAGGTGTTGAATGGACACATGGATTCAAAGTTTGACACATATGTACTCTTCTATAAAGCACTGTCCATGTGGAGATTCCAAAACAATGAGAATTTCACTCCCAATTGACCAACACACCCTTGAGTGTTGGGAAGTCCTTTGCAGAGCACCCTTGAATGGAGGTAACTGCATATGCAAAGAAGTTAGTCCCTCGAGTGAATGCATTGGTGAGTTCATAGGTGATATAAAATTTACTTGAAATCTTGGAAACCTTACAATGGAAGTCATCCTTTGTTCTTATTATTTGTATTAGGGCATGTAGCATCTGAAATGATAGGGGATGATAGACCCTATTAATTGGTTCTCGGGATGATGTCCAGTTTAACTAGGTCATTGGGAAAAATGCCCAAATTGACCTATAACACATTCCCTAAATATGGTGTAATGCATTTAGAATAACAGTTCAAAGTATTTTCAAATACTTTTCCTAATAGTAAATAGACACACAGAAATTTTGGGAAACTTACTTGGGGTCCAAGCGCTTCCTATTCTCCTTCTGTGGCTCTTGTTGTAGCTCCCAATCCAAGCTCGATTTCCAGACTAGTTCTTGCAAGTATAAACAATAAACAACAAAGAGATTGCAATATACATATGGATATTCACTTTAATCAGTTAAATCAATGAAACATGAAACATATAGATTAGATAAGAATCGATAATATGAAAGACATAATCCTATACAGATACATATGTGGGAAAGTAAGAAACAATATTTATTAATGGATAGAAAGGGGAGGTTACAACCAAAGATTGATTTGATGTCACCAATTGCAACATCATCCCAGCCTCATTATAATGAACATCTCTCTAGCAGCATATCACTCAAATCAAACCCTCAATTGAGATTCCAACAACATTTTTCTACCAAATTTCTTCCTTCTCAAGCACTAGGATCTGTGCTCAATTTATAGATGAGTTGAAGGTAATTTCACAATCAATGACTTTTTAATAATAGGAAAGACATATTTCCTAGCTCAGAGGTGTTGAATGGACACATGGATTTCAAGTTTGACACATATGCACTTTCTAGAAGGCACTGGCATTGTGGAGATTTCGTGCTCCCAATTGACCAATGCACCCTTGAATGTCGAGAAGTGCTTTGGAGAGCACCCTTGAATGGAGGTAGCTGCATATGAAAAGTAGTTAGTCCCTTTAGAGACTGTGTTGGTGAGTACATAGGTGATATAACATGTACATAAAATCTTGGAAACCTTGCAATGGAAGTCATCGATGATTTGTTCTTGTTCTTTGTCTTAGGGCATGTAGAAACTAAAATGATAGGGGATGATAGAACCTATTCATTGGTTCTGGGGATGATATCTAGTTTAACCAGGTCATTGGGAATGGTACCCAAATTGACCTATAACACATTCCCTAAATGTGGTTTAATGCATTTAGAACAACAAGTCAAAGGCTCTGTAGATAATTTTCCTAATAGTAAATAGAGACACAGAAATATTGGGAAACATACTTGGAGTCCAAGTGCTTCCTATTCTCCTTCTGTTGCTCTTGTTGTAGCTTCCAATCCAAGCTTGATCGCCAAGCTAGTTCCTGCAAGTATAAACACTAAACAACAAAGAGATTGCAATATACAGATGGCTACTTTAATAAGTTAAATCAATGAAACATGAAACATATACATCAAATAAGAATCCATAATATGAAAGACATAAGCTTATATAGATACATATGTGGGAAAGTAAGCAACAATATTTATTAATGGACAGAAGGGGGAGGTTACCACCAACGATTGATTTGATGTCACCAACTCTAGCATCATCCCAGCCTCATCACAATGAACATCTCTCCAACAACATATCACTCAAATCAAACCCTCAATTGAGATTTCAACAACGTTTTTATACCAAATTTCTTCATTCTCAAACACTAGGATCTGTGCTCAATTTATAGATGAGCTGAAGGTAGTTTCACAATAAATGGCTTTCTAACAATAGGCAAGACACGTTTCCCAGCTCAGAGGTGTTAAATGGACACATGGATTCAAATTTTGGCACATATGCACTCTTCTAGAAGGCATTGGCCATGTGGAGATTCAGGAACAATGATAATTTCGCTCTCAATTAACCAATGCACCCTTAAGAGTCAGGAATTTTTTTGCAGGGCACCGTTGAATGGAGGTAGCTGCATATGCAAAGCAGTTAGTCCCTTGATAGACCATGTTGGCGAGATCATAGGTGATATAACATGTACTTAAAGTCTTGGAAATCATGCAATGGAAGTCAAGGATGATTTGTTCTTATTATTTGTCTTAGGGCATGTAACAACTTAAATGATAGGGGATGATAGACCCTATTAATTTGTTCTGGGGATGATTTCCAGTTTAACCAGGTGTTTGGGAATGGTGCTCAAATTGACCTATAACAATTTCTCCCTATAACATGAAGTCAGAATAATAATAACAATATTTTTTGAATGATATGTTTTACACTATGATGGGCTGGAGCTGAAGTGGAGTGGCAACCTACATCAATCTTACAATACATTACATCATGGTATATCCTGTTGATCATGAATTTCTGAGGGTAGGCATTACCATGTTCAGCACATAAACTATCTAATAACATATACATAGTGCAGAAATTTGTCTACATTGGAATGTTTCCTAATAAAGACATTCCTATAGATATATATAGGCCCATGTTCGGTTGATGATTTGTATGTAAGGTCACCGTACATATGATGTGTAAAAAAATCTCGAAATCACAGCTCAGATGGCTGAAACTAGATCCAGGGTCTTCTTATCTCGTTCACTCGATCGTTCAGGTACAAGTCTAGCCATGCGAATATATCATTTATAGTTGAACATGGTAAGACATTGTTTGATTACCAGCCAATGATGTGAGTTGTTAACAAACATGAGAGAACCACCATTAATGTCAATGGCCCTCAAGGTACTTCATTAAATTTCGTAAGGCGTGAATAGATGATTTGATGTCGAACGCGAAACAAAATCTTTCAGTCAAATGTCTAGAAGTAAGGGTCTTGTCCATGTTGTAACAAGACTCATGGTACTGGAATATGATGTTTCTAAGTAAACATCCTGGATGGTGATTTTTCGTCGACAAGAAGCTACTTTATTGTGTAACGAGAGTTACTGATTTTGGAGATAAAGTATGACTTGATATAGCAATGTTCAGGGATGACTGTCATGAGAATGAAGCTTTATGAGTATTGCACAAGGATGAGTAATCATTGGATGACTTCTCATGAACATATCAACATCACTAAGATGAGTTGGTAGCATTGACCCGAAATCAAAGTGAAGGTATGATGAACCATAGGTGTGAATGAACCGTCAAGAATATTACCCAACCCAAACAATCACGATGATGTAGTGAAGTGTCATGTTCAAGAGTGACCTGCTACCGTAAAAATTTATGTTCACTTTCCCAAATTTTCCCCAGTCATATGTTGACCAATACCTCTTTATTTTTTAACAAGCTTGAGGATAACATATGCGTGATATATAATTCAACCCTTCGGGCGATTAATGTATTTCTATTTAATAATTTAATGAGTATAGTGATAAATGAAACTTGATTCTTTCCATGATTGACAAGCCCGTTGCTATTTTATGTTTTAACGAGCCTAACGACGGTGACAACCCGGTCCTTTTTAATATTTAGAGAGTTTGAAAAAGAGGACGAAAGAAAAGTCCATAAGTACTTTTTCATAAAGTTGTCGCTCAGATCTGAAAAAGTGTAAAATAATATCTAAGAGAACCTCTTAGCCATATTTGACTAAGGCATTCCTTTTTTGTAAATAATATATCTCAGTCCGGAAAAGGGTTAAACTTATACTGAGTAGATATCAATTCATTTACTTTTACGAGCTCGAAAAGACAAGTGCTTGAAAATCTTTTCACATTATCAGAGTCTGAAAAGAGCTAAAAGAAGACTCCAGGGGTTCATTTTTCACTGTTATCGAAGCTCAAAAAAGAGATTACAGTGCACTTCAATTCCTTTTTCATTTTTATCAAAGCTCAAAATATAAGGATAAAAGTATGCTTTGTGGTCAAATCATTCTTGAAATAAATTTGCATGACTAATCTGCTCATCAATTGTAAAGCTATTCATAACAACATCAAATAGATTAAAAATACCTGTTTCATGATAAAAATAGAATAAAACCATAGTCACAACAATAAATATGATTTGAAAATAATCAAATGACTAATTAAAAGAGTTTTACTATTCATTTTTACTATTTGAAAGTTACCATTTGTATTTTTGAGCTTTGAACCTGTTTTTCCCTCGAACTTCAGTTGTTGATTGCATGCAATTGGTAATAATGTTTTGAATGCCCCCTGCAAGAGCACATGTCGAATGTCCCCTACAAGAGCAGATGCCCCCCAAGATTCATTTCATTCACCTAAGTAGATTACTAGTTACTAATAGCTGGATGGAATGAAGGTTCATTATAGGGTAGGATTTGTTTCATTTTTTAACGAGCTTGACACAAGAAAAGAACTATGCTCATGACCTGTTTCATTTTTTAATAAGGTTGACACAGTAAAATAACTATCCTCATAGAATGTTTCATTTTTTAATGAGGTAATTGACACAGTAAAAGAACTATCCTCATTTTTTAGTTGGAGTGGTGAGTGTACGTTGTAAACGACGTAGTCTAATGGAGTCATCATTTAAGGAGTTTGATGAGCACCACAAATGATAAGTTATAACATGCATTGACAGGTCTTTTCCAGGGTTCCCATGTAATTTTGGAATTTCAGAGGGTAATTTATGTGAAATCACCGACCACCAAGGAGAATAACTGATGGGACCAACTTGATATTGCACTGAAGTTGTGAATAAAGGATCAAGTCGTTCAGTACTCATAAGGGAGGAATGAGATAAGATTCCAGATGATGACATGGGTGAGTTCAATGGACAAAACATCAGAGATGAAGCAACAATAGATGTTGTTGCAGCTGAAATAAATGGTTCAGTCTGAGATGTTGTCTCAGCCATGTTCAAATGACCCAGAGTATACCTTATCGAATATATGGGAACTCAAAGTAAAATGGGATCAACAAAAGAAGAGGAAAGTGATTGAGGAAAATACTCGTACATGTAAAGCTCCTACCCAAAATGAGTTGGAGTTAAAGGTGAATATCTTGTGGTATTTCTTTAATCAAAATTAAACCAGGTGGAAGGATTTCTTCATCAGGCCCAAAGTATATTTCAGGAGGTTGACTGCGCAATATGGGAGACTCAATGGCTACAATAGATTGTGGGGCGAATGATACAGGAACAAATTTTGGTCGTTTGACTTCAGGATGAAGATGTTTTGGCAAAAAAAATACAAGATATATATCAACTTCCAGTTGAAAAACATCAAGCCCAGGATGTATGGTCTCATTGATTGGATGGATCATGACCACATGGCAGCTGTGAGGACTCTGCCTCGACAATAGTAGATGAACCAGGATTTGTAGAAAAAACTTGTGCCGACTCTGGTATATGGGAAGATGATGTTTCATCAGAGGTACTGATTGTAGTGGTTTTGGTAGAGCGATGTCGCCTTAGCCATCCAGAAGTGACTTCTGGTGGTAAAGGTGGTTTCAATGCAAGTCTACGCGAATGGTGGGGAAAGGGATTTTATTCTTCCACGATGACTAATTTATTTTATGACCAAAAAAAATAAACAAAATAAAAGGGTAATGCTAGGCAAAAGGTTTACCAAGAAACTGTGAACTGCAGAATACCTCCTGGCGAACCAAGAAGTACGGGCATGCAATCTCCCTGAATGTTGTGTTTGGTGTATTATAATTTACAAGGCAGCTGACTCAGTTCACTATGGATGGATAGCAACCTAAAGTTGTCCTCACAAATATACCTGAAGGTAAGTAGAGGCCCAAGTCTGTATTAGCGCTATTAAATGTGAAACCTCACAGTGAGCCCCTTTATACTTTTTGTACTATAACAGCGCCTGATATACCCGAACGTATGTGGAAGAGCTACAATATACTTACGTACGTGGAGTGAGGTATCACAATCAAAATGCTTCGTAGAAAATTAGCGACAGTTGTTATGTTTTACGGCGCTGGAACAGGTCTCTAGCGTAGACCTTCTAAACATTATTGTTATGGTTCCAATGCCTTTTTAGGTAAATTGATGTAAATTTCAAGTTGATCTTATTTATCAATTTTCCTTTCAAGGTTCACCGCGATGATGTGATGGAAATTCCTAAAATGCAAACTAAAATGATAAGCAAAATTTTCAATTTCAGCTTTTTCAATGAAAGTCTTAGCTACTAAAGGGAAAGAGAAATCTGTTTTGAGAGCAAACAACAAAGGCCACAAACTAATATGCAGCTTTCCTAATTTGTTCCTATGAGAAACACACAATTCACTACATGCAAATGAAATTTTTTCTTTTCGGTCCCCTTAATGTGAATGTAAAAAGGAAACTATATGCATCAAATTAACAAAAAAAAAATGCTTTCTTCTTTGATAAATGATGAATTTAATAATTTCTCTTTTAGGAAAAATGAAGAATGGAACTACAATCTTTCCTACAGGAAATAAAGAATTTAACGACAATTTACTTTACGAAAAAAATGGTTCTAATGCAGCAATTAAAAATACTTTGAATTTGATTTGTCAATGATAAATAAAAACAATTAAAGAGACATTGAACAAACTTACTTTTCAAAGGAGGAAGATTCAGGTAAATTCACTGGTCTCTATGAGGCATCAGATAATTAAAAAAATAGCAAACAAAAGGCTGAAAGTGAAGGCAATGAAAAATTCAAAGGGAGTTTGGTTGGCTTAGGGGCAACATAGTCTCTAAGGGGAGCAAGTGCGTTGTAAAGCACCCTTGAGTGGGAGGCAGTGCTATGCAAATAACTGTGTCTTAACCAACACTATGTTGGGCACAGTAGAGAACAAAAAACTCAAACTACTGACACACTTCTAATGCAATTTTTTGTTTCAAAATCCTAATAATTTAGAGTAGATGCTACTAGGTGGATAAGAAGAGAAAAAATACACCAGGATGAAGGTAAAATCCCCAGCAGAGTTGTCCATTTGTTATTCAGAATTATGAATTAGGGATAAAACACATTCCCTAAATGTGGTGTAATGCATTTAGAACAACAGGTCAAAGACTTTGTAGATACTTTTCCTAATAGTAAATAGATGCACAGAAATATTGGGAAACTTACTTGGAATCCAAGCGCTTCCTATTCTCCTTATTTTTCTCTTGTTGTAGCTTCCAATCCATGCTCGATCTCCAGACTAGTTCCTGCAAGTATAAACACTAAGAACAAAGAAATTTCAATATACAGATAGTTACTCACCTTAATAAGTTAAATCAATGAAACATGACACATATACATCAGATAAAAATCCATAATATGAAAGCCAGAAGCTTATACATAATACATATGTGGGAAAGTAAGCAGCAATATTTATTAATGGATAGAAGGGGGAGGTTACAACCAGCGATTGATTTGATGTCACCAACTCTAGCATCATCCCATCCTCATCACAGTGAAAATCTCTCCAACAACATATCACTCAAATCAAACCATCAATTGATATTCCAACAACATTCTCTACCAAATTTCTTCCTTCTCAAGCACTAGGATCTGTGCTCAATTTATAGATGAGCTGAAGGTAGTTTCACAATCAATGAATTTCTAATAATAGGCAAGACATGTTTCCCAGCTCAGACGTTTTGAATGGACACATGCACTCTTCTAGAAGGCACTGACATTGTGGAGATTCCAGAACAATGAGAATTTTTCTCCCAATTGACCAATGCACCCTTGAGTGTCGAGAAGTGCTTTGTAGAGCACCCTTGAATGGAGGTAGCTTCATATGCAAAGTAGTTAGTCCCTTGAGACACTGTGTTGATGAGCTCATAGTTGATATAACATGTACTTCAAATCTTGGAAACCTTGTAATGGAAGTCATGGATGATTTTTTCTTGTTCTTTGTCTTAAGGCATGTAACAAATGAAATGATAGGGGATGATAGACCCTATTTATTGGTTCTGGGGATGATGTCCAGTTTAACATGGTCTTTCGAAATAGTGCCCAAATAGATCTATAACAACAGTCTCCCTTTCCTCAATGCACATAATCTTTATAAGAAAAACCATACATTCTGGTTATTATATGAAAAAGTTTCAAAGACATCTTTTTTTTGAAACAAATCCTTGCAGTCTTTAAATAATCAGCAAGGGCAATATATGCATAGAGATTCTTGAAAACCCTTCTAAGAAAATTAACCTAATTAATTTATATTTTTTTTTCACTACGAATGAAAATATTTCACTAATTACCCTCTTTAATCTATATTCATTTTCAAGAAAATAATTTGGATTTCTTATCATTTCATACACCATATCCATAAGAAACCCCATCCATAAAAAATCCCTTTTAAAAAGCAAAAAAAACATCCTATCTTTTCTTACATAAAATGTATATAAAATCTTTTATATATATATATATATATATATATATATATATATATTAAAAGAAAAGCAAAGTTACTTATCTTTTAAGTTGCTTTCTTTCCAAATATTTAACATAATAAAAATCTTTATTCACATGCGGTACATATTTTGTTTACTAATAAAATGCACAAAATTTCGGAGCATGCATTCTACTTTTCTCACTTAATATCCATATGTAATATTATATATATATATTTAAAAAGAAAGCAAGATTGAATTCTCTTCTTTTAAATATAAAAGGGTTATATTCAAATTATTCTTTTAGAAATAATTGTAAGAGTACTAGTCGCTTGAGCGTGGTATCTATAAAATCAATGACTTACAAGCCAACATGTTAAAGGTTGAATGACTTAAATGAAGTGGAGTCACCTTCGTCCTCGTTCCATAGAATTCATACCCAATGGATACATTGATCATCGAACTTTATTAAACCAAGAAATGGATATCTCTGCATATTTCAATTGTGCCAAATGTAATTTATTGTATTGGACGGAATGAACCGGATCTGTCTTCCACTGACATGCCAAACTACCAGCTCGGAAAAGTCAATAAATAAGCGATTGGACTGTAATTTAACACTACGAGAGTCTAGCATTTTTCCAACTCTGAGAACCTTACGAAAAAGATAGGGGCATGATCACATGATGTGATTCATGGTGTTGCAAAGATTACTGCCCCTCCCGTTGCTGCTGGATCGGTTGGAATTTTTGTATCATGTATTTTTTCATATCCCATTGACCAAGAAGTTAATCAAACGATAAGTAAATCCCATGGTGGTTTGTAATTGTTTATTGATTTCTTAAATGAACTAATAATAATTTCATTTCATAAATGTTACGAGTTTTATGGGAGTACAGTAGGGATATTACAATTGGTGACATTAAAAAATATTAATAACAAAAAGTAATTTAAATATTAATCATGAAAAAAATATTTGGATATTACCTAAAAGAATTGGACCCAATGTAGAAAATGATCAAATTTTCAATAAAACACTATATTTAAAATGATCCTCATGTTATGTGGAACACTAGTGGTCATTTACTTATTTTTCTTATCGTGTAAAACTTTGTAATTTGCTTTGGTAGAGGTTTTGAAATAATTTAAAGATTAATTGCTTTGGTAGAGGTTTTGAAATAATTTAAAGATTAAAGTGTAGTCAGAGAAATGAGAGAAATGACAGGAAATGACTTGAGAAAAACACAATATTGAGTTTCTAGACAGTTAGACAGTTACTTCCTTCCCTAGAGAGATTAAAAGAAAAATATTAGTTGGGAGAGGCCACTAGTGGTTGAGATAGGGAGTAATGAGAGAAATGACAGGAAATGACTTGAGAAAAAACATAATATTGAGTTTCTAGACAGTTAGACAGTTACTTCCTTCCCTGGAGAGATTAAAGAAAAATATTAGTTGGGAGAGGCCATGAGTGGTTGAGATAGGGAGTAAGAGGAAAATAAAATGGATGAGATAGAGACTAAGAGGAAAAAAAGAAAACTTAATATAGGTCGTTGCCAAAGAAGCAGTTGCACTGTTGGAGGGTCTTCTTAAGCCGGTCATAACAATGGAAACCCTTGAAAAATAAATAATTCGAGACTGGACTAGTGGTCTTGAGGTCCAAGATTGATTTTGGTCCTATGGAAACTAAGAGGCTCGGGGGGAGACTTGAATGTAATTGTCAGTCTCATAGGTTGGTTGGGTGGCTAAAGAGCTATGTAGTCTGTTTCCGATCTTGTTTCTTTGATAGAGCTAAACTAGACAAATAAATACGTATTTTTTAATTTGAATTGCACTTTACTTTCTTACTGAATGCTTACTTAGAAGGAATTGGGACTCTGAAATCTTCAGGAAAGTTATTATGTTATTTTCCCAAACTGAAATTCTATCATTATAAACAGTTACATGAGTTGAAGAGTTGCAGACTAATGCTGTAGAGATAAAAATGCCTGAAATAGCTCACATTATACTAGATGTAAAACCATTTTATTGTGCATGATATAAATATTTTTGGGGTAGTAGACTCTTCAGTTAATCTTTTAAAATTTAAAAAAAAAACCGCGAAGAAAAAAGAAAACAAACAACCGACCCTAGCAGGGTATCAACAAGAGAATGAATAAAGGAGTGATACCTGATACAGATTAAATAAAAGATTTTTTCCATAGATATTTTGTGCATGTTTGAACAGTAGGCGACAAAAGGGTTGTTTTCCATAATGCAAATAGGAAGAATGTTTTGAATGAATTAAATTGGTGCGAATATATATTAGTATGGGAATAGGTTAGTTTCCCCTTAGAGCTTGAGGGCTACTAGGGAAACATTCCTTTCCTTATTCTTGGGTAAGATATCAGTACCGGAGACAAGTGAAACAAGTTCAATGACCACAACCTGTACCCTTGAAGGTACTATTGGTAACCATGAAAAGAAATATGTACTAATAAACATCACCCGCGCTTCAAGTATGATATAATCAAATAAACATAGTCTGTGACACAAACTTACAATGAACAAGCATACAATATTGAACTAGAGTAATAATGACATACATATTTAAACAATGGATACTTTAAGAACATCAATTTAATCAAAATTCATGACAGTAAATTAGCATATAAGTAAACACATAATTAATGTACAAATTAATCATGGCATAAGAGCGATATCTTTATCATAGAAACCTGATCCTAGAAATGAACGGAAAAAATATTTAAAAATCTAACTCACTAATAATAGTTGCTTGAATACAATACAATATCATAAAACAAAATCATTAAGTCACAATGGGAAGTTATGCCGAGGAGAAAAAACCCCTTGTACTAATTAAAAGAGTGAAGAATAAAATATTCACAGGATGAAGCCCTAGTCTCTATACAAAACAATCCGCCAAACATTAACCAGAGGAAATTCCTTAAACTTCTTGAGCTCAAGCATTATTACATAGTAATGGGAGATAAATTACATTTCTACATATGAATTTGAACAACAGAACAATAGTTTAAACCCTAGCTCATGAATTCAGACAAATTGAGTTGCCAACAATATGATAAGAACCTAATACAAGAGCAAACATTCCAGAAGAGGACTTGGAACCACAAATTTCGAGTCAAAATGTCATAAAGAAACCTTAGGAGAATAAAAATGAACCATGAGACTCTTAATAGATTATAATCATGCATAAATTCAGCCATACTGAAACATTAGATGGCCCATCTCAAACTATTATGAAAGGAAAAAAACCTAGACACAAACCATAGCAGCGTTAGAGGCATCTTTACCTTGACGTGTTGAAGAAAATACTAGACGCGGGGGATAACCATAACACCAGATCAACAAATTAGAGTCTGTGGTATGAGAGTTTGTGTTAAGAAACTTTCCAACAATTTGATAACGATACCCAGAACAACACCTAACTGGAATGTTCTATAGTCGATTTATATACTCCCATGATACCAGAGTGTCAATAACGAGAGAAACATTGTAAATCTCAACAAAAGGGCATAAGAAAAGAAAATGGAAAATGAAGACCCTGTGTAAGCACAATTGTGAACCCTGACTCACCAAAAGGATAGTTACAGAGTTGAAGAAAAGAATCACTTGGCATGGAAGTTGTGGAGGGATAACGTCGGGAGGGAGAATGACGGTGCCGAAAGGGAGTCCGAGGAAGGCATGGTTATCTTCAACCACCCCTCTATAATCCATACAGTTCGATGAAAACCATAACACGTGGATGGTGAGGATTAGCACACTTGTAAGGTGCATTAACTCGAAGTACAGTGAGGGATAGTATCTAGATATTTCCTTAACTCATTCCTAGGGTTAGCCATTGACCATAAATAATAAAACTTGGGTGTCAAATCTTAGGTTATGTCCTCACACAGAGTGCATCGTAAATGAAATACAAAACTTTAAGGTAGGAATGATATATTTAAGTAAGGGGGTCCTTACCATTAGTGAATGTAAAATTTTAATGTCAAGTGGTGAGGTAATTATGTAATTAACCATTACCATTAAAATTCCATGTGATTTAATAGTAATGTATGTGAGTTAAAATTTAAAAAAAAAATTAACTATGAATAATGAGAGTAAATTGTGACTTTTAATTTTGAGAAGAAGACTGTTACATTATGTTAATTATTTTGTGATAATTTTTTTATTAAAATTATCTTCCCATAATATTTTATATTTATTTTTACCCATCTATTAACTATTTTGTATTATATAAAAAGTTAGAAATATAAAAAACTACGAGCATGGCGAAAAACCCTCGTTAGGGTTCTAAGAAACCCGCCTCTTGGGAAGGTCAAGCCCCTTTCCATGCAGTGCAAATGGAGTGGTAGGTTATGAAACTTGGCCCCCACATACTAAACACTTGTTACATTTCTTTTTTTCTTGGTTCGTGTGCCATGTTTGGTTTTGTTTCACGTTCACACTGGTGGTTTACTCTTTGACTCCTTAACATTTTACCTTTTATTTTTTTCTGTGGGTGGCCTATGTTCTTCATGGTAACTCAAAGGAATGGAGGTTAACTCAGTTGGGGTTGTTACTTTTGGGGTTTATGGGACTCATGGGTGTGGGGGGAGCTTGCAAAATATGTCGATTCATGCTTTATTGTTATTCTTTGTGATTATAGTGGGTTTCATTGTCTTTACCAGATGGGTGTGATGGTCAAACCAAGGGAGTGTGTTAATATGGAGCCAAAAGCTACAGATATTGTAACGGTCTTGGGTATGGAGCCAACTCAACAAAATTTAGATAAGGTTTCTCTTCCACCTCAATCTCGAGCTGACATATGGATGGAGGAAAGGCTATCATGGGATTCTGCAGAAGATTATGGTCTTTTGGGTGCAGCTAACACTAGTATTAAAAAATGGGTCTCCGGTAGTACTAAAAATAGTCAAAGTGAAGGGTTGGAAGTTCCTTTTTTTGCAGAGGCTAGGTTGGAAGCGTAACTTATGGAAATATTAAATTCACTTCAAACCCATGATCTTGTGTTTCATTCAGGAGGCATTGAGGATGTTAAACACCATGTTAAGCACACACATGGTGTATGAGGAAAATAAACACACACACACAAGAGACTCAACACACAATGAAAGATAAGCGTGAGGCTTTCTTATTTTCCATTATAGAAAGATGTACATTTATGGTACAATGGTGTGACTCTTGGTTTCATATTCCAAGGTCACTTGGACTCCATTGTGACTTTTCGCATTCCACACCTACCCATGTAGGATTAGGTGTTCCAACATCCCCCCTTAATCTGAAGGGGTATGTGTGAGTCCAAGAAGAGAGTTGTAATACAAATATGAAAAGTATACATGGCAGCACTTGGGCTGAATCAACTCTTTAAAATGTTGGAAAAAAGAGGTGGTTTAAGGATGACCACCAACACTGGAACGCAAAACTTGTTGCAGTTCCCGGAACTCTTCCAAAACTGGCAAGAAGCTGAAAGCTTCTGCTAGAGGAATTGTCCCTCATAAAAAAAGGGAGACCTTCAACCTAAAAGAAGGGAGGTCTACTACCTATGATGGTTTTAGGATTACCAACAACTCTGGAATGCTTGAAGCATTTCCTGGAACTCAACCAAAGCTGGCAAGAAGTTGAAGGCTTCTGCTAGAGGAAGTGTTCCTCATATATGAAAGGGAGACCTTCAACCTAAAAGAAGGGAGGTCTACTACCTGTGATGGTTTTAGGTTATCCACCAACCAAAGATGATCATTTAAGGTTGTCCACCAACTGAAGGCATGCTCATGGGCATCCTTGTCTCTAGCTACATCTCTGAATCTGGAATGACAAATTGTGGCTCAGGCTCGCTTGAACTGTTGTGTCTCTGGCTACAACTTTGAACATGAAATGAGAGATTATGGCTCAGGCTCGCTTGATCTAACGTCGAAGCTTGTACATGACCACCATTTTCCCCCCTGTTAGGGACAAGGTGAGATGATGGTGAAAACTCAACTGCAAGTTTGTTCAATATCCGTGAACAAGTTCTAACATGTGTCATAAACATCTTCTTGGCTGCTAATGCCCATTTCCAAGAAGCGATCCATCCAAGATGAATCTTGGTTCTTGCAGGAGGCTTGTGTCTGAAGCATCTATCTGAAGAATGGGTGTGCCGACCACAATGCTTACATGGATGAAGATCAAAACAGTGATCTTTCATATGGCCAACTCAATCACAGTGTTGGCATTTCTCAATCTGTTGTGGAAGTGGAGTAGGATCTAGAACAACTGCAGGTAAACTTGCATACAAGAATCCAACACTCTGAAATATGATGGGCTTGGTGTAGTCCGGAATATGATAGGTCACATCCTTGTCATATCCAAGACCAGTTCAGTGCTTGTTTTGGACAAGCTCTTCCCAAGGTCTGATGATGGGCTTATGAAGTGCATGCTGAGCTGCTGCATCTGCATGTACATATGCTCTAGTACAAGGAACTAAATGTGGATCAACTGCAACTTTACTGACATGCTGCTGATGGGAGTCTTTCTCAATCTTCTGAACAGAAACAGGTTCAGAATGGTGACTCTTTTGTTGAAGCTCATCTTGTTGGAGCTGAGATTCCAACTGCAAAAACTCAATCTTTTCTCGTGCATCTAGCAAACAATTTCGAATGTTACAAAGAGCATTCTTGCTCATTTTTATCATGTCATCAACATTTGAATGAATGAGGTTTTTCAACAACTCTAATGCCTCATTGATTTTAGCCATTTCAACAACTTAGGCTCAAAAAATGAAAGGGTGTCGGCTTCAACCAAAAATGCACCCATTTACAATGTGATTCAACTTAATTTCAAAAATACAAATGACTTGTAGAAATCTCAAAGTACAAAGTGTGCTCCTCAAATGATGGAGGACAATCAACAATGAGTTACATGAACAACTCAAATTTACTGATTGCAACTATGAAGAAGCAATGTCTACTCACAATACAATGTCAGTGCAATACAATATTTCTGCAAATTTTTGTATGAGTGTGCAGCAAAAGACTTGTGCAAGAGGCCTTTTAAGGCAGCTGAAATTTCTTCTTCAAAGAGCTGTTTTAAAAATAATGGCAAACTTGTCTTCTTTCAGAAAATCACCCTTATGTCAATGCCACAATTCACACAATGTCAAATCTGCAATTTTCTCTATGTGTACTGTCCATTTACTGATATTTCATTTTCTTTTTTTTTGCTATTCATATTCTCTCTTTCCTCTCTCTCTCTGCTGTTTTTTTTTTTAAATTAAAAATTAATTAAAAAATAAATAAATTAAAAATGGAGATTATTACAAATGGAGGGAATTTAAAAGGGGAGGGATTGTAATAATGGGAAGGGATTTTAATAAATTAAAAAAATGAATTAATTTAAAAGAGGGGCGGATTTAAAAAAAATGTGAGCGGATATATGGGAGAGTGGTATTGATTATGTAGGGGCGGGTGGGTGGTATTGAACGGTGGGGAGTGAATATTAAAAAAAAAATTAAAAACGCTGACTTATTTTGGAGGGGCAACAGAGAGCGGACAGGTGAGGGAGGGTAGGATAAGGAGGACAGGGGCGTAAGGAGAGTGTTACAGTGAGGAGGGGGTGCGAAGGGTCGGGCGTTGGATCGTTTGAGAGGGCGGTAAGGGGTGCAGTGAGAGGAGTGTGCAGGTGTGAGGGACGTTGTTTGAGTGGGGATGTTGGGGTAGCAGGGGAGGGATAGGGGAGTGTAGTGAAGGGGAGCCGTTGAGAGGGGAGCGGATAGGGGAAGCAAGGGATTGCAGAGAGGCCGTAAGGCTGAGAGGGTGTATGCATGCGAGTGATGAGAGGTGGAGAGACCGTTGTGTGAAAATTGCAGTGTGGGTTGGATTTTACCGTGGGGTGTAAAGCAAGTGAGCCATGGAGTGATGAGGGATATGAGAACGCTGTAGTGGGTAGGATAGGGGCATGAGGGATGAGCGTGTAGAGTGGGCGCAGGGGAGCCGTAAGGTAGAGGGATCTCTCAAAAAAAATTTGTTATTTTTATTTTTATTTTTATTATTGTAATGCAAGGTGTAGGCGTAGGGAGGGTAAGCTGGGTTGAGTGTGGCTGTGTATTTGGAGTAGCGTAGCTGATAGTTGCAGAGTAATCGTTATTGTGTCGATGCAGTGTATATATATATATATATATATATATATATATATATATATATATATATATATATATATATATATATATATATATATATTTTTTTTTTTTTAATTTTTATTTTTATTTTTTAAAATTAAAAAACAACATAAAGGAGTTTGACTTTAAAACAGCAGGCAAACATTGCAGAAATGAGGGCAACAGTGAAAATTTCAAGCACTGAAACACAATAGCAGTTTGCAGAAATTGCCAATAAAACCCATAAATTTTTCTAATAGCCCAGCAGCAGAGAATATTTTCCAGCAGCAGAAAAAACCAGAATTGCAGAAATTTTCAATGGAAAAACTCATAAACTTCTTCAGAAACCAACTTTAAACAATTTTCAGCAGCTCTCCAAATTGCAGAATAAAGGCAGAAATTGCAGGAAAAATAAACAGTGAGAAAACCTTCAGATGCACAATGCTGCTTTTCTTCAAAACCACTGCTACTCTTCTTCAAACCAATTTCTTTTGAATGTTGCCAATTTCTGAATGCTGCTCTTCTCAAAATAAATTCTTGAATGCTGCAGAAATCTTTGAGTGCTGCAAAAATGCCAAGAATTTTTGCAGATATGCACAGGCCATAAACACAAATGGCTCACTCAATTTGGAGCAGGGCCAGCAATCGCCTGCTCTGATACCATGTTAAACACCATGTTAAGCACACACATGGTGTATGAGGAAAATAAACACACACACACAAGAGACTCAACACACAATGAAAGATAAGCGTGAGGCTTTCTTATTTTCCATTATACAAAGATGTACATTTATAGTACAATGGTGTGACTCTTGGTTTCATATTCCAAGGTCACTTGGACTCCATTGTGACTTTTCGCATTCCACACCTACCCATGTAGGATTAGGTGTTCCAACAGAGGATATTGTGTTTGGTAGATGTCTTCTTCCAAATGTTGGTTTGAAAGCCTTTATGATAAACTTTGGAGATTGGAATGGGTACCCAGGTAAATCCTCCACTAGGGTTTTAAAGCTTGGGGGTTTTGAAAATTTATAGTCAAATGTGGTTTTAGGCGACGAACAACCCTATGTTTGGAATGCGGCATTTGGAAAGGCCTTCCTGAGGACATTCAAAGTTTTTAGGAGGTGGTTCATGAAGTCTTGCAAAAGGGGAATACAGGGGAGGATGTCAAATTGTAGTTTCAGGGTATTATGGCCCCTCGTGAGGGTACGAACAACAATATTCCCAAGGATGTGGTGTATTTTCCCCAGGGTTTATCTGCAGAGCCTGTGGAAGGTTTATTGGTTCTTGGAGCTATTATTTTTGGATGGAGCAAGTGGAAGGGTCTAATGGGCTTCTCGAAGGGAAGGGGGAGTATTTATAATAGGTTTTATTGATTTTTGAACTACCAAAACTTAGCCGACAAGCAGGGATAAAACAGAAAAAAAAGGGCAAGTTATAAATAATAACTTGGACTACCCAAATCTAGTCTTAGGTGTGGAAATTTAAGTATATAAGGAAATGGCGGCGTCAGAGTCCGGTTTCGTGGGTAGGGCGTGTAGTAATTTTTTTTTTGCACAAGCTATAATTGAGTGGATTGAGAAATCATGGGGAGAGGCACTGGAAAAGGAGGTGGAACTGGTAACACTATCAAAGGGGTGGTTTATGATCATTTTTGTGAATACATAGATTCCAGAATGGTTTCTTACTCGTAATTGGGGATTTGGTAATCCGTCGATCCTTTTCAAGTAATGGTTGGCTATTTTTGATGTGAAACGAGAAAGAGTGGAAGAGATCCCTGTTTGGGTGCGACTACCAGCATTCCCCCCACACTTATGGACTTTGGATGTTTTCAAGGCTATTTTGAATAGTTTAAGTCATAATTGGTTACAAAATCTTGGAGTGTGGCTCATATCTTGGTTCGTCTTATTCCTCGAGAAGGGTTGGTGTAGAAAAATCACTTACACCTTGACAAACACTCTTTATTTCATATTATATACAATGAGCACCTCCCATTTGGGAATTAAAAAGAGGCGTCAACATAGGGGAGCCCACAAGACTTTTTTTGGGGCTCAGGTCAAATGGATAGAAGGTGATGAATAGATTCAGATGGAAGAGGTGGTGCAATCATAGGATGAGGGGCCAATACCGATGGAAGGGATGAAGGATAAAGTTAGGAAATTTGAGATTCCTCCTACTGGTGTATGGAACTAAGTACTGGACCTCCAGGCTGCAGAGGAACCAATAACTGTCTTGGAGGGTACTATCACTCAATCCTATCCTTATATTCTTGATACACTTGATTGCTTATTTCATGTCATAAAATCCCCTCGCCCTTCCAAGCCACAAGTAAATGAGCCATGATACATAAAAAATATTTCTATGGCCATGGATAGCATTATCATATCATTCCAAAATTATCCATTTACACCTTTCCCTACAACCTTCGACGATAGGGGAAAAAACAATTGTTGAGCCTTTTGGCGGTTTGGGATGCCTACATATGTATGACAAGCCTAGAAAAATAAGGGGTTAAAAAACAAATATTTCAAAGGCACAATTAAAAGCTATGATAGATATAGTTAATGGGAAACAAATATCTCTCTAAGGGTTGCTTAGAGTAGCACATTCTGTTGTTCACGTTACAAAATGATTTTATTGTCCTTCAATTGTAGAGGGTTTGCTAGCACCCATAAGAAACTAGCTTTAAAAGTTTTTTTTTTTAAATTATAGGCCTGATGTGATTATGCTTCAAGAGACTTTTTTTTAGGGAGATCTTGTTATGGTATCCCTTTAAAAAATTCTTTCGAGTTGGTCATTTGTAACCATGGATTCCAAAGGAAGATTTGGTGGATTATATATAGGATTTAGGGACAACACCATAAAACTGAAAAACTCATGGGGCTCTGAAATGGTCATTGGAGAAGAGGTATTTTCAGTTGAACTGGCCGTAGATTTCACATTGTAAATATCTATTGACCTTTCAAGGAGAGGATAGGGTTTTGGAACAACCTTCTCTCAAATTATTTTATGCTTGCTTCCAATTTGGTGGTGGGAGGAGATCTCAAATTCTCCCTTGGTCCGTCTGAAACTTGGGGCACTGTGGCCCAAGCTTATGCCCTTGAAAAATTATTTTTGAAAAAACTAAGATAAAGGATACTGATTGACTTAAATGAAATAAAAATCAATCCCACATGGAGGAACATGAGAGTGCGAGTTGCTCGTGTGGGAAAGAGGCTGGATTGTTTCCTCTTGAATGAAGAATTATAATACGTTGTCAGGTTTTAGGAAATGGGTTGGGTCTGGAGGGGAATAATACTGTTCTCTAATACTGCTTGATATGTTTGGACCTAACAAGAAACCTAGTTCTCCCTTCAAGTTAAATTTACGATGGATGAAGGAGCCATATTATATTAGCCTTGTTTACAAAACATGGAGTCCTATGGAGATATCTAGATCTAGATCCTTTTCACTGTCCCTTATGAGTAATATGAATGGACTAAAAAAGGTGACTATAACATGGGCTAAAGAGAAACTAAAAATGGATGAAATTTCTCTTTGAGAGGTTGGGGAAGAATTGGGAAGAATGGGAATTCTGGAAGCTGATGGTTTTGAGAATGAGGAAAAGAGGGATAGAATAAAGGTACTTGATTCTAGGAGGAGAAATATTTTATTTGATAACGAAGAAAAATGGCAATTAAAAAGTAGGGCAATTTGGCTCTCTATAGGTGATGAAAATACAATTTCTTTCCAGAATTATGCCAAAGGGAGAAAATTTTCCAAAACCATTTTGGAATTGTAGAAGACAAGTGGAGGTAAGGAAAAATCCTTCAATGAGTTACAAAAAATGGGGAAAGGCCATTTTAAGTCACTTTTTAGGGCCCCTGAGGGTGCTACTATGGCTAAGGTGATTAGTATTGCTCAACTCTTTCCTCGTTATGCTAAAGAAGAAGACAATGAGAGGTTAATGGATCTTGTTACAAGGCTGGAAGTTCAATATGTACTTATGTCAATGAAAAAATATAAGGGTCCAGGCCCTGATGGATGGACATTGCAAAATTTTCAACATTTATTTGATTTGCTTGGGGAGGAGATATTGGGAGTGGTGGAGGAATCTAGATTCAAGGGAATTGTTCATTAACCTTTCAATTCAACATTTCTTTCACTTATTCCAATCGGATTCCCCTTCATATTTTGATGAATTCATACCTATATGCTTGTGCAATCGTATTTACAAAATCATTGCAAAAAATATTGCCACTAGATTGAAACCAATTATTTCTAGAAACATCTCTAAAGAAAATTTTGGCTTTACAAATGGCAGGAAGATTCTTGAAGCAATTGGGGTGGCCCAGGAAACAATGCATAACATAAAGCAATCTAGGAAAAAAGGGTTGATTGTTAAAATTTATCTTTCAAAATCATATGATAGGATCAACTGGATTTACCTAAGACTTTTGTTGACTCACCCGGGTTTTGGTATTGAATTTGTTAACTAGATAATGAGATGTATAAAAAATGTGTTTTTTGTTGTCCTTATAAATGGGGTTTCTTCTTCCTTCTTCCACAGTCAGAGAGGTCTCAGGAAAGGATGTCCTCTATCCCCGCTTCTATTTCTTCTAGTTTTCGAAGGTCATAGTCAACTTCTTGTCTTGGAAAAGAGAAGAGGAAACATGGAAGTTATAGAAGTTGCTACAAATTTGTTTATTACACATATTCTCTTTGTGAACAACATCCTCCTTTTTAGCAATGGGAAGAGGGAGGAAGTTTCCCAGTTAAAAATTCCGCTAGAACTATTTATGAAGGCTACTGATATGATCATAAAAAAGTATTCAATTGTTATGCTATTATTTTAGAGTCTGGCCTTGAAAGCATTACAACTCTCTTCCATTTTGACTACCAACCTATGGGGGATTATCTCAATACCTGGGTTTCTATATGAAGCTGGACTCATATAGAAAACATGATTGGTATTATCTTGTGTCAAAAAACGATAATTGCATAAACCTATGGAGCTACGAGTGGCTCTCTAGAACAAGAAGATTGGTACTCAAACCTGTTTTAGTGGCCATTCTGGTGTATTGGATCTTCTTGTCTTGGGTTACAAAAGGAATCCTCCTTAAGATCAGGAAAATATGAAATCATTTCTTATGTGCTGGGAAAAAGGAGGAAGTTTTTATCTCATGGGTTGTGTGGCATAAAATTACAAGTCCAAAGGAATGGGGAGGATGTGGTATTAAGGACCTTCAATTTTTTTCTTTCTCCCTAGTAGAAAAATTGGGGTGGAGGCTCTTGACTGAAGACAATCTATGGAGAGATGTAGAAAAAGGAAATACATTGACCTGACTTCCATGGATGATTAGATTCGCATGCCAAGGAAAAAATCCTCTACCACTTTTGTCATATGGAAGGATACTATTGCATCCATTAATAATTTTGAAGAAGGTTTGGCCTAGTAGGTTGGCAATGGGGAAAATGTAGAATAGGCTTGGACCTGTGGGTGGGATTTAATGAGTCTTTTTTCCTCTCAAGAGGAATTTTGGAGGTTTTAAATTCAAAATGGATTTTATTTTTAAATCACATTGCAAAGCTGAAGTCCACTACTATATGGCAACAGGGATGGAAATCAGCAGGGGAGCTCCAAATTGAGTGCCAACGGTGGCACGAATGGCATATATATTTATAGTAGCTTCTTCGTTCAAAGGCTAGGATAAAATAATTTACAGATACTCTTCATTAGATTCACGCTCAGTTGGGATTTTACACTCCAAAGCATTGTTATAATTACTTGATGAAGAGAAGGGGTTGGGGTGAAAATTCCTGGTGGAACAAGCCAATCTAGAATTTGAGTAGTCCGGTCAAAACAAGATTATTATTTTGGTGCATCTTAAGAAACAATGTACCAACATGGGAAATTTTACAAAAACAGAACATACATGGGCCAGGGTGATGTATTCTTTGTAAGGATGAACAAGAATTTGTTGTACATTTATTCCTCAACTGCCATTTCTCTCAATTTTTTTGGGAACATACTCTATTCATATTAAGAATTAACTAAACATGTTTTGGGGCTAGCTTCGTGGATGCTTGGCAGGGCTGGTGGCTTTCTACTTCAAATGAAAATGTGAGAAATATTCATTTATCATATCATGGGGGGTTTGTCTCTCATGAAACAAGGGTATTTTTACGGAAACCTCTACCTCACCTTTTGTGATCACAACTGAATGTGCTTCAATTTTTTCTCTGCTCCCAAATACAGAACATATAACCAATCATATATGAAATATCAACACTGAATAGATTAATCATGACATTTCATGGGCCTTCTTTGATGGGGCTTTAGATGCTCAAAATAGATGTGGTTCTGGTATTGTTACTCACCTAAATAAAAACAGATCCATTAGAGCATCAGTGGGCATTGGTACAGGCACAATTTTTTTTGTAGAACTTCTTACATTAAAACTTCTTTTATGCTAGCTCATTCACCTAGGAATTGGATCTATTCAAATATTGGGAGACTCTATTCATGTCATAAATTGGTTCAATAATACATAGAGATGTCAAAATTATATTTTAGTTCCCATCCTTGAAGAAATAAACACTTTAAAGTTATATTTTGATCTTATTATTGTATGCCACATTTACAGGGAACATAACTCCTAGGCTGCCTTGCAATCTAAGGCGAGCTCTCAAAAGGATCTGGACACATGGAGCATAACTAAAACTATGGATGGACTTGATCACGTGTCAGACACTCGAGCTTATTAATAGAGGCCTCTGGTTTTTTTTTCTACTGTATCTATCTTTCTAGCAACACTGGATGTATATATTGGAACACTGTATGTTACTAGTACTATTGGTAACTTCAGTTTTTGGTTTATCTCGAGACTATAATTTCTTTTTTTTTGGTATCATGGGTTGTTTTCCCCAATGTGGAGGTCATTAATATGGTTTTTACTTTCAATCGCTATTTATAGTGCGGTTATGTTGGATTGTTTAATCACAGTTTTTTATTATGCGAAAAATTTGGTATGTTACCTTCATGGGTGATCAACTACTTCATATGGAATGCTTAAGCACATATACGATGTAAATTTTAATATCCTAATAAAAAAAATATTTTTTCCTTGGAAAAAAAAAACTATTATGTATTATATATGTCTTAGCTATTTTTTATTATAAACATTTACCAATTTATACATTAAAATTATTAAAATGTTAAAAAATTACTTAATTTTAAAAATCATTATAGACATTTGTAAAAAAAGTGGTTGTATGAGATATACACTATCAAATTATCAAATAATAACTAGATAAACCAATTACGCTTATCTATATGTGAAAACCTTAGAGAGCTATGTAATTTTTAAATATAATTAACTTTTACTAATATCATGATCGATCGACACTTCTTTCCCTACTTAATTTAGATATATTCTTACTTTATGTTATAATCATCAAATTCCTAATAAAAATCCATCTCATCATGAAGAGTGGGAATAATATCAAAGTTTACCCGATGGTGTGCTTTCACAACTAGCTTTTTACAACAGGTGATATAACTGGAGTTTTAGTTGGCATCTAATTTAATGATAAGATGGTTTTTTGGTGACAGTTTAATGGGGTATAATAATTATTTAAATGCACACTATTAGTTTGGTTAATAGGGTGGTGGACCTCTGTGTCAAATCTCTTCTCTACACCTGGCACGACATGCCCTTCGCGTGGAAATTTTTTGGATCCCTAGCCTTATGACACATGCTCATGTTTGATAAGCTTAAATGTGAGTAGGTGGGAGTTAATGTTTTTGTGTAAGTGAAATTCCATTGCACAAAAATTTATTCTACCTTCTCTCGGCTGGGTTTCCCCTCTCATGGTGGACTCATTGTGAATGAAGTCGCCTTTGACAACTGAGGTAAGCTCATTTAGGAGAAAATCATGTTCAAAGGTCTTGGAAGGATAGACTATTGGCTTATGCACTACACTTGGCTCGCCATGACGAGAATTCCTACTCTTTACCTCATTCTACGTGCTTGGTCTCTCATGTCCTTGGCTCATTACATTTTCATGGCCATGGACTCAGGGTTAAAGAAATATTATGTCAAGGTTGCGGCCTGTGCATATCTGCAATCATTGTTCTATTCAGGTTGGTGCAAAGGTTTACTATATTTTTATTTTACTCAGGTTGTTAATGTATGGTTGTGTCTTAGCCTTATAGCGGTTAGGTCATCTCTTAGTCTTTTTTCTTGTAAGTGCTCATCGTTTTCCTTGTTTCTAGCTCCATCATTTCTTATTAAGAGGGGTCAACGTTCTTTGTACTTTTCCTTCACAATTTTGGTTCTGGTCCGTCGTTTGAACTGGTTGCAGTATTACCCTCGGTGGCTCCTCAGGACTCGTACCCTACCAGGATTACCTTCAGTTGTCCAGTGTTGGTATGTGGAGTGTGGTACCCATCTACCTTCTCCATTTGGTTCTAATGGGGTTTGTGGTTTTGCTAATATTTCAGTTTTGAAAGTCCTTCCATCTCCTTCAATAAACAATGTTCATAAACTTTTGGGTTATGGATTTTTTTTTTTCTTCCAATGTCATGGTTTTTCAGCCTTTGTTTTTCCTTGACATAAGTCTATCTATGGTGTCCTCTTAGTGTTCGCGGCCCCTCTCAATAGCGAACCTTTTTATCCCTGGGTTCCTTCCATGATAGTTGGTCAATATACCATAGTTTCAGTTGTTTGTACTGTAGGTAAATCGCCTTTATGTCTCCTCTAAAACACCTTCTTAGTCATTGGGTAGAACTCCTAGGCCACCTTCAATGTGAAGACAAAGTCGGTTTAGATGGGAATCTATTACAAAAATTTTCGAGGCATCTCCTATGGAGGTTTGTAAGGAAATTATTCATCAAGAGGAAAAGGAGTTTGGGGATCATGTCTATATCTCAGATTCAGAGATAGGAGGCAACAACCTTTAGTCGGTACCATACCTTGGGAAGTTTCATAAGAGAAGGATTTACTTCTTTCACTCCATTAACATACATTGACAACTGGAAACTCTACTCAGCATGGTAATTAGAGACAAGCAAGTAGACAATTGCAAGTTGTTTGTAGGATAGGAGGAGATCCAGATCATTCTAAGGGATATCAGATATAACTTGGATGATATAGCGGTCATAATATCTCACATAGAACGTTATGTGGTCTTTGATTCAAACACTAAATAAAATGAGCAACATGACGTGTTGGCTCGGTCATCAATGCTCTAGAGGGAAGAAGAGAGAGATGGAGAGAGGTAGGAGGGACCTATATATTGATAGATATGGTGTGGGAGAGTTTGTGTGTGTTTGGGGGGGTTTGAGATAAAGAGACAAACAAGGAGAGACGGAGGGAGATATAGATATATATGTAGTGGGGAGAGAGGCAAGAATATTTCTTGCACTAGATGCATTGATTTTAGTCTAGATGGCGACTTCTAATCCTCTTGATTGCTTGTAGTAGATGCATTAATTTCATTGTAGGTGGCGATTTCTAATCCTATTTGATTGTTTGCACTATATGCATTGATTTTAGTGTAGATATTGGTTTCTAATGATATTTGATTGCTTGCATGAGATCCATTGATTTCAATTTAGATTATTTCTAATCCTATTTGATTTCTTGTGCTAAATGCATTGATTTCAGTGTAGATGGTAATTTATAATACTATTTGATTGCTTGCACTAGATGCATTTATTTCAATGTAGATGTTCATTTCTAATTATAATTCAGATTTCGTGCACTAGATGCATTGATTTCATTGTAGATGATTTCTAATGCTATTTGATTGGTTACACTAAATGCATTGATTTCAGTGTAGATGGTGATTTCTAATCCTATTTTATTTCTTGCACTAGATGCACTGATTTCAATGTAGATAGTGATTTGTAATCCTATTTGATTTCTTGCACTAGATGCATTGATTTTAGTGTAGATATTGATGTCTAATGATATTTGATTTCTTACACGAGATGCATTAATTTCAGTGTAGATGTTAATTCCCAATCAGGGATAATTTTAAGGATTGAAAATTATCTTGAAGTTTAAAAAATTGGTGAATCTCACTAGTCCCTAATATGAAAACTATAAAATTTTTATTGATGTATTTGTAAAATTATTCAAATTTATAATGATATTATATATATTTTCTATACAATGTTGGCGATTTTTAACATAAAATAATTTTATATTGTAAAATTTGGGCGAATCATTTTTATAAAAAAATGGAAATTGGCGAATCTTTTTTTTTTTAAACCATGGAAAATTAGCCCACCTGCGAATATTAGCCCCTAAAATTTTCCATGTTCCCAATTATAATTTACATTGCTTGCACTAGATGCAATTATTTAAGTGAATATGGTGCTTTCTAATCCTATTTGATTTCTTGCAATAAATGCATTGATTCCAATGTAGATGTTGGTTTCTAATCCTATTTGATTTCTTGTGCTAAATACATTGATTTAAGTGTAGATGGTAATTTCTAATCCTATTTGATTTCTTGCACTAGATGCATTGATTTCAATGTATATGTTCATTTCTAATTATAATTCAGGTTACTTGCACTAGATGCAATTATTTAAGTGAAGATGGTGATTTCTAATCCTATTTCATTTCTTGCAAGAAATGCATTGATTTCAATGTAGATGTTGGTTTCTAATCATATTTTCTTACTTGAACTAGATGCATTGATTTGAGTGTAAATGTTGGTTTCTAATCCTATTTGATTGTTTGCATTAGATGCATTGATTTCAGTGTAGAACTTGTTTTCTAATCTTATTTAATTTCTTTCATTAGATGCATTGATTTTAGTGTAGATGTTAATTTCTGGTTTGATGTAGTTGAATGTATAATGGTACATCAATTTTAAAGTAATTGGATTAACAATGTGCATTGATTTCATTGTAAGAAAAAAAAACTTATTGACAATGTACATTGATTTTTGTGTTATAGTAATTCAACCTATTAATATTGGAGAGCAAGAGAGATAAGGTATGATTTTTACTACAACAACTCAAGATAAATATTTAAATGGTTTACAATATGAAAATATGACAAATATAACAAGGGTGACAATAAGAATAGTAGAAGAAAATATTTTGAGATTCATTACAAAGAAGAATATTTGTAATTTACAACATTCTTATTATTCACATTTTCTTTCATTCAACTTCTTTTTTTTTTGGTAATTGAGGCTAAACTATATTCATTCGAAAATAAAATAGTACATATGATATAGGCTAAGTTGGTAAGCTACGCTTAGCCAATCCCACTCTTTTTTTCCTTCATAGTTGTGCATGTATGGGGCTGCCTCCTTGGAGGAAAGCAGGCTAGAAAAAACATAAAACATAATATTACAAAGTGTGCCATAGCACCAATGAAAGTAGAGGTTCTTTGATAATAAATAGCATAACAAAAAACAAAGAAGAGCTGATTTTTTGCGCAGTCATGAGCCTTCTACATCATCCTCGCTATCGGGATCTTCCTCCACAATGGGACAGACGTACTCCTGCGCAATGACTTCCTCTTTAGCAGTGGGTCGACGGAGAGGCCTGGAAGCAGGTGCGTAGAGGATGGGAGCAATCGGGTACTCGGAATCCAAGACTCGAGTCCAGGTGCCTTCCGAGTCCATTATCCAAATGTTGGTGTCTTCCCCCTCAGCCTCCTGTGCTGGAAGAGGCTCAGTTTTGCAGGGAAAGGGGTGCTCCTGGTGCGCAATGATGAATTTCCTTGGTTCACTTCTACCTCTCTACATTACATGAGTGGGGGCTTCCTCCTCCTAGTCGAGCTCGAGGATCTAGGGGGCCCCCCTAACGTGACTTCCCAAAGAGGAGCCCTTAACAGGCTCCAAGCAGTTATTTGGCCCTCGCTAGTAGCAAACAGGGAGCGCACCTCTCTAGCCTCCTCTGATTGTTCTTTGGCGCAATATAGGAGCCATGGACAAATGAAGAAGAGGGTACATCGGGGTCTCAGAGGTGTGGAAGAGAGGCTCTAAACAGAGACGGGAAGTGCGCAGCAAGGTGTTATTGGACAAGGAGGTAGGATGATGTAGGATACACATCAGCGGGAGCACGATAATGGGAGTGCATAGGCTGGTGAAACTAGCTAGGCAGGTGGAGCCGAGGTGAGTCGCGCATACAGGGGGTGCATAGCTCGAAGGATTTTTCCTAGCACAACACTGGAGGGGAGGCTATGCGGTAGATTGGGCGAGTAGGAGGGTTGGAACAGAAGAAAAAAAACCAAAAGGAGCAGACTGTGAGTAGCTTTGTGCTTTAGGTCATCCCCTTTTGTAGGCCTGTGGCACATGCGAAGATGCTGTGCATTATTATGCCTCACTCACAGCTGTATGCTCCAACTGTTTTCATGAGGAAGCTTGTGCGTCAAGTTATGGTCAAATTTCATATCCGTTCAGGAGATCATTCAAAATATTACAACAGGGAGGTACCCCGGAGGGGATGTTCCTGTCTTTACATGTCTTTATAATGCTTGGTCTCTGTCACCTCATGCAGATTATTGCAGGAGTGTGGATCCACTTTAAGTGAAGGCCTGCTCTACAGATCTTCATCATCTCAGGCATGGGAGAGATTTTTGTCATGCATGCTTCTACTATCACCCACATCTGGGTTCTATCATTCAACACTATTACTGTCAATTTGCATTTAAAATTTGCATTTCATCTTTTTTCATGATTAAATTTATTAACAATATTTATCATCTCAACAAACTAAGGTAAATAAGAAAATTTAAAATTAAAATGATGAGGTTAATCCCAGACATATTTAGCATATTTAAAATGATTATATTAATATTACATATATTTACATATTATTGATAAAAAATTTCATATCTTTGATAGATTTTTCTTTGCGCACACGACTGAAACCAATGTAGACCCATCTTAACTCCAGATCTGTCAAGCACCGAGAGGGATCAAATATCTCAAGGTGAGAACCTTTCTTTAAGTTTTGCACTAAAAAAAGAGGTTTGCACCTCGAGAGATTTGATCCCTCTTGGAGCTTGATAGATCCGGAGTTAAGATGGATCTAGGCTAGTTTATAAACAACTTTCATCATAACAATATAAATTATTTTGGTTTGTACTCTTACATCTCTCTCTCATATATATATATATATATATATATATATATATATATATATATATATATATATAATTTCGTTTACTTTTAAACACGACCTTAAAAATTAATAAATGTGAATAATGACTATA
The DNA here is from genome assembly GCA_034641835.2 of Pinus albicaulis. Taxonomy (NCBI): domain Eukaryota; kingdom Viridiplantae; phylum Streptophyta; class Pinopsida; order Pinales; family Pinaceae; genus Pinus; species Pinus albicaulis. Next base: position 261,451,193 of record CM076581.1, read on the forward strand.
ATCGCTTGTGTGATTACAATTTAATATATATGGCTACGTGCGTAGAAATATTTTATATGGAAAATTTACACTATTGTGATTTCCATGTAGTGTAAAACACATGAAATCTCAATATGAAATCTATGTTATATTAATCAAAGAGATTACACATATATACATGAAGAATTGTTTCAAGATAGGAAAACTACATTGGACACACAATAAGTTGGTTGAGAGAATATCTCAACCTCACACCAAACTAGGAACCTAAATTTAGCTAGCTCCTATGGAATAGGAACAGAATCCATAAATAGAAAGTCACAACTGAAGACAAGTATGAATTACATATTCCAACGCACCCCCTTAATGACTACTTGTCTCGATCATGATTCACAAAATCTAGTTGTGGTCAATCATAACAAAATATGTGTCTACGACTCAGATCCACCACAAATGGGCAAATCCCATATCCAGAACCAACAAAAGATGTGTCGATGTCCATATAAAAGAGCAACCATCCATCGAAATGCATGGGTACAAACTGCTGCAACTGCTAGTCTCGTAGGATGTCCTTCGCATACATGGTTCTGTCAACCATTATCACTGCATACATGTACTTGTATCTACATATCCCCCTCCAATGTGGGTTTTATCGGATGACCCATAACCATGCTCTTCCTTTATCGGTAAACTCTCACAGATAGTAGATCTGTCTTAGATCTCTTCGGAAAACTTTCACCGGATCCCTTCATCGACAACCTTTCACCCGATCTCTTCATCGGTGACCTTCCACTAGATTTCTTCATCGACGACCTTTCATAGGATCTCTTCATCGACGAACTTTCACCAGACTTCTTCATCGGTGACCTTTCACCGGATCTCTTCATCACTGAACTTTCACAGGATTTCTTCATCAGCGAGCGAACACTGGCACATACCTGCTTCTAGTCCACTTCACTATTACACGTGGTTTCTGGTTGACCACAAACCGACACTGCAAAATGGTTTATGGCTAACCACAAATCTGTAATTACCAAGTGGTTTTGAGGTTACCACAAACTTTACGGGGATACACATGCCTTACAAGGCTTACAACACAACTCCAACTCTTGAATTTATCAGGTACATACTCTCAAGGACCACTACAAAAAACATCCTAGACTTGCTTACAATTAAAATGTGTGACTCATAATACAACATGCTATTGAGTCTATTCCAAGAAACTCACACAAAACAAACTTTCACTTTCGTTGTCCATCATAATAGATGTTTCTACTCCTTCACCTCATATTTTCATTGTTCATATCTTGGGAACCTTTGTCGTTGTCAAATAAATTCTTTGAAATCCATGCTTAACCTGTCATTTGTTAGAGTCATGAATTATAACAACTTAACTTTACCTACATTGATTTATCTAGGCTCAATAAGGGTCAACAATTTTAAATATGATTCCAAGAAACAAAATAAATTTTCATATTAACAATAACATCAAATTTCTCCATTTATTCCCAAATATGACTATTTCCCGACCATAACAGCAATCATTCTTCTCCAACGATACCTCAGAGGGGTCCAATAATAAAGAAACGAATCGACAACTTTTCAACTGGTCTCAATGCAGTGCATTCCAGCACAGATGATCTAGATTTAGGCACTCACAACCACACAAAGAGAAACAATAACAAATTTTCCCTCTCAAAATGAGAATCTAGGACTCTAGAATATGATCCTCCGTCGCCCACAAATTCACTCGAAACATGCATAAAATTCGACAATTTTACACACAAAGTTCTCGTTTCAGCATCCAATTCCCATGGCATCACAGCGTAATGCCACTTCCCGTGTTCACAATATCAAGACTAGTGAATTCTTCCAAGAATGCCTCCTCATGCTTGTTTCTAGGCTGCAACAGTGAAGACCCACTGTCAAGGTAATCTCCTTGCAATTGAACATGCAGATCTGCAATTGCTTAACAGCTTTCAAACAAAAAACCGAATTTCTATTTTCTCTCTACACAAGCAAAGACACTTCAGTCACTTTGTTTAAACTTTTCCACTTTCATCACTCCCCTGATCACAGTAATCATGAGATCTTGCAAGGCTCTAGTCCACATGATAAACCCATTTGTCGCAATCAGAGCACGCACCATTACAATACTCAGTCTCCTACCAATCTGAAACTTCCATCAAACTTAGATCAATAATTTTATCCAAGTAGGAAAATCCTACAACATATTCACCTTTTGAAACCTCTTTGGTAGAAGTAGAAATAAATCCCTCAGCAATCCAAGCATGTACTAAACATTTTGATTTGATGAGAGTATTTTTAGAGAAGACAGAATAGTAAAGAAAACAAGGCTTATGATGATTCGCAGAGCTTCATAACTTAACCTGAAACAGGACATAATGTTGCCTTTTTCTTCTTGTAGACCACTCAAAGTGCTATTCCATTACGGAAGACTCTTGCCTTTCATATGTGACCCTAATGTTTGAAGGGCCAAGGGTATCCTGCAAAATCTTTGTACCACACCATGAGCCAAGGTGTTGAGATCTCATGGGGATGATTTTATTGACATTCTGGAAAGGCATGAATGAAGAACAATTTGAAACTGTCATCGTCACATAATAAAACTCCACCATGGGTTGTGATAAAAACCTTAATAGCTTCGTTTTCCGATAGCAACTTAATGTTCTGCACAAGATTTGGATCCCACACATCATCTAGAGCCAATAGGGAACGTTTTCCTTCTAACTTACTATAAACATTATCTTTAATATTCATCTCGACCTCCTTGTAATTAATATCTCAGATTAAATTTTGAATATTCAGATATGTGAGAATATCCTTACCAACAGTTTGGCTAAACTCCTTCCATGTCACAACACCTGTGCAGAGAAGGACACAAAAAGTAAGGGTTGCTACAGTGACGATATCCACTTTCAACATTCCCTCAATTATCCAAAGGCCCACCATGACCAACAACATGGCACTCATGATGATCTAGTTCTTCGTCATTGGCCCCATTTTCTCCAGCTTCTCCTTGGCGAGCTTCGATGCATCATTATTTCTACAAACGTTGTTTGAATCCCAACAATCACACCACATATTATTTCATTGAATGCACCTCACTAGAATGATTCCACAGTGATCACTCTACATTGTCACAGCTAGAGACATACTAACATTATCTCCCCTACACTTCCACGATCCTGGCACATCAATTCTCCAAGCAAATCATGTCTCCCAACGCTCAATGTTCACCTTTTCAGCTAGGCGATTGGGAACAACACCTCAACACTTTCACAAGCTTAACATAGACTGATCACTCATTCCAGTGACCATGACCTCTAGAAAACTTCACGCACTCAGATTTTACACACAAACCATTCACTCTTCATCATCCAACTCTAATTTTGGGGGATCAACCAGTTTCTGAATATGCGCCTGTGACAAGCAACAGTTGCAGTGAGTCAAAATGAATCGTGACAAACATTGCACGCTGGTCCTCTCGATGTCAATGATGGCAACGTTGATAGAAAAACACTCGACGTGATCACAATTCAAGAATATATTGTAAAAAATAACTATGATAATTTGTCCTCCTCCGTGATCGAGTCACAGTTCACCAATTCTCTTCCTTATACACATGGTGTACGATGGCAGTGCCACAATTTTCACCGAGAGTCACAGCACCACTCTACCTTCGATCTGATCCACAACACCACCAATAGGCCATCACATGCACCACTGATGCACAACAACAACAAAATGTTGCAAGAAGGTCCACATCAATCAAGGGAAGGCATTATCCGGGCCTCTCCCAAAGATGCATTAAATCTTTACGTAGCTTCTAGAGATGCACGAAATCTTGAGGTAGGGATTTTGGTCACATCAGATTTGGAATGGAAGATATTTCATGACCATTGAATGGAAACAAGCATTTCCCCCTGTTCGTCCAAGCTTTCGTCGATCAAACCACTACACTACCCCTATTTCACCACCCAGTTCAACAATTATCATCTTTGTACATCTCCTTGCACTAATGTTTCATTAATCACATCAGGTCCATGAAAAATTGTACATATCCACAGCGTTAGACTACAGGCTCCAATTAGCTGGCATGAAAAAAATCATGCGAATCCTCTGTCATCAAATAAAGCAAACAACCCCTTGAATGAACAATCAAACTAACGAAGATCATCATGATCTGCACGAACAGGCGCCACTGCCCTCACAAAATAAACTCTCAAACTTTTTCCATTAAATCTAACCAGGACGTGTTTTCGTGATACGCCCTCACGCAACAGCCTCCTTCCGCGACCTCTGTCACGGCCTTCACCAACAACACTCTAGGTTCGGCCTCCATACATGCTCAACCAAAATCAACGTTGTGCCATGAACCTTCTTCTCAAAAAACGCGCAAAGACCCCCTTAAAATGATGTGTGCACCGCTGCTCCAATACACCTCCTGCCCAAACCAATGGACAACCCAAAAAAAAAAAAAAAAAACACAATATACTCTTATTTCCCTCAGCCCACGAGGGGCCGAGGTCCAAGCCTGTATGGGCTCTGATACCAAGATGAAATCTCAATATGCAAGCTATGTTATATTAATCAAAGAGATTACACATATATACATGAAGAATTGTCTCAAGATAGGAAAAATATCTTGGGCTCACAATAATTTGGTTGAGAGAATATCTCAACCTCACACCAAACTAGGAACCTAGATTTAGCTAGCTCCTATGGAATAGGAACAGAAACCATACATAGAAAGTCACAACCGAAGACAAGTAGGAATTACATATTCCAACAAAAACGTTATGGTATATTCTAATCATGTCTCATTGCATCCCCTACACGAACAATTAGGGTAGCATATGAACAATTAGGATAGCATATTTTTGGTTGCAATATAATGGTTAGTTTGTTAACAAGATTGGGCATGAATTATGTTAATAAATTTTGAATAAAGAGATATGAAAATTTAGTAGATATTAAGTTTTATATTAAAATGATTAATTACATAATTACAATAATACACCTTGCATATGATTACTTTCCAAAGTTTAATAAATATTAGTACACTCTATATAATAAAATTGAGACAAAATTGGTGTGTTGTAGGGCTCACATCAATATTACAAGTGGTTTATGAGCATTCATGTGGTTTTGATGAGGTGCACGCTCTAAATAATGAGATATGAGGACACTCGATGAATATTAAGGAATCAACCGATAGGACCATACTCGGTGAATATTAAAGTTCACATTAATGTGACCACTTGACAAATAATGCCAATAGAATTTGTATGAACAACTTGTATGATCAACTTGAGAGAAAATTGCTAACATAAGAGAAAATTGGTGAATTTTAGGGTTCATCAATTTCAGAGGATTTTGATTTATAGTAATATTTTGGATGTGTTAAAATATTTTAAATTTCGTTATCTTTGAAAATGTATTGTGTATATAAAATTTTGGAATATGTTGTCAATAATAAGAAATGAGAATAATGTAATGAAAGAATATTTCCATTGTGTTTTTAGTGTTTTTAACAGATTCTTATTAAGCATCTGATTATTTCGTGCCTTAATATTATCTCTTTTTTATGTTTTTTTAAAATTATTCCTCTTTAATAATTTCAATTTTTTTCAAAGTAATGTCAAGTGCATAGATCCCTTAATATTCAAAGAAATTAGGTGCATGCATTCGTGAATTTTATGGAACGCTTAAATATAGTGTGTAACACCCCATTATAGTGCATCCTGATTGTCTCAATGATACTTCATTAGGGACCATATTTTATAATTTATGATTTATTTTGTGAGGGCTTAGATGCTATGAATTCAATATTTCTTTGCTACTCCATGAGGATCTTATTTTTAGGATAACTGAAAGATAGAAATAAATGTGATTCATATGTTGATAAAGTGTCATAATATTCTTTGGAAATGTAACTTTATGTAATTTTATATTTCTTGGTCTCCAACTAACTCACTCCAAGTGTTAGAGTATTTTTGAATAATTTTAAATAATTCATAACAATCACATCCAATGTATTTCATAACTAATTGTTCTATTTTTGTGTGAATATGAACCTTGATGCTTGTTGTTTAGTTGTCAGTTCGTCTAACATAAATTAGTGTTGGATTCACAATTATAGTAAGAGACAGGGATGAATCAGTATAATGGTATGTTTTACTTATTTAAACAATATAACATCATAAAACATCATTATCATAAACTAAACAAGTAACAGAAGATATACATGGAAACCCTTGTGGATAAAACCTCAAAACTTCTTTATATGAAAGATATTACAGGCACCAACCTACCATTACACTAATTTGTAGGAACCAACCTTCAATAGACACCATCCCCTATGTTACTTTGGAGGAGCCAACCTACAGTACATGCCAATCCCCCCTACTCCTTTGTAGGCGTCAACATATAGGATACACCAATCACCTCTACTTCTTTAAAGGCATCAATGTACATGCAACACTAATCCCTTCTGTATCTTTGTAGTCACGAACTCCCTTTGTTGCTTTGTAGGCACTAACCTACGTGAGACAGTATTCCCCTTTGTTTCTTTGTAGGCACCAACCTATAAGGTACACCAATCCCTATTGATACAAGATTTATAGGCACCAACCTATAGGACACACTAATCCCTATTGTTGCAAATATTCGTAGACACCAACCTACTTCACTAAATTTGATTTCTTATTCATTGTGTATGTTGGATGCATTTTCATTCACCAAATTTATCTGCTACTTCTTCGTTCATCAATTCTGCTTCTCCCAAAAATTGTTTCCTTTGGCTTCTTCCAAATAAATAATTTGCGCAACACAACACATATCTATTTGCAAATCTAGTTCGTCAAGTTCTACCACAAATACATAGAGATATATTCTCTGTGCCCTTCATATTTAACAATATAAAACATTTCAGAAAGATATTTATAGAAAAATTTCCACACTAGCTTATTTGAATCATGTTTTAGGAGCATTCAAGAACACTAAATTCCTCAAATCATATCTCTAAATTTATAGAAAAACAAGGTATGAAAGTTATGCTACATGTACCTTAAGAAATCTTATCTATCTCTACAAATTTTAGAGTCTAAAACATGATAGAAAAAAATATGGAAAAAATTCAAAGCCGACCTATTTGAAGAATATTTTATGAGCATTCAAGAGGCCCAAATTCTAAAGAACATGTCTTCAAAACAGTGAAACAAGGTATATAATTTATACCACATGTGTAATATTCCCAAAATTTCACATCATATTTGGAATATTAGAGTCCTTGATTTTCTTAATGAATTAAGAAAATAAAAGTGGGGAGGGACCCACAATCCTCAATAAGAATAAATATCCACTTTGTGTGTGTGAATGTGGATTAATTTAGCGTAGATCTACAAAAAGAGGTAGTTGAGCAACTACTAATGTGAATGAGATTGGAGATCATGTCTCATTTAATGAGAAAGATCATGGAGGGTCGATTCAGTCAAATAAGATCTTGAAGATGTCAAACAAAGGATCATTGAGAATTAATGATCAAGTGATGGAGGATCATGTGCAAATGAAGCACACATGATGGAGGAGGTGTACATTGCCCCTAGACTGTTTGGTTGATTTGGTCAAACAGCGCAGTGCCACTTGGAGTATCTTGTCCACATGAGACTACGTAGTTGAGATTAGGGCCAAGGCTTGGCATGGCTCAAACATTATAAACGAGATGAAGGAAAAGGTGAAAGGCATCTTAGATTACCGTATGTATGATCTTTTAGATCTGGAATTGTCAAGTGACATTCCACTGCATTCTTAGGTTGTTTTGCAGAGATTGCAGTTGTTGTTTAGCACAAGGTGTTCCCGGGCGAGCATCCCACCTCTTTCTTTGAGTGATCTCTAAGGAAGAGGATTGTACTTCATTATACATCAGGATTTAAGTACCATTTCCTTTTATCTACTTTCTGCAAAACATTCATATTCAGAAATTTGTAGATTTTTGAAGATCAGTTTGGAAGGTGGAAGTTGTCTTCAGTACTTCAGTTAGAGAACAAGGTGATGGATTATTCCCATCACTTGGGCTTATAGATCAACACTCCCAGAGCCACATTGCAGATCTGGCATTAGGCCAAAATTTATTAACCTCCTAGCAACAGTATTCTCTTCAAGAATAATGTTGTCCATATTGCAGATCTGAAAGGAGGAAGGAAGTTGCTAGTACTTAAGCTAGCAATCTAGTGGAGGATAATTCCTTCACATTTCCATCAGTCTTAGCATCAGCCTGGAGTTTATTGTAGCACATTTCAGCAGGCAGAAGGCCTCTCTTTCCCTCACAACGCAGTTTTTGTTGGCAGCTATGTTGCAGCAGCTGAATTCATCATTGGAGGATTGAGGAGGTAGATCTAGAGCTTCTAGCTCATAGATCTGATGAAGGGATCAACCATTCAAGCATAGATATGATATGAGCACAAATTTTAGCCATATATTCTTTAGATCTAGCTTCAGATCTGTATTTCCCAGCAAATCAAGGATCAAATCCTAGGGAGGTGATTTTCCAAAGTTGCAGATCTGGAAAATCCTTTCTCGGTTATCTTGGGAATCCATCACATTGGCCAGATCTTGAATCTTGGCATCATCAGAGCTCCAGATTTGAGTAGATCTACATTTCTCTTTTCAGCCTGCAACCATATGTTCATATTCTGCTGGAGAGACAGCATAGTATTTGTTGCAGAGCCTCAACAGTTACATTTTACTTGCTTCATGCATGTTTTCAGGGTGATCCTAGCCCATCTTTTTGGCTAGATCTACCTATATTATGTACTTATGTAGTTGAATCATCTCTAATATAATAAAATGGCTCAGCTCTTTCTAAATATTCTAATTTGTACTTAGATTTATTGTTGATCTTGCTGTAAGTTATTATATTGTGTGAAGTATTACTGCATTTTCCCATTTTGGGATATTATAGTGGTATCAAAGCATGATCTTTGGCTCATCTTGTGGACACTTCATCTTTTTACATTGAAAGAAGAATAGATAGACGAGATCTATCATGGAGGATGTGAAATATGTCAATCCTTTCTTCAGATCCATGCAAGATCTCTCCAAGGAGGTCAATCAAATGAAGGAGGAAGAACAAAGATAAGATCGAAGGAGCAGATCTGATGAGGAAAGCACTTCCTATCAGTAGCAAAGAATACCGGAGAATCCTAGATCTTCTCATAGAACCACTATGCCCACTTTCTTTGAAGAAGGTGAAAGGTATAGAAATGAAGAAAGTAATGAACCTGAGGCTCATGAGACTCTCAGTCTATATCTTGAAGAGTACAAAGCACGGTCTAGAGCTTTCAAGGAGAAGCTAAATCTCCAAAAATTCTTCCATATTAGAGAAGAAAGAGGATCCTATAGTAGCAACAGAAGGAAGAGGAAAAATACATTCTATTTGCCTACATTTGATGGATCTTCCTCAAGCAATGTCAAGGCTTGGAGGAGGGAGTTAGATTCATTTTTCAAGCTACATCTTGTGGCCGAAGAAGAGGCTGTTCAAATTGCACCACTTCATCTCTTAGATGAAGCAGAATATTGGTGGTTTGGGCACCTAGAGCATGCAAAGGTGACCAAGTATTTAGATTTATTTCACAATTTGAGGAAGAAGTTTGATGTGGAGAAGACAGAGATGTGCTACAAAGAGATATCACCCAAGGAAACCAAGGAGGATGTCAATCTTGTCAGTTTGGACAAGGCGTAACTACTTTCACCACCTACTGCAGAAGTACTTATATCCGGAGAAGATACACTTGCATATTTTCCAGGTAGTCTTGAGCTCTTGACATATGGAGTCCCATGCATGAATCAGGAGATGCATGAGGAAGAGGAAGATACCAGCGCTGGTACACTTGGAGAAAAGAGGCCATCACTTTTACCAGTAGTTGGAGATACTATTTTTCTGGTTGGAGGAATTCTTGTGTTCTGTCAAGAGGTTCCCACATATCTGTTGATCCAAGGTATGCATAAAATTTGAGTACATATTGTTTCAGGATTAATGCATAACTAAGGGCTAGAACAAAGTGTTGATTTGAAGCAGAGACATATCACAGCGCAGAGGACCCTTGATATAATCAAGGATGAGACTGAAAACTATCCCTATTCATCATTGTTGAGCTACATTCAACCCCTTGAGTTGAGATGTAGAGCTTCAAAAAATGGGATTAGAATTATCCTATGTACAATGGCTAATTATGAGATCAATATTGTGCCTTACTTTGAGACAACTTATGTATTACCCTGCAGATCTACAACGTTGTCACTTAGTAGCTGTGACAAAGAAAGGGCTTCTTCATTCTTGGAGCATTCTGGAGGTAGCTTCATTCATGAAGCAATGGAAGAAAAGATGACAAATGGTAGACATCTTGAAATGAGAAACCTTTTCTCCCTTCTAGATGACCCTTTCTCAATGAGCCTCTCACTACTCAAAGAGAAACTTATACTTGCAGCAAATCCAAAAATTCTTCGGTTTTGGAGGGCCTTTGATGGACAAATAATTTCATTAAGAGGTCTCATTAGAGATGAATTTCAACATTTCATGAAATTAAAAGTTCTTCAACAATTTGGTAATGATGGAATTCTACAAAGGGAGGATGCCATGATTATGTAGTACCTCATTCATCACCCACATGGGAGTGAATGGGTAAGGATGATAAGCAAGGGGTTGCAAAACCACTTGCAGATTTGTATGGGCCAGCATGCTTGGTTACATTGGTTTCCATTGGGAGATTTCTGTCACTCTCCAAAGGCACCTATTTTTCTGATCCATGCCTTGAGAAACACATATGAAATGAAGAAGGAGGCATGGCTACTCTGGCTGCTCTTGGGTGAGTATGGATACCACCCAAAATCTCATCATTTTCTAGATCATGCCTTGTTTTTCAATGATAAATTGCAGCAAAGGAAGGCATGTTCATTTTGGTTTCATTTGAGAGAGGTTGGCCACCACATGACATCTCCTATGTCTATGTGTTTTGTATTGTGTAAAATTTGGCATAATGATCTCAGATGTGCATTAATGATGTTCCTTTGTATTGGGCTAATGTGACATCTCATATGTCCATTAGTATGCTTTTGCTTCATGATGCACATGAGGAGGAGAAAAAGCAGCAAGATCTCTTGTTGCTTGGGTTGCTTTTGGGGGAGTTTGGTTTGTCCATCTTACATGGCGGAGATGGAGGATGGCAACAAAGGGCCTTACTCCGATGGTTATTGTTAGGAGAATATGGTTTGACATCTTTGTATACCCATGTTACTCCTTCCCCTCTTCTTTTTCATAACTTTGGAATAATTAATTTTGGATCCAATAAGGCCAATAGGGCTAAGAAGGAGAGCATCACAATGCTCAATCAAATTCATGAAACATGGGATGAAGGGGTGTATTGTATGATGAATCTTATCCTTTATGGAGAGAGTTACTTTATTTTATATCTCTAATGTCTTGATGATGATGTTGGACATCATAGGGTTGTCACTTGGTACTTCATGATGGAAGGAGGACATCTAACCAAACAGTTGGAGGTCATTCTTTATGATTTTAAAAGTCAACTTTGCAACCAAACATGCAGAGCCTATTGCAGCAAATGGAGGAAGCCTTCCTTATGTGGATGCCATTTGGAGGGGAATAGATGGTTTTGCATCTAATTTTGCAGTTTCTTGAGGACAAGCAACATTTTTTCCGGGGGGACTATAATATTCCCAAAATTTCACATCATATTTGGAATATTAGAGTCCTTGATTTTCATAATGAATTAAGTAAATAAAAAGGTGGAGGGACCCAAAATCCTCAATAAGAATAAATATCCACTTTGTGTGTTTGAATGTGGATTAATTTAGCCTAGATTTGCAAAAGAGGTAGTTGAGAAACTACTAATGTGAACGAGATTGGAGATCATATCTCATTTAATGAGAAAGATCATGGAGGATTGATTCAGTCAACTAACATCTTGAAGATGTCAAACAAAGGATCATTGAGCATTAATGATCAAGTGATGGAGGATCATGTGCAAATGAAGCACACATGATGGAGAAGGTGTACATTGCACCTACTCTGTTTGGTTGATTTGGTCAAACAACACAGTCCCACTTGGAGGATCTTGTCCACATGAGAATGTGCAATTGAGATTAGGGCCAAGGCTTGGGATGGCTCAAACATTATAAAGGAGATGAAGGCAAAGGTGAAAGGCATCTTGGATTATTGGATGTATGATATTTTAGATCTGGAATTGTCAAGTGACATTCCACTGCATTCTTGGGCTGTTTAGCAGAGATTGCAGGTGCTATTTAGCATAGGGTGTTCCCGGGTGGGAATCCCACCTCTTTCTTTGAGGGATATCTAAGGAAGAGGATTTTACTTCATTATACATTAGGCTTTAAGTGCCATTTCCTTTTATCTACTTTCTGCAGAACATTCATATTCAGAAATCTGCAGATTTTTGAAGATCAGTTTGGAAGGTGGAAGTTGTCTTCAATACTTTAGCTGGAGAAAAAGGTGAGGGATTATTCCCATCACTTGGGCTTATAGATCAGCACTCCCAAAGCCACATTGCAGATCTGGGATCAGGGAAAAATTTATTAACCTCCTAGTAGTAGTATTCTCTTCAAGAATAACACTGTCCATATTGCAGATCTGAAAGGAGGAAGGAAGTTGCTAGTACTTCAGCTAGCAATCTAGTGGAGGATCATTACTTCACATTGCCATCAGTCTTACCATCATCCTGGAGTTTATTGTAGCAGATTTCAACAGGCAGAAGGCCTCTCTTTCTCTCACAGCACAATTTTTGTTGGCAGCTATGTTGCAGCAACTGAATTCATCATTGGAGGATTGAGGAGGTAGTTCTAGAACTTCTAGCTCATAGATCTGATGAAGGGATTAGCCCTTCAAGCATAGATCTGATCTGAGTACACATTTCAGCCATCTATTCTTCAGATCTAGCTTCAGATCTGTATTTCCCAATAGATCAAGGATCAAATCCTAGGGAGGTAATTTTCCAAAGTTGCAAATCTGGAAAATCCTTTCTCGGCTATCTTGGGAATCCATCACATTGGCCAGAACTTGAATCTTGGCATCATCAGAGCTCCATTTTTGAGTATATCTGCATTCCTCTTTTCAGCGTGCAACCATATGATCATATTCTGCTAGAGAGACAATGCAGTATTTTCTATAGAGCCTCAATAGTTATGCTATACCTGCTTCATGCATGTTTTTAGGGTGATCCTAGCGCATCTTTTTGGCTAGATCTACCTATATTTTGTACTTGTGTAACTGAATCATATCCAATATAATAAAGTGGCTCAGCTCTTTCTACATATTCTGATTTTTACTTAGATTTATTTTTTATCTTGCTGTAAGTTCTTATATTGTGTGAAGTATTACTGCATTTTCCCATTTTGGGATATTAAAACATGTTCCTTGAAATGTATTCGCTATCTCTCCTATATTTTGCGGTCTAAAACAATACAAAAATAAACTTATAGTGAAAGTATGAATATATTATGTTTGAAGTATATTTTACGAGAATTTAAGAAGCTTAACTTCTTGATACCATATCTCTGAAATTATAGTGAACTGAGGTCTAAAATTTTAATAAGCGTGAATACCTTCTATCAATATCATCGAAATTTTACATTCAAAGATATCACAGAACAAATTTTATAGCGAATATGCCAAGTTGACCTACTTGATGAGAATTTAGGAAGTCTAAATTCCTTATACCATATCACAAAAATTATAGTGAACCAAGTTTTGAAATTTTAACCTCTCGTACATGAATATATTCTCTATTTATCATCTAATTTTCACATCCCATAACATCACAAAAGAAAAATTATATAGAAAATTCCAAGATGGCCCATTCACCCCATAAATCACATTTTTCCTTCCATTGCTTCCACCTTTAGATTCTAAGAATCAACCCAAAAATTGTTCCTCAGTTGTTCTTGTGACCTCATATCTCTTATTTTTTGGATTTTGTTCAAATACACTTATATTCCCTCTATTTATAGTTTTTTTACATTCACTTATGAGTCTAAATTGTAAAACTAGTTAGGTTGGCCTACTTGTACTTTAATTGTGTCATCCTCACAAAATCTTTCATATCCCCTCATTCCTATGGATTTAGAGGGAGTTCCATATACCATTGAAAAGGCATCGGAATAATATTTTTAACTATACATATTATGTTTCAATTGGATTTATGAAGTTAGAGTAAAAATACCTTCAGAGATAGGGCATAAAAATTGGCATCAAAAGTCCAAAAACAATAGTTCGAACAATCTTCATTTTCCAATATTTATCTTGGACATGTGTAGTCTCCCAATGCCTTTGACATCAATAAAAAAAATATTTCCAACAATCTCCCACTTTTTCAGTAATCACAACCCTTAGTCAATTATGCAATAATATTGAATAACCTCCTACCTTCAATTGTATTTATGGATAAATTTCTCCCCCTTTGACATCAATGGAAAAGGGATTATCCCTTTCAACTTATGATTTACCTTATCTATAAGAGTCTTCTTCGATATGCATCTTTCTCATTTTCTGCAACTCTTCCTCTATTTTCATCCTCTCTTAGTGATTGATACTCTTGATATATCTGTAACTTCTCTCAATAACTACAATTTCTCCCCTGATCTATTATTTCTCCTTATTTCTTCATATTCTTCCCCTTTGACATCATTGGGAATGATTTTTTTTACTTATGGATGCAATTTCTCCCCCTAATATGTTAACACAAGAAAATCACTTCCTCTAATTTCTTACTTCTCCTTTTTTATGCAACTAGGCTCTCCATGTCAAGGCTACGTCTATCTATTCCTACAAGAAATTTTTTCTCTTTTGTAGCTCTACTTTTGAGATTTATCCTTCTATGGTTGAACTTCCTTTTACTTATTCTTTTTTCGAACTGCTCCCCCTTGGATTGTGTTTCAATTTTTCTACAACTTAACTCTTTTAACATAAAATTTATACCCCCCTTAAAATGATTCTTTTCCTTATTTTAAACTCTCTCCCTTTGACTTTTTTTTCCAATTTAATTTAACCATTCACCTAAATTTCAACTGCTAATTCATATGTTGCAAAATTTCCATTTCATCATCCCTATCCTACAATTCACTCCCAAAATATCCCATCTTCTTAATGTGGTGTGAGGTGTTGTAGTATGTCCCTTATATTATATTTTTCTCTTAATTATGAGTTTTTAGGTATATTTCTCCCATAGATGAGTTATTATTTCTTTTAATTGAGGACATATACTTTTTTTGGAGACCTGATTACATTTTCTAACAATCTTCCCAAACCTACTTTTCTTATTTCACATCCTTTAGAATTGAATGTGATATCATACTCTCGATCAACCTTTTTAACCTACAATCAATAGATTGTGATCAATACCTTAAACCACTAAACCATTCTAATCATTTTTCCTTCCATAATTAAGATTGGCTATTCATTTTCAAAATATCTATCCTAAATAATTATTTCCAAGGGTGACACTACCTCCTTTGACTTCCTTTAGAGAGAGAAATATGATTCTATTACTATGATATGACTTGAATATCCATTGTCCGTATATAATTAGATATCTTTATTTTGAATGCATAGAGATAGATCACATATTAGGGGAATTTTGAGGTAAAAAATGGGCCTCAATATGAAAATTTTGGCTAACAAAATCAACTTTAACAGAACTAGTAGGATTCAAGATGATGATGTCATCCCAGGGGAGAATAGTTTTGGAGGGAAAAGAAGAGAACTGCGAGTTTTCATATTTTTGGTTGATCTCCATGTAGGTTTACTAAAATTTTAAGTGTGTTGACTCCTTAGACACAAAATTATATTTTTCATCCAATGAGTACCCACTCTACATGCTTTTGAGTAGATCCACACCGAGAAAAAATCAAAATACATGAAAAAAAAAGAGTTTCGACATTTTTTTCATGTATTTTGATTTTTCTCATTGTGGATCTACTCAAAGTATGCATCTTGGGTATTCATTGGATGCAAAATCTCATTCTGCATCCAACAAGTGTGAAAACTTGAAATTTGAGTAAACCTACAGGGAGATAATAAAAAATACAATAAAGAAATGTAGTTTTCTTTCTTTCTTTTAAAAATTCATAACTCTTGTTTTATTATTTTTACCATTATTTTATTATTTTCCTTACCCAAAAATTTCTGTGACCATAATGTTCTACTTGCTTCTCTTACTTCCTTCTCCATACCTTTGTTTTTTTTTATTTCTACTTCTAATAATATATTATTCTCTACCTTGATCTGAAGGAATTAATGTACTATGTCTACAATCACGAGCTTTTTCATGAAAAGTATTGCACTTGAAGATTCAACATTATCTAATAAGGGGACAAAGGAATTGTAATTTATAACATCATTCTCATAAAAAATCCTAGGCTTGTTGCTCACACAACCATTCCTTGAGATATTATATGATCCCCTGCCCCTATTCCTCATATAGTCATTTATTATAAATGATCTGGAATCTACTGCCTTATGAGAAAAATTATTGCATGAGAATCACTAGCTATAAAACAATTTTTTCTACTTGGAAGTAAAATTCCTTCTTTAGGAGATTGTTATTCTAAATCCATTCTTGGGTCTCAATTAGTCTACAATTCCTTTCCTGCTATTGCATTATATCATTTGAGGATTAGATCTCTCATGTCCCTCTCCTTCATTCCTTCTATTATTCTCATCGATATATATTTTGAGGAAATTAATAAACCTTTCAGGTTCCTCTTTACATTTCTCTTCCCATGACATTGTGCTTGACTATCCCTTGGAAACTTCATGATATCCAAGACATATTTTAATAAGAGGATATCTATGGCACATGATAATTTTATCTAATGCTTTATTCCCTTTTACAAACTTTAAGCTTATATTCAAATGAGAATTTTACTTCTCTAGATCCTTTCATAAGGATACAACCTTTGCTTCTAGTTGCTCATAGTTTCCTTCCTTTTATTTCAACCAACTTATCACTGTATCCTCTATTTTCTGAACATCTTCTAGTTCTATATTTAGGAAGATAATTGATGATTCATTAGAATCATGAATTCATATTCTATAATATATCATTCGTCTCTTTATTTTTCCAGTCTATTTTTTTGTTTTAAGGCACTAATAAGTTCTCCCTTAAAAGCTAGCTTCCCATTAACATTCTTCTTCTTCTAAATTTGATTTCTCTTGCTCAATGTATTGATCCATCATGGTCATGAGTAGGAATTCATTTTTGTAATTTTTAGATGAATATGCATTGCTTTCTTCCGATGAGCCACATATTTTATCTTCATGCTATCCTTGATCATTACCATTTCCAAAATTTACATGTGTACATCTAGAAGAAATATGACCCATTCTTCTAGAATTACGACATAAAAGTAGCTTAACTTTATGTTTTTTAGATCTTATATTCATGGATTCCACTTCTTCTGCATCTATTTCACCTTCAAACTCATCCGCTAAATTTGAATCTTCATTTTTATGATATACAAATTAAGAATTCATGGCTTTGCCTTTACTAGTTCCTCTTGAGATAGATTTCATTTCTTTCACCTATGATACATTCATGGAGTAATCACAAGCTTTGAAATATCCTTTATTCTTTGAATATTTAGAGGTTACTTCCTTTTGAGATGAATTTTCTATCTTTTTTTAATATGTTGTATCGATGTCATGTCCATCATAGATTATTTCTAACTTATCCAACATTTACTTTTTTGTTTCACAATGAATCGCCTTATCAAAATCTTATTTTTACTGCCCCTCAATATGGTATTCATGTTTTTTTCATTATGCTTATTGTCCTTCCTTAAATCCACCACATATTTCCAAGTATTAAAACCAAAAGTCATTGTATAATACCTCATTGTTTCCTTTCATAAAACATATTTTGGTCTGTCTAATAATGGATCTCTATTAGTGTAATAGCTATCTTGACTAGCCATGGTGCCTTTGAAATCTTCCTTCTAGTGGTTGGACTACTTTTGAAGTAACGTTATCTAACACCAATTGTTTGATTCAAAATTATACTAAAAGGGGGGCGTGAATTAGTAAAATTTCTATTTTTACTTATTTAAACATTAAAACATCATAAAACATAAATCTCATAAATTGAACAGGTAACACAAATTATCCGTAGAAAACCGTATAGGAGAAAACCACAAAAAATTTTAAAATTAAATATCACGTGGTCACCATCCTATTATTACATCAATTCAAACATGAGACAAAATCCCCTTTTCTACCTTTTAGGCACTAGCCTATAGGAGGTAACAATTCCCTCTATTTTTGTGTAGGAAATAACATACAAGAGACACCAATGTTATTTTTTTCTTTGGAGGGACCAACCTATAGGAGACACCAATCCCCTCTATACTTTCTAGGCACCAAGCTACATGAGACCCCAATTCCCATTGTTGCAATTTTTTTACGAACCAACCTACATGAGACATCAATCCCCACTGCTACAAATATTTGTATACATTAGTATACTCCATTATATATGCTTGCTTCTTCATAATGTTTGTTGTTGCTTCTACTTTCAGTAATCTTTCTTCCTACTTCTTCCTTCACCAGTTTTGTTAGTTTCTTCTTCCTTCATGAGGTCTACCTACTTCTGCTTCTTCTTCCTTCATCAAGTCTACTTCACCCAAAAAAAAATTCTTTTGGCTTCTTCCCAAGAATAAACTTGCATAACATGCCATGTATTAAAATTTGTAAATATGATTCTAAATCTTTTAACAGAAATTCCTAGAGATCTCTTCTTTATCCCATCTATATTTCACAGTATAAAACATCTCAGAAATAAATTTATAGCAAAAATTTCAAGATGAATTGTTTGAAGCATGTTTTAGGAGGATTCAAGAACACTAACTTCCTCACATCATATCAATGAAATTATAGTGAAACAAGGTCCGAAACTTCTACTACAAGTACAATAATATCTCTTCTATGTCTTTACCATATCTTAGAGTCCGAAAAATCGTAGAAATAAATTTATGATGGAAATACCAAGTTGACCTATTTGAAGTAGATTTTATACTCATTCAAGGATATCAAATTCCTCAAAACATATCTCTGAAATTATAATGAAACAAGGTCTAATTTGTTTTCATATGTATCTTAAGATATCTCCTTTGTCTCTATCATATTGCATGATTTGAAACATTATATAAATAAAGTTATAGCAAAAGTACCAAGTTGATTTGCTTGAAGAAGATTTTATGAGCATTCAAGGATACTGACTTCCTTAGATCAAATCTGTAAAATTTTAGTGAAACAAGGTCTAAAATTTTAGCCAAAGGCACATGAATATCTTATATATATATCCTCCAAGTTTCACATCCCAGAATAAAAGTTATAGAAAAAATTCCAAGCTAACTTTTTTTATGTGCATTCAATATGCCTAACTTAGACCATATATCTAAAATCATGGTTAAATAAGGAATAATATTTTAAAAAGGGTATATGAAGATATTATATATATACTCCAATATTGACATTCCAAAACATCCCAGAAGTAAATCTATTGAAAAAAATCCATATGACTCACTCACCCCATAAATCACATTTTTCCTTCCACCTTTAGAATCCAAGAATCACCAAAAAATTATTCCTCAACTCACATTGCAACCTTGAATATATTATTTCTTGGAAAATTTTCAAATGCACTCATATTCCCTTTATTTATAGTGTTTTTCGATTCACTTATGAGGTTGACTTGTAAAACTAGTTGGGTTGGCTAGGCTTGTACTTTGGTTGGTTCATCCTCATGAAATATTTCATATCTCCTCATTCCTATGGAATTATAGGGAGTTACATATACCACTGGAAATGACTTAGAATATACTTTCCAACCATATATATTATGTTCCAATTTTATCTATGAAATTAGAGTAAATATTCCTTCAAATACAGTGTATCCTAATTCGACATCAAAAGTCCAAAAACAATATTTCTAACAATCTTCATTTTTCATTATTTATCTTGGACATATGTAGTCTCCCAATTCCTTTGACATCAATGAAAACAATATTTATAAAAATTAGAAGGTGCATTTGTGTGGCTCGGGGCTAAATGGATCCCCACGCATCCTTACAATCGATTTGGAACATATTCTTGAAGCTTTCATAAAAGAGATGGTTCTGCTAGGAATATGGACATGTTGGTGTATTCCATCTAATTAGTGCATATTATTATAATGAGAAATTATGTGTATGGATTTAGGTGTATGGTGTTCGTTTTATTAGAATAGAATTAGTTTTAAGGGATGCAGTCTATACTAAGGCTTTGGTGAGGAGTATTTGAGTAATTGTTTAGCCTCAAAATTGGATAAGACTTGAAACAATGGTAAAACTAAAGATAAATAGGATAAGGTTGGTATTGGGGGAATATGTAGACTAGAGAAAACTCTATATGTGATATTATATGACCATTTCTGTTGTTGTGTATGTCTTACTCGGATAAATCCCTATTTTGGACAAGAGCGATCTCCCTAGTATCCCAACAGATAACTAGAAACAAACAAACCTAAGAATATCTCTTTCCCTAAGCTATTAGCATCCAAATTATCAAAACTAGAAAATAGATGATAATTCTCTTACCTTTAAACAAGATGTTTGTTGAAGACCTTGCCTTTTTTCCTGAAGAAGTCCTTCAATGCTGAGATGAAACCTGCAATAAAAAACATAAAAAGAATCAAAAGCATATCCAATATGTAATAATACAAATACTAACTTAACTTAATGATCAAGGAGATTAAGAATCGTGATTGTTTAAATGAATATGAAAACAACACAGTGAGAAAAAGTATCCAAATGTATTATTCAAGAATATGAGGAGAAATATTACAACCAAGCCTTGATGTCGTACATATTCCTCCTGTATGGCTTCCCAATATTCCTCTTTGGTTTAATAAGCTTTCCACTCTAGAATGAACATCATAAGATTTTCATAAGTGAACCCCCTAACCCTGAAGTTTTAGCTCAATTTATAGGAGAAACTTAGGAGGTTTCAGATCCACCAATAAAGCGGTATGATCCAAAAATGAGGGGATTAGGGTTCCTTGATCCAAGGGGATAAGTTTCATGATTGGAGGGATTTAGCTCCAACTAGTGCAACTCAAAGGCTTTTAGTTGGAAGAATATGCACCCAACTATGCTTCTAGAAGTTTCTTTTTTCCTTTACTCTACTTTAAATGGGGTGCATAGGTTTTAATGGGAAACATAGCGTAGAAGTTCACAGATAAGATTAGTAATATCCGTGCATGCGCAGGAAGTGACCGCAAAAAGTGTGCAGACCATATTTAAGAGTATTTAAGATCTATTTTACCCATTTCCACAAATTTGTTAAGGAATATATATGTTTTACTTCTAAGGAAGCATGAGTATGAATGGTGATAGATCCATGTGTACCGTCAAATGTCATGGTGACAAAATGATGTGTAACAGATTACCCCTAAAGGGCGAAGTCTGAGAAATTTTTTCAAAAGAGTGAAGTTCTTTATCATACCAAGGATTGGAACAGAGTCATTGATTGAAAACCTGTAAGATACATTCAATGAAAATATATAATCATCACTGAGGTAAGAGTTCCCATAGTAAAAAAAAAACTAACTATATGTGTTGGTACAAAAGTGACCTAGAATTACATCAATAGTTGACACAGTATGGATGCAACCATCTGTTATGAATTAGTAAACTGAAACATGAATACATAAATCCTCACAAATTGGATGGTTGAAACTAGATCTAGGGTCTTGATTTTCTCTTCTCGAACTAGTATGAATCTAACCATGCAATTGATTGGTTCGAAGTCGAACATGGTATAAACCACTTGATTATCAGTCAATTATGAAAACCGTTAACAATTGTGAGAGAAACCACCAATAATGACAATGGATCTCAAAGTACCTCAGGACAATCTGTGAAATGTGAATGAATGATTTGCATTTGAACACTCAAAGAGTCATTGGATCGAAGGCTAATAATGAAAACCTGTCGTGGAAGGTGAGAAACGTGCCATTAAGGCATGAAGATTTAAAGGTACTCATAAGATTTCTAGATCAACTTTCTAGATAATGAACTGAAGACGACAGGAAGTGTTCTGTCGCAGGAGGGCCTACGACAGGAAACCATTATGTCAAGTTTTGAAGAAATTTTTTGCAAGGGTTTACTCAAGGATGGTTAACACAAATGGAGACAAATATTTTCAATGAAAAATGAATTGAAGTTAAACTTTCTCTTGAACACATAAAAAATTTTTAAATGACTTAAAATCATTTGACTTAAAGATAATACCCAAAACTAGCTGAAGAATTTCAATGAGGTTCGATTAATTGTAAGAAAAATGGATTACCCAACCTATACATGAGTGTGACAAAGTGTTGTTTTCAAGAGTGACATGCTTCTTCTAAAGCACGTATAAAATATGGGTTCTTTTTCTCAATTTTCCCGCCACCATTAATGGTAAGTACCTCTTTATTTTTTTCAAGCTTGAGGAGGATAAAATTTTCTTGTTGTGTAATCTCATCCTTCATATGAGTTCATCTTATTAATTTTAACGAAATCTAATAAGGAGTGGTTCGGTCCCATTGTGATCGACGGGTCCTGTATTGTTTAATTTTAATTAGTCCATCATAGGATTAACTCAGTGTTTTTCAGTTTTAGTGTGTCATAATAAAATCATAAGTAAAATCCATAGTGTTCTTTTTTGTAAATTTAGTCTCTCAAACCCAAAAAAGGATAAAATAATGTAGGAGAGAACTCTATTGACCATGCTTAGTCAACGTATTCCTTTTTCTTAATTAGTCTAGTTCAGTCTGAAAAAGGGGTAAACTTATTCTAAGTAGACGACTGTTCATTTATTTTAACGAGTTCAAATAGTCAAGTGCTCGAAAATATTTTCATGTTTAGAGAGTCTCAAAAGGGCTTAAAAGAGAACTCCATGGTTTCATTTTTTTTTTTTTTTTTTCAAGAGTCTGAAAAAGTGATAGAATTTTACTCTATCATTAAAATGATTTGTTTTTTAAACACAACTTGTTCTGTGCACAGAAAACTCAAAAATTACAAAAATATGTTCTCAGTTATGGTAGAAATATTGAAAATTTGAACTTCTAAACGTAATAAATAAATAAAATTAGATTATTTTATTCATAAAACCTATAAAAATTGGAAAGAACAAATCATTTTCACCATTTTATTTCCAAAGTAGTAAAAAAGGGGTTTTACCATAGAACTTCTGAAGCTGATATCAAGTGAACCGGTGGACCATTTCACAAATTGTCAATTCCAGGTATTTAATCACTCCATTATCTTGCATTATATCTGTTTTCGTTTTCATTTTAGGCTTTGAGATTATTTTTTTGGAGAAAATATGTTTTTAGAAATCACCCTAGGGGATGTGGAGGTTTTCCTTATCGGGCCTGTGCACGACGATAATTTTTGACACATAAAATTATCATTCTGTTGTGGTTTTTATGTACAAAATGTGTGCCAAAAAACATCGTGTACAAAGAAAACCCGTGTAGGTGCCATGGGGTTTTTCAAAAATGGTTTTCTTTCCATCAAATTTTCTCTAAGTTGTTCCAAAATATTTTTAATGCTTCTTAATAATTGTTTGCAGGAAAATTGAAACAACCATGCTTGAGTGGAGAGAACACGAGCATGAAACACATGATAATGAGGAGATTGATATCCCATCAACACATCAAGCCTTAAAGAACTATGAACTATAAACATTTTGGTGCATACAAGGAATGAAAGCCCAAGTAGAGTTCATGACCTTGTTGGTAAATGATTGGGATATCCAAGAACAATGTTTTATCATTGGAGATCATAGGCTCATCATTGATGTAGAGGATATTTATTTCCTCACTGGTTTTACTCGTAGGGGAAGAGATATTTATTTGTTTGGAACATGGCTAGGAGGACAACCCACTACTTCCTATATGGTGCAATATGACACTCAAGATTCTCAATTGAAAGATGGTCAAATCCATGTAAAAAATATCGAATGACTTGATATTAATATTAGTTTTTTAAGAGTTACTTGATGGTGTGGTAGCGTGGCTCCTTATGTGGCCACCAAAGCACAGATGCAAACAATTGTTGAGTTTTATGAGGGAACAATATTCAACTGGTATGATGGAGTGGTTGTCAATATGAAAGGACAACTCACTCGAGCAAATAATAGTAAGTTAAAGAATTTTGGCTATGGTTCCATTCTTATATCTTTTTCTTTAGAGAGGATTCGGATCCTTGTACCACAAAAAGAGGTAGTAGATCCTACAAGATCGAGATATCCTCGCATGTTGTGATGGGTTTTGTTGATGACTCACTGTGGAGGTCCTATTTTCTGATAACATCTCAGTTTTTCATATGGCAGGGAAGCCAAATTTTCATGATCGAGGACTTCCCATATATAGGGGTGGATTTCATGGGTGACCCTGATACTGTACTTCCACTTGGATCATAGTAGGATGAGTCATGTAAAAGGTCTCATTTTGTGTTTTTATGTTTTATAATTTTTATTTGATTTTTTATTATCCAATAATAATAATAATAAAACATTTTAATGTAGATGAAGGCCCAGTATGATTGGAAATGCTTCGTCGATTTGATATAAGAGGAACAAAACCTATAGTAGCAACTCCACCATAGATTGATGCAGCTGAGGCCCTCATAGATTTGGAACATAATCTGGAGAGGCTCACCATAGATGTCCCAGAGACTGGGACATATGATTTTCCTCTCTAATACCAGAGGCATGTGACAGGGGTTCCTGGTCCATTCAGATGAACCTGCGCTGAGTGGCGCGTGGTATACTCTGCTATCATGATCATCATCATGGGTATTTGATGGTCATTTTAGAAGGAATTTTTGTTTTTTATATCAGTATATTTAGATCATAACATGTTTGAGACCTATCATCACAAATGATGTATATATTTTGAAAAACCATGATAAACAACTATTTTAACCTAATGATGATTACTAGTTTTTGTCTACGATTATCTTGTTCAATATGGATTTAATTTTGTTTTGATTTACATTTAATTTTGCAAATGTATATTTAAAAATTGATTAGCCATTGCATCAAATAGCGTGTTTCAATTTCTCGAAATGTGTTGATATTCAATGTAATCAAGCAGTCTTTCCAAGAGACGGACCCTTAAAAAATTCCTTAACAATAATGGATTTCTAATTGCATAAACATCGTTTAAATGTAATACAATGAGTTGTGAATCTAACCTAACAATCAAACACCAAACATCAAATGTAATGGCATCATATAATAGCTCAATGACTGCGCTATACTCCGCAATGTTTTTCGTTGTTTGACTGAGGCAAACCCCATGAATAGAGACTAACTCATTAGTGGGTGAATAGATAGACCAAGCAAGGGAATATAGGTTCCATGTACTACGACAGGTGCCATCAGTAAAGCCAATGTAAGTATGAAAAAATGCTGACATTTTCAATATCGAGAGTAATCAATATAAGCAGAAAAAGTAGTAGAAAACTCGTAAAGAAAAATAACTAATATAAGGCACACTTTTCCTAAAAATGTAACTAATGTATAATAAATATCTCCAAAAGATAAATCCTGCATAATTTCTCTTCTTATAAATACCATTTCTGGACTTATCTAAAAAGACACCATCATAATCAACTAATTCATATGCCCCTTTTGCAAGAACACGCTTAAAAATGTAAGGGCCATGCCACATTGGCTCAAATTTACCAGCACTGACCTTATCGTGAGCTTGGTCATATTCTAAGGCTAGATCACCTTCTGAATAGACATGAGGGTTAACGATTTGATCATATTGTTCCTTAACACATTTTTTATGAGCTTCGGTAGCTAATGCTGCAATGCAGCGAGTCTCATCTAATTGTGCTAAGTATAAGAAGAGCTCTTCCTCTTTAGAGGTAGCTAGTAATAACTCAATGGCTAGTTTTAGGGACATAATTAACTTCCAAACCATAAATGAGTTGAAAATGAGTAAAACCTGTAGATTTTTTTGTGGAGGTATGGTATGCCCACAATGTTGACAAAAGCATGGTGTGGCAATTTGATTTATGACCTCCTACAATCCGTTTAATCATATAGGTTAAAACTTTGTTTACAACCTCAACCTGATCATTTCCATGTGGGTAATAAGGTGTGGAATTATCATGGCGTAGGCCAAGATGAGTGGAAATTTCAGTCATCATAATGTTTCGAAAGTGGCTACCATGATCTGTAACGATGGATTGAGGGACACCGAACCTAGCAATCACATGATTTACTATGAAAATAGTTGTAGTTTCACTGTCAGCCTTAAATGTAGGCATCGCTTCGACCCATTTGGTAAAATAATCTACAGCCAGAATAATATACCAATTCCCTCCCGAATAAGTGAGGGTTACATGTAATGAAATCGACACCCCATTTTTCAAATGGACTGATAGTTATGAATGGGTGAAGAGGACCGGGAGGTGCATGCATATTTTGATAAAACATTTGATAGTTGTGACATTTTCTAACTGCAAGGATATAATCTTTGAAGAGTGATGCCAAGAAATAGCCAATGCAAAATATCTTTTGGGCTATGGCAAACATAGATATATGACCACCACATGATCCAGAATGGCAGTCATTTAAAACCCTTTCGGCTTCTTCTGACTTAAACAACATTGAAAGATAGAATCGACACCACAATAGTAAAGAGTGTCGCCAACAATATTATATTGTTGGGACTGGTATCAAATTCTACGTCAATCAGAATGTGAAAGCTCAGGCAAAATTTTTTGGGTTTGAATATATATAATGATATCTTCATACCAAGGATCTAAAGTGTTGATCAAAAACATAGATTCATTGATAAGACAATATTCTTCCATTGTTGCAGATTCAGCGTAGGGAAATTCACACATAAGTTCAGCGAAGACTAGTGATTCCTTGGATTTGGATTTTTCAAATTCCAAATCGAACTCTTGTAGGATAACTATCCAATTTGAGTATTCCCCCCTAGCAGTTGTTTCTTCAAAGTGTACATCATAGAGTTGCAGTCAGATATCAAGGTTCTTTTATGTAACATTATGTAGTGATAGAATCTTTGGACATCTTGAACAACTTCCAAGCCTAATTTATCCACATGCGTATAATTGATATCAGTTGGTGTAAGGTTACGGCTTAAGTAATAAATCACATGTTCATTTATAGATTCATCCTCTTGAACTAAGACCATTCCAATGGTGGAATTGGACGCAGCTAAATATAAAAAGTAAGCTCGGTGATAATCAAGAAGATGCAAAAATGGTGCGTGGGTCAGGGGGATGCAACAATGGTGCATGGGTCAACACGTGTTTAAGTGCATCAAAAGCTTTATCAGCAAGCTCATCCCAAATAAAAGGAACATTGTGTTTTAATAACCAAGTGAAACCTTTAGTTAAATCTGCATAGTTAGGGATAAAACAACCTAAAAGGTTTGCTTTCCCTTGCAAAAAAAGGAGTTGGCGAAGAGTATAAGGAGGAGGTAAACTGACAATAGCTTTAACCTTCAAAGGGTCGACACGAATGTCTTCCTTAGAAAAAATGAAACCCAAAAATCGTCCCGATTATACACAAAATACACATTTTTGTAGATTCAAAAGAATATTGTAATGACTACACTGCATAAAAATGGCACATAAATGTGTAGGATGATCTTGGCAGCGCATAGAATGAGTAGGCAAGTTATCCATGTAGGGTAGCACAATATGTTTGATGTAGTGAAACGCGTAAGACATGGCCCTTTGAAAAGTGGCGCCAACATTCTTCAATCCAAAAGGTAATTTAAAATATGCAAATGTGACCCATGGACAGATAAATGTTGTTTTTTATTGTAACTAGAGAATCCATTCATAAATGAAAAGGTTTCATTTCTGGCACAATCATCAACAATTTGGTCGATTTAATGGGTGGGATAATTATCTTTGGGACAAGATTTATTAATATCCCTATAATCGACACATACTCTGATAGTTCCCTGTTTCTTGGTCACCATAACTATGTTGGATACCCAATTCGTCAATGGAATAAGATAAATAAAACATGTACGAAGTATTTTTTCAATCTAAGCTTTAGTAGCACCAAATTTTCGTGGATGTATTGGATGTAGTATTTTTTTAATAGGTTCAACTTCCGGGTATGTCTTAATTTCGTGAAAAATAATGATAGGATCAAT
Organism: Pinus albicaulis; assembly: GCA_034641835.2. Taxonomy (NCBI): domain Eukaryota; kingdom Viridiplantae; phylum Streptophyta; class Pinopsida; order Pinales; family Pinaceae; genus Pinus; species Pinus albicaulis. The sequence goes on from CM076581.1 coordinate 261,479,467, forward strand.
TCTTGTCATTTATTTGTAAGACCAGGAAAACATGTCACAAAATTCTTGAAATAGGGATTTGTAGATATTAATTTCTTCAATTGGGCATGAAGCACCTATATGAATCTTTTCAGTTATTCCTGGTTTGATTGATATGTCAATTGGAATTGTTGCCGAAATGTTTCCTAAATTTGTCTCAGAATCTGAATGAAGGATTGACATTGGATTTTGAGGTTCCTTAACATAATCAATCAGAAATCATTTTGAATTTAAGCTAACTTGAATTTGAGTACACCTTTGGCAGGAAATTTAATTACTAAATCAAGGCTATGTTTCTTAATGTGTAATGGTTGGGAAATAGGATGATTTGACACTGGAGGTTAACTAGATGATCCAATTTAATTTCCAATTACATGATCCTTAGGTCCATAATCTTGAGATTGTGTTGCAACTATGACCTAGGAGGACATCATCAGGAAATCTTCTGATGATTTGGAAGAAGATTCGATGTGGGAAATCATTTTGTTTTATTGTGATGGAAAATGATCTTTAAGAACAGCAGGTATAGGTGAACCATTGAAAAATTTAGATACCTCGGCCCGATGCAAACACTCTTTTGTGTAGTGATCCTTGTCACAGATAAGACAGGGATAATGAGGTTTCCTTTTTTCGTCAGATGGTTCATTTTAGCTGCTTTCTCTTTTGGAGATTTTTTTTTTTTTTACCCTTCCCTTTCTTTTTACTTTTAGATGATTTAATTTTGGCAGTAGAAAAATCTACGGCATGGATTTTGGGAGAAGTTTATAGAGAAGAGTATCCTTTAGGTGAATTAGGTAAAGTTATGATTGCATTAGTAGAATTGGATTGTTTTTTTACTCTTTCATGTGTTAACTGTACCAATTACACCATCTACCCCATGAGAACCAGAAGGAGTCGTATTAAGTGGACTTGGGCAAGGTAAATATGGAATATTTTCATACAAAGTACTAGACCATGTATAAACAAGGTTTAGATATTAGTCTTGAGAGATAACTCACTCTTCTGTTATAATGGCTCCTTTAGCTACATCTTCAGTAATCTTAGGGAGTAATGATTTGATAAACCATTCAACCAAAATTTCATCCAGATCAAAAATTTGACTAAACAACATCTATTTCGGCATTTGCAGATGTGATCTGAAATGTATGTAGGTGTACTTTGTTTGAGTGAAGTCTAAAGCTTCATGCCATTATCATAACAGACTGGTAACTAAAAATGAGTAAGGAAAGCAGTTAATAAGGCATTGAAATTATTGAAAGAGCCTCATGGTAACTCAATGTACCACTATGCAGCTAAGCCAATCAAATTTCTTTGAAAAATTATTAAATGAATGGAATCACCAATTAAAGAGTTGGACACATACCACAGATGATAATTCATAACATAGTTTGAGGGGTCCTATCCTGGCTTTCCTTAAAACTTTGGAATGTGACTAGACAACTTAGTAGGCATGGTTGGCCAAGATGGAAGATAGTAAAATAGGGTCATTTGTTAGCCGAGACAAGTCTAGTAAATCTAAAATTTCTAGAAAAGGTAACTGCCTATTAGGGTCTTACTGAGCGAATTGATAAACCTGAGGGACAATTCTAGTACCCAGAGGAGGGTATCTAGGAGAGCCTGGGATAGCTTGAGTAGTTGGAATTGGCACAACATCAAGATATCCAGGGGTAGCCATACCAAATAGGGGTGGAGTTGGTATCTGAAATGTATGACCAAGGTTTGGTTGACTCTGGAAAGGTGGATTTTGTCCCAATTTTGCATATTGGAATTGGCGCTAAAATGGATGGCCTTGAACAAATTGAACTTGAAGAGTTTGACCTACCAGGGGTTGTCCCTAAAGAGGTTGACCTGCAAAGAGTTGCCCCTGAAACGTTTTACCTAGAAAGGGTTGTCCTTGAACATGTTGACGTACAAAAGGTTGACTTTTTTGCATTGTTGTTATGCCAGGTTGTCCTAAATATGTGTGAGCAAACGACTGCACTGTAGGTACACTTTGATGAGTAGTAGTTTGAGGGATAGCCTGTGTAATAGCTGGCATTGACGTTTGAAGGGTCATAGCAACATAAACTTGGGGAACTCCTAGGATGGGTGTACCTAGTTTTTGAATAGATGTATGCACAACATATTGGATATGAGTACTAGGAGTACTCAGACCAGCTTACTAACTACTTGGCATAGATTCCCTTGGGGTAATCTAAAGTGCACCTTGAACAGGTTATTGGACTTGGGCTTCAACTGGCTAAGAAATTTGATTATAAGGCATTTACGAGGTAGGTTGAAAATGTCGTTGAGTAAACGAGGTGTTCCATATAGTGTTCATTCTTGGATAAGAAGTTCCCATTGAGGAGTGTGACGGATAGGGTTGACCATAACTAGTTTGAGGCATTGGACCATAAGTTTGATAATTACCAGGAATATGCTTCCTTAAAACTATTAGATTGGTTCCAGTGAAAGGTTTTCCTTCCAGAAAAGGTTGTTTCCCTTGAAGAGGTTGATGTCCCCCAGGTAGAATGTAGCCACCTTGTGAGCTAGCTTGAAGGGTATTCCCAGAAAACATATAAATATGATCTATAGCACGGGGGTGTCACTCAATTAACCTATGGCATAGCACGTGCGTTCATGGCATACTAAACAATACCCTTAATTTGACTACATATTGGAAAATACCTCTAAAAATCACTTTATTTAATCCCCTACCAATACTAACCCATTGAATTTTCCCAATTTAGAAAACCCCTGCTTTCACTATATATTGTAGGTATCTGTTTTTTCATTAACATTTTTTACACCCCTTTATATTTATATCCTTAACATAATGACATGATGCCTCTCTTATGACCTCACATGAATTCTACAATTCACATTTGTTCTTGTGATATACATAAGAGATGCATATTAGTATTCCCACAATGTGATTACTCAATCCACACTCAAGCACATCTTACTATGATTTGTGGCATTTAATGGTCTAAGGCATACAAAGATCAACCATTTTTTAGGAAGATTGATTATGTGCATGTGTATAAAATAACATATAAATTGATCTCTATGATGATGAAAAATCAATTGACCAATCTTTATGAATATGTTTTCACCAAATAAGGTGTTCAATCACAAGTCTAGACCCTCTTCCCTTTGAAAGCTTCTTGTTCAAAAATCCAACTACAACCTCATGTACTCAAACTAGTGTCTTATTAAGGTGGAACAACAAAAGTTACAATTTCAAAGAGTTATATAGAGAAGAAAAGGCAAGGTGAGGATGAGTTATGAGACCCTCCCTTTTCTTTAATGAAAAAAAAAACATTGTTCTCTGTTGTTTTTAATTTAAGTGTTTTAATGAGAGCCCCATGGTATATTTTATTAAGACAAGAATACTTTGTACCTAGTAGTACAAGAATACTACAAGTACATGAATACAACACCGCATATTGGTGTGTATTGTGACCATCCGAGTATGATAAGGCCCTCCTTAAAAGGCAATTTAGTGTGGATTTCCCATCAAAAGTGTTTTTTTCTTTTAGAAAGAATGCATAAAAATAAAAGGAGAAGGTGGCTTGAAGATCTAAATCTCTAGCCTATCATTTTCTAGGTGCAAGGAAAAAGTGTATAAATCATGCTTGGGGGCTCTTCATCTGATGTGGGGTGTATGATATGTTAATAACCGTTGGTTGTGCCATGATGGATATTCACACTCCAGATAGCTTTCTTGTGGGAATTTCTAGACCTTGTCTTGATGCTTATGTGGTACACTTCCTTAGATCATTGGAGATGTTGACTGCACAAATATTTTCATGGAATGTTTTGACACCTAAAATGAGCCTTGGGTGCATGTTTCATAGAAAAATAAATATCACCTCTTGAAATCCTCTCACTTTTGGTTTTTTGTTCCCAACAAAAAAGGGGTATCTGTATCACCTTCCTATGATCTACAAATAAATCACTGAGAATGAACTATGCCAACAAGTAAAATAAACAAGGAAAATAGTAATACTAGCAATTGCCCCTGTGGTGCAAAGGAACGCCGAAAGGAGACGAATAGGAGCAAAGTAATTGACGCAACAACAGTGCTAAAAGGTCCCCGAAAAAAGAGAGCGGTCCCGTGACTCTGTCAACCACCCCTATGGCAATTATATTTATTTATCTATGCTCCCCGACTTGTATACATATATATAGAGAGATATATATATATGTATATCTGAACCCTTGTATTTTTAGAACCTTCGAAAATTGATATCCCGTGCCTATATATATATTTCCGACTTTATGATAGAGTTATAGCCGGTTGTTTTATATATATTTATACATATGAAACCTTATATACATATTCGAACACATCTAACTCTATAACAAGTCGCGAGCTGGGCCCCACCTTATATGTGAATTGTTAATCAATCAACCGCTCAGAACTTAGGTTAATTCCCATGCTTCTTCATTAAACTTCGCACGTCTTCCTCTCGCTCCCGCCGTCCGATCTCGTTCGCCTCGATCAACGGCTCGGGTGCATTTCGCTGCGCGTCCCCCGTCGGACTTTAACGCGCGAAATTTCACGTTAATAAAACCCACTTGGGACACGCGGCAGATTCCCTATGGAATCGCTGCCCGACCCATGAATACCGCTCAATGTCGAGAGGCGGTGCGGAATAGGGCAATCCGCCCTTGGAAATCCACTGTGGTTTTTTTGTACAGTGATTAACCACGGCTATGCACTCGAATCTTCACAATGACTATATGGATATGGCGGATAATAATTTGCAAGGTGAAATACCCTTAAGCATAGGGTAGAGCAATAATTTGAGCTCCATTGACATGTCCAGGAATAGATTGAGCGGTACCATTCCTCTAAAATTGGGGCAACTCTCCAATCTGTAGCACTTGTTGCCTTCAGAACTTGGTAAATGTCATCTTTTGTACTCTGTTTACTTAAGTTTTAACTCACTGAATGGCTCAATAGCAAAGAATTTGGCCAATCTACAACAATTGGAATATCTAGGAAGCATTCTAGAAATGTTCTTAGATTTTGAGCAGTTATTGGAGCTTAATGTAGGAGGAAACGAGGAAACGAGTTTGAAGGTTGAATCTTGTCATCGCTTGGAAGTTTACAGAATGTGGCTGTTGCCCTGAATGAATCTAGGAAAAAACATACTAAAGGGTGAAATTCCATCGTCTTTGGGTCAGGTGAATAAGCCTGAGAAGCTAGATTTGTCATTCAATAATCTCTCAGGAAACATTGCGTCATCGTTTAGTGGGCTTGTGTCATTGCTTCGATTAAACATCTCCAATAACCAGCTCACGAGATTCATACCCTCGTCATGGTTGAGGTTTGCGAGTTCAAATTCCTCGAGGTTATTTGTTGGCAACCCTAGCTTGTGTTTGCCAGAAGAGGGCCAAAATACATGTAGATGCAGTAGGGATTCAGTTGCTTGTATTGATGAGCAAAAGAAGAGAAGAGATAACTGCAATACTCATGTATATATTTCTCAACTTATCTACATTACACTCGCGCAGACACATATAGTAGATGGGAACATATAGCAGATGGGATTGTAGCAGCAACAATATGGCATTGTTTACGACTCTTTTTTGCAAACATTAAACGCTGCCCCCAGTATTTATATAGTGTGCTTAAGAATGAATAGTATTGAACAGAAATACATTAGAATTTAGAATCAACTGTCTTCATAGATCAAAATAGAAGTAGATTGCAAGGTATTGTCAAATTCGTCAATTATTGTTATAGATTGCAGCATTTTTAACATTATATTGTTTGAAGCTACATAAACAATCTTGCATCCATTATGCTTTCTCAGAAACATTTGTGTTGTGGGCTTAAGAGCTGCTTCATAATTAAGAACCACTTCTGGCGGACTGTTGCTGCAATGCTGTATATTATTTAAAATCATTCTCAAATATCTCTGAGCTTTGAGCTTTGCGAACTGAAAATCAGGATAAACAATACCTTATTGCATTGAATTCCGAAGCATTCTGAAATTTAATCAATTTTTGTCAAAATTTATATCTCGCAGAAATTTAACAGTAAACTGTGTGAAGCTTCTTAAAAAAACATTTTTTCTTAATTAATCTGCCTTTGCAGAGCTCCTACAAGGAAGTTGACTTATGTCAGTGAAGAATATGTAAATTCGTGTCCTTTAAAGTGGAGGGGTGCTTTAAAACTTGTTCAATTTAGCGAAAGATAGGGTCCAATTTAGACATCACAAAGAGCTTAGTTGGATTCCATGTAAAGTAACTTTTGAGTTTCATGTAATCTGCCCAGATGTGGTAGCCTTAAGTCAGAATGATGGCAGACAACTGTGAATTTCCTTCCTGTCTCGAGATGAATATTAGGCCATCTTTTCCACCTGCAACACGCTGTACAAATGACTACTCTGTTCAGCAAAACGAGATTTACAGTACTAACAAAAATTTAACAATTTGAGAGAGAGGTGAAAAATTTAACACTTTGACAGAGAGGTGGCCGAAAATCCTATAATATTTCAGGATAAAAACCTCTAATTTGTATTGAGAAGGAGAGTAGAATAATTCATCTGCCCCCTTTTTCAGCAGAGTGTAAGTCCCTAATATAAGTGCACTGCACCTGAAAACATTGTATGACAATAATGGACACTTTCAAGTTTCAACAAAGACAAATAGGAAGTTACAGCAAGAAAAATGGATAGAAACAATCTCTCTACTTGGCACTTGCTTTACAAATTAAATTGAAAAGAGGAATGCATGTCCAGGGCGAAGAAAAATGATCTCTGATTGACTCCTATTGAAAGCATCTGCCTTGTTTAAATACTAAATACCATGCTATGCACACAACCAATACTATAATGCCAGGCCAAACGTGGACAGGGACAGTGGTTGCTCCAACAAGGATTGAAACTTGAATCATGGATTCCAAAAGAAGAACAGGTTTGGCTATAAAGGGACTGACAGTTCAATATTTCCCATGAAAGTACTTGTTAATGTTCTAAAAAAAGAGTGTTGCAGGAAGTGGGCCAGAGAAATTATTGACAGAAACATTCAAAGGAATCATGCTTGTAAGCACCCCAACCTTTTTAATATTATTGTGAAAGGTCTGATGTTCACTGTTGTGTTAAAAGGTGGAGATTGATTTCCAGGCTAGTAATAGATCCTATTCCAGAAGGGTTGGCAGAAGAAAGACTATTAGTCTTTTACAGCTTAATTCAAGCAATTCTTCAATTCTTGGAGAATGTTACCATTTAAAAGATGATTGCAAAGAATCACCTTATTGAAGTTTTTCAGTTTGCCCAAAAGGGATATAATCTGAAATTTAAGTAATTTTCACTTAGATCTAGCTGCTCTTTATCAATGAGACTACCAAGGTCAATTGAGATTCTATCTGTCAGATGGTTAATGGGAACATCGAGAAGCTCTAGAGATGTGATGTTTCCAATCCCTGGAGAAAGAGGTCCAGTGAAATTATTTGTATAGAGGTCCAAGAGCCCATGGGTTTGGAGCCGACCTAACTCTGAAGGAATCCTTCTAGTCAATCGATTTTCTCCCAAACACAAGTTGAGATTCTGAATTGCCAACCATGGCTGGAATTGGTTCAGACAAAAGCATTTACTAATAAGATCAAACTGAGGAGCAAAGAGAGATTGCAAATATGCAGTGCATCCAAGAAAAGTGTGGGTGACTGGAGTTCAAATGTCCAAGAATCTGAAAGGAAGAACACAGCATAGGACATAGGATAACATGATGTTTTACCATTTTCATAACACCATCAACAATAGAGGAGAGCCCTACACTGAATGGCTTAAACCATCTAAGAGAAATAATGTGGCTTGGGTGGGAAGAACTTCATATATCTATGATGGTTCCATGAAAGCTTTTGCAGTTAAACCAATGACCTTAAATCATCCTCTATATGGGGGATTTTAGAATCTAGATGGAAAATTTTATCTTTAGATTAGGGTACAAAAAGTTAATCGATATTTAAGTTGCACTAAGGTGTTATGCCAAACCAAAACACATGTGAGAAATACAAAAGAGAGAAGATTGCTGATACTAACAGGGAAGTAATGGCATGTAACATACCTCCTCATCTCTGTGCATGAAATTCATAAAACCATCATGATGATTGTTATGATGGGAAAACTTCGGTGCGTTCACAGGAAGCAACAAGTAATTTGGCCCAAGCCTATGCCTCTGCGTGTCAAAGTATGAGAAAACTCGAGTCTGGAACATTTTATCATCTGTGTAGTAGATACCGGGCACAATAACTCCAGGGAAAAATGCCAACTGTTCATTCTCATTGAAAAAGTTATCAATGTTTCTATTCAAAACCATCCTCCCAACAGGCTGCACAAGAAAAGGATCCAATTTTCAACCATGGTTCAATGCAAAAAGCTTGAAACTGAAGAGAATATAAAGTTGAATTACTACCAGAACTTGAAAATTGTGAAGCAAGAAGAATTTATATTACAGATTATATGACTGATAGTTTCAGTCTTAAGTATTTTATATGTACTTTACCTGTAAAGGAAATAGATTCTTTGGCCATATTTTAGTATCGTCAAGGGGATCAAAGTCGAACCTATCTTCATTTGCAGGATCCATAGTTTGAATGCATAGCTTCCATTCAGGATAGTTACCAGAAGCTATGGCATCATATAAATCTTTGGTAGCATGACTATGATTGGTACCTCCAACAATTACAGCCTTCTCATCAAGCAAAAACTTGAGTCCACAAGTAGGCTTCCAATCAAACTTGTAGTAGGTTTCTTTACCTTCTCTGTTAATAAACTGTAAAGAAGATAAAAAACTAGCACTTGATCATTTTAACAAATGACCCGCCGGAACGCCGAAGGTGGGACGACGTGACACTAGCACGGTCGCGAACGAACTGACGCGTGCGGGAAGGAGATGACAGCAGGAGGGTGCAGCAACCACCAAGTGTCGAATTGGGTAGGGCTATGAAATATCTTGTTTGTTGTTTAATTAGAAAACTACCCGTTTAAACAAACGCCATTGTGTTTCAATGGTTTTTCTTGCATTTTAAGAAAATAAACCTCCTAACTACTTAGAAACAACCATGTGTATTCCAAAATCAGAAAACAATTTCAATCTAAATAAATATTTACAATCCATAATTTGCGATAATATTTAAAAATCAAACAATATTCTAAAGATTATTAAAAATATTCTAAAATAATAAAAGAAAAAGCAACATAAATTTGTAATAAACCATTTAGAAAATCCTTACTAAATGTTACAACTTATATGGAAAAACACAAATAAAATTAATACTTTGATAACACTAATATTCTAGGCAATTAGCATTCTGATAAGTCAACTGATGGAAAATCATGAAAGTGTATGGGTGTTGTTTATTAGTGATATTGGATGCCAAGAAGACTCGATGCTCTATATCCTAACTTGTAGGGTATAGCCTGTTCTTTATGCCGTAAAAGTTTCATTTGGGCTAGCTTGAAATTTTGTAATCAATAGCTTGAACTGAAAACTGATTTTTGAGGTTAATGCTTTGTATATGGTGTGTTTTACTGTCTTCTTGAATAGGAAATGACAAAGGAGACAAGAAAACTATAGTTTGAAAGTCCAAGCCTAGTGTTATGAGATATGCATATGACCAAGTCGAATCCAAACTTGCAATGGAAGTTTAGTTTTCCATTGATTAGATTAACAAAATCTAGTGACAACAATTTTCTTCCCACTGTTAGATAAGAAAACATATCAATCACAGGACTTGCCGTACTTACGTAATAATTGTTGTTATAAATATAGCATTAACAGACATAATTGATTGACAGGAACCAGGTAAATCGATCACAGATTTAAGTTCTAAAGAATTATTTATTGCAAAGCATGTTCAGGCTTACAGCCTTCAAAATAATACATCCATGGTCTTCTTGAATGACTACATGAATATTGGCAAAATGTATCACTCGCAAGACTGTCCTAGAGACTTGTGTCTACATACTTGAAATAGTCAAAAGAAAGCTCGCTCACTTATAAGAGGTAAAGCTCTCATTCATAGCGAACTCTCAATCTATCTACCTCCAAAAATAGTTCAAAGCTTCTAAGCCATGCCACCACTGGATGCTGTTCGAATAATTTGAAAAATGGTTGTCAAACACAAATAAAAAAAAGGTCAGTGAGAGAGATACATTCCTCGAACCTAGTACATAGACCTGAATATTAATATTACTGGAAGAAACAGACGAGATAGCCAACTTATTAAGAAAGAAACTGAAAATGTAAATTATTATAAACTGCAAGCAAAAATAAAACTCTAACTCATTGCTAGTTTTCAGATTGCAAATGCACACCAACCCATGACACCCAAAAAGAAAACAAGTATTTTAGAAAAATAAACCTACTAGGCCTTTGCAGATATTCTCTCAGAAGAAGAACAATGGAAAAATTAATACAGTGACAGAAAACTTACATGATCCAATCACAACAAAGACAAAGAAACCAAGCACGATTGGCCCCACTGGATACGAATTGCCTTTCTTTACTGTTGTTTCAGGCACAGCTCCCCTCTTCAGAATTTTTTTCTGAAACTTTGCACTTTTCTTGTCTGCAAGGTGCCTGGATGTAGTCTGCACAATGAAACGGGAACAAAACACTCAATCTATCAGCATATTATGGGAAATCGACTGAACACACAAGCATTTGGAATCATAGATATCAAATTGGACTATCTTTTTCAAATTAAATTCATAACATACGGCCAAATACATTTTGCAGCAACAAGAAAAATCTATGGGCATATTAGCACAATTCACATGCATTTAGAACTTATCAGAACCCTCCAAAAGTAATACACCGAACCAAATTTTTTTTTTTGTATATGTAACCCTAATACTTCATGGAAAGGAACACACACAGAAAACAGACCCAGTAACAAAGCCACCGGAAAACAGATCTAACATTATTTTCCAAAACACATTCATCATAGCGTAGAGGGCATGCTACCAAAAGCAAACCCAGTACCAAAGGTCGTTGTTCCTGCCGCCAAAAGCTAACCACAAACCAAAGCCTGTAGCTCCCTTCAACAAAGGGCGAAAATCCAAGGAAAATAAAACCCCTAAATTCAAACACATGATGCAACACTTGTAACCTTGGTCACTGCACATTATTAGCATTCAGATCTGATAAGCCCTAGATGCGGCTTGCAACCATTTAATTCAACCCTATACACTCGGATCAAACGCACCCACAATCACTCTGAAAAAAATATCACAAAACGCATACAGATCCACACAAAAAGCCTGCTTCCAGCTACCCTAGCAGAAAAGATGACACAAAACATGAGCAAAAAGCCTAAAAAGAGCCACCGGCATCGGCTGCAGTGACATGCAAAAAGAGCCCTTGGCTTCGGCTGCAATGACATGCAACAGAACCTCGACTAATCCGTCGCTAGAAGCCCTTGTGAAAAATTGAACTCGAGAACCAATTTGAAAACCTTGTCAACCAATCAGATGCCCTTTCTCTTAATAGGAAACCAGACGATCCATATACCCCCGAAATACTAGAATGTTAAAGACCTAACCAAGAGGCCTTGTGAAAAATTGAACAGGACATAACCATTTTTTAAAACCATCAATCTGCTACATGCCTCTTCTCATTACAGAAAACCAGAGTAGCCATGGCCCCGAAAAATTCTAGATATACCCCCGAAATACTAGAATGTTAAAGACCTAACCAAGAGGCCTTCTGAAAAATTGAACAGGACATAACCATTTTTTAAAACCATCAATCTGCTACATGCCTCTTCTCATTACAGAAAACCAGAGTATCCATGGCCCCGAAAAATTCTAGAAATAAAGAAAATACTAAATCGAAATCCTAACATACCATTTTTTCTGTCGAGAGGTTGCAGCACCGATGGTAGATCTGCAAGTTCTGGCTGCAATTCACAACGAAATCGTCGATTATGTTGAGCTCCGCGAAGCATGCCTAGACAGTCGAACGCGGTCCTTGCTCTGCTCTAAACCTGCAACAGTCGAACGAAGTCTTTGCCTTCCCACGACCCTGCTTGCTCTAAACCTGCAACAGTCGAACGCGGTCTTTGCCTTCTCTAAACCTGCAACAATCGAACGCAGTCTTTGCCTTCCCACGACCCTCCTTGCTCTAAACCTGCAACAGTCACGCGGTCTTTGCCTTCCCACGACCCTCCTAACCGCGCTTGGCCAGAAAAATTAAAAAAAAATACCTCAAATTATAAATATTTTATATAATAAATAAAAAAACCCCTCCCCTCTAGTTATAGAGGCAATATAACGTTTTTTGATTTTTTAATTTTTTTTACCCCAATATGAACGCAGGTGATATAATATTGGTTTGTCAGTGACACCCCCATGATCTATAGTCAGAGCTTGGGTAGACACAAATAAGCCCATTACATAGTAGAAGTTTAGAGGAAGGAGATGCTCCTGAAAAAGTACCAGAAAATGACTAGTACCCAGTAGGAACAGATGGACCAACATACAAAAATATTCCTAGAGAAGATAAAAACATGAAGGACTCATTAGACATGCTTTCATAAACCATGTTACTATACCTGGGTAAAGAGTAAAATGTAATTTGGTGTCATGGATTTCCGTAACCAGAAGAATGTAAAAAATAGGAAAATTGAAGATACCAAGGATCCAGTTGAAAAGGAGTGAAAGGAAAATATAAACGGTAGATTGGTTCACTAGACCTTAAATCTAAAGATTCTTGACGATATGGAATTTAAAATTCTTCCTTTTCAGTGATTTCTTCAATGTTAATAAGGCCATGAGGAGGATTCTCAGTGATGAGAAGATTTACTCAAGGTGAAAGAGGACGATCAAGAGTAGGGGCTATAACATTCGAAGGTGACTCAGGCGAAGTGGAATCAAACTAAGGTTTGAATATTTCTACTTTAGTAAGCTATGCATCTGAAAACTCATCTGTGACAGATTTGACTGTAACTAATTCAGAAATTTCCAGTTGATCTTGTTATGTTTCAAATATTTGAGGTATGTTAACTTTGAAATTAGGATGTATTATGATGGATGATTCTTCTTGTTCAAAACACCTGGCTCTTGATGATTGAACGCTTTTAGTTTTGATTTTTTCCAATTGAATGGGTGTATATTTAGTGGTTTTCCCCTACATTCTACATGAATGTCTCGGTAATTCCACCATAATTAATTTGTTTAACACAATAAATCAAAAAATTTCAAAAAATCACACACAAGTCCTCTAAAAGTAATCAAATAAATGAACACGCGCTACAAAATCAATGAAGAAATCAACACACAAACAAAATGTTTCCACAATAAAATCACTAGTCAGTGTCAGAAATCCAACCTCGGAGATGTAATGTCTCTCCACTTAACCCAATTTTTTTTTTTCTTTTCAATATATCCAGCCTTTAATATCGTGTGTTAATATTTATTTCCCATATACTATTATTAGTATAGTTTATAAATTTATGACGCCTCTTTCTCTTATTGAATTCTTTTATAACCTCATTCACTATAGTTCAGGCTTAATATATTACTAACCCTTATTTTATAATCATAATGCATTTGGTTGCCTTAACTGATATATTGTTGTTTTTATATACCTTTATCATATTTCGAATTGCCATATTCTAATACCTTACTACCATAGGTATGAGAATATATTTATATACATATATCAACGAATCCAACATTGATTTAGGATTTTGATACATATAATATTCACTTATGAATAACCCTTGTTATAACGATGGTGTAATACCTTTTTGTATCGAAATTCTATAAACTTGTTACAATTTTTTATCGTTACAACCGAACGAAGACTTAGTTACTCATTTGGTTTGTGTTTATCATGTCTAGGGTTTTAAGGATTATAATAATCCCGAGGCCAGTACAATCCTGCCTATCATTTATTCACTTTTTAAATGTTATGTCGTTTCATTGGTACTTCACAATTTTTTCATTTACTATTGCGATGTGTCTCAGGCAAGTTATCATTTATGAAAATCGATTTATGTGTCATTATGTATTGAGATTCGTATGGTGGTTAGTTTGATGCGTACTATGGTATTAATTCGTAAAATTCATTTTTTTGTACTATGGAGATTTTCATGTCTTTCGAGGCACTTTTCAACTGATATCGATTTGGTTTGGGCATCACTCTCCACGTGGACGGTGGAGATAAGCGATGAACTAGGGTTTTGGGTCGGTATGTTATGCCATTCCTCCACTCTACAATTTCATTTGTCAATTGTAAATTTTTATCAAAGGACGTAGAATTTTCTCTGTTCTTATGTGTTTTTCTTTGTCTATTAGGAGTATTATTACCCAATCTTGTATACACAATATCGTTTCGAACACTTATCGTTCCAGGTAACCACTATACTAGTCTTTGTGTGTAAATAAAATGTTAAAATCGATTTTGATTCTGGCTTATTCGATTTTCTTTCAATTCATGTTAAGTCTATTTTGTAGCATTCATATTCTTAACATATTTTTTTTTTCCAAGATTCGTTTCATTTGCTATGTACTCAAGCTTTCATTATAATGAACTACGAGCTATTTCCCTTCGTAGTTTCGTGGGAGTCTCCATAGATAGTATTGGTATTCGTTTCGGATTAATTCAAACGCATAGATTTTATTATGGGTTTGGCATTTAGAGTCTTACGGTTGTTTCGTTTAATTTCCATTGTAAGGGTGGCATAGAACATTCAAGCTCTACCTCCAAAGTAAGTATTATATCATTCCATGTGCATACGTTTTGACTTGTCTTGCGTCGCCATTGCTAAAGGTAGCACTCGATTTCACCGAAACCGGTACTCTTATTGTGATCGATAGGTTGAGCGTTGTAAATGGCCTTATGCCTGCAAATGACTCATGGCTTTCTTAGAGGTAACTTCTCTGGTTTTACGCAGAGATATTTCATTTTATTAAGTTAAAATTTATAAGATCCTTGTTTATATATTCAGTCAAGTTTGTTTTTCTTGCCAAAGATCACCCATTGTCCAGCGTTTTTACCAATACGATCCAGGTAATCCACAGTTGGAAGCCATTTTATAACTTATTAAGTCTGTCTATTCGTTTCCTTTTTACAAATCATGGTATAATGGTTTATTCGTTTTTGCAATGCCCAGGTAACGTACGAGTTTCTTTCGACTCTAATTTGGAGAATTTTGTTACAAAAATATTCGAAGCTTCAGGTAGGTGATCTGATGCATATTTTTCTTCGATTCATCAGGTCCTAGCTTCGCTTAGATTCTTTAGAGAGGGTTTCGTCACTTTGCCCTCTTATACCTCTCGGACCAGGCTCATGCTTCAGTCAATTTTCGCAACTGTTGTTATTGTATTATTATGACATTTGTAGTCATAACACCAAGAACTCATGGATTTTTCCACAGTGTTAAACATAATATTTTTTCCATATAATACGATTTGGATTAATTATATTTACTGGCGAATTAGCTTCTGGGGTTCTATACCAGAAGGTCCTTCGTGGCTAATTTATACTTTTATCAGTACTTAGATGATGCTCATCTACAATATCTTTCCCAGTTCTGCTTTTCAGTAGTAGGTTTTCTCTAATTCCGTACTTGTGTAATTTGACAGACAGATTATTTTATTATAGTTGTCCGTAATAAATTTCAGTTAACAAATAATTTGTTTTATTAATATGATAGGATTTAATCCTCTCCAACATGGTATATATCTCAAGTCTGCTGTTAATATTTGGACAGTTTATAAAAATTTTAGTTCTCCACCAGTAAATATATAGGTCTTTCATCTATATGTATATTAGAAGCTATTTCTCATTTACTGGTATTCACATATAATTTTTCCTATGGAGTCCAATCACTATTCTTGTAAAAAAAAAAATTTAATACTATATCAAAAGAGATATACTCCTGTGACTCATATGGTTAAAGTCAAATATATTCAGTGGTATACGGATATTAGTGTAATTCTGAAAAAGTATTATTATTACTGAATTACAAAGGTATACTTGAAGGTAATACTCCCAATAGACCATACCAGAGTATGTTTCTGATGTAATGTATCTATTTCTCTCTCAACTATTCCCCTATAGATTTCACTGATTACCATTTCATTTTAAATTTTCTATTTTATATCCCATGATTTGGGTCAATTAATTGAAAGACTAAGAATGGAGCTTGACTTTCCAAACTTTATAGTTTCTTACAAGACATGTTTTTACCAGCCTTGTGAGCAAATCAACCCATCATTACTATTTTGTTAATTTCTTCTATATTGTGCAACTTTGTTGTTCTTATATATCTAGTTCATGTAACTGAAGTTATTTCTTTCTCATTTCAAAGTCTCTCTTTTTGCAGAAGGTTATAATATATAGACATGCACTTCTGAAATTTATATTTGCAATGTCTATACCACAGGGGCTTCATTGTAGGAGCAATACCATAGCACGTGGGTTCATATTGGGGGATATATAATGAGGGAAAATTAACATAATATATTGGGGGATATGTAGGGGGTAAAGGGCTTTTATATTTGTAGGCATAAAAAATGGAGCTCAAAGTTAATGAAAAAATATAAAGGGGTATAAAATGTTAAAGAAAAAATGGATACCTACAATATATATTGAAAGTAGGCGATTTTTAAATTGGGAAGGTGTATTGGTTTTATATTAGTAAGGGGTTAAATAATGTGTTTTTTAGAGGTATCTTTCAATATGTACTCAAATTAAGGGTAATGTTTAACATTCTATGAGTGCACGTCATATATTAGAGGTTCATTGGGTGAAGCCCCTATGGTCTATACAGTACTTAATGTTTATAAATTCTTCTAAGTTCATAGCTGGTTTATAATCTTATAAGTCTATTTTTCCTGGTTCATACATAAATATATTTATACATTCACAGAAGCATATTAAAGTTACAACTTTAATGGTTTATGGGAGTAGTTTATATCTCCAGATTTAAACCATTAGGAGGTTTAGAGATTCTGGATGATATTCCCCATAATTCCTATTCCTACAACTATACAGAATTGAGGGAATTAATTTCTTCTAAACAGTTCTGTTAAATGTAAGGAATAACAACTTCAGAATTTTTTCCTTTAAAATAAAATCAACAGCACTTAACCATATTACACAATAACAGATATTTTAACCACTCATAAAATTTTGTAAACATACCACTCCTACAGATGACCAACCTCCCAACCTTAGAGTTCTTCTATCTCCAGAACTCACCCCCGAGCTGAGATCCTCTCCTAGAACAGACCAACCCCAATCTGTTCTGGAGTAGCTTATTTAAGCTTATGCTCCCCAAAGCCTGTTTCTAATTCTGCGTCCAGAATTAGAAGATGATTTTATTCCTGTTTGCCTAGGCTTCCCTTATTTAGGGACTTTTAAAGCTCCTTTCTACTTTTCCATCTTCTTACCTCTTCCCAACTACTCTCCACATCATTGGGGAAATCTAGATTTTTCCTCAAAAATCTAAATTAGAAATAAATTCTTTCAAGGCTTTTTGAAAGATTTTTGGGGAAAGTCTTAGCCTCTTTCCATACCTCATGGATTTGGCAAGTGATCTCAAAAATCTCATTTGGTCAACATGCACAGAAATATTTTATTTATTTTTCATAATTTAAACAATTAATTACATTCACACCATAATTATCCATTGGGGTCCACTCCCCTTTGGATTGAAGTTCAAATTTCTAATTTGAAAACATAAAACTAGGGGTGTTACAACAGAGATTAATGTCGAACACTAGTGGTCAGAATAGTTACCCTAATAACCTACTTTGCCATCTCGAAGTGAAGACTACCCTCTAGAAAGTCCAAGTGATTCTAGTGAATGTTTGAGTCTAGTGAATGTTTGCTCCACGTACAGTGAGACCTTTTCTCCACCTTCACCTTGGGTAAAATCCTAGGATTATAGCCACTAAGGTTATTAACTGAGACAATTCAACCCGGGGGAACATTCTATGGCCTGATATACAGGCAGGGCAGCGTATCAAAGCTCAATCCCCTTGAAAGTTCCTCGACATGGTAAATATGAGGTTTACTAAAAATTGATCACAGGCTCCTCAACAATGGTTAATATGCGGTTTACCATTTGTAATATGTACACATCTTCTATCTTTTCCAATGAAGTAGGTACGATTACTTCACTAGGTCTGACATGACTTCATGCTTGACTCTTTTAAGAAGAGCTTCCCATAGAAAAATTGCAACAATTGGGGTTTTCCCTACTGCAAGATGCTATTTTTTTGTTTATCTGATTTGGAAAGTTAATTACTCCCTATTCCAAACCACTAATCCTGAGCTAGATTGGTGGAATGAGCCCTAGAAAATATAAAAATATCTAGATTAATTTTATTAAGCGTAGTATTGATTTGGTTATTTTTCTACACACAGGGGTATGGAAATAAAACTTAATGATTTTGTGACCGACTCAAAAAATTACTCTAAATGCGTCAACAATGAATAGGAAATTCTTTATTTCAATGAATTCCTAGTTAAGGGAAAGTAGAAGGTTTTTTTGAACTCAAACAAGTTAAAATTCACTAAAACATCCCATAAAAATCCTTCTTCATTTAGAAATCAATTCCATTTTGAAGCATAACCAATATCACTTTGTAATGAAAATATTTGTTGATTCAGAGCCAAAATATACAATTTCATTAGCAAAAAATATTTCAATTCTTCAAAATAAAAAACAACTAGAAAAACTCTAAAAATTATATAAAAAATTCAAAAATGAAAGATCTTAACTAATAATCTAACTAATGATACCTATAAGTGCACTTTCATGATTTCTTCCACGTGAAAGCAAAATAAATCGTTTTTTCATTTTAACAAGCAGAAGAAATTTCATAAAAGACTACTTTTCTGAGAAAAATAATACTTCACTTATCTAGAAGTTTTCCTTTGCAAGTGAGCAAAAACAATCACTCAAACAAGTAGGATTTAACAAGACGCCTGGTATCTCTAGAGGGAAATGACAAAAAAATAGTGATCTAGGTAGTGAATCTATCTTTCCAAACAGATAAATTCAGCAATCCAAGGCAAACCCTACCTAAAAATACAAAAAGGATGATTTTGTCAAAAAGACAATAAGGTAATTAATATGAGTTCACAAATAGACTCTGAGGGTTGGTATAAGTAAGGTTGAACATATATAAATTTATCATCAGACTCTGAGAGAGAAAATTCATTTTTTCAAAAATTGTCAGGGGGTGCGCAAGTAGTTAGTGAAAACTAGTGCACATGCACACTATATTAAACTGAGAACTGGCACAAACTTGCGCTCTATTTATAATAATAAAAATTGTGCAGGGGAGAGAAGATTTCAAATATATAAACACACCATGTTTTAATTCAGAGGATCTAAAAATTCATAAACCCAACAGCACTTAGACATAGTCAAACTAGAAAAAATGGAGTGCTAAACCAAAAAGGAAAAAAAAAAAAAACTAAACCATTCCCCAGCAGAGTTGCCAATTTTTTACCCAGATAAATCCCTCTTACGGATGACAGCAATCTCCCTATTGTCCCAATAGATAGCTAGAAACAAACAAACATAATAATATATTTTTTCCTAAGCTATGAACATTTAGATTATCAAAACTAGAAAAGTGAGGATAATGCTCTTACCTTTCAATGATATGTTTGTTGAAGACCTTGCCTTTTGTCCCGAATAAGTCCATCAATGTTGAGAAGAAACCTGCAATTGCAATCATGCAAAGAATAAAAAGCATCTACAGTATGTAATAATACAAATACTTGCATAACTTAATGATCAAGGAGATTAAGAATTGTGATTGTTTTAATGAATCTAAAAACAACACAATGAGAAAAAATATCCAATTGTATTATTTAGGAATATTAAGAGAAATATTACAACCAAGCCTTGATTTCTACAGATTCCTCATGTATTCCTTCCCAATATTCCTCCTTAGTTTAAAAATATTTCCACTTTAGAATGACCAACATAATATTATCATAAGTGAACCCCCTGACCCTAAAGTTTCAGCTCAGTTTATAGGAGAAGTTGAGGAGGTTTCAAATCCACCAATAGAGGGGTGTGATCCACAAATGAGGGGATTAGGGTTCCTTGATCCAATGGGGACAAGTGCCATGATTAGATGGATTTAGCTTGAACTGGCGTGACTCAAAGGCTCTTAGTTGGAAGAATATGCACCCAACTATGATTCTAGAAGTTAATTTTCACATTTACTTCACTTTAAAATGGGTGCACGGGTTTTAACGGGAAACAAAGCGCAAAATTCCACAGGTAAGCTTAGTAATATTCATGCATGCACAAGAAGTGACTTCAAAAAGTGCGCAAACCATGTTTAAGAGTATTTAAGAGCTATTTCCCCAGTTTCCAAGACTTGGTTAAGGAATATAGATGTTTGACTTCTAAGGAAGCATGAGTATGGATGGTGATAGATCCATATTGATGGTCAAATGTCATGGTGACAAAATGACGTGTAACAATATGTGATTATTATGTTGTTTCCAACATTGTGTGACCAACAAGAAGGAATTCTTCCTACATTCTATTTCCTTAATGGTAAAGTAATTATAGGAATTGTGGTAAACAACTTATTCAATTTATTATCCAATATCAATTCATAATTGGAATATTTCACTGATCAAAATTATAGGATTTAGAAGGTAAGTATGTTGAATGACATAATATACTTTTCCCTAAGCTTCAAGTATCATGAGAAATTGAAGTACTCTAATTGCAAGTAAGTCTCCTTCTCGTGTTCTTTAAGTATGATGAGGTCTCATGATTTAAAAAATGTATAACTCTAAAGAAGAATCCATATTAATATTAATGCTATAGTCCTTATATGCGTGGGATTATATTTTTAAATTCCTTTTATTTGAATGCATTAATCAGTAATTTCATGTGTTCATAGTCTAAAGGAAGTTATTGTGTCCATGTATAGAATTATATTGTTTGGATCTCATAATGATAACTATACTTGGTAGTTTCAACACAAAATTGAATGTGTTAGATATACACTTTTATTAATCTTGAATGGAGAATGATTCTTGGGCCAACATTTTAGCCTCATGATAAGGAAATCAAGTTCATCTTTGAAACTTTACTTTTAAAAACTTTAAATCAAGATACATGTGAATTCAATGTAGATATATAACACTTCAGCATCAAATAAAGAAAGACATCATTTCATAGAATATATATATATATATATATATATATATATATATATATATATATATATATATATATATATATATATATATATATATATATATATATATATAATGGGGGCTTCACTCAATGAACCTCTGACATATCACGTGTGTTTGTGGCATACTCAACAATACCCGTAATTCGACTACATATTGGAAAATACCTCTAAAATTTACATTATTTAACCCCCTACCAATATCAACCCAATAGACCTTCCCGATTTTGAAAAAACCCTACTTTCACTAGATACTATAGGTATGTATTTTTTCATTAACATATTTTATACCCGTTTATATTTTTTCATTAACTTTGAGCTCCATTTTTTATACCTGCCAATAAAAAAAACATTTACCCCATATTATATGCTTAATATATTATGCTATTTTTTCCTCAATATATATCCCCTAATATGAACACAAGTGTTATGGTATTGCTCCCGTAGTGAAGCCCCCCATATATATATATATATATATATATATATATATATATTAGAAAATGAAACCTCGTGCCAAAACATGAAAGTATGTTATATGTTTCCCTATATACAATATGCCACTCAATGGTAACCCATTGACCAATTCCACCCTCATCACTATTAATTTCATCTTAGAAATCTATCCTAATACTAGAAGGAGCTTGATTTTTTAATCTATGGATCATCTTGGTCATATCTCTAGAGATTGTCTAAGTAAAACAACATCTCATAAGATATTTTATATAATGGATTACCATGCTTATCAAATTATAAGTTTTATAATCCAAGCCAAGAAAACTCACTATAGATGATACTATTGATCATGAGGGTGTTACTCTCATTTGAAACTCCAATATGTACCACAGAACATTGCAACAATTATAAGAATCAAAGCATGGAAGTTTTAAAAAATAATCATAAAGTAAATTCCATGTGTGGTACATAAAAAATTATCAATGAATCATTTGACTGTGAATTTCTTAAGAAATAATGGAGATTTAATAGCAGTTGGAGCACTTTTTTCTGCAACATGCTCAAAGGAACTATTTGTTACTACATCCACTATATCATTGTCATAGTGTGATGATCAACATGATGCACAAGGGCTAGGTGAAGAAACCATGACATATGGAACAATGTGAGAAATGATAAAGCCCCATAGATTGTACCAATAATGTAAGTACCCTAGCGGAGAAAATTGGTATTCCAAAAAATGGGGACATGTGGACAAAGGTTAAACATGTCATATATCTTGGGACAAATGATGGGAAGATATTGGGTAGTGGTGAAGGGTATGAAGGTGAAATTTTAACATACAATTCAATGTACCAACTTGGCTTACATGTTTATAATACTTTAATTAAAAAACCAAATAAGATAAAACAAAATTAACATTTATTCAATTTCGGGTGGATCTAGGACACAATCACCAAAAAATGATATCTTTATTGAGTATTGAGTACATAAGAAATCTCCACCTTCAAGTAATGAAAATGCCAAGCTGGAAACCCTTTGATGCAACTCGTCTTCGAAATTTGAATTGAATGTAGAGTTACTCAACCTCCTAAAAGTAAAAATTTTACTTCAAAAATACACCTTATTTCTCCACAAAAATTACAAAAAGCAACTTGTCACTCCAAACAATATCACCTTATCACTCAAAATTACACCTTATCACTCCATACATCTCATTAAATTATTTTAATAATTTAATGTACTTTATTAAGTCTTTTTAAAAAAAGGATTATTTTAAAATTTACACTATTATTCTCAAACCATTTAAGTCCTTATCACTCCAACAAAAACAATTAAATAAAATACCAGCACACCTAATCTTTCAAAAAAAAAAAGAGTCTTTTAATTTTAATCCCTTTTAAACCTCCATTAAAAAATATGAAGTGCCTTTTAATGAAATGAAAAAAATGAATTTTACGTTCACTTTAAAATATTAATGAATCTACTTTTAAAGAAGACATCATGTTTTAAAAAAAATCAACATCCTTTGATCATTTAAAATAACTCATCGTGCATGCTTTTATCAATCCCTGTACTTTTACTCATGCCGGTTTCACTTCACTCATGTTGCATCCATTGGTTTCACCACACCAGAAAAACATCGGAAACATGGAAATAGTTTAACTCTTCCTTAATTAGAAAATGAGAAAGGATTTTTCTCTAAAATGCAGTATACAAAATTCGTGCAGAAAAAGGGATAATACTGCATCTTCTGGTGAAAAATATGTTTGCAGAATTTCACACATTGTTAGATCTTCATAGACACAGCTTCAAAATGCTAGTCACGCTGGTTTCCTCCTCGATGATTTCACTTCTTATGATATGGTTGTAAAAAAAACTTCGATCGCACTGTAAAAAATTCCATTACACTGCTATTGGCACCACACGCTTCAAAATCCATGCTCCACTATGCATAGATTTCTCTATAAAAATGTTTCTCCTTGCTGCAAGCTTAAAAAAAAATAAAAAAGAACACTTTTAAAAGAATTCGTTGAAGAACTTACCGCGCAAAGTTATCCTCCACACTGGCACTTTTTTTTTTAAAACTCGTTGAAGACAGAGATAATCCACAAAAAAATAGAGATAGGGGGAGTCAACGCTGCGATCTCTTCATCGGCTCCATGCGTAGGGTGGACTCCAACGTGTTCCAACAAAAATTTTGTCCAAGAGAAAGAGTGAAATTTTCAAAAGGCCAAATGAATTAAGGCTTGAGAAAAAAATAATAAGTGATCGATAAAAATACAGATCCTTTTGCTCTGCGACAAGCCACCCTGAAGTTGGAGCAGCTACCAATGCATGTAAAAGGATGTACAAATAAGAACGAAGAGCAGTCTATCTCGCCACCGAGATGGCCATTTGGTCAAAAGAGAAATAGAAGGTTGCCACAATTGCCGCGTTGCAGACCACATTAATAAATAAAGCACTCTGACAGGTCGGTTCTTGGCTTTACCACAAGTCCTCCACTATACGCAGGTCCAAAAACTCCACAAACTTGGATTACGAAAATAAATGTCTCTTGCTCTCATAAATCTCATCGTGGCTCCTATCATTTATGCTCAATGGTTGAATGCAGCCGTGGAAACACTGTTGTACTTATACTTGTCACAGGGTCTTGCCTTGGCTCACTATTGTGTAGGTGGATAGAGATCTAACCCTCGGATCACAATTATCGCTGCATTGTGGAAAATAGCCATGGCCTCATCTCACAATGGAAATATATTGCGCTCACACGCTACAAAATTTCCTTTTAGAGAGCGATGGCTCCAAGATGGCTTCTCACGAACATTTTCTCATGAGTTTACGCCATTAGCTGTGATACCACATTTTGAATAATCACACACCATTAACACACATAAAAACACACAGATTTATAACCAAACATAGTCATGGTGGAAAAGGCTTCAGCCTCATGGTTTCCTCACATATTTTCTCATTATTAAAAAAAATGTAATATTACAATTAAATAGATGAGGAGACTATGTCTCAAGATAGTGCGTTATATCTTGGAAACTTTGGTTGAGACAATTTCGCAACCATTCACACACCAATCTAGGAGGTACCTAAACTAACTCCTAACTTAGAGGAACAACCCAATCTAGAGAGTTAGGCATAGATTCCTAACTTTTTATATTTAATTTATTTATTTTGGATCTATAATTGTTTTATGAGAGAGGCTAACAATTTGACACATGATACATTGGAAGGGCATAATATGTCCATCCCAAGTAAACATGCCTCCTTTCTAGATGACACTACAATCTATGGAAATATTAAGTGAACAACACAATTATATACCCAAAATAAAAACACACTCAAAATAAAATAATATATAATATGTACTAGAAATATATCAATAATTTTGTAAGGAGCAATCATTTTAGCTCACCATACCTAAGTTTGGGGTACACCAAATGCGAAGGAAACAGTTACTCCTAAATTAGTAGTAGAAATAGATGATGATGTGTTTGTGAAGGTCAAGGGTGTGCTATTAAGTTGTAGAAACTAAAAATAACATATTATATATATATATATATATATATATATATATATATATATAGAGAGAGAGAGAGAGAGAGAGAGAGAGACTAAAATCTTCCATATAACACTCATGTCTATTTTCCTCCATTATCCCATAACAAGTCTCCCCAAAACTTGAAAATTTGTGGGGATCACGGGAGGCTACATGTAGCCTCTCTTGGAAAGTCTCTACTACAATGGCTAAATGTCCAATCCCTACCCAAAAATTACCTTTGGCTCAGTCCCCATGGGATAAGACTACAAAAATGCTACATATCTACACTAATTTATCACTCATAGTGGTTATAGTTATCTTTGTCTAGATAATACTCTAGCCTAGAGGAGGATGTTGGGTAGGGGGGTTAGCCCTTTTCTTAGGAGAATGAATACCTTGTGTTGGGTCATGCCTAAAATTTTCACTATCTTATGAAAAACGAGTCCAACTGACCCCTGAAATTCTCCAATGTCAAAGTATTTGACATAGACACCTAAAATGAAATCTTCCCATATTCCTAAGGAAATAAAAAGACATATCCCTATTATTACATGGGTATTTTTCAAATACCATAAACCACTTATCCATCAAATAATTTAGAAATGGTTGGAACATGCAAAAGTTTATACAAATGTGTTTCTTGTGGATTGGCAGTTGTAATTGCTTATGTGGGTCAATAAATAGTGCCATAAAGTATTATTTTGTCAATTTTTAACTCTCCAAGTTTCTCTTTATTAAATTAATTTTATACTCAAATTTTATATCCCTGTATTGAGAAATATTAGTTAGTAAGCTTTGGGCATCTGCAATAGATGCTACAGTTCTATCTTAAAATGTGGCTAGAGAGAACCAAAAGGAGTCTTTGTTATTTTGGAGATTATCTATGAGCATCCCTAAAGAAAATAGACTAGCATGAATATCAAGATTATTGTTTGTTGGTTATATTGGGTGGTTGTGACTGCTCC
Organism: Pinus albicaulis; assembly: GCA_034641835.2. Lineage (NCBI taxonomy): Eukaryota > Viridiplantae > Streptophyta > Pinopsida > Pinales > Pinaceae > Pinus > Pinus albicaulis. The sequence continues at coordinate 261,505,650 of CM076581.1, forward strand.
CCTGCTCCCCCAAGGTTATGTTCCATTTGGGTTTTTAGGAGGCGCCATATTAATCAAGTGTCATGCAATTTATTAAGGTAGAATATAATTTCGAAATAAACTAAGGTAATGTAGGTGATGGGGAAGAGAATTCCATTTCCCTTACAAAATGAGTTAATTTTTTTTAATATTTTAATAAATAAAAAATAATAATATTTCATTTAACTTATTACTTATAATGTCTTGAGGATGAAATTTGTAAAGTCAGCCAATAGTTTGCTTGATTTAATGCCAAAATCTCAAAATCCCTCCTCAAGTTACTCATAACTATCCAAAAACAAATTTGTAAAATTGGCTCACAGTTTTCTTGATTTAGTGCCAAAATCTCAAAATCTCTTCCCTAGTTACTCATAACTATCCAAAAAATATTATGCTTTCTCTATATATATTGGTAAACAATAAGATTGCCATCTCTAAAAATTTCAAACTAGCAAAAATACATCTGCATTCCTAATAACACATGGATTTTTTTGTAAGAATGCATTCACTTTTAGAAATGTGCACATACCTTACTTTTGTTAACTTTCCCCACAGGGGTTCTCGATGTTGAAGAGTGCATGCACTTTACGTAAACATATTCTTGATGACTTCCTTACCACTTTTGAGACTATCATGATTTTTTGAACACCAAAAACCTTTTAATAATAATAATAATAATTAATATATATATATATAGCATTTGAGTAAACGGTGACTCATCTTTATAATTCCTATTCATATGGATAAAAGAGTGCAATGATCATATTCTTAAACACAGTAAAATTTAGAATATATGTGGAAACAAATTGAGATGTGATGAAGCTTTTTCACACTATAGTTTGCCATAATTTAATCATCTATAATTTTTTTTAAATATAAAAGTGTAATTGATCATGATGATGATGATGATGGTGGTTAATGTCCACTGAGATCAAAATTTGGTTTATTGGACCTAAATAAATGAATTATTTTTTTTTTTTTTTTAAATTGCACTACTATGCTCAAAGAGCTTGGAGAGAAGTGTCCAAGCTCACTATAATTTTGACATGTTAAAAGGCTAGGAAGGTCGGTATTGCAACACATATTATGAAACTAAGATCTAATGTGGGTGTACGTTAGGCACTCTAAGAGGAAGTGATTTTCATCCTCAATATTCATATTCTCGCATAGATGGTAGATCATTTCCACCCATGGTGTTTTAGGAACTGCCCAATGACCAGTTTCACTATGGAGCTCATGAGAGTTCATTCTTATCTTGCCTATATTAATTTTTTTATTTGAGCTAGTTAAAACAGAGAGATACTTTCGATATTCTAGACTAGGGTTTATGACCTCCTTATAATATTTCAATTTTATTTTAGCCTCTAAATCTTTCTCACACCACATTTTCTCTTTAAACTTAGAAGTAACAATATTTCTAATGTTATTAATATTTTTCAATGCAACATTTTCATTGAAATCCCAATGGTTTAACTAGGCCCTAGTATCTTTATACCAACCTCGTTTGAGCCTTAGGTGGTTTTGGCTAGAATTTAAAGCTAGCTTAGGAAGTCTATGGTCTCCCATGTTATTGATTTTCTGCTTATATAATAGGAGCCTAGTCATAGCTAGGCTCTCGATAGGGGAAAGACCCACTTCTATAAGGAGAATATGATAGGGTGTATTGCTTTTAATTTTGAGGTTATACATTATAAAACGCTTCTGGATTTACTCAATATTTCTCCAGGATTCTCTAGAGATGTTGCAACCCCAAACCTCACATCCATATTGTATTTTTAAATGAAAAAAAATAATAATATTTAAATAAATGAGGAAAAAATTAATTAATAATTAATAATTAATAATTTTAGATATAGATATGTCATTTGAGAAAATTATTGAATATAATATAAATAATTGTTATTTTATTTGGAATAAAATAGTATTGTGCCTAGAGACACTCTCGAGTATAGTATAAAATAGATGTCGTAATGTAATGTTATGTTATATTACCTAAATAGTTTGCGTAAGTAAAAAAAAAGTAACTTGAGACTTTATCCCTTTTGGTGCTTAGTACATCCAAATTTAGAGAGGTTTTTGGATGAGAGATGCTCTCCAACCCAATATGAATGAGATGTTGTATTGTCATGTTTTGATTCAATCAAAATACAAACATAAAACTAAAAATCAAAAAATTAAATTAGAGACGTCAAGCTATTTAAAATAAAATAATTTAAATTTAAAATAGACTTGTTTAAAATAAAATTATTTAAATTTATTTGAGCTCCAGTTTGACAACATGGTTTTGCCAATGATATATATATATATATATATATATATATATATATATATATATATATATATATATATATATATATATATATAGCCTAGATCCATCTTAATTCGAGATCTATGAAGCACTGAAATGGATCATATCTCTCGAAGTGAAAACCTTTTCTCAAGTTTTTCATTCAAAAAAAGATTACCACCTTGAAAATTTTTATCCTTCTCAAGGCTTAATAAATACGAAATTAAAATAGATCTAGGCTTATTTAATATCTAATTAAAATTATAATATGTCAATTATTTCTCTATTTTTCAAAATTTAATTTTAAAAATGGCCTACATCTTTCAATGTTATGAAACTATTTAAACTATAAAATCGTAACAAGAAAAATTCTTGTAATAACAATAAACGTTGTAAATTTTTAATTTACCACACAACTACTATAATTTGTATTCATATTCAAAAGGCGTTTACATCTAATTCCAAGGTTCACATAGAAATCCATAGATCCAATCCAACAGGAACAAAGAAAATTTTTTCATGATCAGACCATCTAACCCAAAAACAATAGTTGTAGAGCGAAAGCCCATGACCCCGTTAATAAAAAGTTGACTACAGAAAAACAATGCAACATTTCCACAAAAACTTATAGCCAAATACATCACCTTGTTGACACTCTGACACCAACAGATAGAAAATGCATGGAAAATTTCCCACATAATCAAGAGGGTATTCAAAAGAAAACCTGGACATTGATAAGTGTTCACCATATGAAAGGAGTCATGTATTCACATAGATGAATATGACCCTTGTAGAAGAGCCCCTTACTCTATTCTAGCATAACGCATAAGAAACAACCTCCATCAAAGACATATAATTAAGAAATTAAAACCATTCCAAAATGTTGCAACGACACTAAAATTGACACCAAAACGTAGTGTGTCCCTTTAACCACTTAGAGACATAATAATTGACGTTGCAAAGAGATAGAAAAATTTAGAATCTGTAGTGACAAATGGAAACCATTTGACATAGGATCCTTTTCCCCTACCAAAATTTAGATAAACCTGGCTCCCATAGAAAGAAAAATATATGGTGAAAACAAAACAAACCATTCCATGCCCCATAGAGATAAGATACAAACTTCTTTGTAGAAACCAAGATATAGCTATGAAAAAGGAAAACGAAATACCTAAAGCTGGCTCCATCATTGATCATGATTCGAAGAAACTAAGGTAGACATATAATCCCCATCATGTGAAGGACGGTCAGTAAGATCTCTGGAAGAAAAGTCACTCACAAAAAATTCTTCCACTCAAGCCAGAAATTGGTCGAAACTATTTAGAAAAAATCATTTATTTCTCAACGTACACTTAATGTCCTCCAAGGAACAAAAAAAAGTATAGTTCTCCACTTTCTTGTCCTTAAAAATAAAGTGCAAGAGAGTGTCCATTTGCTGATAAAGTGTCAAGGAACTCATAAAATTTAGTCTCCATTTGTGGAAATGACTAGGTTGCATATCCTTCTATTCCAATTTAGACTCTAAGTGATATGGTCTTTCCCCAGACTCTTTTTCATCTAAAAAAAAAGTTTCTTACGTACCTCCAAAGGTATAACATGGAAAAAAGTTGCAACTGAATCGTGGGCAAAAGTGTGAATCCTTTTATGCCCAATATTGTTACTACCACCACTTCTGCAGCTTATTCTTTGCCTTGGAGGCATGCGGAATGATAGCAAAGAACATTGATGACAAAGACAAGAAGAATGTTTGCTAAAGAGACTGTAGAAAGGAGGAAACAGAGGGCCACTAAACCGAGATCTGAAAATAACAATGTCATCACCCACACACCATTTATCAGGACCCAAACCCAAGAGATAGTCCATACTACCACATTGTAATGACATACCATAATACAAAAACAACCAGCAAGAACATGTTAGAGAAATAATTTCCCCAGAGACACTATAAACCAAGCCCAAATTCAAAAAATGAAATTGAAAATTGAACTGCAAACCCCTACGACTCAAACTTTTGTATAAAATGAAAAAGACACAAAGATACAAGGCCTAGCACATCCAACTCTAAAATATTTCGAAACAGACTAACACCAATAACCATAACACCCACGAGTGTAACAGAGAGTTTCTTACAGACTCAAGAATTGAAAGGAAAAAAAATTACATTTAGAACATTAAGCTAGGCTTGACTCTTATAAAATTTGAAATAGATTAACACCAATAACCATAAACACCCTCAAGTGTAACAAATAATCACTCACAAACTAAATAATTAAAATGACAAGTGAACTACATTCATAACATAGATCCCATTCAAAATATTTTAGGCCAACAAGATTCAACAACATATAATGGAAAACCAAGATCCATTCAAAATGAAAATCCCTTGAAAACCACTATTGTAGACATGGAATATAATAGTATGTTAATAAGAAGAAAAAAAAGTTAGAGGGAAAGGAGAAATCCTTACCTCCTTCCTCACAGAGCACATACATCGGCCTCAGGCTTCAAAATTGAACCCTTGATAGGCCTTCAATAGTGCTCTAGCACATCCCGTAAGAGTGAAGATAAAATTACACGTCAAAAGAAATTTAAACTATTATTTCTACTGATTTAAAAAAAAAAAAAAATAACAGGGTTGGTTGTCCTGCATAAATTTTTAGATATCCCTAGAGGCTGACTGCTGGACCTCTAGTTGCTTTGTTCTTGTTCTAAAATAGTTAACTTACAGAGTACAAAACTATCAATTCAATCGTCAGTTTTCCGGAAATAAATTTGAGTTTAAATTCATTCCATCCATGTTACACATGAAGTGCATTAGTTCCGCTATAAATAAACAAAATTTTATATGCATCATAGGCATTGCAGGTAAAATGAAAATCGTGAAATATCGGTGGTTGTTGCAGATTTATTAGCTTCATTAACTAAACAGTGAGATGTTGGTGTTTGTTGCAGGCTTTATCGGTTTCATTAACTTTTGTTGTGTAAGCATAATAATGTTCTTGAATACGGAAAGCTAGAGTTGCACAACTTTGCTAAGTGTTTAGGATAACAACATTTTCATTGTTTGGAAAGTGCTTTTCATTTTGGGTTTTACGATTTTTAGTGGTTGTTAATCGGGATCTTGTGATGAATAAGTAGGAGTTTTACTTAGTGGTTGTGGGAAATGTCCCTAATAATAGTGTGTTGAAAGATTATATCTTCTCTTTTCACTATTCCAAGAATACTCATACAATTGAAGGGTTTTGTGCTTTAGCAAGCCCCCCTATCTAAAGTTCCATATAGCACCCCTAAAGACGAGATATATAAGGTCCCTTTTATCATGAACGGTGTGATCACTCTAGTAATTCTAAAGTTGAGAGATTTTGGTTCTTAGTCAAATAATACTAGAGGTAACCACAAACCTACTTTTAAACTCTAGGATCTAGCCTTCCTAGGGTTCAGAGAGGGCTCTCTCTGTAAGATTTAACTTTGTTTCAATTTGTAAATATTAGGCTATTTATTAAAGTGCAGCTTTGGTTTTGGTTTTGGTAGATTTGGTGGGAAAAATCACTTGAAAGGAAGGATAGTGGGAAATATATTTGTCCATTGGGCTAAGGAGTCAAAATCAAGAAAATAGGACTGGGATCAAGGAAAAAAGTTCAAATGTCTTCAGGGCAAGATAGATAACCTTTGAAGACTTTAGAAAGTTTTTTTTATGAGGTGGTATGATCGGGATAAAGGGCAGATAAGAATCCTTTGATCCGGAAAAGGAAGTAGTAAGAAGAGGTCAAATGAGAGAGGGAGCAATTAAGGGTTCCCTACACTAGAAATCTGAGGAAAACATATACATGGTAACTAGTTAAAAACACAGTGCTTTTAAAAAATTCTGTAGTAATGCTCCTAGTTATTCATTCAGATTTAGAAAAAAACATAGATGGATGCATGTAACAAAGAAAGATAACAATGAAAAGTAAGGAAGTACTTCACTCCAAATAGCTCATGACAGGAATCCTAAAGTATGATGCCAATTGGTTTGATCCAGCCTGCTAACTAAAAATTTGACACAGAAAATTTTTGAAGTCCAAGAAGAAATGACTATAACAATCCCAACAATTTTTATTCCACACAAAATACTTCTAAAGATGAAGTATTTATACATATTTATTTACAAAATATCCTAGAAAACTTCTAGGAATTATCTTAGGAAAATAAAATATCTTTACAATAATAATAGAGACAGCTGCTTAACAAATTAGCAAGTTGTCCTATTTGTTCAAAAGAAATAGAAACTGTTTTGAGGATAATATGCAGTTGGTTGCCTTGGTGTCCTCCTTGCTGGCTCTTATATTTTTTGGAATCTGATCTGCCTTGTCTGATACTCTTTCTCAGGTTCTCTTTATTCACTAATACTCTCTAAACTCTGATACTCTTTAACCATAATCAAAAATTGTTTACTGCTGTAAAAATCTGTTTTGATTGTAAATCAAAAATAGTTTTCTTCCTTCTTTCATCTATCTGTCTTTTATCCTTCATAATAAATCTGTGAGTGCTTGCCAATCCTCATCTTTAGGAATTTGTATTTTCTTTAATTTCCTAAATTTTTCATCAGCTTCAGTATATCTAGCAAAGGTTGGCTTGATGACAGACAAGTGTTTTATCTCATGTTGCAAGTAGAATAAGTCTTCAAAACTCTTGAGTAACACTTTTCCAGTTGGAATGCCTTGACTTGATGGTTTATTTACCTCTTCTTTTGCAAACTCTCAAATCTTGTTATAATAGTCATTATGAGGCATCAATTTATCATTAATGACCATTAAGTCAAGAAGTCCTTTTTGCCTCAAATTTCTAAATTTAACCATAAACCTGGTTATGGCAGTATTCATACTTTCACACTTTTCTTCAAGTTGCCTCATCAGATTTTTCTTTGTAGTAACTTTCATAATTTATAGGATAGTTTTAGTTATGTATGTAATCTTGAGTTCTTCTAACTCTTGTCTGTTTTTTCCTTTTAAGGAAGGTGATCAGCCTTAAAGTTTTCTCTGGTTTGTCAGCTAGTTCACTTTGAGTCTTTTGAATTTCTGCTTGTGCTTTTAGTAATAACTCTCTTTGCTCAAAAATTACCTGAATTGAAGGCCACACATCATGGATGGCTTCAATGACATTGTTCCAAAGGTGATTTTTGATGTATGATATTTGCTCCTTTAATGTCAATTCCTTATGCAATTTCTTCAACTCTTCATTTAGTCTGATGGCATTTTGTTCATGTGTCTTTGCATTTATCTGAGCTAATTTGCTTGATTTCTCAAGGTTTTCTACCATCTTTTTCAACCTGTTAATCTCATTTGTATTTAAAGAAATTTCTTCCATTGATTTCACTATTTTGTTGGCCTCATCTGTAGGCCATAATGTTGTTATAGATGATTCAGTAGATGAGTTTGTGGAAGAAGTCACTGGCACTACAGTAGCCAGTGGTTCTTTGGGTGCCAACTTTTCAGCTAAAGTTGAAGGCACTGCTGCAGTGATTACAGGAATAACTGTAGGAATCTCTGGTTCTTTCACTATTTCCTTCTCCTGGACAAGTTTGTACATCTGAATATCCATTTCCTTAACCTGAGCTATCAACTGAAGAATTAAATTCATTATGTCATCTTTTTCACTATGTTCCTATATGATTTCTTTTGTTTGAGGATGTTCACTTTGAGGAAGTTTGAGATATTTCCTCAAAGCTACTGTATCTTCATTTTTCTTCTTCACCAATAATTCTGCTGCTTTGATATTAGTAGGGTCATATCCCACCTAAAACACTAGTTCTTCTAAGGCTTTTATCCTTAGATCCTTGGCATACAATGAGGCTTTGTCCATCTTCATCTGATCTTGCATGTTGGAGATGGTGTTTTGGAGCTTCTGAGCACTCATGGCTTTATTTGTGATAGTATAATATAACATTTCAGAGGTCTGTCTATGGAACTCAATTTGATCAAGAGCATGGATCTTATCTATCTCGACTTCCAAATCAACTTTCTTATAATTTGCCACTGTTTTTGGAGATTTGACTGTGGGTTGCAAAACTAACATGATTAAATTTTGATTAGAATAATCAAATGCAGAAAGGAGCCTATTTTGCACACTTGGATTCTGTTTGAGATATTAAGAATAAATATTATTTTTTATCTCTTCATTCTTCAGTTTAATCTTCTTATATTTTTCTTTGATATCAAAATATTTTTCCTCAGCTGCCTATGAGGAAGAGGCTTCCATGCTTCATTGTCTTTCCATCAACTGTGTGTCTTCATTGTTGATTTGTTCTTCATTATGATTTTTAGTGTTTGTTTCATTGATAATCACAGTAGCCACATTTGTCTCTGGAAAATCTGTATTGGTATTTAAAAGCTATGTTTCTTCCACATCGATTGTTACTTTTCCTTTACCTACTGAATCTAACTTGGGACTTTTTTTATATATGAGCTTGAACTTGGTTTTAGTTGTAGTTTCTGCCACATAGGCTCCTTCTTCCCTTACTCTTTTAGTGGACTTCTCTTGCTGATTTGTAGTCTCTAAAGTATGACTAGTATTACCTTTGTTTATTGCATTTTTTTAAGGTTTTTTCAATCCACTCAATCTGATTCGAAACATTTTCTATTTCTGGTTTTTCTTCATGGATGAAGGGTGTTAACTTTAATTTAAACATTAAATTGCTCAGGATCCCTTGTGGATCATAATTCCAATGAAAACTTTCTTCAAAATTATATTCCAATAGTTGCGTAGCTGCCTCTTTCTCTGCATCCCTGTGATTTCATATGAATGGCCCTATTTGTTTTTTTACTTTGAATTGGGTTTTCTTCTTAGCTACCATGAAATTTATGGAATCAGAGTTTAGGATCTGTCTAGTATACTCCAAGGCAAAGATCCTCATTGAAGGATGTTTGGGTAACTTGTAAGGTAACAATTTTGACCCAAAGACTCTGATCTAAGTATATTTTTCATACAAATACCAGTCACCAACCTTACTCCGCTCTGACAACTGCAATATCTTTTTCATTTCTTCATTTATTCTTGGCTGATCTGCTTTGGTTAACATTGTGATCACTGGATGTAAAAATAACTCTAAAAATTCTGAATAACTAAAATCTGTACATTCTTTCCTAGGAAAGGATGTCCAGAAAATGACAGATAGAGGATTTCCCTCTATGTCAAGTTTTTGGAGAGTAACTGGAAAATTATCTGATTGGAAGTATAAAAACATATGGAAAAGGAAGGAAGTATATCTAAATACTCCCTCAATTGGAGAATTGGTCAATTAATAATGAATACTATCAGCAATGAAACCAACATAATCAAATATTACTGATGGTGGTTGGCTTAGGGAAAAAGTGGATAAGAACCCTAAAATGGACTTATATGTGTGTTCATCAGTAAAATATCCAAGGATGAAGGAAAGCATGGAAATCACATGTCTTGAACCTTCAAGGAACTTAGCAGTAGAATATGGGGGATTTAGCTTAGGAATTTCTACATGCAAAGGCATGAATGTTTGAAAAATCAAGAATCCCTTGGGAAAATCTAGGCTAATATATAACTTGGTGAGGGCCTTTATAGATAAAGGGACTGCTTGGGGGTCAGGATGAAGCTGTAGCATCTGGTTAATTGATTTTGCAGTAATGGTAAAAAGCACTTCTTTATTGGCATTTACAATGGCTCTTTGCTCAGGTACATAATGTTGTTGACATAACCTAATGACTTCCTCGCATGGGTGAGTTAAAGGGACAAAATATTTGGGCAATTAGGATTCCCAAATATGGACTTCTTCTTCATTATCTAATGACTTCTCATAGCACCAGTTATGTATATCTAGTAGGTTAAATTGAACAATGGGATTGGTTATCTTGTAATCATTATCAGCTAATGGGATATGTTCAATGTCTATGACTGGGGGTTGTAAAGGATTGAAAACAATAGCAGTATTTGAAGTCATGGAAGGGGTTGGTTTAGGAACTTTGGAAGCTTTAGGCTTGCTAGAGATCTTCTTTTTAGGCATTTTGGGCTACTTCTGCAAGTTTAGACAATTTGCAGGAGTATTTTACTTTAGCAGAGGATTTCTTGGATAAATTTGGCAAAGTGTAGATTTTTCTTTGGCTTTCTTTCCAATTAGGTATGTGAAAGAAGTTTACCGGCTTTTGACTGGTTTAAAACAAGAAACAAGGGTTTCTTGAGTCTCTTACTGAGAAATAGGGCTAAAGGTCTTTTGAAATTGGTCAAAGAGGCTTAGGACACCCTCAGAGGCTTTTTGGTTTGATTTAGATCTTAAAATAGTTCATCAAACTATGAAAACTTAAAAATTTCCTCCAAAATTGTGCACAGCAGTGAAACAGGGTTTCTCGAAAACATTTGACAGGGTCTGGCCTGTTTTGCGGCTTTTTGACAGTTTCTTTCAGATGATTCTTAAACTCTAAGTGTATTTTCGTTCTTTGAAAATGTCTTTCAACTTGATTGCTAGTTCAAATTCATAAAAATACCTTTTGTATGCATGTATTGGGCTTTGGAAGATGTATCTGAGGTTTTGAGTGAAACAAAGCTTCTGTGAAGCTATGTAAACACTCCTTGGCAGTCTTCAATGCTCACAGGGTAGATTTTGTAGGCTCTTCGGGCATAGAAATGGCAAAAAAGCTTTGTTAAAATAGTTGGGAGGCTTCATTCAGGGCTAACGCGCAATAGAATAAGAAATGCATGCATTTTGGTATGTTTATGTAAACATTTGGTTACTTTTAACTCTCCATTGAATGAAATTCACATCGGGCAGGAGCAGTGGTTTCGGACTCAGAGGATTAAAATCGTTAGTGGTTATTGCACATCATTTGGGTAGTATGTGGTTTGGGTGCTTATCCATGCAATAAAATAAGAAAAGGGCATGTGAAGGAGAGATAAATTTCTAAAACCACCCATTTTGCTTAGAAATGGAACGGGGGTGATGGCGCAAGTTTTCCACATGATATTATATTTTTGCCGTCGGATCTAGGGGATCAATGCGAACGGTCGCGATTGATTGGTGGAGTTGCGTCGGGAAAGAGTGGGGCCAGGGTTTTTATATGTGGGGATAGGTTTATACTTTTATGAAAAGGCTCTTAAACAAAGTTTTTAAACCTTAGGCTTTTTATAATATTTGGTGGGTTAAACTTTAAACTTTATTAAATAAGTGTTAATCAAAGTCTAAATTTTTGGGTTTAATGTATTAATTTAAACCTTTGAAAATGTTTAAATCACAAATATTAGTTCGGGTTAATATTTATATAGTTTTCGAACATTTTGACGTATTCTTGGACACTATAGGGGGCAGGATTAGTTTTTATAGATATGTTTAGACCAATGGGGTAATTGGGCAGATTTCATATTCGTGCACATGGGGATATTTAATCATTGGTCTAAACTTAAAATAAAGGGTTTTGTGGGTTTATTTAAAATATGGGTATTAATATATATGGGAAGGTGTAGTGTAGGGGTTTAATAGTTTTAGTTAGAAGTTAATATGAAAAAGGGCAGTGAAATGGAAACAAAACACATGTTAATCTCTAAGTAAAGTGTAAATCATAGACAAAGTAAAGCATTGTTGTATTTTAATATAATTTCACTTATACTTAGGATAAACACATTTTGAGGATTTATGAATGATTTTAAAAGGGAATGAAGTTAATTATATATGGTTATATTTTTACTAAGTAAAAAAAAATGAGTTTTTTACTTAGGGAAAAGAGATTATGATTTATGAATGAAGGGAAAATTTTGATGAATATGGGTATAGTGTGGGAATTCAATATTTTTAGCTAACCAAACATCGAGCCTTGGGTCCGGTCCCAACAAAAGTCAAATAAATGCTCTGAGCCTTTTTGACTGATAGTTTAGAACACTTAATACTTGTAGGAGAAGGAAAATCACTGATTTTTGCGAGATGGTGCTTTGTTACATTTCTCAACTTCTTTCTACCTACCCATATTTATTTCTAACATTTTTTCTTCATCTTTATAGGTGAATTTAAGCTTGAAACCTTAAAACATTTTTCTTTCAAAGCATATAAATATCTAATTCTACCTTATTTCTTCCAAGGGCTCAGATTAAACTGTTGAGCTCCTCATTATTCTCTACCTTTATACTGATTTGTCAAGTTTAAACTGTATGAAAAATCTTTATTCTCTATCTAAAACATGAAATTGAAAGCATAAAAAGTTAAAATTAAATTTTTTAACTGATCACAGATTATGGAATTTATTGACACTCTACACATAATCATTATTCTTGACATAAAAGTAAAAGTAGTGGCATTTGGACTTGCTCACTTTCAGGTCTTATTTCTTTTTCCTTTTGGGGTCTATATTTTTCTAATTCCTTTGATCTTTCTTTAAGGACCTTTTACCCTCTTTTTGGCTTTTTATTATTTTTCATTTTTTTTCAAAATATGGGAAAACAACTTGCAGAAAGCAAGTTATGTACATATTTACAAGACTATCAAAGTCAATTCAAAATTTATGAACCCTATTATTATAGGACCCTAACAACCGGATCAACCAAAAATCGTCGCCTTAACCTCCCAAACCCACTAGAGAGGCAGGGAAAGTGTCTTGGTCATTATCTTTGGCTCTCGGAAAAACCTCAAGGGTTGGTTCACTTCTACCCTCTTGCAGGGAGACTGTGTTTGGACGACAATGGTATTTTGAAGGTACACTGCAACGATGTTGGAGTGGAATTCATTGAGGCATCTTCAAACGTTTTCGGGATTGAAACTTTTGATGGATTATGACTTCTCTTTCAAAATAATGTAACAACTTGTTCCTTACATTGATACCTTGAATGTAGATGGTTTTTTTTAACTATAGTGGGGTTCAAGTGAGTTGCAATGCCTCTCAAATTTGTATACGAATAGTTAATTTTTAGTGTTATATTTTATGCTTCTTGATAAATATTTTTCATCAAAACATGATCATTAGTCCAGGTGGGTTTGGTTGGTCCAATGCTTTGAGATTTATTCTCACGGTTTATTTTAGGGCGGGGTGGGTTTACTTGAAAAGGTCTTAGGGTTGATTCTGGGGGTTGTTTTATTATGTGCTATAAGAATATTTATATATAGATATAATATAATGTTTTAAAGTATTTTTTTATGAAAATATATTTCAATAAAAAAGAGTTAACATGGTTTTTAATTTTTTTGGATGGGTTTTATATATGATATGGATATTTTAAGATAATTTTTTTAAATATTTTCATGTAAGAATGAGTTAATGATATGGTTTTTAAAATTTTTGTTTGTATATATTCATTTATATATAAAAACTATATGTTTTTAAAATTTATGAAATTTAAAATATATATTTTATTCTCTTAAATATTTAGATGTAAATTAAAACTATGTTAAATATCTAGATGATCAATATAAGTGTTTGATAAGTTTAATGCACATTTTATATTCAATCCCTTATTACAATGCTTAAATAATAAATAACTCATTTAGATTTGAATAGGATACTCACATATGATAGGTCTCTGCAGTCCAATTCTAATGACATAGGGGGAATCAGGTTTTCATTGTCACTCGCTAACATAAGATACATATACAGGAAATTTGTTTCCTTATGGGTTGGTGTTCTCACAAAAAAACACTCAAATTCACATGGAAGAATATGGTTGGATCTGTATACCGAATCTCACATAGATTTCTCCAATACACATGTTCATCGACAATGAGTATCCAAATTTTCTTTCCCAAAGTATGTTTGAATCCGTTTGGTAAAAAATGACTTTATGGTTGCATCATTCATTTTAATGTCATAATAATTGTGTATACACAGTAATAACGTTGGATGATCAAAATTTTTAAAATCCTAACCTATGCTGTTATGCGGAATTATGCATTACGGATAAAACATTATTTCCTAGATGTGGTGTGCATTTAGAAAAACAGATTAAAGACTTTTAAACTAATTTTCCTAACAGTAAATAGACACACAAAATAGATCAATAAACTTACTTAGAGTCTAGTTGCTTCCAAGTCTCCTTCTGCCCTTATTGTTGTAGCTTCAAATCCAAGCTATATCACCAAAATATTTCCTGCAAGAATGAACACTAAACAACAAAGATATTGCAATATAAAGATTGCTATTAAAGTTATTCAGTTAAATCAATGAAACATGAACCATATACATCAGATAAGAATTCATAATATGAAAGACAAAATCTTATAAAGATATATATGTGGGAAAGTAAGCAACAATCTTTATTAATGGATAGAAGGGGAGGTTACAACCATCAATTAAATGGATGTCACCATCTCCAACATCATCCCAACCTCATCAAAATGAAAATATCTCCAACAACATATCACTCAAATCAAATACTCAATTGAAATTCCACCAGCATTTCTCTACTCAATTTCTTCCTTCTCAAGCACTAGGATTTGTGCTCAATTTATACAACAACTGAAGGTAGTTTCACAATTAATGACTTTCTAATAATAGGCAAGACATGTTTCATAGCTCAGAGGTGTTGAATGGACACATGGATTCGAAGTTTGACACATATGCACTCTTCTAGAAGGCACTGACCATGTGGAGATTCCAGAACAGTGAGAATTTCACTCCCAATTGACCAACACACCCTTGAGTGTCGGAAGTGCTTTGCAGAGAACCCTTGAATGGAGGTAGTTGGATATGAAAATGAGTTAGCCCCTTGAGAGACTATGTTGGTGAGCTCATAGGTGATATAACATGTACTTCAAATCTTGGAAACCTTGCAATGGAAGTCATGGATGACTTGTTCTTGTTCTTTGTCTTAGGGCATGTAGCAACTGAAATGATATGGGATGATAGAACCTATTCATCGGTTCTGGGGATAATGTCCAAATAATGTCTAGTTTAACCAGGTCATTAGGAATGGTGCCCAAATTTACCTATAATAGATTGCCCCCTAAAGCATGAAGTTAGAATAATAATAACAATATTTTTTGAATGAGATACTTTACACTGTGATGGGCTGGAACTCAACTGGAGTGGTGACCTACATCAATATTACAATACATTACATCATGATATATCCTCATGATCATGAATTGCTGAGGGAAGGCATTCCCATGCTCATCACATAAACTATCTAATAGCATGTACATAGTTCAGAAAGTCGTCTACATTGAAATGTTGCCCAATACAGACATGTCTATAGATACAGGCCCATGTTCAGATGACGATCTGTATGTAAGGTCGCCATACAGATGATTTATACAACAATTATGAAATTGTAGCCCAGATCGCCGAAACTAGATCTGGGGTCTTCTTATCTCGTTCACTCGATCGTTCGGGTACAAGTATAGCCATGCAAATATATGATTTGTAGTCGAACATGGAAATAAATCATTTGATTACCAGTCAATAATGTGATATATTAACAAACACGAGAGAACCACCTTTTATTTCAATGACCCTTAACGTACTGTAGTACATTTCAAAAGGCGTGAATAGATGATTTGATGTCGAATGGAAAACAAAATATTTTGGTCAAAATTCTGAAATTGAGGGTCTTGTCGATGTTGTAACAAGCCTCATGGTACTGGAATATGATGTTTCAAAGTAAGCTTCCTGGATGGTGGTTTTTCATCGACAGGAAGCTACTTTATTGCAAAATGGGAGTTACTGATTTCGGAGACAAAGGATGAATTGATATAGCAATTTTCAAGGATGACTTGTCATGAGAATGAAGGTTTATGAGAATTGCAGAATGATGAGTATTCACTAGATGACTTCTCCTAAACATATCGGCAACACTGGGATGAGTTGGTAGCATTGACCCAAAACCGAAGTGAAGGTAGGATGAACCATAGGTATAAATGAACCATCAGGAATATTACCCAAACAAAACAGTCATGGTGATGGAGTGAAGTGTTATGTTCAAGAGCGAACTGCTACCGTAAAATGTTTTGTTCACTTTCCCAAATTTTCCACAGTCATTTTTTGACCAATACCTCTTTATTTTTTAACAAGCTTGAGGAGTATAAAATATTCTTGATTTATAGTTCAACCCTTCAGGCGAATAATGTATCACTATTTAATAATTTAAGGAGTCTAGAGATGAATGAAACTCGATTCTTGCCATGATCGACAAACCCGTGGCCATTTTATGTTTTAACGAGACTAACGACAGTGACAGCCCGATCCTTTCCCGTATTTAGAGAGTTTGAAAAAGAGGACGAAAGAAAACTCCATAAGTACTTCTTCGTAAAGTTGTCACTCAGATCCAAAAAAGTGTAAAATAATATTTGAGAGAACCTCCTAGCCATGTTCAACTAAGGCATTCCTTTTTCATAAATAATCTATCTCATTCCGAAAAAGGGTTAAACTTATACTGAGTAGATATCAAATAATTTACTTTTACGAGCTCGAAAAGACAAGTGCTCGGCAATCTTTTCACATTATTGGAGTTTGAAAAGAGATAAAAGAAGACTCTAGGGGTTCCTTTTTCACTGTTATCGAAGCTCGAAAAAGAGATAAAAGTGCGCTTCAAGTCCTTTTTCATTTTTAACAAAGCTTGAAATATCAGGATAAAAGTATGCTTTGTGGTCAAATCATTCTTGAAATAAATTTGCATGACTTATCTATTCATCAGTTGTAAAACCTGTTCAAAACAACATCAAATGGATTAAAAATACCTTTTTCATGATAAAAATATAATAAAACCATAGTCATAGCAATAAATATGATTTTAAAATAATGAAATGACTAATTAAAAGAGTTTTACTATTCATTTTTACCATTTTCATTTTGGAGTTTTGAACCTATTTTTTCCCCTGAACTTCAGTCGTTGATTGTGATCATTTTTGTGGACGATTTTCATCGTCGTTTGATACAGGTTAGTGTTATGAACCCTCTCCTTCTTTCAGCAGTCATTTCATGTGCTTTCATTGAAAATTTTTAGGGTTTTGGGCCCCTTAGGGTAAATTTATTTTCCAAAGTGGGAAACACACACTTCAGCATTGAAAACTGCATTGTGGAGCACTTAAATTGAAGCCTAGGTGCATATGCAACACACCGGCCCTTGTTCAAGACTGATTTGGGTGCAATTATCATATTTTATTCTTGCAATGTACCCAAAATTTGTCTAATTTTTGCATGAAAAGGAGTCTAATAGGTCTTACGGTTATGTTTCAGGATTCCATCGAACTAGAATGATGATTACTTGGAGAGAAAGAGAGCATGATGAAAAGAATATGATTTCCCTAAAAGATCCGGGTACAGTAAGAGCCCTAAGAGATTGTGGCTTGTTAAAGTACATTCACTTGTTAGGGATGAGGAAAAAAATAGAACTATTGGAGTTCTTAGTTCGAGCATGGGATCTAGCTATCAAGGCATTTCACATTAGGAACAAAGTGGTTCCTATTACAGTGGAGGATGTGTACTTTCTTATAGGCTTGTCGAGGAGAGGCTTGCCTATTTCCCTCTCAGGGTATACTCTCAGAGGAGAGACCATGAGAGATTATGTTTTGCAGTATTGCTATCTAGGGGCAGAGCCAAGCAAGGATGGGAAAATAAACATCCATGACATTTGAGATTTTCCTTTGAGAAACGTTCTTTTCACAATCACAAAACTTACCCGCACCGTTACACTACATGTAGCGAATAGATCATATATGCACTATGCGCTAGAGTGCATGGAGAAAACAGTCTTCAACTGGTCTGAAGCTGTACTTTCTCAGATAAAAGAACAACTGAACAAGGAAAAGGGAGGAAGGAAGAAAAACTTCAGTTATGCTTCCATACTCATTTCATTTACCTTAGAGTGGATTCTGCTGATGCAACCTCAGCATGAGACACTGAGTGTGTCTAACCCTAGAGATCTGAGGATGCAGATATGGGTAGAACTAATGGCTATGCATGCAGTCTAATCATCCATTGTGTACTTGACTGCATTCTTTTCCTGGTTTAGGTGACAGGTTGTCGTCATCAATGAGTATGCATACGCAGGTGTCAATTTCCGAGGAGATCCAGACTTAGCTTTACCAGAAGGCGCTCAATGGGGTGCAATAGGTAAGAATTTTTTGACCATGTTTTTTTATTTTTCTAAGGTTTATACAAAATTTTTGTATTTTTATGTTTTCCCAAGACTAAAATAAAGTTTTAATGTAATGCAGATGTTGGTCGAGTTCAACCGGTGGAGGACCCAAAGCATGGAGCAGATGAGCTAGTAGAGAGGGATGTTGGGAGAGCAATCCTTTAGGATTTAAACATGGCTAAGACTCTATATGAGCTTTGGTAGCACATAGAGGGGTTTACCTTCGAGATTCTGGATTTTCGGATCAAAGACTTACCCATGCGACTGCAGCGCTACACTATAGGCATTCCTACTGGATGCGATTACTGCATAGGATATCTAAATCTATAGCATGTTACCATAAGCATCACTAGTTTAATTTTGATATGTTGCATACATTTTGAGGTTAGATTGCCAATGTGTCTTGGGAAATTTCTTTTTATAAAAACCTATAACTATCTACCTATTTGATTTCATTGTTTTCCTATGTTTATTGCACAATCCTATTCAATTATGTGAATATTTCTTTACATGTGTTGAAAATGTTTGTCTAAAACTTTATTAGCCAAAGAATCAGTCAATGTCTTCAAATTTCTGGAAATGTGTTGATATTGAATAAAATCAAAGTGTATTTCCAAAAGTTGAACTCTTAGGAACAAACGACGCAGTGTTGGATTTCTAACAATATAAATACTAGTAAGTTGTGATTCTAACCTTATGATGATGCGGTTAATACCAAATGAAATGGAATCAGAGAGAATTTCAATCAACGTGCTATACTCAGTGATATTTTTTGTCGATCTACCAATACAAATCCCTTGAAAACTCACGAACTTGCCATTCAGAGTGAAAATGGCCCACGTTGCAGAGGATAGATTCTACGTACTACGACTAGCACCATCAGGATATCCAACAAATTACTCCAAAGATTCAGGCATATGCAATAAAAATTAAAGCGGATTACTAACATCAAGAAAACTCTAAAAACAAACTAAGACAGTGAATGCAAATCAACGGCATATATATACAATATAATACAAAAAAACACTACGCTCATGGTTAAGCATAGTAACGTTTCAGGTACAACCCATTTCTGGGCTGTGCTGACGGAATTCCATCATAATCCGCCAACTCATGGGCACCCTTAGCAAGAACTCTTTTGAAAATATAGGGGCCATGCCATAATGGCTCAAATTACATGAGCTTCTTTATCATAAAGAAGGACCAAGTCGCCCTCTGAGAAAATGTGAGGCTGGAAATTTTTGTCGTATTGCACCTTTATACGTCTCTTATGCACTTCATTGGCCAATTGGGCTTCATGACGTGTTTGATAAATATGGATGAGGTTAAAAAGAAATGCTTCTTGTTCTTAGGTGTTAGGTAACAAGTCGATTGAGAGTTTCAACGATAGCATTTCACATTGGATTGGTAAGATAGCTTCCAAACCATACACCAATTGAAAGGGGGTGAATCCAGTTGCGTTTCTAATCGAGGTTCAGTACGCTGACAAGGCCAAGTACAACATCAAATTCTAGTTTATTTTACGAACTCCTATCATTCGTTGAAGTATACGATTAAGAATCTTGTTGATAGCCTCAACTTGTCCATTTGATTGTGGATAATAAGGAGCAGAATTATCATGTGGAAATCTTAACTTGGCAGTCAATTTAGTCATCATATGGTTGCGAAAATGCTTCCTATGATCTATGACTATAGCCTGTGGGACCCCAAACCATGCAATAACATAATTAAATAAAAAAAATGCACCTGTTTGTCTTATGTTATTGAATGTAGGCATTGCTTTGGCCCATTTGGTAATGTAGTCTACTACGACAATAATATAACCATGCCCCCTGGACGAATGAGGGTTACAGGTCATGAAGTTAATACCCCATTTCAAAAATGGTCCCACAGAGAAAACAAGATACATTGGAGCTGGCGGTTTGTGGATTTTACGATCAAATATCTGGCACACATGACAATTTCTGACCGCGATGATACAGTTGTGAAATATGGTAGGCCAAAAGTAACTAGCAAGGAGTATCTCCTGCGTGGTAGAGTTTCCAGAAAAGTGTCCACCACAAGCCCCATCATGACAATCATTTAAAACCTTTTCGACCTCCTCCTGAGTGAGGCACCTTCCTAAAATTGTATCGACACCACGATGATAAATTGTATCATCAACGATCAAGTAATCTTTGGCTTGGTATCAAATACATCGCTGGTTAGAGTGAGAGGTATTAGGCTGAAAAGTTTGAGTCTGGACATAAATGAGAAAATCTCCATACCAAGGATAAGATGATCTGATCAGAAATAGAGACTCGTTTGGAATAGATGGTTCCAACATAATAGTTGTACTATCAGAGGGAAGGTCACAGAGAAGCTGAGCCAAAACTAAAGACTTGTTTGACTTGGATTCAATGAATTCCAAATCAAATTCCTGCAAAATGACAATCCATTTTGAATATTTTCCCCCAAGAAATTGATGTGATAAGATATAAGTCATGGGGTTGCAATCCGAAATGAAAATGGTCATCTAGAACAAGATATAATGGCGAAATATTTGGACAGCTTGAACAGCCACCGAGGCAAGCTTTTCTACGTATGAATACTTCCCTTCCGTATCATTGATATTATGACTCAAATAATCGATCAGATGTTCTATCCCATTTTATACTTGGACCAATACCATAACAATGGTCGTATCAATCACGACCATATATAAGAAATAATCACTCTGATAATTGGCGGGATACATTAATGATTCCCAGACAAGAGTATCCTTGGCAGCATCAAAAGACGATTGTGCAACTTGGTCCCAATGGAAGGGAAACCTCTTTTTCAAGAGCTGATTAAATCCTTTAGCCATTTCATCATAGTTGGATATGAACCTCCATAGGAAGTTAGCCTTTCCTTGAAGTTTATGTATCTGAAGGAAATTTTATGGCGCAGGAAAATCAAGAATGGCCTGGACCTTCAATGGGTCGATTCAAATTCCTTATTTTGAGAGGACGAATCCAAGAAAGCTACCAGAACCAACTAAAAACACACATTTATGTGGATTGAGGCATATTTTGTAGTGTCGAAAGCATAAAAAGATGGCTCTCAAATGCATTAGGTGATCAGTCTGATTTCGCGAATGCGCAGGTAAATCATCTAGATAGGGTTGAACAATTTGCTTTATCACATTGAAAGCATAATCCATTTCTCTTTGAAATGTTTCCCCATCATTATTTAAACCAAAAGGTAGTTTCCTATATGCGAATGTGCCCTAGGGATAGATGAATGTTGTCTTATGTTGATCCTCTGGGTGGATATTGATTTGATTGTAGCCAGAAAATCCATCCATGAATGAAAATATTTCACATCCAGCACAATCGTCAATAATCTTGTCGATAAAGGGAGCAGGATAGTTGTCTTTTGGAAAAGCAAGACTGACATCCTGATAATTGACGCAGTTGGAAACCTACTCAGTTAGCGGAACAAGGTAAATGAAACCAGCACGCAAAAGTTTCTCAACTTCTTCTTTAGTGGCAGCGGACTTCTTTGGATACACAGGATGAAGGCGTTGATGCACCGACTTGACATCAGGATAGATATTAATAGTGTGTTCAACAATACTAGTATCTATGCTTGGAATTTCCTCGTAAGACCAAGCAAATACATCACAGAATTCATGAAAGAGAGAGCGATATGTTTCAAGTTCTAATGGAGAACAAGATATCCTGACATGATTATTTTATATAGCGCCAGGTTTGGTAAAAATATCGATAGAAATGGTTTCTTCAATATTTGACAAATTTCGCTCGGAATCGATTGCATTAATAAGTAAAGAACTCAAAAATAAATTTTTGATTGATGGGTGATATAGTTCACTAAGATTATTTTATTCATAATCAAGAAGATGGGAATGATGATGATAATATTCCCATGGTTCTCCTTTTAACATCATGGTTTCAAAAATATTCTCATCTGTCAAGAAAGTTGAGGAGAAAGGATCAGATGGAGTACCAAAATCTAAGGAATGATCAACCCAAACAACTAGTGACGCTGATTTCAGATTCCATGGCTAAGCCAGATAGATTGAATGTTATGCCAGCTTAATAGGGCTGGGAGGCAAAAACTCATCCAACATAACAATTTCAGAATCACCCATACTCTTCCTTAAGCCAGATGGAGTGGAAGATACCATGTAGCAGGTCTCTATATTTGCAATTTCTGTCGACGTCAGGAGTAGCGATAATGCAAAGGTTCCCATGAGAGTGGAATCCTTTAAAAGTCCTACACTAATGTTCTAAAGTGATAGTTGGGGTGTGTGAATGAACGAACACTTCCATTTATTTGTGAAGTCGAGGCAAAGAAGGATAGCTGATTGATGACTATGATAACACCTTTATGTGGAAAGGAAATCATTCTAAAATATGTGTAAACAATTACAGTCATAGAATATACCCATGGCCTTCCCGGTAGAATATTGTAGTCAAGGGTTCCATCAACGACCTCAATGTCAACATTGACTATTTTCCCCCATAGTTCAACATGCAGGTTATTAATAATACCACAAGGCTTATATGTACATCCATTGAAAGCCTTCAGTGTCGTTGATGATAGAGATAAGTGCAAGGAGCCTAATGAATTCCAACAATTTAGAGACATAATGCACGTAGATGCTCCCTCATCAATAATAGTACGATGAACAAGGTGATTTAGAACATTTACTTGTATAGAAAATTCCAATTCTGCAGATAATTGTGGCACATAGCCCATATGATTAAAGACAACGAGATTAGAATCAGTCGGAACAATTCCACCAATAGCTGACAATAAAACCTGTTTCTAGGAGGGACAATTTTGTAATACCTCAAGGGCTAACATAGCTAAAGGGGATTGAGTCAAATCTTCAGCTATATTATAATATTGAGCCGCCCTTTCTCAAGGATTATATGTCGATTTATGAACTAATCCCTTCGGTGGCTTAATCGTCAATTCAGGAATAGTAGTAGGTGGTACCGATTCCGTAGATGGATTTATGGTCAAGGTAGTAGGTTGATCAGTGGCCTGACTACCGTAATATTTATTATGCATTGACACCAAAATATATATTTAGGGTTTGGTGACAGATAGCATAAGCACTTGGGAACTAGAAGCTAGATATGTAGCAATCAGATTTGTGTGCAGATTCAGAAACAAATCTGTCAACACAGCTGATGCATGTGAAGTCTTAATCACTTCGAGAATTCAGTGCGGTGAGGAAAATCCCAAAAAAAATGTTCCTCATTACAGATTATGCATGGATAACGAGGTTTCCTATTTCTAGATGATTGATCAAATTATCTTTCCGATGGGTTAGAAGTTTTCTTTTTCTTAGATTTCCCTTTTTCTTACTTCTGGGTTGCTTGTCACTTTTTCCTTTGTCAAATGACACGACATTGATTTTAGAAGAAGGTGTGGGATCAGATGCAATAGTATGATGTGTTCTTTCAATACCAATCATATCGTCTTCGGCATGAAAGTCCTTTGATGAAGGAGGAACATTAAAATATGATTGTAGCGTGTTAGGAATTTTTTCATAGAGAGTGCCAGACTGAGTATAAATCAAGTCTAAATATTGGGCATGAGCAATGACCTGCTCTTCAGTGACGACGCCACCCTTAGTCACATCCTCAGTTATAGATGGTAATAGGGACTTAATGAACCACTCTGCAAGGAGCTGATAAGGAACAAATGTCTTAACCATGCTACGATGACGACGCCACTCATGGATATGGTCAGAAATGTGAGTAGCATTAGTCTTTTTAAAATTAGTCAAGAGTTTCGTTCCAGTTTTATATCATATGGGTAACTGGAAATGAGTCAAAAATACAGTAGCTAGGGTAGTGAAATTATCAAAAGAAGCTCTAGGTAAGTCAATGTACCATTCTGCAGCCAGACCAGTGAACTTATGCTGGAAAAGACATAGTCAAACATAATCATCATTCAGGGAGTTTGATGAACACCACAAATGATAAGCCATAACATGAGTCTATGTGTCTTCCCTATGGTTTCCATTGAACTTAGGAATATCCGAGGGTAATTTATGGAGTATCACCAGCCGCCAAGGAGCATAGTTGATAGGATCATTGGTGAGCTGATTTAAATCTGGTAACTCTAAAGTTGCAACAAACGGAAATTGTCGATTAAGGTCAGGTTGAGCATAGCCAAGGTATGATGGAATTTCGTGAGCAACAAGCCTTTGAGCACCAGCATAAGGAATCTGTTGTTGGTAACCCAGATAGGGGTTGTTTTGATAGGCAAGCACTTAAGGATTCTATTGACCAAAACCTGGATATGATGATTGTTGAAATGAAGGTTGAGGCATTTGCACCTGAGGTTGCCAAGAGGTCTGTCCACCAATGTTATAACCCAAATTAGGATAACTTGGATTCGGTTGAGGATAAGTATAATCTAGTTGTGGCTATCACATCCCATAATATGGTAAACCAGCTTGTGAATAAATGATTATAAGTAAAAGTTGTAAATTAGCCGAAGGATTTGGATTGTGTGGGCCCAATAATTGATGGTATTGAGTTGAAGGACCTGCCTGAAATGGTGGTTGTACAACATTTTGAGTCTATAACAGGTTGAACCAGGTACAAGAACTCGTGATGTGGGTGTAACAGGTTGAACCAATTGATACAAGTGTACAATCGTTTGTGGTTGGATAGGAAGATTGGGATGCCATTGAAAAACATTCATTTTGACATTAGGTTGACAAAAAAATGACGGAGTATTGTCAAAGTGGGTGACCAAAGGTTGCCCCCTAGCATGAGGCGAATAATAAGATGGAAAATATTGTTCTCCAAATGCAGGGATTCTAGTTGATATGGTACTGGATGGAATAGACCGAGAAGGACCAGCTTGATATTGCCTTGATGATTTGTATAAAGGATCAAGCCATTCAGTACTCACTATAGGTTTACCAATTAAAATACCAGACGATGACATTGGTGAAGTCCATGGGTTTGAAGATGCACAAAAGAAAATTTAGGATAAATATTTATAACCTGATGGGACCAAAGGGCCACCATGAAAATATGACTCTAGTGAAGTTGTCAACATAGACAGTGTAGCGAGAGCAGGTGCTGATGCAATTGGAATAGATGGTCCAACTGAAGATGTTGGTTCAGGCATGGTGACTTGAACAAATTTTTACCATTTTGAATCGATAAGAATTTGAATAGGAATAGGATCAACAAAAGCAGAGGATGGTGATTAAGGAGAAGACTCGTACAGGTAAAGATCCTCCCTAAAATGGGTTGGAGTTAAAGGTGTCTCGTCTTGTGGAATTTCTTCAATCGAAATTAAACCAGGTGGAAGGATTTCGACGTCAGGCCCAAAGTATATTTCAAGAGGTTGAATACGCGATATGGGAGACTCAATGGCTACAATAAACTATGGGATGAACGATACAGGAAAAAATCTTAGTCATTCGACTTTGGGATGTAGATGTTCTGGAAACAATGAGACAATATCTGGATCAACTTCCAGTTGAAAAACATCGTTTCGGGAGGTATGGTCTCATTGATTGGATGGATTGTGACCACGAGTAGCTATGAGAACTCCGTCTCGAAAATAGTAGATGAACCAATATTATTAGAAACAACTTGTGTCGACTCTGGTATATGGTAAGATGATGCTTCACCAGAGGTACTAATGGTACTGGTTTCAGTAGAGCGATTTCACCTTCGCCGCACAGAAGTAGCTTCTAGTGGTAAAGGTGGTTTCAATGCAAGTCTATGCGAACAATGGGGAAAGGGATTTTCTTCTTCCACGATGACTGATTTATTTTATGAACAAAAATAAATAAACAAATAAAAGGGTAATACTAGGCAAAATGTTTACCAAGAAACTGTGAACTGTACAATACCTCCTGGCGAACTAAGAAGTACGGTCAGGAAATCTCCCCAAATGTTGTGTTCGGTGTATCACAATTTACA
Organism: Pinus albicaulis; assembly: GCA_034641835.2. Lineage (NCBI taxonomy): Eukaryota > Viridiplantae > Streptophyta > Pinopsida > Pinales > Pinaceae > Pinus > Pinus albicaulis. The sequence continues at coordinate 261,531,966 of CM076581.1, forward strand.
AGGCGGTCGACTCGGTTCACTATGGATGGATAGCAACCTAAATTTATCCTCCCAAATATACCCGAAGGTACATGGAGGCCCAAGTCCGTATTAACGCTATCTGATGCGAAACCACACAGTGAGAGCACCCCTTTATACTTTTCGTACTATAACATCGCCTGATATACCCGAAAGTATGTGGAAAAGCTATGATATAATTACGTACATGGAGTGAGATATCACACTCAGAATGTATCACAGACAATTAATGACAGCTGTTATGTTTTACGACACCGGAACACATCTCTAGCCTAGACCTTCTAAATGTTATTGTTATGGTTGCAATGCTTTGTTTTGTAAATTGATGTAAATTTTAAGTTGATCTTGTTTATCAATTTTCCTTTCAAGTTCCACTACGATGATGTGATGGAAATTCCTAAAATGCAAACTAAAATGATAAGTAAAATTTTCACTTCTAGCTTTTTCAATGAAAGCTTTAGCTACTAAAGGGAAAGAGCAATCGGTTTTGAGAGAAAACAACAAAGAGCACAAACTAATATGCAGCTTTCCTAATTGTTCCTATGCAAAACACGCAATCCACTATATTCAAATGTAGGCTTTTCTTTTCAGTCCCCTTAATGTGAATGAAAAAATGAAACTAAATGCATCAAATCAACAAAAACAAATGCTTTCTTCTTTGAGAAACGATGAATTTAACAACAATTTATCTTTTCGGAAAAATGAAGAATGGGACTACAATTTTTCCTACAGGTAATGAAGAATTTAATGACAATTTCCTTTATGAAATAAAATGGATCTAATGCAGAAATAAAATACTTTGAATTTGATTTATCAATGACAAAGAAAAACACTTAAAGATACATTGAAAAAACTTACTTTTCAAAGGAGGAAGATTCAGGTAGATTCACTGGTCTCTATGAGGCATCAGATAGTTGAAAACATAGCAAAAAAAAGGCTGAAAGCAATGGCAATGACAAATTCAAAGGGAATTTGGGTGGCTTAGGGGGAAACACAGTCTCTAAGGGGAGACAGTGCATTGCAAAGCACCCTTGAGTGGGAGAAAGTGCTATGCAAAGCATTGTGTCTTGACCAACATTGCATTGGGCACAATAGAGAACAAAAACTTAGATTACTAACACACTTCTAATGCATTTATTATTTTCAAAAATATAATAATTGAGAGTAAATGCTACTGGGTGGATAACAGAGGCAAAGTACACCAAGGATGAAGGGTAAACTCCATATCCGAGTCGCCAATTTGTTATGCGAAATTATGGATTGCAGATAAAACATTCTTCCATAAATGTGGTGTGCATTTAGAACAACAAATTAAAGACTTTGCAACTACTTTTTCTAATAGTAAATAGACACACAGAATATATCAAGAAACTTACTTGGAGTCCAAGCGCTTCCAAGTCTCCTTCCGTTGCTCTTGTTGTAGCTTCAAATCCAAGCTAGACCACCAAAATATTTCCTGCAAGAATGAACACTAAACAGCAAAGAGACTGCAATATACAGATGGCTGTTCAAGTTATTCAGTTAAATCAATGAAACATGAATCATATATATCAGATAAGAATTCATAAAATGAAAGGCAGAAGCTTATACAAATACATATGTGGGAAAGTAAGTAGCAATAGTTATTAATGGATAGAAGGGGAGGTTACAACCAACGATTGATTTGATGTCACCATCTCGAGCATCATCCCAGCCTCATCACAATGAACATATCTCCAGCAACATATCACTCAAATCAAATCCTCAATTGAAATTCCACCATCATTTCTCTGCTCAATTTCTTTCTTCTCAAGCACTAGGATATGTGCTCAATTTATAGAACAACTAAAGGTAGTTTCAAAATCAATGACTTTCTAATAATAGGCAAGGCATGTTTCCCAGCTCATAGGTGTTCAATGGACACATGGATTTGAGGTTTGACACATATGCACTCTTCTAGAAGGCACTGGCCATGTGGAGATTTTGGAAGAATGATAATTTCGCTCCCAATTGACCAACGCACCCTTGAGTGTAGGGGAGTGCTTTGCATAGCACCCTTAAATGGAGGTAGCTGCATATGAAAAGAAGTAATTCCCTTGAGAGACTGTGTTGGTGAGCTCGTAGGTGATATAATATGTACTTCAAATCTTGGAAACCTTGCAAGTGAAGTCATGGATGATTTGTTCTTGTTCTTTGTCTTAGGGCATGTAGCAATTGAAACGATAGGGGATGATAGACACTATTCATCAGTTCTGGGGATGATGTCCAGTTTAACCAGGTCATTGGTTATGGTGCCAAAATTGACCTATAACATATGCTTCTGTCTAGACAAAGAAATCCTCATGCTTTTCCAGTCTAGGGCCACAAAACCTCAGAATTTTTTCAATGAAAGAACTGAGAGATGGAATAGTGTTCTAACTACAATAATTTCTAAGACACATAAATAAGTTATCAAAGCTCAAATTGATTGAGGCAATTTGAGCTACAACACTACTTGCCATGTATTCTTATGAATTTAATTTATGTTTGATTTAAGACTTTTGTGATCCATAATTCAGATAAATTTCATTTCATATTAATCACATCATAAAGATTTTGATGATATTTAGAACCATCTAATATGGTTCATCCTCAAGACAAATGGTATCAGAGCCCAAGTTGGAAAACTGGGCTGTTTTTGTGCTCATTGTTATGAAATTAATTTTTTTTGAAAAAAAATGTTACTGATGTTATTTTGTTTTACAGTAAAAAGGTACTGAAACTGAAAATTCAATGGCTGAAGAAGATGAACTCTATGTCGATCTGGGTGGTAGATATAATATGCCAGATCCCAATGCTCCTTTGATTGCTATGTTGCACAGGATGCAATAGGATATGGCCCAGCTAAGAAGCCAGAATGACAGGCTATCTTTAGCCAGTGAGGAGCAGGAAAAACTAACAAGAGAACTAACTTCGCGGAACAGCCAAGAAGGTGAAGGTTCTGGAAGGAGGAGGAAAGGCAGGATCAATCTCTCAGATGATTCTAAGGAAGATGACATCACTAGACACCAATCTAAACAGAAGAAGGAATTACAGGGTGAATTCCGAAAAATAAAACCTCCCTCTTATGATGGAGAGAAGGAGGAAGATGCTGAGGCATGGCTGCTAAATATGATTAAATATTTTAAGGTCTACGAGTATGAAAGAAATATGAGGGACATATTAGCTATCTACCAACTGCAAGGTAAGGCTGCCTTGTGGTGGGAGGAAACAAAAATGGTTCATGCCATTGATGAAAAAACAGTGACTTGGGAAGATTTCCAAGTCAAGTTTAAAAACCAGTATTTGAACGAACGCTATTATGATGAAAAAGAAAAAGATTTTCACGAACTCAGGTTGGGGCGACTCACCATAGATGAGTTTGTCACCGAGTTCACAAATCCGTTAATATATGTTCCTTATATTCGTGAAGAGAAAGTAAAGGTGCAAAGGTTTTTGAATTGTTTGCCTACTGTGTAGAAGGATAAAATAGAGTTCGACAATCCAAAAACCATGGACGAAGTGGTGAGGAAAGCCAAATTATGCTACCAACATTTTAAGGGAAAGAGTGAACAAGGGAAGAGCTAGACAAACAAGGGTGAATTTAAAGGAAAGAAACAGAAACCAGCTTATTTGAAGAACTTTGGTATGAATCGTCAGCGAAAGAAATTTAAAAAAACAAAGAAAAGTCAAACTGCTCAATCCCAAGTTGGTTCAAAGAAAATAGATGGGAATAATAAGAAGGAAGGAACTATTAAAATACGAGAGCCTTTGAAGTGTTGGGGTTGTGGAGAACCTCCTCTGTTGAGGGACTACCCACACCGAAATATTCAGATGGTTTTGAGAGATAGAGAAGCTACCACAATGAATGACGTAGCAAGGAATATCCCCACTATCAGTGCAGCCTTGGAGAACTGACAAGCAGAACACCAGTCTACTATGGTTGAAATGGAAGGTAAAATTTTTGATCAATCCATTACTATCTTAATTGACCTAGGTGCTTCTTTGAGTTATATTAGTCCACAAGTTGTAGAAAAATGTAAACTCAGAACATAAAAGTTTCAAAAGCCTTGGTTGTTACAGTTAGCTACCGGAACTAAAAGCAAGGTAACTCATAAGCTACCTAAAACAACTATTAAATTGAATGAATATCAGACATAGGTAGATTTAAACATTTTTCCATTAGGTTCCTATGATTTACTGATAGGAATGGACTGGTTAGAAAATAAAAAGACCATGTTAAATTGTTGGGACAAAACTCTGCACTGCATAGATGATGAAGGAAAACCATTCATACTAAAAGGGAAACCAAAACCTATTTCTGTAAATCAGATCTCAGCCCTTCAGTTAAAAAGAACTGCTATAAAGGGGTATCAAGTATATGTTGTACATGTTGAATAATTAGAACAACAACCAGAGCCAAACTTGTTAGATACCTTACCAGTGATAAGAGAATTTAAAGAAGTATTCCCGGATGAGATTCCTCATCTTCCCCCCAAGAGAGTGATCGATTTTTCAATCAATTTGGTGCCAGGGGAAACACCAGTTTCTAGAGCCCCTTACCAGATGAGCCCCCCTAAACTCATGGAGTTAAAAATGCAATTACAAGAATTGTTGGACAAAGGTTACATCAGACCGCGTGTATCTCCTTAGGAAGCCCCTGTGCTGTTCGTGAAAAAGAAGGATGGAACCTTTAGAATTTTCATTGACTATCGTCAACTGAATAAGTTGACAATCAAAAACAGGTATCCATTGCCTAGAATAGATGATATTTTTGATCAGGTGAGAGGAGCTTCAGTATTATCTAAGATTGACTTAAGGACTGGTTATCACCAACTCAGAATTGAGGAGGATATCAGTAAAACAACTTTTCGAACCAGGTATGGTCACTACGAATTTGTAGTCCTACCTTTCGGTTTGACCAATGCCCCTGCCACTTTTATGTGCTTAATGAATAGCGTCCTAATTAAATACTTAGACAAATTCGTAGTAGTATTTATAGACGACATTCTAATCTATTCAAAAAGTGAGGCAGAACATAAAGAACACCTTAGAATTGTGTTGCAGACTCTTAAGGAGAATAAGTTGTATGCCAAGTTTAGCAAATGTGAATTTTATAAGGATAAAATTCAATATTTAGGGAATATAATTTCAGAACAAGGATTGGCTGTTGACCCTGAGAAAATAAATTCCATTAGAGAGTGGCCTGTACTGACTGATGTATCAACAGTAAGATCATTTATGGGGATTGCAGGATATTACCGACAGTTTGTAGAAATATTTTCTGCAATAGCATATCCTATAACTTCACTACAGAGGAAAGGCACAAAATTTGAGTGGACTGAAAAATTCCAAAATAGCTTTAAACCACTGAAATTAAAACTTACTATAGCACCTATACTGAAGATTGCAGATCCTGATAAAGAGTTTGTAGTGTGTACAGATGCGGGTAGAGAGGGATTGGGAGGAGTTCTGTTGCAAGAGAATTCTATTATTGCGTATGATTATAGAAAACTTAAGAAACATGAACAAAATTACAATGTATATAATCTTGAGTTAGCTGCTGTAATTCATGCCTTGAAGATGTGGCGACACTATCTTCTTGGAAAAAAATTTATATTGATGACAGATCATATCAACCTCAAGTATTTCTTCACTCAAACAGATTTGAATGCTCGACAAGCCAGATGGTTGTCTTTTCTGAGTGAATTTGATGTGGAAATAAAGCATATGAAAGGGAAAGAAAACAAAATTTTGGATGCTCTAAGCAGAAATGCTTGCCAAAACATAAGTTACATTGGGAGTAGTGCCAGTTTTGACTTAGAAGGATTAGTAAAAAAGGTAGCAGATCAAGATCCCAACTATGAGAAACTGCAAATTCAGATGAGGAAAAAGGAAATAGCTGGATACACCCAAAATCATAAAGGGCTGATCTTTTATAAAAACAGATTGTATATCCCCAATGTGGATTCTTTGAAGAAATACATTCTTGATGAATATCATAAACAACCTTATTCAGGACATCCTGGATATCAGAAACTACTTATAGCCTTGAGGAAGAAATTATTTTGGCCAGGAATGAAAAAATATGTGGCCACCTACTTAGCCAGATGCATGGAATGTCAACTAGTCAAAGTTGAACATCAGCATCCAGCTAGCCTTCTAAATCCCTTACCAATTGCAGAATGGAAATGGGACACAGTTTCTATGCATTTTATAACTGAGTTACCCAGAACAATGTACTAGCATGAATCAGTGATGGTAGTGGTAGATACTGTAACAAAGTCTAAACATTTCATACCTGTGAAATATACTTTCGGAACAGCCCAAGTAGCAAATGTGTTCATGAAGGAAATTGTAAGACTACACGGGGTTCCAAAAATGATTATTTCAGATAGAGATGCTAAGTTTACAACAGCCTTCTGGAAGAGTCTGTTTGGGGGCGTGGGCACTAAATTAAATTTTAGTACTACTTATCACCCTCAGACGGATGGTCAAACTGAAAGAACAAATCAAATTCTGGAGGATATGCACCGAATGTCTGTGATGGATAAGCCAACTAAATGGGAAGACTATTTACATTTAGTCGAATTTTCTTATAATAACAGCTACCAATCCTCCATCAAAATGAGTCCATTTGAGGCACTCTATGGAAGAAAGTGCCATACTCCTTTAAGCTGGAGCCAGCCTGAAGATAAGCTAGTACTTGGGCCAGATGCTCTACAAGAAATGGAAAGGATTGTCAAACAAATACAGAGAAACATCAAGACAGCCCAAGATCGATAGAAAAGTTATGATGACAAGAAGAGAGTGCACCGAGAGTACAAAGTGGGTGACCATGTGTATCTGCGGATTAAACCCAAAAAGAGAACTCTTTATGCTGGAAGATGTGTAAAATTGGCTCCTAGATACTATGGGCCTTTTGAGGTCTTAGAAAGGGTGGGACCAGTGGCTTATAGACTGGCCTTACCCCCCCATGTTAAAGTTAATGATGTGTTTCATGTTTCATTATTAAAAAGATATGTACATGATGCTTCTCATATTGTTGATTGGAATGTGATACAGGTGGAACCAGAAGGGGAGTTCCTTCCAGAGCCACTTCAAATATTGGAGAGAGAAGAAATTGAATTGAGAAATAGAACAGTAGCTAGAGTAAAGGTGCAGTGTTAACACTTTACTGTTGAAGAGGCTACATGGGAAAGAGAAGTTGAGATGATAGAAAAATATCCATCTTTATTTTCATAATGAACGATAGTAGATAGTCTGTTAACACCAAGGATGGTGTTTGTTTTCATAGGGGAAATGTGTAACACCACTAGTTTCTATGCTTTTTAAGTTAGACATTTGAACAAAAATCCAAAGGGGAGTGGACCCCAATGTAGAATTATTGTGTGGATTTTATTTAAATATTTATTAATGAAAATAAATGGAATATTTATGTGTGCACTGTGACCAGATGAGATTGGAGATCATAAGCCTGATCCATGAGGATATGGATAAGGCTAAGACTTTCCCAACAACCTTTCAAAAAGCCTTGAAAGGAAAAATGCTAAATTAGATTAAAGAGGAAAAATATAAATTCCCCAATGAAGAGGAAAGTAATTGGGAAGAGGTGAAAAAGTTGGAAAATTAGAGAAAGCAGCTTTAAAGTACCTCATTGAGGGAAGCCTAGGCAAAAATAGGAAGAAAGCATCCTAAAAATTCTGGACGCGGAATTTGGAAATAGGCTTAGGGAAAGCATGGCTTAAGTAAGCTGTTTCAGAACAGACTGAGGTTAGTCTGTTGCTGAAGGATCTCAGCTCGGGGGTGAATTCTAGGAATAGAATAATTCTAAGGTTGGGAGGATTGGTCATAGAAACAAAGTGATATGCATACCTAACCTATAAATATCTGTTATAAGGTGTATTATGAAATCTTAAACTGGTATTGAGATTGAAAGTAAATTTGCATGTTGTAGATATTAAATTCCTTACATTTAATAGATTTTATCAGAAGAAATAATCCTCTACAAATCTGTATAGTTGTAGGAATAGATTCTATTCGGAATTATCATTCAGAATCTCTAAACCGATATTGGTTTAAATTTGAAGATATATCTTCTCCCATAGACAATGTATTTTTATAACTTTAATCTGCTTCTGTAACAACAAATTTATATGAAAAAAAAAAATTATATAGTACATTAGATTTTATATCTAAGTGAATCAGATCTGAATGTTATGAGTATAAATTATTAAATTTTGCTTCATTACTTTCCTGAAGAAAATAGTTGATATCAGGAAAATCAACTATATTTTCTATTACAGATGAAGCAGTGTAATCTAAGCTAGGAGTAAAAATATATTGAATAGCTATGAGAATACCAGAAAGAAATGTCTACTGAGAACATATGATGGTTGCTGTATTAAAATATAAGAATGTACAATTCTGCAAAATTCAATTTAAATGATATTTAGGAAACTTCCCAACTACATATAATTATCATGATGAGAATTTAGTACCTCATACAATTATATACATATCTATTTTGTATAATAAAAGACAAATTTCATAAGTAGAAACTATATATGTAGATATCATTCAAATGGTTGAAAAGTCAATAAACTGTAGAAATATTTTATACAGAAATTTGTACCTACTCTAGTTAACTCTATTTATAAAACTGATGAATACTTAAGTTAATTGGATGAAATTCTGAATTTATTGTATATGTGACTTGTAGTCTAAGTTAGATGAAATCATATTATAACTAGAACCACATTTTACATTTTAAAAGCTCTATAAGATATGTATCATACAGAAATCAACAAATATACTTGGGACAAAAAGATACACCTATAGTATATATATATTTCATGCAGAACTGTAGGGTAAATATTGTATGTTGAAAAACTGAATACATATAGATACAAAAAATGGAAAATTTTATATTTTGAATATATAGTGGGACAGAATGGATATTATTTCACTCAAAAATATGTCATGCATAAGAAAAAGAGGATAAATGATTTAGCAGAAGAAAATCTCAGAAGAAATTAGGTTAGCCGAGGAGACATATTATACTATAATCCTGGTAAATATCATGGTGAAATATATTCTAATTTAACGAAGATGAAGATGGATAAATTTAAATTATTAATCGTATAATTGTATATACATCACGAAAATAAGTACTATACTGGAAAAAAAATAATGTTATTCGAAATTTCCCTCTGAACCGGAATACAGTGATCAAAAAGAAAAAAGTTATAGAAGATAAATTAAAGATAAGTTATACTTCAGATTTTGCAGAAGAGGGTAAGTAATAAAGATACATTTCTATCAAAAGAGATTTCAAATCTGCTTCACTACATGCAGATAAAGTTGTATTCTAGAGTTATTATGCGAATAATTAAAGTAACATAAAGATTCTGTAAATATATATGATAATTAATTTTAGAGAGAGATTGTACCACTATTGAAAATCTGTGACAAATAAGCAGAAAGATAATTGCAGTAATTAAGGAAAAGTATGGTTAATTAACAATGCACTTTTCTGGGGAATATATATATATATATATATATATATATATATATATATATATATATATATATATATATATATATATATCCAATGCAACCTGGGTTTAAGAAGAGTCATGATAACAGAACAAAATGTCCGAATCTCAGTTGGATCCAAAGAAATCCATCACACATTAAATAATGATATTTAATATCGAAGTAATAATTGCTGAAACAACATAGCAATTCAGTCCCGAGAACAACCTTTGGGTTAAACCAAAAGAAGTGAAATAACTAGTACTGACCTGTAACAGGAATAAACGAGAAGTTAAACTTTTAACAATATTGAAAATTTTATACGAGGAAAAATGACGGAAGCAGAGCAAATTTGAGTTACCTATAAATCAGCAAACAACAATGAAAGAGGTTAAGTACGAAAATGATATATATATACAGTTAGGAATATATCGAATAAAAAAACTGGAGTTTTTTACCTTAGAAAAACAGAAACTTCCACGAGCACACAATACGCACGCTGTGGAAATAAGCTAACATTACTGTTATATAAGCTTATAGAAATGAAACTTCAGATTCAATGAAATCGAATTGGAAACCTAAAACAAAAATTAAATCTCTTACGTCAAATTTCTAGTGAATATCTGTAGAGATCGAACTACCAGAGTCGTTTTATTTTCCCTATCAGCCATGGAAATTTTGACCCTAAAATTCATACAACAAAACCAGTTAAGGACGAATTTGGCTTCTGTAGGATTGACATGAATTTAAGACGTTATCTCTCTGAAACAATAAATTAATTCGCTGAAATAAGAATAACTCCTCTTTAAAAATCTCTGAGAGGAGAAAAACAATAGTAGTGATAAATCTTCGAGGTAAGCAAGAACGAGAGAATTTATAAAAATTATAGCCAAGAATAAAACTACCCAAAATCTAAATATATTAAGAAATCAATCAAAAATATGAATACGAAGAGGAAAAAAACACTAGCGTCGAGCTGGAAGGGTTTACAAAAGATTTCAATACCAAAACGAAAATCCATTACTGTATCATCAGTTAAACCATCTTCAAAAGCACATCAAAACTCTTGCGTACCTAATAAATTCACCTTGGAAGATGCAGTGAAGGTCTGATGGACTTAGTTGAGGAATCTGGACTTCGGGAAGCTTAGCGGAGCTCTAGTTGATAATAATTAATGCATAAATGAAATGGTAAAGGAAACCGTAAGTCTGAAGAAACGAGTTAAATAGAAATGGTTTGAAATAAACCCTAAATTTTATTCACGTATTTTAACCCTAAACTTGTCAACAAATCATGACTGATGTTGAAACAGATCTCCATTCTTGGGATTGAAATAAGGAGCCATCAGGAAAATCCGATGAAATTCCCACATTTAATTGATGTGTACACCATTCGCGTATAAAATAATCTATGTACAGAAAAAAAAAATCGTACTTCCTCTTTTTGGAGAGGACGTATACATGCTATGGTACCAAGATATATGTAGCAACATTTAATTGCATTTAACCAAAATGGAAGACGTGAATTGCGTCCTGCAAAAATTGATATTCCTTCATAATAACCGCGATATGAAAATGTCATATCCGAATGAAATGAAGAGGTACCCTATGTAAGTTCGAGTTTGGAAAGGATAATAGTACATTTCAAAGGGTTTACAAAGCCAATGATTTGGAATAATTATTGTATTGTGTATAGATGTGCATTTTTGTGTTATTATATATATGTGTGTATTGACTAGGGTAATTACACCCAAATTATAAAATTGAAATTTCAATAGTTACAAACTATAAAAAGATATACACGTGAAGGATATGAGTAGGTATACAAATTAAATAAGATGCACTAGAGATAGGAAGGTGAGATTTTATGAGGTGTACCATCCAGTGTGTCAGAAAATTATGGTGAACTGACAATAAAAACTTCGAAACTAGAAATGAGGCCATAAGTGTTAGAAATATTTAATGGTCCTGGTTAAATTCACAACCTCAAAAAAAATGAGGTGAGACTTACAACTATAGTAGATTACTAGGCATTAAACACTCTCCTAACATGCAATGTCTCTCTAATATATATATATATATATATATATATATATATATATATATATATATATATTATACAATTATACATAGGAATTACATTGGAAAAGTGCCACCTGATTGGTATCTTTACATGATTTATACCTTTATATGTATTTTCCCTAACACCTTTGATCATAATTGCTAATTACAACTATGGTAATAGCACATTTGTTTTTCATCTTGTTCTTGTGATATATGTAACTTCACATATCAATCCTTCCTATATATAGTCTATCTAGTCCATAAATGTTCACATATGTCTAATATTACCGTCACAACTAAAGTTAAAACTTCACTATCCCTCATATATTTCCAACTAGCGACATATATACCATTAGAGATAGTTATATATATATATATATATATATATATATATATATAACTTACTTCCAGTTTTTGATCTAGGATAAATATATATATTTAACTTAATTATTTTACCCATATTTCTGTTGGGCTTAAATGTATGGAAGTCAATATTATATTGCTTAAGCCTACCTCTTTCTGTTACCTTAGAGAATCTACATACATATAAATTTTATATGTGACCCGTAAGCTAATTCACAAAGTCATACCCTAAATTTGATGAGAATTTTATTAACGTATTACCACTAATGTACACGTTAGGAGAGTGTTTAATGCCTAGTACTCTACCACAGCTATAAGTCTCACCTCATTTTTTTTGAGTTTGTGAATTTAACCAGGACCATTAAATATTTCTGAACACTTATGGCCTCGTTTCTAGTTTCGAAGTTTTTATTGTCAGTTCACCATAATGTTCTAACACACTGGATGGTACACCTCATAAAATCTCACCTTCCTATCTCTAGTGCATCTTATTTAATTTTTATACCTACTCATATCCTTCACGTGTATATATATTTATAGTTTGTAACTATTGAAATTTCAAGTTTATAATTTGGGTGCAATTACCCTAGTCAATATGCACACATATATAATAACACAAAAATGCACATCTATACGCAATACAATAATTATTCCAAATCGTTGGCTTTGTAAAACCTTTGAAATTTACTATTATCCTTTCTGAACTCAAACTTACATAGGGTACCTCTTCATTTCATTCGGATGTGAAATTTTCATATCACAGTAATTATGAAGGGATATCAGTTTTTGCAGGATGCAATTCACGTTTTTCATTTTCGTTAAATGCAATTAAACGTTGCTACCTATATCTTAGTACTATAGCATGTATACGTCCTCTCCACAAAGAGGAAGTACGATTTTTTTTTTTCTACATAGATTATTTTATATGCGAATGGTGTACACATCAATTAAATGTGGGGATTTCATTGGATTTTCCTGACTACTTGTTTCAATCCCAAGAATGTAGATCTGTTTCAACAACAATCATGATCTGTTGGCAAGTGTAGGGTTAAAATCCGTGAATAAAATTTAGGGTTTATTTCAAACCATTTCTATTTAACTCAATTCTTCAGACTTACGGTTTCCTTTACCATTTCAATTATGCATTAATTATTGTCAATCGGAACTCTGCTAAGCTTCCCAAAGTCTAGATTCCTCAACTAAGTCCATCAGACCTTCACTACGTATTCCATGGTGACTTTATCAAGTACACAAGAATTTTGATGTGCTTTTGAAGATGGTTTAACTGATGATACAGTAATGCATTTTCGTTTTGGTATTGAAATCTTTTGTAAACCCTTCCAGCTCAGTGCTGGTGTTTTTTTCCTCTTCGTATTCATATTTTTGATTGATTTCTTAATATATTTAGCTTTTGGGTAGTTTTATTCTTGGCTATAATTTTTATAAATGCTCTCATTCTTGCTTACCTCGGAGATTTATCACTACTATTGTTTTTCTCCTCTCAGATATTTTTAAAGAGGCATTATTCTTATTTCAGTGAATTAATTTATCATTTCATAGAGATAACGTCTTAAATTCATGTCAATCCTACAGAAGCCGAATTTTCCCTTAACTAGTTTTGGTGTATGCATTTTAGGGTCAAAATTTCCATGGCTGATAGGGAAAATAAAACGACTCTGGCAGTTCGATCTCTACAAATATTCACTAGAAATTTGACGTAAGAGATTTAATTTTTGTTTTAGGTTTCCAATTCCATTTCATTGAATCTGAAGTTTCATTTCTAGAAGCTTATATAACAGTAATGTTAGTTTATTTCTACAGCGTGCGTATTGTGTGGTCGTGGAAGTTTTCATTGTTCTAAGGTAACAAACTCCAGTTTTTTTATTCGATGTATTCCTATATATATATATATATATCGTTTTCGTACTTAACCTCTTTCATTGTCGTTTTCTGATTTACAGGTAACTCAAATCTGTTATGGTTCTGTCATTGTTCCTCGTATAGAATTTTCAATATCGTTAAAAGTTTAACTTCTCATTTATTCCCATTACAGGTCGGTACTGTTTATTCCACTTCTTTTGGTTTAACCCAAATATTGTTCTCGGGAATGAATTTCTATGTTGTTTCAGCAATTATTACTTCGATATTAAATATCATTATTTAATGCGTGATGGATTTCTTTGGATCCAACTGAGATTTGGACATTTTGTTCTGTTATGATGACTCTTCTTAAACCCAGGTTCCATTGGATATATATATATACATTTATATATATTTCCCAGAAAAGTGTATTGTTAATTAACCATACTGTTCCTTAATTACTGCAATTATCTTTCTACTTATTTGTCACAGATTTTCAATAGTGGTACAATCTCTCTCTAAAATTAATTATCATATATATTTACAGAATCTTTATGTTACTTTAATCATTCACAGAATAACTCTAGAATACAACTTTATCTACATGTAGTGAAGCAGATTTGATATCTCTTTTGATAGAAATGTATCTTTATTACTTACCCTCTTCTGCAAAATTTGAAGTATAAATTATCTTTAATTTATCTTCTATATTTTTTTTCTTTTTGATCACTGTATTCCAGTTCTGAGGGAAATGTTGAATAACAGTATTTTTCTTCCAGTATAGTACTTATTTTCGTGATGTATATACAATTATATGATTAATAATTTTAATTTATCCATCTTCATCTTCGTTAAATTAGAATATATTTCATCATGATATTTACCAGGATTATAGTATAATATGTCTCCTCGACTAACCTGATTTCTTCTGAGATTTTTTCCTGCTAAATCATTTATCCTCTTTTTCCTATGCATGACCTATTTCTGAGTGAGATAATATCCATTATGTCCCACTATATATTCAAAATATAAACTTTTCCATTGTTTATATCTATATATATTTAGTTTTTCAACATACAATATTTACCCTACAGTTCTGCATGAAACATATATATACTATAGGTGTATCTTTTCGTCCCAAGTATATTTGTTGATTTCTGTATGATACATATCTTATAGAGATTTTAAAATGTAAAATGTGGTTCTAGTTATAATATGATTTCATTTAACTCAGACTACAAGTCACATATACAATAACTTCAGCCAATTAACTTAAGTATTCATCAGTTTTATAAATAGAGTTAACCAGAACATATACAAATTTTTATATAAAATATTTCTACACTTTATTGACTTTCAACCATTTGAATGATATCTACATATATAGTTTCTACTTCTGAAATTTGTCTTTTCTTATACAAAATAGATATGTATATAATTGTATGAGGTACTAAATTCTCATCATGATAATTATATGTAGTTGGGAAGTTTCCTAAATATCATTTAAATTGAATTTTGCAGAATTGTACATTCTTATATTTTAATACAGCAACCATCATATGTTCTCAGTAGACATTTCTTTTTGGTATTCCCATAGCTATTCAATATATTTTTACTCCTAGCTTAGATTACACTACTTTATCTATAATAGAAAATATAGTTGATTTTCCTTATATCAACTATTTTCTTCGGGAAAGTAATGAAGCAGAATTTAATAACTTATACTCATAACATTCAGATCTGTTTCACTTAGATATAAAATCTAATGTACTATATAAATTTTTTTTCATATAAATTTGTCATATTGCATAGACAGTTATAAAAATACATTGTCTATGGGAGAAGATGTATCTTCATATTTAAACCAATATCGGTTTAGAGATTCTGAGTGATAATTCCCAATAGACTCTATTCCTACAACTATACAGATTTGTAGAGGATTATTTCATCTGATAAAATCTGTTAAATGTAAGGAATTTAATATCTACAGCATGAAAATTTACTTTCAATCTCAATACTAGTTTAAGATTTCATAATACACCTTATAACAGAAATTTATAGGTTAGGTATGCATACCACTTTGTTTATATGACCAATCCTCCCAACCTTAGAATTATTCTATCTCCAGAATTCACCCCCGAGCTGAGATCCTTCAACAACAGAGTAACTTCAGTCTGTTATGAAACAACTTACTTAAGTCACGTTTTGCCTAAGCCTGTTTCCAAATTCTGTGTCCAGAATTTTTAGGATGCTTTCTTCCTATTTTTTCCTAGGCTTCTCTCAATGAGGTACTTTAAAGCTCCTTTCTCTACTTTTCCAACTTTTTCACCTCTTCCCAATTACTTTCCTCTTCATTGGGGAATTTAGATTTTTCCTTTTTAATCTACTTTAGCATTTTTCCTTTCAAGTCTTTTTGAAAGGTTGTTGGGAAAGTCTTAGCCTTATCCATATCCTCATGGATCAGGCTTATGATCTCCAATCTCATCTGGTCATAGTGTACACATAAATATTCCATTTATTTTCATTAATAAATATTTAAATAAAATCCACACAATAATTCTCCATTGGGGTCCACTTCCCTTTGGATTTTTGTTCAATTGTCTAACTTAAAAAGCATAGAAACTAGGGGTGTTACACTAATATGGTTCATCCTCAGGACAAGGTGAAAAACAAAACTGATCCTGATGAATAAATAGTGTGGATGCACCATTACCCGACAATAACCCCTGAAAACTATCTGTTTAAAAACTAGCCATTATTAATTAGTTAGTTGTTATGGACTAATAATAAAATATTGTTTATTAATTATTTATTAAGACATTTTTATCTTAATTATTTATTAAGAATTTTTTATTAAAAGGGGTTGAATATGTTCATAAAATGATTAAATTTATTTATTATAATATGGTAATAAAAATAAGAACAAATATTTAATTAAGATTGAATTTTTTAATTTATTATAATAAAAGTTTTAAAATATTTATTAATATAAACGTAGGAACAAATAAAAGATAAAATAAAAAGAAGGACAACTAAGAATACTAAAGGCGTTAATTATTAATAAATTGTTAATAAAAATAAAAGAATTTAATAATAATTATTTATTTGAGAAGGTTTAAAAATTTTAAAATTTTATTTTTTTTTTAATTTATTTAATAAAAGTTTTAAAAAATATTGATTATTATAAATTCTATGAAAGTAAAATAAAAATATAATATAACTAAATGAAAAGAAAGACCACGAATAAAGAAAAATAAGGACAAAAAATTTTATAAAGGGTTAAGAGGCACGTAGATCCTACCTCCAAAGTTCATGTCCCATTTATCCGAGGGACTTCAAACAAAATTTCCAATGTCCTTAAAAAGAATAATATCGCCTTTTCATTCAAACCTCTTTGTACTATTAGAAATTCTCTAAGATCGGTCAAGGCCCCTATTGACCATAAAGACATGAAAGGTGTTTACCTGGTTCCTTGTTCCTGTGGTACCCCCTATATTAGGGAAACAGGTCGATTCATTAGACAAAGAATTCAATAGCACGCTACAGACATTAGGCATAATCGATCATGCACTTTAGCTCTTGTGGAACATGCGAAAAATTCGTGTCACCATGTATGCATTGAGGATTCCAAAGTCATTGCTAGGGTTGATCACTTCCACCATATGAAGCTCACGGAAGCTATTGAGATTAAGTGGCATGTTAATAACCTCAATAGGGATGATGGGTGGAAATTGAGTAAGAGCTAGACTCCAGCTCTCTTTAAGTAATTTCTCCCCACTATAAGGTTCCAGTCACATCTCTTCTTGTTTGGTTTCTTCCTTTTTTATTCTTGATTTTATTTTCCTATAATCCTCTTCTTTAATATTTTCTTTATTTGTGGCCTTTCTTTTTATTTAATTATATTATATTTTTATTTTTCTTTTCTAAGATTTATGATAATCAATATTTTTTTAAAATTTTAATTAAATAAATTTAAAACTTATAAATTTTTAAATTTTTTTAAATAAATAGTTATTATTATTAACATATTTATTAATAATTAAACCCTTTAGTATTTTTTTTTCACCTTATTTATATTTTATTTGTTCGTACATTTATATTAATAAATATTTTAAAACTTTTATTATAATAAATTAAGAAATGTTAATCTTAAAAAAATATTTATTTTTATTTTTATTACCCTATTATATTAAAAAAATTTAATCACTTTATGAACATTTTTAACTTTTTGTAATAAACATGTTTTAATAAATAATTAATAAACAATTAACTAATAACAGCTAGTTTTCAAGGATGGATTTTCCTTTTTACCTTATACTAAAGATGGATCACATTAGAAAAAATCTTTTATATGTAATTAATCCAAAATAACATTTATCTAATTTTTTTTTTAAACTAAATTTAATTAAAAACAAATTTAAAAATTATATATTATTATCAAAATATTTTTTTAGTAAACTTGTCAATCTAAAAAAATAAATATATAATATTATAATTGAAATTAAAACTAATCCTTCAAATTTAATCATTGATCAACTTGAAAATTTGATGTCATAAACAACTGACACATCAAACACTGCCATATTGACTGTCCACTGCGACGCTATTACTCCTGGAGGACAAGTGTGAGTGAAGCGCACGTCACAGTGCAGCTGTTAAATGTTGAGTGACACTCAATCAGGGAATTTCTTGTAATAGTGTTAAAGATTATAAATTTTTAGTTTAAAACAACGCTAATATTTAATAAAAAAATTAAAATATATAAAAAATGCAACCATCGGCCAATATTTAAATCGCAACGAATCCAATGTAAACATTGGAATGATGTGTTTTTATGAAGATTCGTCCACCGAGGTGCTTTTTCAGAAAAAGAAGCGACTTATTCCTTTAGAGGGGAAGACCAATATATTTAAGAGTTGTTTTTAACTGGATTTTTGGTGTTAAAGTTTGATGGAAAATTTTGAGATGAAATTTTGATTTGTGTTATTTAAATTATTAATTTTTATTGTATATTGATTTAGCATTCTGAAAAACACCTAAGTCAAGGCACTTGCAAGAATTACCCATCAAACTTATAATTATTAGAGAAATTAAAAACAAAAAACACTCCCTCAAAAAAACTTTCTAAAAAATCTCAAAAACAACTGGACAGTTAGATTGCTATTCACATTAAAATAATGTGTTACAGGAAATTCTTTTGCAAGTGCGATGAAAATAGATGCTTTGAAACCAGGCATTCACATTTTGTCTGGAGGTAAAAGAGGTGGCCCTTGCCACCAACATTCAGAAAACAGTAAAGAAAAAGCTGTTAATGGAGATCTGCCAGATTGAAGTAATCTCCGGCCAATTACTTGCTCTTCGACAGTCGCTTTTCGTACATCCTTTCCACGTTACTCCGTGCTCCATGGGAATGATGACAAATAGTTGCCTGATCGCATGAAAAGTAGGGGATTGAATTGTTGCGAATCCACGTCGGACCACGGTTAAATTGGAGCAACCCACTGTTAAACTGGAGCTTGCTCCTCGACTGCTCTGCCAAACAGATTATTGCACTGACCTCGTCCTTGGTATTTCTGAGCCAAATATCTTGCGATTTGCTTTCCACTCTGCAATAACAACCATATTTATGACTTTGTCTTCAATTTTTTTATCAAGCATAAATATCATTTTTGGACTCTGCAACAGCAATAATATTTATGATTTTGCTTTTCATTGAATTTGGCGATGATTACAGACATAGCGTTAATCATCATTTTCGAGGTTTGTATCTAGTAATCAGGATTTTTAGGGAAGTCACCTATCCCAGAACTTTTCTTGCTTAAGTGCGTTTAACTCTGGAGTTTTTCCCCAATCAAGTCCACCTAGTTTGCTACTCCATTAGCAAAACCTTAGCAAGCATTGTGCCTCATTAATTAACCATTCAAGTAGAGCTCTTTTTACTCTCTATATTTAAGGATGAGGATTTCCAATACATTATATTAAATATCATTTTTAAGATTTAACTAAGTAATTCATTTATCTATAACCATTTCGATAAGAAATAGTCTAACTCAACAACAAACTCTTCAACAACTACAACCTGTTCACTGCTAAGTCGTCTCATCTCCTAAATATGCCTTCAGCTAGAGTAAAGCGACCATATTTGCTCCCGTAAAGCGACCATATTTTGCATACAATGAGAAATGGCTTTTTTTATACTGTCCACAAATACTATTACCTTTAAATTTCAAAATTGTGGCCTTACATAAATTTAATCCCAAATGCGTCATGGAAACGCGCTGGTAAAAATTAAAGTAAATACCTGGTTTGATTTTCTTGTGGACTTGCATTTTCAATTACAAAGTTCAGATTAAAGCTTCGCAACCTGGCCAAGCTATATCCTTATTCAAATGAAAAGCTGTGGCTTCAGAATGATGCAGTCATGAAAACTACTTGCAAAATTAAATGAGATATTGAAGAACGGGTTTGATATTTGTCTTCAGCTTACATTTACAGGTTCAAAGATCAAGGTTCCCAACTGAAACGACTATATATAATAACTTGCAAAATTAAATTAAATACTGGAGAACGGGTTTGATATTTGTCGTCAGCTTACATTTACAGGTTCAAAGATCAAGGTTCCCAACTGAAACGACTATATATAATAACTGCTTTTTTAAAGCTCAAATGGAGTTGTCTACTGAGGCAGAGGAATTGTTCAGACTAAAAAAAATTTAAGAAATTTTGCAGTAGTATGGTTTGAATCATGTTTTTTTAAAGTGAAAATGGATTCAGCACAACCAAAAAAGGGCACTCAAAATATTGAAGTTTGATAACTATAACCTGAATTTACAAAAATGGGATTTTCTTAAAATATTACGGGAATTTCCATGATTTTCAGGAAAAAAAATATATATATTTTCTTAAAATATTACTGGAATTTCCATGATTTTGAGAGAAAAAAGCAGTTTAAATAGACTACTGCAAACTTAACAGCCTGTAAAAGAAAAAAAGAAAAAAAGTTTTTTATATTAAATTAACAAAACTATGCATATATGCAAAAATGTATGCTACATTGAATCCCATAACCTGTGAAGCACAAAATAATAAGTGGATAAAAATGCAACCTTGTCTCACAACGATCACCCACATCCATACAAAATAGATATTCTGTGTTCGGAAGGAAGATAGCAGGCAAAAAACTAGCCAATATGAAAATCGAGAGGACCATCAATATGATATAAGCATAAATAACGAAAGAGAAATCGGACAACAAAAACATATGCCCACCTAGAGGCGAAAAAAAGGGATCCCAGAAGCAAAAAAGTTGTTAGGGCATGGGCATAAAGAAAGAGTCCAACTGGATAGTGTCTCGAAAATGCTAAATGTGAATGAGTCCGAAAGGTACTGCCAGACCTTGTTTGGAGAGCTTGTTCGCACCCATATTAGCTTCCCTGAAAATGTGCTGGAGAGATGGGAAGTTCATAAGCCGACGGAGATAGTGAACCCTGTTGATCCAGTTGAGTAGTCCTGGAGGCTGAAAATTAGAGTGGCCATTGATCCCATCAATGGCGGTTTTGGCATCACCATATATGAACAAAAATTGAAGTTGTAAGTTATAAGCAATCCAGAGTAAACTCTAGACAGCAAGTAGTTCCGCTTTGTGTTTCTTCCAAGACCACTGTTCCAGAAAATGTAAAAATGTTCTCCCTTATCCAATTTAATCCATGCACCACACCCACAAGTCCCTTTTTGTTCAGCTCCATAAAAGTAGCCAGTTGGGAGACTCACCAGGTGTGGACAAAGTCAGTAGGAGAGGTCTGTGGAAGGACTAGGACGTGTGTCTTGTGTGTTCAACCATGCACGATCGAGAGATATATCCTGTGCAGGGCCATATGAATTCCTTAAAAAACGAGCTTATTCCTCGCCAACCAGACCTCCCAAAAGAGGAAGAAGGGAAGGGAGTTGTACTTCTGGTCCTTTAGTGACCAACTGTGTATGCATTGTACTAAAATTCCCAAGGGCTTCCAACTGTTATCTTGCAAGAAATTAGAAAACAAAGACCATATATCTAGTACGACACAATAGTGTAAAAAGAGATGGGAAACAGATTCAACTTCCTTCTTACAAAAAAGGCAGATGCCCGGACCCTGCCACCTCCTCTTAGCCAAATTATCCTAGGTGAGTATCCATTTCTCTAGGAAAGCCAAGTGAATAGGATGATCTTCAAAGGGATTTTACGTTTCCAGAAGGTAATAAAGAAAGGTTGAGCATCACACAATGGGGAGGAGGAGATAAGACTATTATAATGCTCCGACAAATCAATGGCACCCTTTTTTAACCGACCCACCCGAATAATTTGATCCCCAGAGGGGTTGAGACATAGGCCTACTTGTTTCAAAGCATCTCACCTGCTTCCACATCTCTTTTGCAGGTCCCAATAATCCGAGTTGTAGAACATCCTTCCATACTGGGCACCCCTGTTGCTAATGCTAGATAATTTGTGAGAGGGAAAAAATCCCTTTTTGCACAAGGGAATGTCTTAGTTGATGGGGCAAGTAGAAATAAAGGGAGGGTCCCATGATACCATCCAATCCCAACATAATATTCTGGCCATTTCCGAATTCCCATAAAAGTCTGAAGGAGAGAAGAAATACACCTAAAGCTTAGGCATATAAGTGAGCTACCTTGTGTGTTTTGGAGTCCCTATCTAAAGAAAACCTGCGAATTACAATGAAGATGGTATTTACCCCTGAATAGTGAGGGCCATACTCCATCACCTATGAGTGCCCGCCATAATGATTTGGCAAGAAGTGAATGTGAAAAGGTCTGGATCTCCAGAAGCCCTTGCCCTAGACTCTTAGGAAGAGTGATCAGTTTGAGGTGGTAGAGGTGAAATTTAGTTGGGCCCATATCCCCGGACCAAATGAACCTCACAATGATATTCCAGATGTGAGATATGATGTAGGACAAGATATGGAACATATGTGCCCAGTGAACAACAGACTGTTAAAGCACTTCCTACGTGAAGATGAACCGTCCACCGAGGGAGAGCCACCTAACTTGTACATAGTGCTCTTTAATTTTCTTAGGAGTTTCTTAAAATCCCAAAGCTTTTGAAACTTCAAATTATAGTGAAACTTGTGATATTACTTAGCGAATGACGTTACATAAAAAATAATAAAACTTTGTTTTCTATATGTTGCTCTGAGAAATTTGCAGCAATATGAAATCCTAAGTGTTGACCCTCAATGTCTTAAAAAAACGTGAGAACTTAATTCCACATTCATTTCAAATTTATGTAATGGACTCGAGAGCCATATTCATTTTAGATTTTATTTAATGAGAAGTATTTTCTCTCATATGAGGATGTTATTATTATTTTCAAAATCTCGGGAAATTTTAGGGGCTAATATTCTATGTTTTTTCTATAAAGAATTGCCAATAAATTTTATAATATAAAATTATTTTACCTTAAAAATAGGCAATATTATATATTGTCTAATATAAAATAATTAGAAATCTAAACATTTTTATGTTGGAGGCATTTTCTTTATGAGATTGGGTGGGCAAACACTGTTCACCCCACCCAATCAGAAAGTTTCCTTATTGCCCTTCTAGCCAATTATATGTCGACATGTCCAGAGAGAATATTATTGGGTGAGTTTAAGTCGTCATGGTCGCCCTCGATTTCTCCACCGTCTTGGTGATTATTGCACTGGACGTCTGTCTTAGGTTGATTTTTATTGCTCAGGCAACCATTGACAACCTTTGCCACTTCCTTCCAGTGCTTCTGCTTAAGATTCTCGTGTGCTCTCCAAGAGGGTGTTTCGAATCTCAACCCCCAAGTTAAAACACCCTCTTTTGGGCTCTTCCTATGATGCCACCCCTCTGCATTTCTAATGCCATTCCATTCCTCCTCAGAAAAATTCTCCAGTGCCCTCTCAAATGAAGCCAACAAGTTAGGATCAAACGGAGGGCTGTTGGGTTCCTTAATAAGGTCAAGAGAAAGCTTAAGTCTTGAATCCAGTCTCATGCTTGCTACAAATTTCAACTCTGTCATGGAACCATGAGAACCAAGTCTCCTCATTCTCTGTTTCGAGCGCATATAACCAACATGAAAACCCACATTCTCACGACTATTACATTTATTGAAAGCGATTTCTCCTAGAATATTGGTGAGACCCAATCCACTTTTGACCTTACCAGGTGTTGAAATTTGTTTGGGCCTTGCATTCCCTTTCCAAAAACACTTATTTTCACTCACCATATCTGAAACCCAAGCATCAATTTCTTCAACAGTATGGTAAAGGCTCCCCTGTTTCTCCAAACATTTTTTTGCAGGGGACTCTTCGAGCCCAGCCACGAGCTCCCAAGTATTAATGGTAGTAATTGGTTGGTCCTTTGTACTGCTAACCATTGCATTTTATTCCTCTATAAATTTTTTCTCTACCCAGTTATTACCATCAAACCCCTTCAGGGGCTCAGAGTCGGAACTCTTTCCTTGACTTGAACTTTCATTCCCGTCGTCTTGATTTTTATTTTCTATTCTGGCTTTACATTTGGGCTCTACTCGAGGAGAGGAGTTCACTCTCAGAATTCCATAGGTGCTAGAAGTCAGAGCTACCATACGATTAGAAGCAGAGGCAGAAATAGAAATTCTTCGCTGACGATGATTCTTCCTCAATTTCTTCTTCGACAGCTTGCCTGCCACACATCCCATTCGGATCTGGTTTTCTTCACCTACTATTTTAAAAAAAACTTATTTCTTCTTATTTTTATTCCGCAATTATTCAATCCTTACCCGATACTTCATCCACATTAACTTCAACAAATTCGAACACAATCCCATCAAATAAAAAATAAGTTTGTTGATTCCATCACAATAATGAAAAATCTTCTACAAGTGAAATATAAAGAAGGTAAATTTATTAATTTATTTCTAGTTTGTTGGTGTGGTCTTGCATCATGTTCACTGCAACAAATGCTACGAGAATATCAATAGCGTCCGCAAAATTTTTCCAAGCCATTTTCTTGAGTTCCCGTCTACTGCCCTTCTACTGTATGCCCTGCCCTTCGGATCTTCTCCACCATTAGCAAAACCCTTTTAATTTTGAGCAATGGTGGGTGGGCAGGATTTGAGATTTAATTGCCTGAAAACAAGAAAGACGAGATTTCTTTATTTCCTTGTTCTGGTTCTTAGTTTTTAAATGGTTTATGAATTCGCCCTTTCAACGGATCAAGTTTGTTAGTCATCAATAATTTTTGCATTTCTTATGACTAAATGATTATCCCAAGATTTCTAGAAACAAAGTTCATAGACATCGTGAGTTCTAGAAATCTCACTGCCTTCATTATCCTTAAGATAGTTTTTCACTATTTCATCATTTCGTCCTATCTAGCTTTGCCTACCAGTCTCAAAATACCCATTAAGAGCCCATGTCATCCATTTTATCTATATCTTTTCACCTTTGACCCAAATCCCCTACTTTTGTTTCACCTAAAAACCCCTCTGCTACCTAAGCTCACCGATCAATCAACTTGTTGTGTCCCCCAAACTACTCCTAAACACTGATAGTCTCAAACTATCTCCGTAGACTCTTTAATAAATCAAGAACATTGGGTTTTAGGTCTTCAATACATTAGTTTAATCATGAAAATTGTCTCACACTTGATAAATCCCAAGTTCTAAGTTTCAGTCCAAAAGCCAAGTCCCAGAAAGCCTCCACTAGGGCAGCTAGAGTTTCACAAAGCCATAGGGTGGATTTGGTGCCCTACAAACTCTGTTTTTCCTATATGAAGAAACTTAATTCAAAGAAGGAAAGGACTGGTGATCTTGACATTAAACTCATCAAAGAGATCATTCAAAAAGGTATTTAGCCTGAATCACAAGTTTTGTAGGGGGACAGCTGTCCCTTGCTTACATTTCTGGAAAAGATTCAAAAGGCTATCAACCTAGCAAGAGGTAAAGTAATGAGAGGCACCATCACAAGAAAAACACTCACAACCAAGAAGAAAGCAGCAAGGTATGGGTTTGATGGGAATCAGGATTTATGACTGTTTTGATCAAGAAATGAAGCAATACTAGGGTTAAAAAGGCAAAGGACACCTCAACCCCTTCAAATGATCATTGAAGACCTTTTAGACATAAGTAATGATTTCGATAAGTTTTCCTTTGAGAACCTAGAACACAACATTGTTTTATTTTTCTAACCATCCCTAAAACTCAGAAGTTTGTGAAGATGGACAAAGGTGGTCAAAATAGTGACAAAGAAGCCTCCTTCATCACAACAGATGGTTTCAAAGGGTTTTCAAACTACCTTCTAGGGTTTGGCAGACAAGCACTAACTCCACTTCATCAAAAGGAAAAATTAGAGGTTTTAAAGAAGATCAAGAAGGGCAGACATGAAAATAAATACTCCACTACACCAAAGGTAGAAAAATGATGAAGAGCATTAGCCAAAAGAAGCAAGAAATGTCAGTTCAAGGGCCTTTTTTCTAAAGAACATTTAGAGGCATATTCAAGTGACCTGAGAAACAGATATACCCCTGGTTTTCAGCAGAGTAGTGGAACTCCCAACAAGGGCCTCCTTATCACATGACTATTCTACAAAAGATAGATTTAAAGATAAAGGCATGGCAGAATATCAATCACAAGGAGAAATTTGCAAAAATGATAATTTTGCTGTGTATAGGTGTTAAAAATCATAAAACAGGTTTATTTTCCAAATATAGGTGAGAGGCATAGTCTTGGCTTCTTTAGCAAAGTTATCAATTTGAAAAGAAACTTAAGAGGCCTCCAGCAGTGAAAAGAACAAAGTTACTGTCGAAATACCACCTACAAGACCAAAAACAGTAAAAAGGCATAGTGAGAAAAAGTGAGGAGAAATGAACCTTATAAAGTGGCTTTTTACTTTTGATTTTTATCAAAGGGTATAAAGCAACCACAACAAGCATCTCCCCGCTCCATTTGGTAATTTGCAAAACATAGTCGAGGGTTTCGAAATTTCCAAAAAACCTAACAGAGGTTCGGGCAGAAAAATCTTGCACTACGCTCCTGTAGAGTCGCGTTGCATTTCTGAAGCCACTACCTGTGCATTTTTTCACTATGCGCTACATGCCTGTAGAACGACGTTGCGCTCCTGCTGTTTGCCCGACAAAACCCAACACCTTTCACTATGCATTGTGCACCCGACACCATGCTGCACTCCTACCTCCACGTGTAGCCTCTGCACGGAAACTCGTTCAGGGCCGCCCAACATAAGTTGTGCTGCGCTCCTACCTCCACGTGTAGCCTCCGCATGAAAACCTGTTCAGGGCCGCCCGACAAAAGCTGTGCTATGCTCCTGCCTCCATGTGCAGCCTCTGCACGAAAACCTGTTCAGGGCCGCTCGATAGAAGCTGTGTTGCGCTCCTGCAATAGCGTGCAGCCTTTGCTCGAATCTTTTTTCAGCAGGTGACCCGAGCTACCTAGGCACATTCAAGAGCTGCGTGCAGAAGTTGTGCTACGCTCCTACCACAACGTGCAACCTTTGCCCGAATCTTCGTTTAGGAGGTGACCCGAGCTACCCATGCACATTTAGGAGCTGTGTGCAGAAGTTGTGTTGCACTCCTGCCAAAGCATGCAACCTTTGCCCAAATCTTCATTCAGAAGGTGACCCAAGCTTCCCAGGCACGTTTTTTGAGCTAGTTTTTTCTATTGAGGAAGCATTTAGAGAGGTCTTTTGAAACTTTCCTTCATGTTCATGTTTTTTTAAAGATAAGGTCACAAAGAAAATTGAAAGTTGGTTTAGAGAAGGTAGTTAAATCCTAAAGAAAACAAATGAACAGGAGTTAAAAATGCAATTACAAGAATTGTTGGACAAAGGTTACATCAGACCGAGTGTATCTCCTTAGGGAGCCCCGGTGCTGTTCGTGAAAAAGAAGGATGGAACCTTCAGAATGTGCATTGACTATCGTCAACTGAATAAGTTGACAATCAAAAACAGGTATCCATTGCCTAGAATAGCTGATCTTTTTGATCAGGTGAGAGGAGCTTCAGTATTATCTAAGATTGACTTAAGGACTAGTTATCTCCAACTCAGAATTAAGGAGGAGGATATCAGTAAAACGGCTTTTCCAACCAGGTATGGTCACTATGAATTTGTAGTCCTACCTTTCGATTCGACCAATGCCCCTGCCACTTTTATGTGCTTAATGAATAACTTCCTAAATATATACTTAGACAAATTCGTACTAATATTTATAGACGACATTCTAATATATTCAAAAAGTGAGGTAGAACATAAAGGACACCTTAGAATTGTGTTGCAGACTCTTAAGGAGGATCAGTTGTATGCCAAGTTTAGCAAATCTGAATTTTATAAGGATAAAATTCAATATTTAGGGCATATAATTTCAGAACAAGGATTGGCTGTTGACCCTGAGAAAATAAAGTCCATTAGAGAGTGGCCTGTACCAACTGATGTATCAACAGTAAGATCATTTATGGGGATTGTAGGATATTACTGATGGTTTGTAGAAAGATTTTCTGCAATAGCATATCCTATAACCTCACTACAAAGGAAAGGCACAAAATTTGAGTGGACTGAAAAATGCCAAAATAGCTTTGAACCACTGAAATTAAAACTTACTATAGCACCTATACTGAAGATTGCAGATCCTAATAAAGAGTTTGTAGTGTGTACGGATGCATGTAGAGAGGGATTGGGAGGATTTCCGTTGCAAGAGAATTCTGTTATAGTGTATGAATATAGAAAACTTAAGAAACATGAAAAAAATTACAGTGTATATAATCTTGAGTTAGTTGCTGTAATTCATGCCTTGAAGATGTGGCGACACTATCTTCTTGGAAAAAATTTTATATTGACGACAGATCATATCAGCCTCAAGTATTTCTTCACTCAAACAGTTTTGAAAGCTCGACAAGCCAGATGGCTGTCTTTTCTGAGTAAATCTGATGTGGAAATAATGCATATCAAAGGGAAATAAAACAAAATTTTGGATGCTCTAAGCAGAAATGCTTGCCCAAACATAAGTTACATTGGGAGTAGTGCCAGTTTTGACTTAGAAGGATTAGTAAAAAATGTAGCAGATCAAGATCCCAACTATGAGAAACTGCAAATTCAGATGACGAAAAAGGAAATGGCTGGATAAACCCAAAATCAGAAAGGGATGATATTTTATAAAAACATATTGTATATCCCCAATGTGGATTCTTTGAAGAAAGACATTCTTGATGAATATCATAAACAACCTTATTGAGGACATCCTGGATATCAGAAACTACTTATAGCGTTGAGGAAGAAATTATTTTGGCCAGGAATGAAAAAAGATGTGGCCACATACTTAGCCAGATGCATGGAATGTCAACTAGTCAAAGTCGAACATCAGCATCCAGCTAACCTTCTAAATCCCTTACCAATTGCAGAATGGAAATGGGACATGGTTTCTATGGATTTTATAACTGGGTTACCCAGAACAAAGTACCTGCATGACTCAGTGATGGTAGTGGTAGATACCTTAACAAAGGATGCATATTTCATACCTGTGAAATCTACTTTCAGAACAGACCAAGTAGCAAATGTGTTCATGAAGGAAATTGTAAGACTACATGGGGTTCCAAAAATGATTATTTCAGATAGAGACGCTAAGTTCATAGCAGCCTTCTGGAAGAGTCTGTTTGGGGGCATGGGCACTAAATTAAATTTTAGTACTGCTTATCACCCTCAGACGGATGGTCAAACTGAAAGAACAAATCAAATTCTGGAGGATATGCACCGAATGTATGTGATGGATAAGCCAACTAAATGGGAAGACTATTTACATTTAGTTGAATTTTCTTATAATAACAGCTACCAATCCTTCATCAAAATGATTCCATCTGAGGCACTCTATGGAAGAAAGTGCCATACTCCTTTAAGCTGGAGCCAGCCTGAAGATAAGCTAGTACTTGGGCCAGATGCTCTACAAGAAATGGAAAGGATTGTCAAACAAATACAGAGAAACATCAAGATAACCCAAGGTCGACAGAAAAGTTATGCGGACAAGAAGAGAGTACACCGAGAGTACAAAGTGGGTGACCATGTGTATCTGCGGAGTAAACCCAAAAAGAGCACTCTTTATGTTGGAAGCTGTGTAAAATTGGCTCCTAGATACTGTGGGCCTTTTGAGGTCTTAGAAAGGGTGGGACCGGTGGCTTATAGACTAGCCTTACCCCCCCCATGTTAAAGTTCATGATGTGTTTCATGTTTCATTATTAAAAATATATGTACATGATGCTTCTCATATTATTGATTGGAATGTGATACAGGTGGAACCAGAAGGGGAGTTCCTTCCAGAGCCACTTCAAATATTGGAGCGGGAAGAAATTGAATTGAGAAATAGAATAGTAGCCAAAGTAAAGGTGCAGTGGAAACACTTTACTGCTGAAGAGGCTACATGGGAAAGAGAAGCTAAGATGATAGAAAAATATCCATCTTTATTTTCATAATGAACAATAGTAGATAGTCTGTTAACACTGAGGACGGTGTTGGTTTCTGAGGGGAAATATGTAACACCACTAGTTTCTATGATTTTTAAGTTAGACATTTCAACAAAAATCCAAAGGGAAGTGGACCCCAATGGAGAATTATTGTGTGGATTTTATTTAAATATTTATTAATTAAAATAAATGGAATATTTATGTGTGCACTGTGACCAGATGAGATTGGAGATCATAAGCCTGATCCATGAGGATATGGATAAGGCTAAGACTTTCCCAACAACCTTTCAAAAAGCCTTGAAAGGAAAAATGCTAAATTAGATTAAAGAGGAAAAATATAAATTCCCCAATGAAGAGGAAAGTAATTGGGAAGAGGTGAAAAGGCTGGAAAAGTAGAGAAAATAGCTTTAAAGTACGTCATTGAGGGAAGCCTAGGCAAAAATAGGAAGAAATCATCCTAAAAATTATGGACGCGGAATTTGGAAATAGGATTAGGGAAAGCATGGCTTAAGTAAACTGTTTCAGAACAGACTGAGGTTAGTCTGTTGCTGAAGGATCTCAGCTCAGGGGTGAATTCTGGGGATAGAAGAATTCTAAGGTTGGGAGGATTGGTCATAGAAACAAAGTGGTATGCATACCTAACCCATAAATTTCTGTTATAAGGTGTATTATGAAATCTTAAACTAGTATTGAGATTGAAAGTAAATTTTCATGTTGTAGATATTAAATTCCTTACATTTAACAGATTTTATCAGAAGAAATAATCCTCTACAAATCTGTATAGTTGTATGAATAGATTCTATTGGGAATTATCACTCAGAATCTCTAAACCGATATTGGTTTAAATTTAAAAATATATCTTCTCCCATAGACAATGTATTTTTATGACTTTAATCTGCTTCTGTAACAACAAATTTATATGAAAAAAAAATTATATAGTACATTAGATTTTATATCTAAGTGAATCAGATCTGAATGTTATGAGTATAAATTATTAAATTCTACTTCATTACTTTCCCGAAGAGAATAGTTGACATCAGGAAAATCAACTATATTTTCTATTACAAATGAAATAGTGTAATCTAAGTTAGGAGTACAAATATATTGAATAGCTATGAGAATACCAGAAAGAAATGTTTACCGAGAACATATGATGGTTGCTGTATTAAAATATAGGAATGTACAATTCTGCAAAATTCAATTTAAATGATATTTAGGAAACTTCCCAACTACATATAATTATCATGATGAGAATTTAGTATCTCATACAATTATATACATATCTATTTTGTATATGAAAAGACAAATTTCAGAAGTAGAAACTATATATGTAGATATCATTCAAATGGTTGAAAAGTCAATAAACTATAGAAATATTTTATACAGAAATTTGTACTTGTGCTGGTTAACTCTATTTATAAAACTGATGAATACTTAAGTTAATTGGATGAAATTATGAAGTTATTGTATATGTGACTTGTAGTCTAAGTTAGATGAAATCATATTATAACTAGAACCAGATTTTACATTTTAAAATCTCTATAAGATATGTATCATACAAAAATCAACAAATGTACTTGGGACAAAAATATACACCTATAGTATATATATACTTCATGCAGAACTGTAGGGTAAATATTGTATGTTGAAAAACTGAATACATATAGATACAAAAAGTGGAAATGTTTATATTTTGAATATAGTGGGATAGAATGGATATTATTTCACTTAGAAGTACGTCATGCATAAGAAAAAGAGGATAAATGATTTAGCAGAAGAAATCAGGTTAGCCGGGGAGACATATTATACTATAATCCTGTTAAATATCATGGTCAAATATATTCTAATTTAACGAAGATGAAGATGGATAAATTAAAATTATTAATCATATAGTTGTATATACATCACGAAAATAAGTACTATACTAGAAGAAAAATAATGTTATTCGACATTTCCCTCTGAACCGGAATACGGTGATCAAAAAGAAAAAAGCTATAGAAGATAAATTAAAGATAAGTTATACTTCAGATTTTGCAGAAGAGGGTAAGTAATAAAGATACATTTCCATCAAAAGAGATTTCAAATCTGCTTCACTACATGTACATAAAGTTGTATTCTAGAGTTATTCTGTGAATAATTAAAGTAACATAAAGATTCTGTAAATATATATGATAATCAATTTTAGAGAGAGATTGTACCACTATTGAAAATCTGTGACAAAAAAGCAGAAAGATAATTGCAGTAATTAAGGAAAAGTATGGTTAATTAACAATACACTTTTGGAATATATATATATATATATATATATATATATATATATATATATATATATATCCAATGTAACCTGGGTTTAAGAAGAGTCATCATAACAAAACAAAATGTCTGAATCTCAGTTGGATCCAAAGAAATCCATCACACATTAAATAATGATATTTAATATCGAAGTAATAATTTCTGAAACAACATAGCAATTCAGTCCCGAGAACAATCTTTGGGTTAAACCAGAAGAAGTGAAATAACCAGTACTGACCTGTAACAGGAATAAACGGGAAGTTAAACTTTTAACGATATTGAAAATTCTATACGAGGAACAATGACGGAACCAGAACAAATTTGAGTTACCTGTAAATCAAAAAACAACAATGAAAGAGGTTAAGCACGAAAACAATATATATATACAGTTAGGAATATATCGAATAAACAAACTGGATTTTGTTACCTTAGAATAACGGAAACTTCCACGAGCACACAATATGCACGTTGTGAAAATAAACTAACATTACTATTATATAAGCTTATAGAAATTAAACTTTAGATTCAATGAAATCGAATTGGAAACCTAAAACGAAAATTAAATCTCTTACGTCAAATTTCTAGTGAATATCTATAGAGATCGAACTGCCAAAGTCATTTTATTTTCCCTATCAGCCATGGAAATTTTGACCCTAAAATTCATACACCAAAACCAGTTAAGGGCGAATTCAGATTCTATAGGATTGACGTGAATTTAAGACGTTATCTCTCTGAAACGATAAATTAATTCGCTGAAATAAGAAAAACGCCTCTTTAAAAATATCTGAGAGGAGAAAAACAATAGTAGTGATAAAGCTTCGAGGTAAGCAAGAACAAGCGAATTTATAAAAATTATAGCCAAGAATAAAACTACCCGAAAGCTAAATATATTAAGAAATCAATGAAAAATATGAATACGAAGAGGAGAAAAACACCAGCGTCGAGCTAGAAGGGTTTACAAAATATTTCAATACCAAAATGAAAATCCATTACTGTATCATCAGTTAAACCATCTTCAAAAGCACATCAAAACTCTTGCGTACCTGATAAAGTCGCCATGGAAGATGCAGTGAAGGTTTGATGGACTTAGTTGAGGAATCTGGACATCGGGAAGCTTAGCAGAGCTCTAATTGACAATTATTAATTCAGAAATGAAATGGTAAAGGAAACCGTAAGTCTGAAGAAACGAGTTAAATAGAAATGGTTTGAAATAAACCCTAAATTTTATTCACGTATTTTAACCCTACACTTGTCAACAGATCATGACTGATGTTGAAACAGATCTCCATTCTTGGGATTGAAACAAGGAGCCGTTAGGAAAATCGATGAAATCCCCACATTTAATTGATGTGCACACCATTCGCATATAAAATAATCTATGTACAGAAAAAAAAAATCGTACTTTGTTGAAAATGCAACAAGATGATCGAGCTTAGTGAAATGAAGTTGCATTCACTAAGTGGGCCCGCAGGTTATTTTTGGCGCAAAGTCTATTTTTAGACTATGTCTATTTTTAGACATATGGAGCATGGTCTAGGAGTTGCAGTATGCTATTCTTGGATGATTGGTCGAGTTGGTAAAAATATATGGACCTCTATTTTTAGACATACAGGTCGAAGTCTATTTTTAGATTACCTGTCTAAAAATAGGTCAGTCAAATATTATTATCCCTTAATAATATTTTGACTCTAAACTTCAGTTTATTCTCTTACAACACTTCAGTTGGAGCTACGGATGTGACTCATGCATCTGACAGAAGGAATTACGCTATTTGCGACCATATTTGCTCCCGTAAAGCGACCATATTTTGCTCCCGTAAAGCGACCATATTTTGCATACAACGAGAAATGGCTTTTTTTTATACTGTCCACAAATACTATTACCTTTAAATTTCAAAATTGTGGCCTTACATAAATTTAATCCCAAATGCGTCATGGAAACGCGCTGGTAAAAATTAAAGTAAATACCTCGTTTGATTTTCTTGTGGACTTGCATTTTCAATTACAAAGTTTAGATTAAAGCTTCGCAACCTGGCCAAGCTATATCCGTATTCAAATGAAAATCTGTGGCTTCAGAACGATCCAGTCATGAAAACTACTTGCAAAATTAAATTAGATACTGAAAAACGGGTTTGATATTTGTCGTCAGCTTACATTTACAGGTTCAAAGATCAAGGTTCCCAAGTGAAACGACTATGTATAATAACTTGCAAAATTAAATTAAATACTGGAGAACTGGTTTGATATTTGTCGTCAGCTTACATTTACAGGTTCAAAGATCAAGGTTCCCAACTGAAACGACTATATATAATAACTGCTTTTTTTAAGCTCAAACGGAGTTGTCCCCTGAGGCTGAGGCATAGGAATTGTTGAGACTAAAAAAAAATTAAGAAATTTTGCAGTAGTATGGTTTGAATCATGTATTTTAAAGTGAAAATGGATTCAGAACCACCAAAAAAGGCACCCAAAATATTGAAGTTTGATAACTATAACCTGAATTTACAAAAATCGGATTTTCTTAAAATATTACGAGAATTTCCATGATTTTCAGGAAAAAGAATATATACATTTTCTTAAAATATTACTGGAATTTCCATGATTTTGAGGGAAAAAAGCAGTCTAAATAAACTACTGCAAACTTAACAGCCTGTAAAAGAGAAAAAAAAAATTTATATTAAATTAATAAAACTATGCATATATGCAAAAATGTATGCTACATTGAATCCCATAACCTGTGAAGCACAAAATAATAAGTGGATAAAAATGCAACCTTGTCTCACAACGATCACCCACATCCATACAAAATAGATATTCTGTGTTCGGAAGGAAGATAGCAGGCAAAAAACTAGCCAATATGAAAATCAAGAGGACCATCAACATGATATAAGCATAAATAACGAAAGAGAAATCATACAACAAAAACATATGCCCACCTAGATGCGAAAAAAAGGGATCCCAGAAGAAAAAAAGCTGTTAGGGCATGGGCACAAAGAAAGAGTCCAACTGGATAGTGTCTCGAAAATGCTAAATGTGAATGAGTCTGAAAGGTACTGCCAGACCTTGTTTGGAGAGCTTGTTCGCACCCATATTAGCTTCCCTGAAAATGTGCTGGAGAGATGGGAAGTTCATAAGCCGACGGAGATAGTGAACCCTGTTGATCCAGCTGAGTAGTCTTGGAGGCTGAAAATTAGAGTGGCCATTGATCCCATCAATGGCGGTTTTGGCATCACCATATATGAACAAAAATTGAAGTTGTAAGTTATAATAAATCCAAAGTAAACTCTAGAGAGCAAGTAGTTCCGCTTTGTGTTTCTTCCAAGACCACTGTTCTAGAAAATGTAGAAATGTTCCTCCTTATCCAATTTAATCCATGCACCACACCCACAAGTCCCTTTTTGTTCAGCTCCATAAAAGTAGCCTGTTGGGAGACTCACCAGGTGTGGACAAAGTCAGTAGGAGAGGTCTGTGGAAGGACTAGGACGTGTGTCTTGTGTGTTCAACCATGCACGATCGAGAGATATATCCTGTGAAGGGCCATATGAATTCCTTAAAAAATGAGCTTATTCCTCGCCAACCAGACCTCCCAAAAGAGGAAGAAGGGAAGGGAGTTGTACTTCTGGTCCTTTAGTGACCAACTGTGTATGCATTGTACTAAAATTCCCAAGGGCTTTCAACTGTTATCTTGCAAGAAATTAGAAAACAAAGACCATATATCTAGTACGACACAATAGTGTAAAAAGAGATGGGAAACGGATTCAACTTCCTTCTTACAAAAAAGGCAGATGCCCGGACCCTGCCACCTCCTCTTAGCCAAATTATCCTAGTGAGCATCCATTTCTCCAGGAAAGCCAAGTGAATAGGATGATCTTCAAGGGGATTTTACGTTTCCAGAAGGTAATAAAGAAAGGTTGAGCATCACACAATGGGGAGGAGGAGATAAGACTATTATAATGCTCCGACAAATCAATGACACCCTTTTTTAACCGACCCACCCAAATAATTTGATCCCCAGAGGGGTTGAGACATAGGCCTGCTTGTTTCAAAGCATCTCACCTGCTTCCACATCTCTTTTGCAGGTCCCAATAATCCGAGTTGTAGAACATCCTTCCATACTGGGCACCCTTGTTGCTAATGCGAGATAATTTGTGACAGGGAAAAAATCCCTTTTTGCACAAGGGAATGTCTTAGTTGATGGGGCAAGTAGAAATAAAGGGAGGGTCCCATGATACCATCCAA
This sequence comes from Pinus albicaulis, assembly GCA_034641835.2. Lineage (NCBI taxonomy): Eukaryota > Viridiplantae > Streptophyta > Pinopsida > Pinales > Pinaceae > Pinus > Pinus albicaulis. Next base: position 261,568,793 of record CM076581.1, read on the forward strand.
TCCCAACATAATATTCTAGCCATTTCCGAATTCCCATAAAAGTCTGAAGGAGAGAATAAATACACCTAAAGCTTAGGCATATAAGTGAGCTACCTTGTGTGTTTTGGAGTCCCTATCTAAAGAAAACCTGTGAATTACAATGAAGATGGTATTTACCCCTGAATAGTGAGGGCCATAATCCATCACCTATGAGTGCCCGCCATAATGATTTGGCAAGAAGTGAATGTGAAAAGGTCCGGATCTCCAAAAGCCCTTGCCCTAGACTCTTAGGAAGAGTGATCAGTTTGAGGTGGTAGAGGTGAAATTTAGTTGGGCCCATATCCCCGGACCAAATGAACCTCACAATGATATTCCAGATGTGAGATATGATGTAGGACAAGATATGGAACATATGTGCCCAGTGAAGAATAGACTGTTAAAGCACTGCCTACGTGACGATGAACCGTCCACCGAGGGAGAGCCACCTAACTTGTACATAGTGCTCTTTAATATTCTTAGGAGTTTATAAAAATCCCAAAGCTTTTGAAACTTAAAATTATATTGAAACTTGTGATATTACTTAGCGAATGACGTTACATAAAAAATAATAAAACTTTGTTTTCTATATGTTGCTCTGAGAAATTTGCAGCAATATGAAATCCTAAGTGTTGACCCTCAATGTCTTAAAAAAACGTGAGAACTTAATTCCACATTCATTTCAAATTTATGTAATGGACTCGAGAGCCATATTCATTTTAGATTTTATTTAATGAGAAGTATTTTCTCTCATATGAGGATGTTATTATTATTTTCAGAATCTCGGGAAATTTTAGGGGCTAATATTCTATGTTTTTTCTATAAAGAATTGCCAATAAATTTTATAATATAAAATTATTTTACCTTAAAAATAGGCAATATTATATATTGTCTAATATAAAATAATTAGAAATCTAAACATTTTTATGCTGGAGGCATTTTCTTTATGAGATTGGGTGGGCAAACACTGTTCACCCCACCCAATCAGAAAGTTTCCTTATCGCCCTTCTAGCCAATTATATGTCGACATGTCCAGACAGAATATTATTGGGTGAGTTTAAGTCGTCATGGTCGCCCTCGATTTCTCCACCGTCTTGGTGATTATTGCACTAGACGTCTGTCTTAGGTTGCTTTTTATTGCTCAGGCAACCATTGACGACCTCTGCCACTTCCTTCCAGTGCTTCTGCTTCAGATTCTCGTGTGCTCTCCAAGATGGTGTTTCGAATCTCAACCCCCAAGTTAAAACACCCTCTTTTGGGCTCTTCTTACGATGCCACCCCTCTGCATTTCTAATGCCATTCCATTCCTCCTCAGACAAATTCTCCAGTGCCCTCTCAAATGAAGCGAACAAGTTAGGATCAAACGGAGGGCTGTTGGGTTCCTTAATAAGGTCAAGAGGAAGCTTAAGTCTTGAATCCAGTCTCATGCTTGCTACAAATTTCAACTCTGTCATGGAACCATGAGAACCAAGTCTCCTCATTCTCTGTTTCGAGCGCATATAACCAACATGAAAACCCACATTCTCACGACTATTGCATTTATTGAAAGCGATTTCTCCTAGAATATTGGTGAGACCCAATCCACTTTTGACCTTACGAGGTTTTGAAATTTGTTTGGGCCTTGCATTCCCTTTCCAAAAACACTTCTTTTCACTCACCATATCTGAAACCCAAGCATCAATTTTATCAACAGTATGGTAAAGGCTCCCCTGTTTCTCCAAACATTTTTTTGCAGGGGACTCTTTGAGCCCAGCCACGAGCTCCCAAGTATTAATGGTAGTAATTGGTTGGTCCTTTGTACTGCTAACCATTTCATTTTATTCCTCTATAACTTTTTTCTCTACCCAGTTATTACCATCGAACCCCTTCAGGGGCTCAGAGTCGAAACTCTTTCCCTGACTTGAACTTTCATTCCCGTCGTCTTGATTTTTATTTTCTATTCTGGCTTTACATTTGGGCTCTACTCGAGGAGAGGAGTTCACTCTCAGAATGCCATAGGTGCTAGAAGTTAGAGCTACCATACGATTAGAAGCAGAGGCAGAAATAGAAATTCTTCGCTGACGATGATTCTTCCTCAATTTATTCTTCGACAACTTGCCTGCCACACACCCCATTCGGATCTAGTTTTCTTCACCTACTATTTAAAAAAAAACTTATTTATTCTTCTTTTTATTCCACAATTATTCAATCCTTACCCGATACTTCATCCACATTAACTTCAAAAAAATCGAACACAATCCCATCAAATAAAAAATAAGTTTGTTGATTCCATCACAATAATGAAAAATCTTCTACAAGTGAAACATGAAGAAGGTCAATTTATTAATTTATTTCTAGTTTGTTGGTGTGGTCTTGCATCATTTTCACTGTAACAAATGCTACGAGAATATCAATAGCATCCGCAGAATTTTTCCAAGCCATTTTCTTGAGTGCCCGTCTACTGCCCTTCTACTGTATGCCCTGCCCTTCGGCTCTTCTCCACCATTAGCAAAACCCTTTTAATTTTGAGCAATGGTGGGCGGGCAGGATTTGAGATTTAATTGTATGAAAACAAGAAAGACGAGATTTCTTTATTTCCTTGTTCTGGTTCTTAGTTTTTAAACGGTTTATGAATTCGCCCTTTCCACGGATCAAGTGTGTTAGTCATCAATAATTTTTTCATTTCTTATGACTAAATGATTATCCCAAGATTTCTAGAAACAAAGTTCATAAACATTGTGATTTCTAGAAATCTCACTGCGTTCATTATCCTTAAGATAGTTTTTCACTATTTCATCCTTTCGTCCTATCTAGCTTTGCCTACCAGTCTCAAAATACCCATTAAGAGCCCATGCCATCCATTTTATCTATATATTTTCACCTTTGACCCAAATCCCCTACTTTTGTTTCACCTAAAAACCCCTCTGCTACCTAATCTCACCGATCAATCAACTTGTTGTGTCCCCCAAACTACTCCTAAACACTGATAGTCTCAAACTATCTCTGTAGACTCTTTAATAAATCAATAACATTGGGTTTTAGGTATTCAATACATTAGTTTAATCATTAAAACTATCTCACACTTGATAAATCCCAAGTTCTAAGTTTCAGACCAAAAGCAAAATCCCAGAAAGCCTCCACTAGGCCACCTAGAGTTTCACAAAGCCATAGGGTGGATTTGGTGCCCTACAAACTCTGTTTTTCCTATATGAAGAAACTTAATTCAAAGAAGGAAAGTACTGGTGATCTTGTCATTAAACTCATCAAAGAGATCATTCAAAAAGGTATTTGGTCTGAATCACAAGTTTTGTAGGGGGACAGCTGCCCCTTGCTTACATTTCTGGAAAAGAGTCAAAAGGCTATCAACCTAGCAAGAGGTAAAGTAATGAGAGGCACCATCACAAGAAAAACACTCACAACCAAGAAGAAAGCAGCAAGGTATGGGTTTGATGGGAATCAGGATTTATGACTGTTTTGATCAAGAAATGAAGCAATACTAGGGTTGCAAAGGCAAAGGACACCTCAACCCCTTCAAATGATCATTGAAGACCTTTTAGACATAAGTAATTATTTTAATAATTTTTCCTTTGAGAACCTAGAACACAACATTGTTTTATTTTTCTAACCATCCCTAAAAACTCAGAAGTTTGTGAAGATGGACAAAGGTGGTCAAAATAGTGACAAAGAAGCCTCCTTCATCACAACAGATGGTTTCAAAGGGTTTTCAAACTACCTTCTAGGGTTTGGCAGACAAGCACTAACTCCACTTCTTCAAAAGGAAAAATCAGAGGTTTTTTTTTTTTAAAGAAGATAAGAAAAGACGACCACGAAAACTACGCTCCACTACCAAGAGTAGAAAAATGATGAAGAAACAGCTCGCCAAAAGAAGCGAAATGTCGGTTCAAGGGCATTTTCTAAAGAACGTGCCGAGGCATATTCAAGTGACCTGAGAAACAGATATACCCCTGGTTTTCAGCAGAGCAGTGGAACTCCCAACAAGGGCCTCCTTATCACATGACTATTCTACAAAAGATAGATTTAAAGATAAAGGCATGACAGAATATCAATCACAAGGAGAAATTTGCAAAAATGATAATTTTGCTGTGTATAGGTATTAAAAATCATAAAACATGTTCATTTTCCAAATATAGGTGAGAGGCATAGTCTTGGCTTCTTTAGCAAGGTTATCAATTTGAAACGAAACTTAAGAGGCCTCCAGCAGTGAAAAGAACAAAGTTACTGTCGAAATACCACCTACAAGACCAAAAACAGTAAAAAGGCATAGTGAGAAAAAGTGAGGAGAAATGAACCTTATAAAGTGGGTTTTTACTTTTGATTTTTATCAAAGGATATAAAGCAACCACAACAAGCATCTCCCCGCTCCATTTGGTAATTTGCAACACATAGTCGAGGGTTTCGAAATTTCCAAAAAACCTAACAGAGGTTCGGGCAGAAAAGTCTTGCACTACGCTCCTGTAGAGTCACGTTGTGTTTCTGAAGGCACTACCTGTGCATTTTTTCACTATGTGCTACATGCCTGTAGAACGATGTTGCGCTCCTGCAGTCTGCCCGACAAAACCCAACACCTTTCACTATGCATTGCGCACTCGGCACCATGCTGCACTCCTACCTCCACGTGCAGCCTCTGCACGAAAACTCGTTCAGGGCCGCCCAACATAAGTCGTGCTGCGCTCCTACCTCCACGTGTAGCCTCCGCATGAAAACCTGTTCAGGGCCGCCCGAAAAAATCTGTGCTATGCTCCTGCCTCCATGTGCAGCCTCTGCACGAAAACCCGTTCAGGGCCGCTCGATAGAAGTTGTGTTGCGCTCCTGCCACAGCGTGCAGCCTTTGCTCGAAACTTTGTTCAGCAGGTGACCCGAGCTGCCTAGGCACATTCAAGAGCTGCGTGCAGAAGCTGTGCTATGCTCCTACCACAACGTGCAACCTTTGCCCGAATCTTCGTTTAGGAGGTGACCCGAGCTGCCCAGGCACGTTTAGGAGCTGCGTGCAGAAGTTTTGTTGCACTCCTGCCACAGCATGCAGCCTTTGCCCAAATCTTCATTCAGAAGGTGACCCGAGCTACCCAGGCACGTTTTTTGAGCTAGTTTTTTCTATTGAGGAACCATTTAGAGAGGTATTTTGAACTTTTCCTTCATGTTCATGTTTTTCTAAAGATAAGGTCACAAAGAAAATTGAAATTTGGTTTAGAGAAGGTAATGAAATCCTAAAGAAAATACTTTGCCTACACACTGCTGGACCTTGACCTAATTAGAAACCTCACCATCTCATTCACCATTGTCACATAATTCTACAAGAAGTGCTGATTCTCTTTAAATATTTTGAGGCAGGGGTAAAAAAAATAAAACGTCTGAAGAAGAGAATGTTGACATTGATGAGGCAAGTCAAAGGCCTAAAAAGCAGCAAAGGAAGGGAGGGATGCGAAATAGGTTTGAACCTATAAGCACTGAAGCGCTGATAACCTCCCGTACTATTTTTTCCTGTTTTCAAGAATTGGGGTGCTATGAATTCTGTAAAAAAGTAAAAAATGTCCAGAGTCACCCTCAGTTGACCAAGCTCTTTTCCCTAAACTTTCATGATCATCAGGTACACCTAGCCGGGGTGAAATTTGAGTTGACCATCTATGCCATTTCTAGGGCCACTGGAATGCCTTGCATAGGAGAAAGGTGGTTCAAACAAAAGCATCTGGACCTAAGCCACTATCGCCCATTCTTGAAACCAAGTTGTCAAGCTGATTGCAAAACCATTTTCCCCTTCTCTCATCTATTGGTAAGATATGTTCTCCTAATGAAGATCATTATGAAATACTTCACCTACGATGGTAGGTTCTCTAGAGTCTATTCCTACCACATAAGACTCCTCATCCACTTCACCAAAATAAAGCTGCTACATATGCTCTACTACCTTTGCAAAATTATTGAGAAAATGCCTTATATCATGGAAAAGGGGCCTCCATCCCAAAAAATGTCAAGCCTTTTTCATCATTCCCTCATCAAACTGATTTTCTCACACCAACTAGAACAACAAGGCATCCCCTGGGAGGTTTTCATCGCCCATGATAATTTCACAACTCCACAGCCCATCCCTCTACAAAATCTACCATCATCATCTCAAAATACTCCTCACACACCGCCATCACCCTCCACTGACCTTGGTTCATCTTCTTCACATGAATCATTTCCTCAAATAGACCTTCCTCATTCACCTTCCCCTAAGAAATTAGAAAATGAAGAAAACAGTGATGGCCAAGAAGAAAGCAGTAATGGAAAGGATGATGAAAATGAAGAAAGTAGTGAAGAAGAGGAAGATGAAAAAAATGACAAGGAAAATGAAGAAAACAGTGATGAAAATTAAGAAAAGTGTGAAGAAGAGGAAGATGGCAAAGAGGAAAAGGAAAATGAACAAAGCAGTGACGCAAATGAAGAAAGTAGTGAAGGAGAGGAAGATGGCCAAGAAGAAATCAATGAAGGCAATGACAAAGAAGAAAGTGTTGATGAAGAAGAAAATGGAGATGAAAGGAGTGAGCCCAATAATGAGAAAAAAGACCAAAATAGTGGCTCTAATGATGAAGAAGATGATTCCAAGGATACATATATATAAATACTGCCAAGAACAAGGTAAGGAAGATGCACACACAAAGATCATCCATGAGGAGAAAAACACTCCTAAGGTCACTAGTGATCAAGCTTTGCAAGTGAAACTTGTTGCACCTTTCACCATTACCTATCAAAGAGGAGAGAGACAGGTGTTTGCTGCCTCCAAAGGGCAAGGGGCCATGCCATCCTCCTCATTTCAAATGAAAGACAAAGGTAAACAACAAATTAAGGAGGAAGAGGACAACCATGAGGAGGAAAGAGAATTTGAAATCATCAACATAAACAGTGATGATGAAAATGAAACAAGAATTGAAAACTCCCTTCTACAAGACAAGAATGCACAGAAAAGGGATTTGGAAGCTGAATTAGGGAGAGCTAAGGATCTCATTCACATTTTGTAGATGCAGAACAAGAAAATGAGTGGCCAGCTGGTCATCTATGAAGTAAGGGCACTCAAATACCGAAAAGAGGCTCAAAGGCCACAAGTGAAATTGGAGGAGTACATGGGCGCTTATGAGGAAAGAAGTGATGAAGAGGGTCAAACTAGAAAGAGACCTAGGACTATGGGTCTTAGGAAAGCATTGGAAAATTAGAGAGAGGAAGAATCAGCCCAAGCACAACAAATTCCACTCACTAAAATCCTTGCCATGGAAGTTGAGCATTATAGGGAATCATGGCTTGAAAGCGCCAACCTACATCTAGAGGCCAATCTGGAGAAAGCCAACAAAGACTTGAACTTGCAATGGAGAATGACTGAGCACTATAAACAAAGAAACCACTTTGCAATGAGAAAGCTCAAAACTACCCATAATGAGGGCCCGTCACCAAATGATGAAAAGGAGCAAGCTAGGCTTGGTATTTTTTCCCATGCTTCTCTACAGGTCTCCAAGGACCCATGAGGCACCTGCCTACCAAATTTGGAAGAAATTGAACAGGTTTTTGTTTTTTTGCAAATTTTGAGGCTAGGAGCACAGCACACCCTGTGATGCGCTTTTTCCCAGGGCATATTCAAAAGGACAGGTTCACTTTTTTTGATTCCACATCATTAGAGGAGTATTCTCACCAATTTTCAGCTCAATTGGATTTGTTTTGACCCCCCAAAAAGGTCAACAACACTCATTTTTCACCTATCTACCCACTTTTCTGAGCATGTGCTGCACTCCAGGAAATCTTGGAATTTTCACTTTTTGGGCAAATTTTAGAGGTCATATTTAAGGAATAAAGGTATATCTGGAAATTATACTTCAATGTCTTTCCAACAAGCCATCACGGAGCCTTTTCCGACTTCGGGAAGCCCTCCAAAACACTCATGTAAAAAGGCCTATTTTTGTGTTGTGCTCCTGGCATAATTTTAATTTTTGACACAGTGTGCTGTGCTCCTGTAGATGACTGGGCAGAATGTGCATTTGGCAAGTTTTCACATGCTTTTTGGGGCCTAAATTTCAATATAATGTCTATTTTCGGCCAGAAAAGATATTTGTTAGATACTTTTGTTCCTTGGGCCTTGCAAGGCCTCAATGACAACTTAGGATATTTATTGTTGGCCAATAGGCTTCTAGATACTCTCTTTGGTTTTCCTCCTCCATGCTTATTATATATTTCATGAGGATTCATTGTAAACCATTGAGAACTTGATGTGTTTAAGATAAATACATGGTTTTTGGAAGTTGAAGAACAATTTAGTGTTGCGGAGCTTGTGGATGGATTGCCTTGATTGATGGTGATGAAGGCTTTATTGCAGGATCCCTGAGTTTAGTTAATGGTGATGTATCTCTCATATTTTTATGTTTTTCTTGTTTTCATATGTCCATCTTTCTATATTGCAATAGCTCAGAAACGTATAGGTTGAGAAATGTTGCTTGAGGCACCTCTGTCCTCATGTTAGCTATTGTTTTCATGTTTTCTTCTGCTCGGTTAGCTTAAAGAATTCTTCATTGCTCCTTAGGCCCACCTAAGCTTTTCTATTTCATTTTTGGATTAATATGCTAGTTTATAAACATGATTCATGGTAAGCCCTGCTTGTTTAAGGTTATCTAAACTCTGTCTTGAAATCTCTCTTTGATGTATTGATTGTTAGGTTAAGTCAAAGAGGTATTGTTTCGATGTTGCCCTTTGAATATGCTTATCAGTTTCCTTCAAAGTTCTTTATAGTTTAATGAATGATGTTTAGGCGTTCCCTCTTCATTTATTGATGCTATTTGTCTCTTATATGTTTTCAAATCTTGAAAGTTGAATCGTTGAAGTTTGATAAGTTGTCTTGCTTCTGTGTTCTACTAGATTGTTTATCTTCAATGTTTATTTGTTTAAAAGTATTGTCACTAAGAAAATGGTGCACCCTATCTCATGATTAGTATATTTCTATTATCAATATTAAAGACCTCCCTGTTCATAGGTATTTGACAAAGGATTCTTAACTGCCCTTTTCCCTACCTTGGTTCCCAAACCTATTGTCCATTTCTCCTCACACACAAACTTAAAAGATCCATTAACTACACTAGATTTTCCCTGCGATGTACCCCGATTCGCTACCAAGATTTCAATAACTTCATCGACTCCATTTCCCAATTGATTTGATAACCTCTCACTCCACCTATCCTACTTGATCATCTTATCCCAACCCAAAACAAACAAACAAACCTACACTTAACAACTAGCCTAAAATCAATCATCCAAAGCGAACAAGTTCACACCCTTTGCATAATAGAGAGAGCTCTCTCTGTGTCCAGGAAGGTTAGGTCCTAGGAATCCAAAGACTGGTCTGATGTTACCCTGTCATTTGGTTTACCAATCTGCCAAATCATGGGACAATAACATAATGGAGATCACGGTGGGACCTTCTAAGTTCATAACAATCTAAATACCCCTTAGGGCTCCAGAATCTCTTCATCAAATAGTATCCTTTGATTTATAGCTACTTCATCACTATTTATAACACAATGGTGATCATGATGCAACCTCTGATGTCAGTGGAAAACTAAGAATCCCTTAGGACTTCATAAACCTTCGTCAAATCATAGAGAACTTAACTGATAAATGAAGAGTAGAATCTAGCTTTTTCACCATCCTAGCAAAATGATGACCCAACTATAGGACACTCTTACATACCTTAAGGGCTGCATATAGAAACTCATAAAACCCCAAAAAATTTCTATATTAGATTTTTTTCAGTATTGGTGGTGGACCATAGACGCTTATCTTCAAAATAACTAAAAATATCCACTTGGTGACTCCACTAACCTACAATAGGCCTTCTAACTTTACTAGTGTCCTTAGGCTCCTAAAGGATTGTGCCAAAATGACCCTAGGAAGTCTATAATCCTAGTCACACACTGTGTGAGTTTAGCAAACATAAAAGAGGTAAAATTTTTGAAAATTTTTAAGAACATCTTTCAACCTCTCTAAATTTTGAGTTTGAAATCTGGCTTTGCGAAGAATCAATACCAGATCTCATCTGGACCCAAACCCTCCTACTATAGTTGATGACCCAGAAAAATTTTTATGGCAAACTTCTGAAACTGGAAACTTAGCTACTAATAGGACCATTCATACAACAAGCTTTTTACCGAAACATCTTACAGCCTTGCAAGATCCCAAATTTGACTTGCGCCATACAAAAAACCTTTTCAAGACCAAGTCACAAAGTGGAATCAACTATACCGATCTTGAGCCCATAGACTTGCAGCACAGTCCTAGCGGAGAAGCTTCTCCCTCAACACCTCTTGATTTCCAACTTATCCACGACTTTGGCTCTTTTCACCACAAGTCTACTTAGAATTAGGTTACCGGTCCGAGTACTTCTGCCACACCCATTCACATCACCACTGTGCAAACCACTCCATCTCATAGCACAAATCCTCTGCTTGTAAATCCACCATTAGCTCCTATCATGGCAGCATGGTAGGCACCCCTTGTGTTACCACAAAAATTAGTACCTTTGCCAAATGATTACCAATACAGAATCCCACACTTCATCGGGGCTAAATCCACCACTTCCCAACAACATGTAGATAGAATGAATGATGCTTTTGACTACATGGAATTAGAAGAGGAAACCATGAAGATGAGGATGTTTGCCCAAAGTATAGGAGGAGAAGATAAGAAATGGTTCAAGAGCCTAACTCCTAACAACATACAAAATCTCCCTTCCCTTTACCAAACTTTCATAAAAAAATGGGAAATCAAGAAAAACCCTCTTCATATCCTCTCGGAATATAGCAATCTTAAAATAAACACGAGGGAAAGTGATCGAGATTATTGCACAAGGTTCAATAGTGTTTACAATGCACTACCGCCAAACATGAAACCCCCATTAGGCTTAGCCTTAGCTAAGTTTCTGGAAGGTTTTGATACCGACATGGCCTATCAACTGAGAGAAAGAGAGCCTCTAACCTTAGAAGACATGCAAAAGGGAGCTATAAGTGTAGAGGCCAACTTAATTGAAAAAATAGTTAGGCTAAGATCGAAAAAGAGGGTAACCTACAAAGATGACACCATGCCCTCCACCTCCTCATCTGATTCCAAGATTGACAACCTCCTTAGGACCATGGAAAGAATGATGGAAATAATAAGAATAAATGAAAGATCACCCCCTAGGGACAACCCACCAAATCCCCAAAATAAAAACCGGAATCAAAACTTTAAAAGAGACCCACCCCAAAATAGACCAAGGGAAAATCATCAACAAATCAGGCCACCCTTCCAAGATAACTATGTTGATGAAGGGGAAGGAGATATTGAACAACTAGATGAAAATCATCTAAAATTAATAGGCTCTGATAGCGAGGGTGATGTTTTTCTCAAAGACGAAGAACAAGGTTTTTTCTCCTCAAACCAAGATGAAACAAGCTATGAAGATTCCGAAGACCACGAGTTGGGATTAGAAAATTCCATAATGGAAGTCCATACACAATATGATCTTAGGAGTAAGAAAAACGGAGACAACTCCATGAAAAACAACTGAGACACTATTGTTAAGAAAATTCCCGAAAACATTCTTAAAAGAACAACAGACAATAATAATACCATGGCTAAGAAAACTGATCATAACAAAGACAAAAATAGCCAACCAAGTATTGACACAAGTTTTCCTAGTACCTCTACTAGTGGCCCTGAGAAAAATTTGTTGACCAAAGCCCCGAATCAAAATCAGCAAATTAAAAATGTGGAAAACTTTATGGCTGATAAAACTGATGTAAATATGTCCAAAACCCAAGTACCTTTCAGTTTTGAAGGAGAAATTGCTAAAATCAAAATAACCATCCCTCTCACTGAACTGGTAACTTAGGATATGTACAAATCTCAAGTTCTGAAAGTTCTAAACATAGGAAATGATACCAATACTCTGAATCTGACAGATGATAAGCCAGAGCTGTTATTTGGACCCGAAGTAGATGGAAAATACCAAGAAGGAGTCATTCCCCCATGCTATGTTAGCCTAAACATACATGAAAAAATCCTACATAATGTCATGCTAGACTCTGGTGCCTCTCACAACCTCATGCCAAAGGTAGTGATGGAAAGATTAGGCCTATAAATAACCAGGCCCTACAAAGATTTGTATTCCTTCGATTTGAGCAGCATTAAGTGTTTGGCTCTGATCAAGGACTTATGTGTCAATATGACAGAAATCTCTGCTAAGAGCCTTGTCATGGATATAGTTGTGGCTGTCATTCCCCTCAAATATGGCATGCTTTTATCCTAATATTGGGGAGCTATAATTCTGGGGAACCTCCAACTTGACATGTCTTATGCTACCATCCCAATTTTTAACCAAACAAGGAGATTATACAGAGAATCCCACATGAAGTACATGGTCAGCAGCCTAGAGAAGCCAAACAACACCCCGATTTATTCTATTCATTCAGATATGGATTCTTTTATCTTGTATAATGAAGATGAGATTAGTGGACAAGTAAAAGGAAGTAAGAAATAACTAGGCCCTCCAGAACACTCACACTCACCCTCAGATGAAAAGGATGATGACCAAGGCTCTAGTGACCCCGAAACAAAACTTAGCGACAAACATGAAGTAGAAACACTTTGGAACATGAGCTTTGATGGTTCTTGTGGAAAAGCTAGTTTGGGAGATGGCATCTGGATATATAACAGAAATGAGGGTCATTCCTATAGACTATATTTTCAATGCACTAATAATATTGCAGAATATGAAGCTCTCCTCCTTAGTTTGCACTTACTTGAAGACTTAGGGGCTAAGAAAATATCAGCCCAAGGAGATTTAGAACTTTTCATTAAACAAATCAAAGGTGAATACTTGGCCAAAAATCCAAGATTAAGGGAATACAGAAATGCAACCCTAGACCTCCTCAAAAATTTTGAGAAATATGAGGTCACTTACAATCCTAAAGCCCAAAATAGCCTCGCCAATTAGCTCGCCTTTACTGCTAGCAATTGCCAGATACCACCTATGGATGAACAATAACTTATCAAAGTCAAACCTCACCCTACAGTACCTGACAACATTAATCATTGGCAGGTGTTTGAGAGTGATGAACAAATTGGTGATTTCCTTCAATCTAGAAATGAATTTACGCTAACTAAATCTAACCTAGAACATGAAGAAGATGTCTTTATCAAATATGAAAATCATGAAAAAGAGTTGCCTTCTTTTGTCGACATAAATATGCTCACACATCCTTATGAGGCCAAAGTTTTTGGAGATCCAAGCCAAAGGGACTTGGAAGTCTTACAATGCAAAAATTACACATTACCAAGAGGGCTTGCACCATTACAAGAATTGTTCGACTTCAATGACATGGCTAAAAGCCTAAGATAGAATCTACCGAGACTGATGTTGAAGAATTCAAAATAGGAAACATAAAGGAGCCCAAAATGTTTAAACTCTCCAGGACCCTTCCTCCTCAAATAAAACATAAGTATATTGAGCTTTTTAAAGAGTTTAAAGATGTGTTTTCTTGGGGATATCAAGATTTAAAATCTTACGACACAAGCATTATTCAACACAAAATCCCTCTCAAAGAAAACCAAAAACTTTTCAAGCCAAAATTAAGGAGAATCAACCCTGTTTTACTACCTTTAGTTGAAAAATAAATTAATAAGATGTATGATGCTGAGATAATAGTTTCCCTTAGATATTCTGAGTGGGTTTCCAACCTTGTGTCAGTTTGGAAGAAAACCAGGGAGATCAGACTTTGCATTGACTTTAGAAATCTGAACAGGTCATCCTTGAAAGATAACTATTCCTTGCCTAAAATGGACCATATACTTCAAAAGTTAGTTGGCTCTAAGAGAATCTCACTGCTTGATGGTTTTTCTGGGTACAAGCAAGTGCTAGTATTCCCAACTGATCAGCATAAAACTACCTTCACCACACCTTGGGGTACTTTCATGTATGTTAAAATGCCATTTGGGTTGATGAATGCGGGGGCCACTTTCCAAAGGGCCATGGACATATATTTTACAGAGGATATAGGTTACTTCATAGTCATTTACGTTGATGACATCACTGTTTATTCTAAAACTGATGAAGAGCACTTAATACACTTGAGAAAAGTTTTTGAAAAATGTAGGAAATATGGCCTGTCTTTGAATCCCAAGAAAACACTTTTTGGTCTCCAAGAAGGAAAACTTCTAGGCCACATCATCTTCGAAGAAGGAATCAAAATAGATCCCAAAAGGATTGAAGGCATACTGCAAATTAGTCATCCTAGAAACATTATGGAATTGCAGTCTTTCTTTGGGAAAATCAACTTCTTAAGGAGATTTATACCCAATTTGGCCGAAATTTTGAGAAATATTACAAAAATGCTTAAGAAGGAAATTAGAGTTAAGTGGACTTTAGAAGCCAGGAAATCTTTTGAACCAGTTAAACAAGCGCTGACCCAAACACCTGTCCTAATAAGTCCTGATTTTACCAAGGTTTTCTACATTTTCTCATTTTTCCTCTGAACATACTGTGGCGGCAGTATTATTACAAAAGAATACACTAGGGAAAGAACAACCCATAGATTTCTTCAGCAAAGCCCTTAGAGATGCCCCCCTAAAGTACAACATCATGAAAAAGTAGGCCTTTGCATAATTAAAGCCTTGAAAGATTTTAGATTTTATATCTTATGTTCTCATGTCAGCTTTTGTTCCTCACACAGTTGTCAAAGACATTTTAAATCAAGATCTAGATGGTAAAAGAGGAAAATGGATTGCTATCATTTTAGAGTACGACTTAGAAATCAGACCCACCAAGCTAGTTAAAAGAGAAGGGCTTGCAAAACTCATGGACAAAACAAATCTCTAAGCATTAGATATGAATTTTGTTGATACCTTAGAAGAACAAGAAGAATGCACAACTCCTCATGTTGAAGAAACATTTTTAAGTTCATCTTGGTATGCTAATATCCTTTATGTACTATTTTATCTCAATGCTCCTCCTACTTTATCAAAGACAAAAGAAAGATTTCTGAAACAAAAGGCTCTAAATTTTTTCATTTTAGATAGAGTTTTATATCGGAAAAATCCTATTGGTATACTGCTTAAGTGTTTTATTGAGGATGATGCAGGGAATATCATGCATGAACTTCACAAAGGAGAATGTGGGGCCCATCTTTACTGGAAAACCACAGCTAACAAAATTCTTAGAGCTGGCTACTATTGGCCCACCCTTTTTCCTGACACCACAAATTAGTCATGACTTGTCATAAATGCCAAATTTTTGATGGGAAGAGAAAAATCTTACCTTTTCCTTTGCATCCTACCATTGTTGAAGCTCCTTTTCAACAATGGGGTTTAGACTTCATTGGAGAGATCAACCCTACTTCATCTTCCCAACACAAGTGGATCCTCACTGCCACTGATTACTTCACCAAATGGATAGAAGCCATCCCCTCTAGGAACGCCACTGACTCAGTCATTATCAAATTTCTTGAGACCAATATCTTGTCTAGATTCGGTTTCCTAGAAATATCATCACAGACAATGCTTCTACCTTTACATCGAAAAGAATGGTTGACTTTTGTTATAAATATCACATCACATTAGGAAATTCCACAACTTATTACCCTCAAGGTAATGGGTTAGCCAAGTCCTCTAATAAAAGATTGGTCAATATCATTAAGAAGCTTTTGGAACAGAATAAAAAAGCATGGCATGGTAAAATATTACATGCACTGTGGGTTGATAGACTAACCACCAAGAAATCAATCGGTATGTCTCCCTATCAACTAGTGTATGGCATGAATGCCATTTTCCTGATATATTTGGGAGCCCCCGTGATGAAACTACTACAAGAAGTAAAATCAAGAGAAAATGACATGCAAAGGAGGCTAAACCAAACTATCCATTTACAGCAGACAAGAGTGGAGGTATACAAAAGGACACAGTTAGTACAAGAAAATATGAAAAAAATATTTGACAAAAGAACCAAGGATAATGATTTCCAAATTGGAGATAAAGTGTTGAAATGGGACTCAAGGAGAGAAGACAAAGGTAAACATGGTAAGTTTTAAAACTTGTGGAAAGGGCCACTCATTATCAGTTCAAATAGAGGAAACAATGCCTTCTTTTTACAAGAGCTAGATGGGACCGAAGCATTTGGAGGTCCTGTAAATGGTAGGACACTAAAACACTACTTTTGTCAAGATCCTTAGCTTTGGTTTTAAATTCATTGTACATACCATTGTTTGAAGAAAAGTCCACAAAGATAAAAACACAAAAACATAGAAAAGAATGGAAAAGAGGGCAGATTCAGAAAACAAGTTGCAACCCCATACCCAAAAAAAATAGCAATACTGAAAATGTGCAAGCCTAAATGCCACTACTGGCACAAAAATAATGTCTTGTTCAGTAATCTAGCCTAATCATGGTTGAACACGTTTTAAATTGATTATTGATAAGTTAGTGAAAATAATGCTAGTCAAATCATTGAAGCTTGACTTTTCAAAGAAAATAGATTGGGAAAGAAAGATACTAGTTCCACATGCTCAAAACAGAACCAAGGAGAAAAATAGGGATGAATACCAAACTATGTATCCTAGCCCTGATTTTTCTAGTCTTATTTTGTACAAAAATAACATTTGTGTGCAACTTGTTTTTATGCCACAAACCCACGATAAATCAAATTGTCTAATTCTGATTTAGTCAAGTTTTCAATTTCATGTTTTTAGCTTAGTAAATGAATCTTGTCAAACAGTTTAAACTTGATAGTTGAATAGTATAGATAGAGAATCAAAGGAGTTCATTAGCCTAATCTGAACTCCTGGAAGAAATAAGTGTAGAGGTAGATAGTTGTTTGCTTTCAAAAATAAAAGGATGTCAAGGTTGCTAGTCTGAATGCACCTAAAGAAGAAAAAATGATAGGCAAGTAGGTTGGGTAGGTAGAGATGAAATTAAGCTGGTCATATCTTTCAGATTTTTGAGATCATAGCTTCAAGCAAAGCATCAACAAGTAAATAAGGGTAAAAATCTGCCCAATGGATGAGGCACTGGTCTCCATAAAGCCAGAGATCTGAAATTCTGGACACCTCTTGAAAAGGAGCTGCCCTCCCCAAGTCAAGCCACTGTTAGTCATCAGTAATTTCTGCATTTTTGATGACTAAATGATTATCCCAATATTTCTAGAAACAAAGTTCATAGACATTGTGAGTTTTAGAAATCTCATTGCCTTCATTATCCTTAAGATATTTTTTCACTATTTCACTATTTCATCCTATCGAGCTTTGCCTACCAGTCTTAGAATACCCATTAAGAGCCCATTTCACCCATTTTATCTATATCTTGTCACCTTTTACCCAAATCCCCTACTTTTCTTTGACCTAAAAACCCCTTTGCTACCTAAGCTCACCGATCAATCAACTTGTTGTGTCCCCCAAACTACTCCTAAACACTGATAGTCTCAAACTATCTTTGTAGACTCATTAATAAATCAAGAAAATTGGGTTTTGGCTCTTCAATACATTAGTTTAATCATGACCTCTGTCTCACACTTGATAAATCCCAAGTTCTAGGTTTCAGTCCAAAAGCCAAGTCTCAGAAAGCCCCACTAGGCCACCTGGAGTTTCACAGCCATAGGGTGGATTTGGTGCCCTACAAACTCTGTTTTTCCTATATGAAGAAACTTAATTCAAAGAAGGAAAGGACTGGTGATCTTGTCATTAAACTCATCAAAGATATCATTCAAAAATGTATTTGGCCTGAAGCACAAGTTTTGTAGGGGGACAACTGCCTCTTGCTTACATTTCTGCAAAAGAGTCAAAAGGCTATCAACCTAGAAAGAGGTAAAGTAATGAGAGGCACCATCACAAGAAAAACATTCACAACCAAGAAGAAAGAAGAAAGGTATGGGTTTGATGGGAATCAAGATTTATGACTGCTTTGATCAAGAAATAAAGAAATACTAGGGTTACAAAGGGAAAGGACACCTCAACCCCTTCAAATGATCATTGAAGACCTTTTAGACATAATTAATGAGTTTGATAAGTTTTCCTTTGAGAACTTAGAAGACAACACTATTTTATTTTTCTAAGCATCCCTAAAAACTCAGAAGTTTGGGAAGATGGACAAAGGTGGTCGAAATAGTGACAAAGAAGCCTCCTTCATCACAACAGATGGTTTCAAAGGGTTTTCAAACTACCTTCTAGGGTTTGGCAGACAAGCACTAACTCCACTTCATAAAAAGGTAAAATCGGAGGTTTTAAAGAAGATCAAGAAGGGCAGACATGAAAATAAATACTCCACTACATCAAAGTTAGAAAAATGATGAAGAGTATCAGCCAAAAGAAGTAAGAAATGTCAGTTCAAGGGTCTTTTTTCTAAAGAACAGTTAGAGGCATATTCAAGTGACCTGAGAAACAGATATACCCCTGGTTTGCAGCAGAGCAGTGCAACTCCCAACAATGGCCTCCTTATCAAATGAATATTCTGCAAAAGATAGATTTAAAGATAAAGGCATGGCTAAATATCAGTCACAGGGAGAAAATTGCAAAAATGATAAGTTTGTTGTGTATAGGTGTTAAAAGTCATAAAACAGGTTCATTTTCCAAATATAGGTGAGAGGCATAGTCTTGGCTTCTTCAACAAGGTTATCAGTTTGAAAAGAAACTTAAGAGGCCTCCAACAGTGAAGAGAACAAATTTCCTATCAAAATACCACCTACAAGACCAAAAACAATCAAAAGGCAGAGTAAGAAAAAGTGAGGAGAAATGAACCTTATAAAGTGGGTTTTTACTTTTGATTTTTATCAAAGGGTATAAAATAGCCACAACAAGCGTCTCCCCACTCCATTTGGTCATTTGCAACACATAGTCGATGGTTTCCAACTTTTAAAAAAACCTAATAGAGGTTCGGGCAGAAAAGGCTTGTGTTGCACTCCTGTAGATTCGTGATATGCTTCTGAAGGCACTACCTATGAATTTTTTCACTACATGTTGCACACCTATAGAATGGCGTTGTGCTCCTATTGTCTGCCCAACGACACACGACACCTTTCACTACGCGCTATGCGCCCGACGCCATGTTGTGCTCCTGCCTCCATGTGCAGCCTCCGCACGAAAACCCGTTCAGGGCCGCCCGACAAAAGTCGTGCTACACTCCTGCCTCCACGTGCAGCCTCTGCATGAAAACCAATTCATGGCCGCTCAACAGAAGCCATGCTGCGCTCTTGCCTCCGCATGTAGCCTCTCCACTAAAACTCGTTCAGGGCCGCTCGATAGAAGCTGTGCTGCGCTCCTGCCACAACGTGCAGACTTTGCCTGAATCTTCATTGAGGAGGTGACCCAAGCTGTACAGGCATGTTCAGGAGCTACATGCAGAAGTTGTGCTATGCTCTTGCCACAACATGTAGCCTTTGCCCGAATCTTCATTTAGGAGGTGACCCGAGCTGCCCAGGCACGTTTAGGAGCTTCATGTAGAAGCTGTGTTGCGCTCCTGCCACAGCTTGCAGCCTTTTCTCGAATCTTTGTTCACAAGGTAACCTGAGCTACCTAGGCACATTTTTTGAGCTAGTATTTTCTACTGAGGAGGAATTTAGAGAGGTATTTTGAATTTTTCCTTCATGTCCATGTTTTTCTAAACATAAGGTCACAAAGAAAATTGAAAGTTGGTTTAGAGAAGGTAGTGAAATCCTAAAGAAAAAACTTGCCATACACAATGTTGGACCTTGACCTAATTATAAACCTCACCATCTCATTCACCATTTTCACATCATTCTACAAGAGGTGCCAATTCTCTTTAAATATTTTGAGGCAGGGGTAAAAAAAAAAAATGTCTGAAGAAGAGAATGTTGACATTGATGAGGTAAGTCAAAGGCCTAAAAAGCAGCAAAGGAAGGGAGGGATGCCAAATAGGTTTGAACCTATAAGCACTGAAGAGATGATAACCTCCCCTACTATTTTTTCCCATTTTCAAAAATTGGGGTGCTATGGATTCTGTAAGAAAGCACAAAGGGTTGAGATTCACCCTCTGTTGACCAAGCTCTTTGCCCTAAACCTTCATAATCATCAAGTACACCTAGCCGAGGTGAAATTTGAGTTGACCACCTATTCCATCTCTAGGGCCACTGGAATACCTTGCATAGGAGAAAGGTGGTTCAGATAAAAGCATCTGGACCTAAGCCACTATCTCCCATTCTTGAAACCAAGTTGTCAAGCTGATTGCAAAACCATTTTCCCCTTCTCTCATCTATTGGATAGATATGTTCTCCTAATAAAGATCATTATGAAATACTTCACCTGCGAGGGTGGGTTCTCCAGAGTCTATTCCTACCACATAAGACTCCTCATGCACTTCACCAAAACCAAGCTGCTACATATGCCCTATTACGTTTGCAAAAGTATTGAGAAAATGTCCTCCATCATGCAAAAGAGGCCTCCATCCCAACAAATGTCAAGCCTTTTTCATCATTCCCTCATCAAAGTGATTGTCTCACACCAACTAGAACAACAAGGCATCCCCTGGGAGGTTTTCATCTCCCATGATGATTTCACAACTCGACGGCCCATCCCTCTACAAAGTCTGCCATCATCATCTCAAAATCCTCCTCACACACCTCCATCACCCTCCACTAACCTTGGTTCATCTTCTTCACATGAATCATTTCCTCAAATAGACGTTCCTCATTCACCTTCCCTTCAGAAATCAGAAAATAAAGAAAACAATGATGGCCAAGAAGAAAGCAGTGATGGAAAGGATAATGAAAATGAAGAAAGTAGTGAAGAAGAGGAAGATGGAAAAGAGGACAAGGAAAATGAAGAAAACAACGATAAAAATGAAGAAAAGTGTGAAGAAGAGGAAGATGGCAAAGAGGACAAGGAAAATGGAGAAAGCAGTGATGAAAATGAAGAAAGCATTGAAGGAGAGGAAGATGGCCAAGAAGAAATTAATGAAGGCAGTGACAAAGAAGAAAGTGTTGATGAAGAAGAAAACAAAGATGAAAGTAGTGATCCCAATAATGAGAAAAAAGATCAAAATAGTGGCTCTAATGATGAAGAAGATGATTCCTAGGATACAAAGATAGTAAGATTGCTTATCAAAAGGGCAGCCAAGAACAAGGTAAGGAAGATGCACACACAGAGATCATCCATGAGGAGAAAAATAGTCCTAAGGTCATTAGTGATCAAGATTTTCAAGTGAAACTTGTTGCACCTTTCACCATTACCTATCAAAGACCAGAGAGGCATGTGTTTGCTGCCTCCAAAGGGCAAGGGGCCATGCCATCCTCCTCATTTCAAATGAAAGACAAAGGTAAACAACAAATGAAGGAGGAAGAGGACAACCATGAGGAGGAAAGAGAATTTGAAATTATCAACATAAACAGTGATGATGAAAATGAAACAAGAATTGCAAACTCCCTTCTATAAGACAGGAATGCACAGATCAGGGATTTGGAAGCTAAATTAGGGAGAGCTAAGGATCTCATTCACTTTTTGCAAATGTAGAACAAACAAATGAGTGGCCAGCTGGCCATCTATGAATCAAGGGCGCTCAAATACTGGAAAGAGGCTCAAAGGTCACAAGTGAAATTGGAGGAGTACATGGGCACTTATGAGGAAGGGTAAAACTAGAAAGAGACCTAGGATTATGGGTCTTAGGAAAGCATTGGCAAAGCAAAGAGAGGAAGAATCATCCCAAGCACAACAAATTCCACTCACTGAACTCCTTGCCATGGAAGTTGGGCATGATAGTGAATCATGGCTTGAGAGGGCCAACCTAAATCTAGAGGCCAAACTAGAGAAGAACAACAAAGACTTGAGCTTGCAATGGAGAATGACTGAGCACTATAAACAAAGAAACCACTTTGCAAGGAGAAAGCTCAAAACTGCCCAAAATGAGGGCCCGGAACCAAATGATGAAAAGGACCAAGCTAGGCTTGGTATTTTTTCCCAAGCTTCTCTACAGGTCTCCAAGAACCCATGAGGCACCTACCTACCAAATTTGGAAGAAATTGAACAAGTTTTTGTTTTTTTGCAAATTTTGAGGCTAGGAGCGCAACACATCCTGTACTATGCTTTTTCCCAAGGCATATTCAGAAGGAGAGGTTCACGTTTTTGGATTCCACATCATTAGAGGAGTATGCTCACCAATTTTCAGCTCAATTAGAGTTGTTTGGACCCCCCAAAAAGGTAAAAAACACTCATGCTTTCACCTTTCTGGCCACTTTTCTGAGCATGTGATGCGCTCCTGGCAGTCTTGTAATTTTCACTTTTTGGGAAATTTAAAAAGGTTATATTGAAGAAATAAAGGAATATCTGGAAATTAGACTTCAATGGCTTTCCAGCGAGCCATCACAGAGCCTTTTCGGACATCGGGAAGTCCTCCAAGACACTCATGCAAAAAGGCCTATTTTTGTGTTGTGGCATCATTTTAATTTTTGACAGTGTGCTGCGCTCCTGTAGATGACTGGGGAAAGTGTGCGTTTGAAAATTTTTCACATGCTTGTCAGGGCCTAAAAGTCAATATAATTGCTATTTTTGGCCGAAAGAGATATTTGTTAGATATTTTTGTGCCTTGGGCCTTGCAAGGCCTCAAGGACAACTTAAGATATTTCTTGTTGGTCAATAGGCTTCTAGATACTCTCTTTGGTTTTCCTCCTCCATGATTATTATATATTGCATGAGGATTCATTGTAAACAGTTGGGAACTTGATGTGTTTAAGAGCAATACATGGTTTTTGTACGTTGAATAACGATTTAGTGTTGTGGAGCTTGTGGATGGATTGCCTTGATTGATGGTGATGAAGGCTTTCTTGCAGGATATCTGAGTTTAGTTAATGGTGATGTGTCTCTCATTTTTTCATGTTTTCCTTGTTTTCATATGTCCATTTTTATATATTGCAATAGCTTAGACAAGTATAAGATGAGAAATGTTGCTTGAGGCACCTCAGTCCTCCTGTTAGCTATTGTTTTCATGTTTTCTTCTACTGGGTTAGATTAAAGAATTCTTCATAGCTCCTTAGGCCCATCTAAGCTTGTCTATTTCATTTTTGGATTAATATTCTAGTTTATAAACATGATTCATGGTAAGCCCTGCTTGTTTAAGGCTATCTAAACTCTGTCTTGAAATCTCTCTTTGATGTATTGATTTTTAGGTTAAGTCAAAGAGGTCTTGTTTCGATCTTGCCCTTTGAATATGCTTATCAGTTTGCCTCAAATTTATTTGTAGTTTAATGAATAATGTTTAGGCATTACCTCTTCATTTATTGATGCTATTTGTCTCTTATATGTTTTCAAATCTTGAAAGTTGAATCATTGAAGTTAGATAAGTTGTCTTGCTTCCGTGTTCTACTGGATTGTTTATATTCAATGTTTATTTGTTTAAAAGTATTGTCACCGAGTAAATGGTGCACCCTATATCATGATTAGTATATTTTTCTTATCAATATTAAAGACCTCCCTAATCATAGGTATTTGACAAATGATTCTTAACAACCCTTTGCCCTACCTTGGTTCTCAAACCTATTGTCCATTTCACCTCACTCATAAACTTAAAATATCCATTAACTACACTAGATTTTCCCTGTGATGTACCCCGATTTGCTACCAAGATATCAATAACTTCATAGACTCCATTGCCCAATTGATTTGATAACCTCTCACTCCACCTATCCTACTTGATCATCTTACCCCAACCCAAAACAAACAAATAAACCTACACTTAACAACTAGCTTAAAATCAATCATCCAAAGCGAACATGTTCACACCCTTCACTTAATAGAGATGGCCCTCTCTGAGTCCAGGAAGGAAAGGTCCTAGGACTCCAGAGACTGTTCTGATGTTACCCTATCATTTGGTTTACCAATCTGCCAAATCACGGGACACTAACAAAGTGTAAAGTTGTCTTTCTCATGTTTCTTGCAAATCCATATTTCCATGCCTCGCCTCTTTGCGATTTTGACATATTTCCATGCCTCGCCTCTTCACTATTTGATTTTGAAATGTTTACATGGCCCTTCTCTTCACGATCACTGAGAAATTTTGGCCTACTTTCAATTTCCACATCCATATGAAATGGGTCTTCACCATTTTAAGAAATTTTTGTTGTGCTTTCAATTTCCACATCCATATGGAGATGGGCTTTTACCATTTTGAGAAATTATGTCCTTTCAATTTCCACATCCATATAAAGATGGGTTTTCACCGTTTTGAGAAATTTCGGCCTTCCACATCCCTTGAAGATGGGCCTACGTGATTTTCAAGATTTGGGTCTTCTTTCAATTTCAATTTCAATACTTCAGCATCACAGCAGAGGAAAAGAAAAAGTAATTCCCCAACCATCTATCTATCGCTATCAATATCTATCAAGATTGTTCTCCTTCGCAACATAATGAGAGTCCGATGCATATTGGCAGACTTGGATATCACCTAGACTTCCCTGCCAATCTAATACAACAGTTTTGCGTTGTGATTATGAATTCCTGCACACATGTTTCGAATCTCATAGTGTGTGCTAAGATTCGAAATATTTTCCCTTGGATTTCATTCTCGCCCTTGCTAACATTTTTCTACCATGTCTATTCCTTATGGAACACCACGAGTACACTGATAGTGTTTAAATCCAGCAATTAAATTTTTATCTCAATAAGAGGATGTGCAGCTTAGATGGATCATCTTGCTCCAACTGAATGAGAGGTTCGATTGTTCTACGGATCCGTTGATCATCGTTTTTAATATAATAGTCGATGATGAACCTAGCAAAGATGGCAGCAAATAACATTTCTTATGCTAACGGATGACCAAAAGACTCTTGAACAAAACACTTTTAACTCAATGATATAAATACCATATTAGATTGCAGAAGCGAATCATATGATGCAACTGGTTCAACTCTTTAATTAGGGCTTCAACCTATATTCAGAAATCCTCTCTAGAGTTGTCGGAAATAGGGTTTACAAATTAATAAACCAAAACTCTGGGGTCCCTCTTGTCTATGCCACGGTGCAGCCCACCCGAACGATTTATCCAGCACTCAGGAGAGTCGCTACTCTTCCCCATTCTCCCACCAAATCCCTCTCTGCAGCACAACCAGTTTACTCGCGAAATAGAGGTGTTAAGTAGCAAAAACTTGCTTAATAAATAGAGGTGTTAACCATTGCTTGATACATTGTCTTTACACAATGAAAAAATATACTTTAATTTCAATGGAATTTCACATAGAGTAGCCAAATTTGGCAAGAGATGCTTATTAGCCTAGTGTTATATTCAAATGGGCATCTCTTTCTAAAGTTTTTTTCTTTTTTTTCAAATTTATTTTTTTCTTATTATTGGCAAGGAGCTCCATGATTTTTTTATTTGGTCCAATGTATGAGGGATTTCATGAATCCATTTTGTATGCTTCTTGAATGCAAAAGGTTTCCTTTCCTTCATTTTCTCTCTTCATATTTTTCATTTGTTGATTCTTATCTCACCTTGGGAATTTTTCCACTTCTCAAATGTCATATAGTAAAGAATAGGATGAGAAGGGAACAAGATACCATCATTACTATGCCATTACTCTAGGACAATTATGTTAGTATTACTTTATGTTAGTGTAACTTTCTTTTTAAATTTAACTTCCTATTAAATTTTTTAAAAGATATATAGAAACTAAATTTTCTATCTATTTCATTTAATTATTGTTTTCCACATTCTCCATTCCAAGGGGTTACTTTGCACCTCTAGGTACAAATACTAGTTACAAAATTATCATCAAACATTTTAAAATTTAGATATTAGAGACTATTATAATTCGTAGATATTGTTATTTAAAATAAAATTCCATCATAAAATTTTTCCTCCTCAAAATTTAAAAATTAATGAAATAGTATGCATCAATTGCTTACCAAAGGAAGCACAATTTCGCATCAATTGTCCTCAGTTACGATTGCGATTGGCAGCATCGATATGACCTGCGCTCTACAAGAAACTGTATATTGGAAATGACTATCAGCGACTATTGGCAAGTACTCCCGACGAGACCTCTCGACTCCCGAGATTTTTTAAAAAACTAAAGTCATAAAGTAGAACAATTGAGCCATGCCTGTTTACTGTCCTAAAGTAGAACAAGACAAGTGAGTCATGCTTGTTTACTGTCATAAATGGTTAATTTTTTTTATAACAAATGTAACTCTGGCATTTTAAACTTCTTTTTGCTTGTTTTAATCAGTATATAGATGTAGCTAGAACTATAGTTTTATGAGAATAAATTGCTAAATTCTGGAACCAAAATTCTTTGTATGCTGTTCTGAGAAATTAGCAGCAGCTTGAGATCCTAATTGAACCTTAGCGTCTCAAAAAACTTGTGAGCTTAATTCTACATCCATTTCAAATATTATTTAATGGACTTGAGAGGCTAACTCCACATTCATTTCAGATTTATTTTAATGGCACTTTTGATAAGAGAATATTTCTGGAATTTTCTTTACCCATTGGTGAAACTTTTGATAAGAAGTCGTTGGTGAAAGATGTGTACAATAATCCCCTCTTTGTGTCAAATCATGATGAATTCATTAAGATTCACAATTTTTGTTTGATATTAATAATAGGTTTATAATGATGACATATCACTAAAATATTTATTATTAAACTTTACAACAATAATGATGATGCAATTTTTAACCTATTTATTTAAATATGTATAATAATATCTAAATCTATATAGTTCAAATTAAATGATGTTCTTTTTAATGAAAATAATTTTAAAAAACAAAAATCTAAATTCAAATGTTGGATAACAATTTCATTATAATAATAAGTTTATAAATTTCAAATCAGAAATATTTTAACTAATTTAAAAAATCCAACAAAATAGAAGAATTCAAGTAAATCAATGTACAAGATCTTATATAGAGATGGATTGAATTAAGATAGACCAATGAATAGGATTTTATATGGAGATACATTTAAATCCTTTTCAATATTATATGGCTTTATCTCACCTTTTTGGGATATTTTTATAGGATTTAATTATTTAGCTAAGATAAATTTAAAATAAGGTTGGTTTTTTATTTAATTTTTTTTTTATGTTAAATAATTTTATGATGTGAAACTTGAGTAATATATTCTTTAGAGAAAAAGGAAATTGCTAAATATTTTTTTAGAGAAAATCATGAGAAATAAGTTTATTTTAAAAGTATTAGTCCTAAAATTTTCATTTTTCTTAATTTTTTATTCACAAATTTTTTAATTGATAATTGGAAAAATGTGTTCTTTACAATAAATCTAAATTTTAGATTAATAATTAGAATATAATATTATAAAATAACAAAATATTTCACTTATATTCATTAATTATCAATAATGCAAATCAAACTTTTAAAAAATTACATACCAATATTAAAAACTTAATCCAAATATATCCCACCATTGATATAGATCTCACTTAATCCAAATGCACTCTACATATGATAAAGATATTTTAAAACACACATCTTTTTAATTATGAAAATTTTTAAATTTAGAAAATATAATTATGAAATTCTTAAAAAATACTGCACGAACTTTTTAAAAGGGATGAAATTTGTAGAATGGTATAGTTTTGTTTTTATTTTAAAATTTAGTTATTTTTTTGAATTATGAATTTTAATTATAGAAATTTCAAATATTAAGTATTTTTTTTTTAAATTCAAAATATTAAATTTATTTATATTAAAAAAAAATCATATTCACAATCATATTATTAAATTTCAAGTAAAAAAAACATATATTAATCAAACTACTCTAAATATAAATATGAACCAACTTTTATTTTAAAAATGGTCTTCTCCTCCGGTGACCATTAGTGCATCTCCTCTATGTTCCTTTTGAATGTGGAAAAGAGACGGGTATTAAATAAATAAAGTTTTCATTACGGTTATGTTTTGTTTTTATGTGAAAGGAGATGGATTTAAAAAAATAAAAGAAATTGGATGTGATAAATATTAAAATAAATTTAATATTTTATTAAAAGTTTGAAAGTATATGATGAATTGTGTTATTTATTGGAAAGTAGTATTTAATATTTAATATGAAGTAATCGGATTGTTTTTTTTAATATAATTTAATTTTTTTTATTTTTATTTTTAATTTTGTAAAGATAATTTGTTTTTTTATATATTTTTTTTCTATTATGTAAAGATAATTTGTGTTAATTTTTAGTGTTTTTTAATTTATAGTGTATCATTTTTTGAAATGTTAAATTGATATATTATATATCAGTTTAATTACTATAATAAGTAATGATTGTAAATTTTAATTAAATTATTTATATTTTAGTACAATTTATAAAATATGTTGTTCTCTAATCATATAAGTTATAATTGAAATCATTCATAATGCATATTACTTATAATTATTATTATTTTTAATTTTTATAATTTTGGTTAACAATTATCATTTGTTATTTCTATTGGTATAAAACTTCATCCCTAAAGAATTTAAGTCTTAAATTATTTATATCATAGCTACTACAATAATAATTACCTTAAAGTATTAACTTATGTAGTTTCAACTATTAGTAGGGTAGTTACTACTTTAAAATTTTTGCATTTCACGCATAACTTTAGTAAGGGGAAAAGTAAGTGGCCATAATCCACACATACTTTTCAATTTGTTTTTCTATTTTTCACAAGTCACATAGCTTAATTGGCAAAGGAGTAAGTGACCTGTAATCCACCGATATTTTTTTACTAACCAAAGCATTTTTACTTCATTAGCATTGGGACTAGGAACCATGTGTTATTAAAGAAAGGGAGTAGCCACATGGGCTTGCATCTGAAAGATTTCTTAAATCACTCAGTTTCCCATATCCCTTTTTAGGCTTACATAGTGTAATAGAAAGGAAGTAAGTGGCCATCAACCACACACTATTTTATTTGTAGGTAAGGAACAAACATAACTTAGTGTAAGTAGGATATTTTGTAAAGGATCATTGCATATCCACATCACTACATAATTTGTATGTTCACATTGTCACTTACACACACATTGCACTACACACTCTAAGCTACTCTAAAATTTCAGCAAAGGGCATCCAATTTCAGGAGCTTTTATACTTAGTTTATTTGAGGTTAGTTTTTCACACTATAAGTAAAGGAAGACTCCTAAAAGAAACCATAACTTGAACAAATTAAATTTCCCTATAGGGACCATAAAATAATTTATAGTTCAAGTTAGGACCATTGGGTTTAGGCATCCAATAAGCTGTCATTGTCATGTTACTTTTTGAAACATAGAAGCTACCTTTTAGGGTGCTTCAAATCCTTCACCATCTCACGGAACAGATTACCTGTGCACACCAGATACCCGATTTAGAGGAGGTTCTGCTTAGGTCCCAGTAAGTGTGGTACTATACGGGACTACCTGACCTATATAATGCTTGGTATTGATGATTGATTATTAAGAAGCTAAATGATCAACTACCCCCATGAGACGAAGGTATCCTAGTGGTCAAATTTTAGGGCATATTTCCCTATAGGTGGAGGTACGGGAAGCACTAAAGCCTCATTCATTCCCTTGATTGATTCTTTTGGCTACTGGAAGGGTCACAAGTTCTTTTGGGACACAGCCCTAGTACCTGTCATAAAAGATATCTCCACAAATACCAAGTTACTTTGACAGTGGAAATGACGAATAGGTCTTCATAATTTCTTTTATCATATGCAAAAATAATAATAATTAAATAAAAAAAAAAAAAAAAAAATTCTTATTTGATTGATGACATAACATAACTTAAAATGAAAGTAACTAATTTTTTTTTTTTTTTATGTACATGTAATTTATTTTCTTTGATACATTTCCCTCCCCTCACCACAAAAACAAAAGTGACACACACTCCATTTATTTAACACATAAATACTTTATATTAAGAATAATTAGACAATGATATACAAAACATTCCAATTCATGTTACACGTGAATATACACTAAAATAAATTCTACAAATAAAAATTGAAACAAAATATATAAGTTTACCAAAGAAATATTTTAAATAATAAAAACAATTAATCAAAATATAATTAATTAAGAAAATTGAAACTGTAAACTATATTTCATTCACTATAATTATAAATTATATTTACTTATAAATAATGCTTTTTTTTTCCATTAATTATAGTGGAAAAGTAATTATGATAGTAAAAATGTAACTTCTTGATTTACTTTCACTTTTTACTTGTTGTTATATAAGGTGAATACACATAGTCTGAATTAGTACGAATGAGACGATTGTTAAGAATGTTAACACTTAACTATTGTCTCTTTTGAAGTATTTAATTAAAATTACAATTTTTATTTTGGGAAAAGGTAAAAGTAACTGTGTGGTAAATTATTCCAAGAAAACCCAGGAAGAGGTTGAAACAGTTCTGAAAATTACCAATCCCAGAAAGGATTTAAAGGAAAATCCTAAGAGGGAATGGGGTTCTGTGCAGAAGAGTTGGAGGGCTAAGCATTGTATGCTAAATTCTGAGTTTCCCAGAGCTGGTGAGAGTACCAGTGGAACTCAAGAAATCCTTGAAGAAGTTGGCTGGATATTGCAATCCTGAGGTCAAAACTTCTTGTCTCAT
This sequence comes from Pinus albicaulis, assembly GCA_034641835.2. Lineage (NCBI taxonomy): Eukaryota > Viridiplantae > Streptophyta > Pinopsida > Pinales > Pinaceae > Pinus > Pinus albicaulis. Next base: position 261,599,380 of record CM076581.1, read on the forward strand.
TCAAATTTTTACTCAAACCTGATTTCGAGTAAGGGGGGAGCAAAGGACGTAATTGCCTTGCTCATGGTTCAGAACTCAAGAAATCATTGAAGAAGTTGGCTGGATATTGTAATCCTGAGGTCAAAACTTCTTGTCTCATTCAAATTTTTCCTCAGACTTGATTTGGAGTAAGGGGGGATAGGGGGAGAAAAGGGCATGTGCCTTGCTCATAGTTCGGCGGACTAGCATTCTTTTGAGAGTCGAATCTAAACTACGAAGTAGGCGGTATAATTAGCTATAAAGTGCAAATGGCGCTATTGATCCGGATTTATGCAGGAATAAACACATAACCATAAATACAGATATGCAGCGGAAATAACACTTCATTTCATTAATATCAAAGAACTGAAATTTTCTTACAGACAATGGAAATAAAACTAGCTAGGGCACTGGTAGCTATCTCATAGTTTTGGCGGCTACAGGCCTCTGAACTGAGTTACAATGAGGCTCGAGGGCCTATTTATTATTGAGAAACAATGGAGAACCCTAAACATCCCAAAAACCTAACCCTAGGAGATGAAGCGCCAAAACTATGGGCCCCGTTTGGGTAAATTGGTGTTTCAACTTCCCAGGGACGTAACTTTGGCATACTATCTCCGTTTGACGCACGTGATACATCATTAGAAAGCTCTATCCGAGGACTACAACTTTTGTGTCGATTTGATGATCAAATCGCAACAAATTTAATACCCAAAAAACGTCGTTTAGGGCCTCAAAACGGCTCCGGAAGTTCAGGACCCGAAAAACTGCTAAAAATAGTAAGTTATGCCAAAACTGAAAAACTGAAAGAGACAATGGTGGGGCCCAAGTGGAATAGGCGGGTGGCCACCAATATCCACCTGGATCATTCCTCCCCCCTTAGGAAGCAATGGTCCCCATTGCGTTAAGTTCCTCCATGAGATGAGGGAATTTCTGCTGAACTTGGTCCCTGGTGAACCACTTTCCTTGGTGCAGGAGTTGGCCAGCTTTGACAACCCGATATAGTTGGATCTTCTGCTGGCGAGTGTTCTTGATTTGCATGTCCATGATACAATCTGTGGTGGCACATTCCATGCGATGCAAGGTTTAACTACTGATTGGTGTGATTGTTGCAATGTATAAAGGTGTCAGTGGGGAATTGGAAAGTAAGGACTGAGCGATCCACGTGAAAGTAGGTGCGGACAGGAATGGTGGAATAAGCTCGAATGCATTGTTCCCTACAGCCTTGGTGATGGTGTACGGCCCGTATCGGAGCGGGCGAAGCTTGCGATGGGGTCCAGTGAGGCGCTCCTTCTGCAAATGTAGCCATACTTTGTCACCCACCTGGAAGTTGTGTGGCACCGGTGTTGATCATGGCGTTGCTTGTACTTGGCATTGGCTCTGTCCAATATATCATGAACCTGTTGGCGGATGTGTTGAATGCGCTCGATGAAGCTACTGGCTTTGTCAACTTCAGACTGGACATGAGCTGAATTGGCCTGAGCAGCTGCAAATGGCATGGCTACGTCAATGGGACATGGTGGCTGGAATCCCAAGCCCACCTGAAAGGGGCTATGGCCGATTGAACTGTGGAGAGCCCGATTATAACTATGTTGTACATAGGGGAGGCTCTCGTCCCATGTGCGTGGATGCTTTGAATTGTACATGCGCAGAATGTGTACAATCATTCTGTTGACGACCTCTGTCTGGACATCTGTTTGGGGATGGAAAGCTGTGGACTTGGTGAGCTTTGTGTCCAACATTGACCAGAGGCTGGACCAAAATGTGCTGAGGAACCTGCTATCTCGATCTGATATGATAGACTGTGGGATCCCAAAGTGCACCCACACTCGTTCAAAGAAGAGTTTAGCGGTGGCTTCTGCTGTGATATTCTTCTTACAGGCCGCCATGATGGCCATCTTCGAGAATCTGTCAACGACCACGAAAACACAGTCATTTCCATTCTTAGTAGAAGGCAGGCCCGACATGTAATCCATGGAGATGGATTCCCAAGGTCGATTAGGGGTAGGTAGTGGAGTATATAGGCCTTGCTTCTTGATGGTCGGTTTGGCAATGGCACAAGCAGTGTAGGATCTGATGTGCTTCTCGACATCCTTTCGAAGGTTCGGCCAATAGAAATGTGTTTGCAGTATTGCTACTATTTTCTCGACCCCGAAATGCCCAGCGACTCGACTGTAGTGTTCTTCCCATATCATCTTGGCACGCTCGCTTGAAGGAACACAAAGGTGTCCCAGGTGACATAAAAGTGCATCTTGGAGGTGAAAATTTGGAACTTGCGTACCCCCAAAGAGTGCCTTGTAAGTGTGGCCGAATTCTGGGTCACTCTCATAGAGAAGCGGCCAATCAGAAGTCTCGTGCCCACAAGAGTTGAGCACGGTGGTGAGCGCCACGATCGGTGGTCGGCTGAGGCAGTCTGCGACATTATTGGTGCTACCCTTCTTGTACTTGATGTTCAAATGAAACTGTTGCAGATATGTGGACCACTTCTGATGGCGATCATTCTGCAACTTCCCTTGTGTCTGTATGAACTGCAGGGGCCGGTGGTCTGTGTGGATGATTGTTTCCTTCCCCAAAATGTAATGCTTCCATTGTCGACGGGCTTGCACAATGGAATACATTTCTTTGTCATAGGTGGGATACTTGCGAACTGTCTCAGACAATGTCTCACTGTGATATGCCACTGGATGTCCCTGTTGAGTAAGAACTGCCCCAATAGCATAGTCGGAGGCATCTGTCTCGATCTCAAATGGCTGCTGCAAGTCTGGTAAGGTGAGCACTGGGGCAGAACAGAGGCGATTTTTCAATTCTTTGAACGCCTTCTGTTGAGGTTCCGACCAAAAGAATTTTTCTCTCGCTCCTCCTTTGGTGACTTGACTCGAGGGCCAAGTGATATGAGAGAATCCCAACACGAATCTACGGTAGAAATTAGCAAGACCCAGAAAGCTGCGAAGCTCTGTTATAGTAGTCGGGGCTGGCCAATCCCGAATGACTTGGATCTTGGCTGGATCCACATGCACCCACCTTTCATCAATAATGTATCCCAGATATTGAACCTGGGTCATGCCAAACGTGCACTTCTCCAAATTGGCACACAACTTGTGTTGCCGCAGTGTTTGGAGGACTTGTCGGATGTGATGAAGGTGCTCTTCCCAAATCTTGCTGAAGATCAGAATGTCATCCAAGTACACCACTACGAATGAGTTGGTGAATGGCCGCAAGATGTCGTCCATCATCCTCATGAAGGTTGCGGGAGCATTCGTCAACCCGAAAGGCATGACCAGCCATTCAAAAAGGCCTTCCTTAGCTTTGAAGGCGGTCTTCCACACATCAGAGGGTTCAATTGGTACCTGGTGATACCCAGACTTCAGGTCGATCTTACTGAAATATTTTGCACCTTGGAGTTGGTCCAGAAGGTCATCAATCCGTGGGATTGGGTACCTATTCCGGACGGTGATCTTGTTCAGCGCCCGATAGTCAATACAGAGTCTCCACGTCCCATCCTTCTTCTGTACCAACACGATCGGGCTCCCACGGGGCGATGAACTTGGTCTGATGTGACCTTTCTGCAACAGCTCCTGAATCTGCCTCTTGATTTCATCATTTTCCAGAACAGAGCGTCGATAGATCGGTCCATTGGGTAGTGGCGCACCTGGGGTCAGATCAATCGGGTGCTTGACCTGGCAGTGCAGAGGAACCCCTGTGGGTGAGGTGAAGATGTCTCCGTACTCCTCCACGACCTTATCCATTTGTTGTTGTCGTGCAGAGGGGCCCTGTCTGGAGGTCGTGGCCACAGTCTTCTTCTTGCCCTGGGGGCGGATCATCAGGAAAACGAATTTCCTGGTTTGGGAAATGAGCTTACTACATTGTTTTACAGTAACCAAAGAGATAGTCGTAGGAGGTGGTACCTCTGGTATCCTGTACAACTTATTTCCCAAAGTAATAATAACAGCACGAGGTCGAGACTCATACACAGCATGACGCTTCCACAAGTATGGTTGTCCTAATAATACATCGGAAACATCAATAGGAGCAACGTCACATAATACCTCATCCGTGAAGGGCTTGATGCTATAGGGAAGGCGGCACTGCTGGCTGACGCGGAGATCTCGTCCTTGGTGAAGCCACCCGATGGTGTATGGATGTGGGTGAGCTGTGGTCGGCAAGCCCAACCGCTTCACGGCGTCTGCAGAAATGAGGTTCTTTTGGCTCCCATTGTCGACAATGAACTGTACGGGGGAGCCCTTTACCCACATCTGGGAGTGGAAGAGACGTTCCTCCTCCTCTGGATCTTCCGGTTCCTCCTTCTGGACCTTTGTAGTGGCAACAGTGGCGTTGGGCTCCGCATCAATAATCTGGTTCCCTTTTTCATTCCCCTTTTCAGGTTCTGATTCGGAGTCGGAGCATGCATCTGACTCAGAAGCCCTCATCTCGGCCACTAGCGACTGCTTGGCCCGACACTCACCTGTGTTGTGAGTGGAGCTCTTATGGAACTCACACCACTTTCCCGTGTCCTTCTTTGGCTTTGCGGTGCTGTTCTTTTCTTGTGGCTTCGATGAGTTGTCTTTGTATATGTATCTGTATTGCGGTTTGGAAGCACCTTTCCCTTGCTTTTGATTCGCAGATCCAAAGTCTCGCTTCTTCTGCTTGAATTTCTGCTCAATCTTGGCGGCATACCGGTATGCCGTACCAAGCGAGGAGATGTCAAGGAACTCCATTTCCTCCTGAATGTATTTGTGCAGACAGCTGCGATACTTTAGCACCAGATGTTTCTCTGAATCTTTGATACCCAACTTTGTGCGCAGGGTATGGAACAGATTCGTCAGCTCATGCACATCTTGATCCCTTTGTTGTCGCGGCGTGGTCCATTGTATGTACTTGTCCTCATAGCTCCCCACGGGATAGTACTGTTCCTTGACGGCGTCTCGGAAAGAATTCCAAGTTGGTACGGCCGAGAACAGAGAGGGTTCTGTCTGGTCCTTGTTCTCACGGTAGGTTTCCCACCAGTCCTTAACATGGGGGGTAGCTTTGAGGAGTGCAAAAATAATCTTCTCCCGGTCTGAAAAGTCATGAACAGAGAAATATCCTTTTAATAGATTCAACCATCTATCTACGGCATCTGCGTCTATTTGACCCTCAAATATGGGAATGTCAAAATTTACTTGTACCTTAAAGGGAGTCGCAACTCCAGAGTGGCTACTGGATGCAGATGCGCCGCCGGTGGGCAGCCGTTGAAGGATCCGAGCAAAGCTATCCATCATCGCGTTCCTTTGTTTTTCGAGGGCCTCCTCGAGCAATATTTTGATAGGATCTCCTGCTCCCTCATCTTTCTTTTCGTCCCCCATGGGCGTCCGTCGAGGTTTGCGAGGCTGATCTTGCAAAGGTTCCACCGGATCAAGCCCTAGCTCTTTATACCCCGACCTCGTTGGGGACATGCAAAGAAGGATCGAGAAAAAGCAGACCGCTCTGATACCACTGATCCAGATTTATGCAGGAACGCAACAGAATAAACACATAACCATAAATACAGAGATGCAGCGGAAATAACACTTCATTTCATTAATATCAAAGAACTGAAATTTGCTTACAGACAATGAAAATAAAACTAGCTAGGGTACTGGTAGCTATCTCTGAGAAGAGATGTGGTGGCTACAGACCTCTGAACTGCTTTACAATGAGGCGCGAGGGCCTATTTATTATTGAGAAACAATGGAGAACCCTAAACATCCCAAAAACCTAACCCTAGGAGATGAAGCGCCAAAACTATGGGCCCAGTTTGGGTAAATTGGTGTTTCAACTTCCCAGGGACGTAACTTTGGCATACTATCTCCGTTTGACGCACATGATACATCATTAGAAAGCTCTATCCGAGGACTACAACTTTTGTGACGATTTTGATGATCAAAATCGCAACAAATTTAGTACCCAAAAAACATCGTTTAGGGCCTTAAAACGGCTCCGGAAGTTCAGGACCCGAAAAACTGCTAAAAATAGTAAGTTATGCCAAAACTGAAAAACTGAAAGAGACAGTGGTGGGGGCCCAAGTGGAATAGGCGGGTGGCCACCAATATCCACCTGGATCAGTTATTCTATATTTAGTTCTTAATGTACAACAAATAAGAGTAAATGTGAAGAAAATTTATAGAATTATAAATTCTTATTACTGCTTAAGATTTCGAGTATAGAACAGATGGCCATAGTTATGTTTTCGTAAGAAAACTGATTGCAAAGCTATGTATAGGAGTTAAGAATGTGCTGATAATTTTATGTATTATCAAAAAGTAGAATTTGATATTTCTGGAAATACTATATTATTTCTCTTTACTAATCATAGAAAACCTATGTAGAATTAAACCACTATTCAGATTGTACAGGAGAATATTTATTTGGAATTAAAAACCGAGAGAGCTCGGACCATCTTCATAGGTATTAAATACTAAGGGAGCATAGTATAAATGCTGCAAACTGGAGAGATAAATAAAGCAGAAGCAAACAGAAATATTTATGGTGATTCTTAAAAAAAAAAGGAACCAAAGCCAAGGCAGAGTGGTACAGGAAATTACACAGAGAAATAACCAACAGTATTTAATGAATAGTAAATAATTGCTAAAAAAAACTATAAAGAAAGAACTTAAAGATCTATGGAATAATATAAGCAGCAACATGTTTAAAATAAGTAGGGAAGTTTCTCTGCTGAAAATTGACGGTGAATCTGAGAGTTTAGAGCAAGAATTTTTTATAACGTCCCGACTTTGGTCCCTATAGAATACTCACCCAAATGCTGAGAAACTCTATAAAAAAAATTATAAAAGAATCTCGCTATTAAAACCAAACTGCTGAATGAAGAATATATATATAGAAATTTCCTTATGAAAAAAATGAGTAATTGTTGATTTATATTCTGATGAAAAACTGAATATTTGCATAGGTTTTGAGTTACAACACAAGAACCAGAGGTATTCAAAATAACCAGTTTGATTCGAAACCAACTACGCAATAGTTTGGAAAATAAATATATATATATATATTTCAGGGAGGAATGTAAATCTCCAGTTTAGATGCCAAGAAAGGCTTAAATTATATTATGGGTAAAACTTTAAATTTCCAATAAACTAATTCCAGCTACTTCTAAAACTTTAACCATGAACTAGAGTAAAAACTCATGGGAATTTCCTTCTTATGAACTAAACATCTGAAAATTGTTTCTGTGATCTAAAAACTCAACTCTGAAAGACTCGCCTACAGGATAAACGAAGGAAGATGAAATGTTATATTCGTCAATAATGTATACAAGCAGATGAGGTTAATAGCCGAAACCCTTACCGGTTGGGAAGGTGAAGTACCAGTTGAAGAAGAGAAGAAGAGGGTCAGTGCCAGATTTATCCTCTGGCACTCCTTGAATCTCCAACCATTCCTTGAAGGATTTACAGTAAACAATACATCTGGAATAAATATAATGAAAACTTTGCTTAATAATAATATATGAGAAATGGTAAAAAAAATTATGATTTTTCGATATGCATCCTTACGGTAATCTTTATTAACTTAATTTTTTTTTATCCATGTAAAATGTGTAAAATAAATGGGTTAAAAGAAGTAGGTGCGACAAAAAAAATAAAAAAAATCTTTTTTTTTTTGTAAATTTGGTAGGTCCTTACTATTTTCTATTAATCATAAAGAAGCAAGTGACATCATATACAAATTTAGTGGCCTCAACCTGCCCGAAGGAAACCAGGTGTGTTGGCCACCTTAACGCATTGAAATCCATCCAAAATTGATATTGTTTCCTTCTTCTACTCACCGCAATGGCCATTTTACTGTTTAAAACATTAACTAAATAACAACTACGAACATAACCACTATCTGCAAAATTCATAAAACTTAAACTAGACTACTACCTATCATAATAGTCTATTGGTGCAAGATCCTTTACCGCGGAGCCAGGCATGTCGACTTGCTGCATCTGTTGCATCTTCCTTTCAATGCGACCAGTTTGAGCTGTCGCCTGATACTGTGACACGTTGATGTGTTGGAGTTGAATGTTGATATCCTAAAGAAGTTCCATTACTGATGTTTTTGCATTCTCTTGACCTGGATGAAGAATTTGCATTGCTTTGGCGAGGACACATTTCATTATCTAGTAAGTATGAACAGTTTGGTTAAACAATGAGAGGCGACCTATAGTATTCCCTGGATCAATAATAAAATCCATTATTTCCTCCTCTTCCTCATTATATTCCTCATTACCATAACTTTCTTTTCCCCATCCCTGAATTGCATTTATGATTTATGGAGGATTTCTGAGAGAGTAAGCTGTCGAGATATTCTCTAGCAGCTCTTGCTTTGTCTTTCTACCTCGCTTTCTAGTCTCAGTTGTAGATTTTACAATATTTTGCTTTCCTTTACCTTGGTTATTAACCATACAGTTCCTCGTTTGCCTCTTAACCATATTTCTGTTCTGAATATTCTGCTAAATTAAACATGTATATACTATCTGTGGTCCTATATGACAGAAGGACAGAGGTATAACAATTAAACTTTTATTCTTCAAGAATAAATATTTCTCTCGCACATGATTCACAGAATCATAAATATAGTGCTGTTGACTGAGATAATTCAGGAAATGATTTATGTAAGTAGTTTTCTAGACATAGAGACGAACCCAGAACAAACTCTCTATCTTACCCAGTAAAATCATAAATAAATAGGAAGAACTCCCATTATGAGAAAGATAAATGATAAAAACTGAACAGAGTGCATGAAAAGATTCTTCACTATGACTACCATGAGTTTTCAAGATATGGCCTGCCAAGACCAAACAAGGTAGACATAATAACCAAATAAAATTCCTTTAATATACCCTACACTTACATAGAATAGAAAACCAACGGATTTAAGAGTTTTCCCCTGCCAAAACCAAACAAGGAAAACAAAAAAACAACTCAGGCTACCCTAATTATCCCTTCATCATTCGAATATACCAAATAGAAGCAAAATCTAGCAGCAGAAGTAAACTCGACACCATGCATAAATAAATTGTAACAAATTCAAATGCCCAGCGAAACTAAAATCGCATGCATGCATGAAGGATGTAGAGATTATGAAAGAGAACTTCACAACCTTACAAGGATTTCACAAATGAGGTTGAACAACCTCCTATGGTATTATACAATTACAATTCCTGACCTCACAACACCAGATGACTAAAACCATTCCCAAAATTTCAAAGCCTCCGCTATCCTTGCTCGTACAATGATTAATGGCTAAAAGCATAAGGTTAGAGTGAAGAAGGACATACCACTAGACCCAATCTTGAAGCCTCCAACCAATGGCTGCACTAGTTCCAACGCGTCTCCTCAAATCATTGCTCCTGCTAGAGTAAAATGGTCGCTGCAGATCCCAAATATGCCTCTTTAGGCTTACCTTATTCTATGTCTTCCAAGGCCCATCTGACATTACAAGCTATCTTACGAAATGTGCAATCATCAAAATGAAAGCCGCGGACCTCCTCATGCGATGTTCTAAATACGTGCTTAAGTTTTCACGCTTAAACCTCTATCCATTCATTGCGAATGCCTTACACCTACCCTCTGGCAGCTGACAGCGGGCACCCAAATCGAGGGTCTTCACTACTATCTAGATCTCTGTCTATAATAATATGTAGGGAATGTAATTCAATATCCCAAATTCTAGCGCTTGGAGTCACGTCCAATTGTCTTCCGAGATTACGACATCCCCAATTTTCTAAGTAATTTTCTGCCTCATTACCTGTTCTGCGAACATGTGAAGGTATTAGATATTGAATTTCTCGAATAAGAGATCCTATTTCCTGAATAAGACTAGCAGTTCTCCAACTTTTACTTATCTTCTCCCATGACGTTCCTTGCTGCAATTTTCTTAACACACTTGTGACCATTGCCGAATTGCCTTCTACAATAAGTCGATGGTACTTTTCTCTTTTTGCTATGATTAGCCCTTTTTTTACTGCTATAAGTTATGCTTCATTATTGGTTGGATAACCCATGTCCATGGCATAAACCCTACAAGCTCCAGCATGTGAATTTCTAAAAATCCCTCCTACTCCTGCCTGACCTAGATTTCCTTTTGATGCCCCATCATAATTGAGTTTAATGAATCCATTCTGAGGTACCTTCCATTTCTCATCAATATTTTGCCTAGGGGGCTTCTATTTCAAGAGAGTGTTTGATAGCATTTGAGGTTTCAAGTTTAATCTTTCAAGGATATTAGTTTCAACACCTTCAGTCTTCCACTCAACATCTGTCCATTTCTCAACCATAATGGTTTCTCGAATATTCTCAATAATCTTCTGCCATATTTGATTATTATCACTGGATTCTCCTATGAAGATATGATGATTCCTTTCTTTCCAAATCCCCCATAATATAAATCCTAGGGACAAACGCCATGCTCTATTCAAGACTTCACTTTTAAAACCTCATTTTTTCCATTTAATGATCGTAGCATTTATGTTTGTATTATCTCTATCTATTTGCATAAATATCCTTCCATTACTATTCCACATAATCTACGTTATTTCACAACTGTTTAGAAGGTGTTCTATTGATTCATCTGTTTTCCTACACATATAACAAATGGAAGGCCCATGCATTTCTTGCTTTTGTAACTGATCCCAGGTTAGAATTTTTCTATGACTTAGAAGCCAGAGGAAATATTCCACTTTAGGCCAATGATTGATTGAACAAGTTTTTCTCCATATCGATATTACAATGTTAGGTATATTACGAGCATGAACATTATATCCCTCCTGTATAGTAAACATGCCTTTACTTTGATAACTCCATCTAAGAATATCACTTCCAGTTGCTTCAACTAGTTTCCTTATTTTTAATTCTTTTTCAAGATTATTCCATTGCAGCGTTTTTGGTGCTCCTGGCCAATGCATTTTTTCCTTCCACCTTCTCCACTGAATAATCTATTGCTGACACTAGTAATTATTTATATTTCTCCTATTAGGGGTGTTTCTGAACAGGAAGAGTTCCCCTAAGTCAAGCCGACTGAAATTTTTTTCTCTTTGTTGCCACGAATCTTCCCAAAAAATCATCGTTCTTCCTTCTCGCACTTCTCAAAAAATATGTTGATGGATTAAATTTCTATTAATTGCTACTAGATTCTAGATATTAGACCCTTTAGGGACAATATCAACTTTTAATTTTCCTGTTACTATTTAAGGCATGTCATATTTCCTCTCCCAAATAAGTTTCCAGAGATCTTGTCCTCCTTGGAGCCATCGCCACCATAATTTTGCCCCCATAACTTGATTTAAAACATAAGGATCACGAAGGCCCAATCCTCTTTCTGATTTTAATTTTATTTGTTTATCCCATGACCGAAGTTCCCATTTCCTAGAATCATGTGCTCCTTTCCAAAGAATTTTCTTGAAAATATTCACCATTTTATTACAAATATTTTTAGGAGCTACCCTCCCAGATAATTGATAAACAAGAAGTGATTGAAGAACAGATTTAAGAAAAATTAATCTTCCTGGAGAATTCAAAACTCTAAATGCCCAGTTTTGTAATTTTTTTTGCAATCTAGTAATAAGATCTTTCTAGTCTGCAATTCTTAAAGAAGATGTATTAAAGGAACACCTAAGTACTTCATAGGAAAAGTGCCAATATTAAAACCCAATGCTATAGCTAGAAATAATTGTGTAGCATCATTAGTATTGAAGAAATACACATTCAATTTATCAGTGTTAACCAGAGTACCTAAAACTTTCATAAAAAATTTCAAAACATTTAAAATTGCTTTTTCCTCTCGCATAGATGCCTAACAAAATTAAAGGATATCGTCAACAAACTGTACTAAAATTTAATAATTTAATCAAATTCAAATTATACATTAAAGAAATGCAAACCTCATAATATATATTGTACGAATTGAAATATGTTCCCAAAATATTGTTGTTAATATTAAAATGTAAATTTTGTTACACTAAAACGTAAATATTAAAAGTACTTTTCATTGAGATTTTGAAATTTATTACCAAATGAGTTATGGTATATTTAGTTTCATGTCTTAGGAGCCAAATCAATGTTTTTAACATTTATTTATAAGTAGAGAAATAAACATAATTAACACAATTTTAAAAAGCATAAGTATATTGAGTAAATAACCTACTAAACTAGCCTAATGTAGTGAAAAAGTAGGACTACAATTCTTAGAAGGAGACATGCTTTCTCTGTATATATCAAAGTAAAATTTTATTTGATTTTGTTTTTCAAAAAAAAAATGTTTGATTAAAAAAGTTCAACAAAATTAGTGCAACCATATAAATTAGATGACGAGTAAATATTGATAGACATCAATTCATAATCAATAACAAAACACACTACTTTAGTGTATCTCATATTATTAGGATTAAAATATATATATAAATGAACTAAATTATAAAATTAGTTTTAATAATTATTATTATTACTATTACTAATTATAATGTAAATAATAATCATTAAGACTTGAAATTTGTTATTAGATGTTATATAACCAATTATGGTTTATTACGTTTTATGTCCTATGAGCCAAATCATTTTTCTTAACATTTATTTAAAAGTGTAGAAATAAATATAACTAACACAACATGCCTTTCTTTCTATATATCAAAATAAAATTTTACTTTCACAACTTTTGTTTTTGAGAAAAAATATGTTTGAATAGAAAAGTTCAAAAAAAGTAGTGCAACAATATAAATTATATAACTAGTAAATATTGATAGACATCAATTCATAATAATTAACAAAACATACTACTTTAGTATATCTCATATTATTAAGATTAAAAAGACATAAGAATTAACTAAATTATAATTTTATTTTAAATGATTAGTATTAATAGTTAAAAAAACAAGTAATACAAAAATAAACATATATACATTTGGAGAAACGTGTAACTAGATTTTTAGTCATGGAGATTCACAATCACTTTACCATGGAAATTTTCTAATGGAAATAATTTTTGTTACAATATCAAGGCTTATAAATAAGACATGACCAAAAACAATAACTTGTTTTATTTGACACTAGGTTGTATGATTTTGTTTTTTAATTAGTCAATTTAATTAGAAACAAAAAAATAATATAAATATTCTAAAATATTCCACAATAATTAAATCCCTACCACTAATAATTATTGATGGTCCAATTAAGATTCTAAAAATTCTACCAATTATATTAACTAACTAATTAACATTTTATAGAGTAGGGTGTTGGGTGATAGAGGAGTTATTACATATCTTATATGATTAATTGAAAGTGTGTTTGTCTGGGTCCTTGATATTTCAATAAATAATCATGTTGAATCTTATGCACTATGGAAAGGCTTGAAGGCTTCCAAAAACTTTGGTTTTTAATTTTTGAAGGTAGTGATGGATTTTTAGAATGTAACAAGGCAAAAGGTTCAAATTTCTCCATTGAACACTCTTTTGGCTTTAATACTAGAGTGGGTGAAGGAGGTATCCAAGACCTGTCTAGGGTTAAATTTTTGCATGCTTTAAGGGAGAATAATTCTTTGATTGAGATATATGTAAATCAATCCATCAATATTATAAGAGAGGGGGGCTTGATTAACAATTATAAGTTGGGTATTTACCACATCCACTAAGTTTCTCATGAATGACCAGACATGTATCTCTTATTTATGGAGGCACATAGTAAATCTAATAGTCATACTGCATGGTATATAATGTGAAGAGACCCACACCACACCTTCCCCCCCCCCCCCCCCCCCCTCCCTCGATGTTTCTTACATGAGAAAATATTTGAAGTGTGGTTTGGTGAGTGTTGGATTTCTAAGCTAGTTGATTTTCATGGTACTTATCTTATTCTATAACATTAGTAAGTCACCATCACTACGTCTTGTTTTCTGAAATAAGATTTAATAGAGGGTATTACCTATTGTCTTAATTCACAACATTTTTTAGTAGTTTTAATCTTGATATTGGGGGTATTTTTGGGAGAGGTTTTATGTCTCCTACCTTTGATCCCTCTTTGAAGGGCCCCCATTAGCACACCATCTCATGCATCAGTGTTAGGCAACATCCTTTGACCCTGATCGCTTTAATGACTCATCACAACTCACTCCTTGACACTAACATGGTGGCACCACCTCTTGAAAGACTTCATATTCCATGCAATTAGTCTAAATTGGTCATAAATATATAAGTTGATTAATAACCCAATATCTTATGATATTAATTATTTCATAATGTCATATAAGATACCCTCAAAATTACTTATGCCCAAAGTGGTTTACCTAAAAAGTATAAAATCAATACTAAAACTGAGACTTCCATGCTTAAAGATATGCATTAATCAAGACCATAATATTTACTCAAACCAAATTATTTTCAATTGAATTTGTATAGATTTTTGAAGAAGGACTAAGTGTGAGAGAATTAACGAGTTGGAAATTGAAGACCTGGAGGATATGATTGAATTTTCAGCAGAAGACTTAACATGGACAAAGATTGTTGGGGACCAAGTTGAAATTATTCCATATTGTCGACTTGATGATTTTATAAGAGGAGAGGAAACCACTGAAAGTGCACCCACTCAATTTATTCTTCGGTATCCTCGAAGTAATAAAGTAGAGGATATAAAAAACACATATTCCTCAGAATATCTGGAGTATTCTATGTGAGTCTTTATAAAATTTTTCAACATACATTTAATTTTTTCAATATGCATAAATGTTATATCTAATATGTTGTAATTTTTTGACATATAGTTATTGGTATATATATGCTCCACGGTCGAAAAATATAATTATGAGTGCATCCTCAAATCAAAATAAAAAACACAATCAACATGAAAGTATTAAATTTGGTTGCCAATGTCACTTCATTGTGTGACGACTTCAACTTAGACAAGACAATGTTGTAATAATATATATTGCATGTCGGCATACTGATAAATCAAATGTTTTTTGCCATAGAAAATATGCAATGAGTAGGCCTATGAGATTCATTTATACACCACATTTAACAAGAGATATGCAATATATTGTCCACATTTAATCCAAAGATGTTTTAATGTTACAATGATATGGGATAAGTTCATCTCTCTTGTGAAGGATGGATTCGGTGAGTTATAGAGAGGGACATCTTGAGATACATAAATAACAAGGCAAGATATATTAAACATTTACAATGATACCATATGGCTAGAGTATGTTAAATATCAAAGTGATCCAAAGAGTGTATAATGTTGGTATAAGGATCGCCTTGAGATTTTTTCTTCTAGCAGAAACAAGACCTTGTTGAAAACACATCCATTTTATTATAGGCATAAAAAAAAAGTGTATTAATTCAATGATGATAAAAAATTCTCACAATAATATAATCTCAATGGTTTCAAAAATTAATACAAATAAGTATGGGGTGAGGACATATTTATCCTAAATATGATTCATTTATTATACCTCATTTTAATGCATGTATCTTATATACATATAGTTATGTACATTTTTTGTAATGTAGTATCAAATTTACACCTTAATGGTTTTCAAAGAACATCACAATGGGGTTATAGTAACTTGGGTGATATCATCACGCAATACTATAGCTAATATTTCTAAATGGATGTCAACTCTCTTTGCTATTGGGAAGAAAGAGTGACCAAATTGGCATGTTTAAGCCCTCATCACAGATGATGCTACTACCGAAATTGAAGTGTTAAGGTGATGTGTTTATTATTTTATAAGATACAAAAATATTATTAATGTATATTCTCTCTAATAAATTATGTTATTCTAGGTCTTCAATCAAGTGTAAAATATCATGATGTGTGTGGCATGTTCATCATGTATGGTTGAAGAATGTTGGAAATAAAGTCCAGTGAAAGGAAAACCAAATCCAAATTTTTCATTATTTAGGATAAATCATGCACACATGTGAAGATTATGAATATGTAAAAAATACAGTTGAAATGTTCTTTGAAATATTAAATGACCATAAAAGGTTTTTGGAATATTTTAAAACAACTTGGTTAGCCAACAACAAAATATGTAAGTTTCTTGCAAGTGGGTTTACTGACTATATTTTTCATGTCATATGTATAGTTATTAATTAATAACTAACAAATTTCTTTCTATAGATATGTGGGCAAAATCATACATAATTTTTTCACATTCCAATCAAGATAGAAACAATGTCATTGAATCTTATCATCGATATATCAAGAAAAGGTACTTAACTGAGAAGAAAAATGCATGTCATAGACGGGCTGATTGGTTAATATATGTGTTGTTGAAAAACGTTGTATTATATGACAATCATATACAAAGTTTAAAAGAAGTTGGTTTTGTATGACCCACAAAAATTGAGGAACAATTGAATTCATCCAAGTGTAGAGCTAGCCAAATTCCAAATGAAGATTTTGTGCCTGATGAAAAGAGTAACAATAATTATTGGGTTCGTAGCCAAAATAAGGATACGTGTTATATTTGGGAAAGTGTCATATATAATGGTTCTAATCTCCACTTCTGTAATTTCAATTGGGCCTTGATTGGAAATGTTTGTAAACATGTATTAAAAGTTGAGATGTTGCTGAGTAACATTAGTTTGCATGAAAATGTACTACATAATGTCACTAATCCTACTAAAAAAGGGCTAGAATTTTATTTGATTTGAATGAAACACCTATATTGGGCCCATAAATACAAACAGAGCTTCCACCATGCTTTGATTCTCCTCCCAATCTAAATTATTATAATGAAACAAGCACTGATAATTTAGACAATTTCTTATATAATGTTGAAAAAACCAATGTACAACTAGATAGTGCATTATTTGAAGATGATGAGATGAAACGTTTTGACTCATCAACTCATGAGAAATTTAAATCCATAATACCTACAAATATGGAGCAGCCATATGCATTGAACAAATTGGTAGAAAAATCATGTCAAGAATACAACATAATTTTTTTAAATACTATAACTCCATACAAGATAGATACTAAGAGAAAAAATAGTTTCTTAATCTCATTCAATAAGAAAAGGTGTTGTGGTTGCAAGTCAAAATCATGGAAATATAAACTACAATTTGAAAGGGTTGGACGAGTTCGTCCAAAAAAAAAAAAGCATGCATGAACAACTAGATTTATCTTTTCAACAAAGAAATGTGGACCACATGCCTGAGTTAGTGAAACATTTTATTATACACAAAAATGGTATGGAAATTTGATGTTATGCATTTTTTTATGTGGAATATGATATATATCATTTTCGATGCAATGACATAGCTATTTGAACTTTTTTATTGTTATAGTTCAGGGACCCAGATATCACAATGTTCCAACCTATCTAATTTGATTATTTGATGATAATTTTACGGGAAAAAAATATTTGGCATTAGAAAAAAATCTCCAGGGATTAACATCACAATTTCCTCCCCAAGGGTGCTTCCCCTCTTGTACAACCAATGGGCATGTATCGTCACCCACACCCGCCACCTTTTTCCTTCATAAATTATTCCATGCCTATAACCCCCTCTCCAAAACCTTCCCAATGTTCACCCCTACTCGTTAGTCATCCACTATTCTCATTGTTTCAATCACCCACCCTTAAAATTCCAATTCCCCCCCATAGGGGTATCCACGACCCAGGGTTATTCCCACTATCGTACAACCACTGGGGGTGTATCATCGCCCACACCCACTACCTTTTTCATATTTCACTTCCACCATGCCTTTATCCATCACCCCTGAACCATGCATATATCCATCACCAAGTACTCCACCATCTATCCAGGAAGGGAAATTTGTTCCATTTCCTTAGATATTCACGGTGAGAATGAGTAGTTGATCAAAATATCATCATGAATAACTAAAATTGATTCTATCCATTTTGTTTTTTTACAACTAATTGATTAATGTATTTTTTGCAGAAATATCAATTTGGAAATGCACTTGGGAGTCCCAAGAGGGGCGAGGGTGACTTATAGACCCATATTCTAGATCAATCTTGGTGTCATTTTTCCATTATGTCATTTATGGGAATGAGCTTCCATTATCTATGTTGGGAACAAATTTCCATTTTACAAAAAAAGAAAAAAGTAATTATGGACCAATTTTGAATACAAATACATGAATTTGGACTTGTGTATATGAAAACCTCTTAATAGAATTTTAAATTCGTGATGTGGATTTGATGTTATATTTTATCAATGCTACATTATTGTTGATGAATGTAGCTATAATGGATTTAATTTTTTAGTTACAAATTATCAATTTTGCAAGATAAGATTCTTTTATATTTATATCTTACTCGATGATGCATGCATGGATGAACATATAATTACAATGGAACTTTTCTTAATTATAATAATAGATGTGTCATGTACATGAAGAGAGCATATATCATGTACATGAAATTGATGTATATTTAAGGGCATGAGATTCCATTATCTATGTTTGGAATGAGATTTCATTATTTATAGGCATGAACTTATGCAAAAAAGTACCTATGGTGAGAATACAAGAAGTGTGTAAGATTGTTTTGAGACATGTGGGAATAAGAGAATAAAAAATATGTATGGTGAGAATATAGATAAGAAATATTCATAATGAGAGTGTGTCAAAGAAAACATACACTACTAAAAAGATGAAACATGCATGGTAAGTGTGGTAGCAATTGCGATATTGAACCTCTTTCTTAATGCGTAACAAAATTTGAAAATTAATATCACTTTACCTTAAATGTATACAATTTTTTTGATTTTGAGTCTTTACAAAAGACATGCACATGTACAAAATATATGTGTATATATGGACATGCACATATCTTTTGTATATGTGCATTTATCTTGTATATGTGCAACTTCCGTATATATGTATATCTTCCATATGAATATATGCATATACGAACCATTCACATATATAGAAGTTGAACTTCTGCACAACTTCCGTATATTCACATATCTTCCGTATATGCACAACTTCCGTATATGCGAATATGTTCTGTAAATGCACATATATTTCGTATATGCAAAACTTCCGTATATGTCCACATTTTCTATATATGTGCAACTTCTGTGCATATACAAAATATATGCATATATGGAAGTCACACAACTTTTATATATTCACATCTGTTGTATCGTATATATTCCATATATGTGCATATATTTTGTAGATGCATCTATACAGAAGAAACACATATACGAGAGATATGTGCATATATAGAAGAAACACATATGAAATATATGCACATATTATACAAAATTTGTGCATATATAGAGGTGAGAGTTCTGAAAAACTTTCATATACGCACATGTTTTCAATGTCTATACTAGAAGTGCATATACGGATGAAGCACATATACACAATACATGCACATATACAGACCCTATGCATACGAAAGATATGTGCATATATGGAAGTGGTGAATATACAAAGGTTTAAGTTGTGCTTGGGCATGTGCATATGCAGAAGATATGTGCATATATGGACAGGTGCATATATTTTGTATATGCGCATATATCTTGCATATGTAAAAATTTTGTATAGATGCATATTTTCCATATATGCATATACAAACCCTTTGCATATATAGAGGGCGAAGTTCTGCACATCCTCCATATATGCGCATATCTTCAGTATATATACAAATTTCGTATATGCGCATATCATCTATAAATGCGCATATATTCCGTATATGCACAAATTTTGTATATGTGCATATATTTTGTATATGTGCAACTTCTGTGCATGTACAAAATATATGCATATATATGGAAGTCACGTAACCTTTTAATATGTGCATCTTCTGTGTCTCTTATTTTCCATATATGCAAAACTTATGTATATGCACATATATTTTGTATATGCACCTATACGAAAGAAAAATACATATGAAATCTATGCGCATATATGGAAGAAAAGCATATGAAAGGCATGCACATATTATACGCAAGTTGTGCATATATAGAGGTTGGAGTTCTATACATCTTATGTATATGCGTATATTTTCAGTGTCTATACTGAATAATTACATATATGGAACAAGCACATATACAGAAGAGATGTGCATATACGGACCCTACGCATACGGAAGATATGCACATATATGGAAGTTTTGTATAGACAAAGGCTGAAGTTGTGCATGGGTTGCATATACAAAAGATATGTGCATGTACAGAAGATATGTGCATATATGTACATGTGCATATCATCTTTATATGCGCATATATCATTTATATGTACAAGATCCGTATATATGCATATCCTCCATATGTGCGTATACGAACCCTTCATATATATAAAGGCTCAAGTTCTTCACAACTTTCGTATATGTGCATATCTTCCATATATGCACAAATCCCGTATATGTGCATATATTCCATAAATGCACATATATTATGTATATGTGAAACTTTTGTATATGTTCATATATTCTATATTCGTGCAACTTCTGTGCATGTACAAAATATATGCATATATGCAATTCACATAACATTTTAATATGTGCATCTTTTGTATCGTGTATCTTCCATATGAACAACTTCTCTATATACGGATATCTTTTGTATATGCACCTATATAGAAGAAGCACAAATACGGAATATATGTGCATATATAGAAGAAACATATATGAAATACATGTCCATATTATATGGAAATTGTGCATATATAGAGGCTATAGTTCTGCACAACTTCTGTATATGCACAGATTTTCAGTGTCTATACTGAAGAAGTGCATATATGGAAGAAACACATATATACAAAAAATGCGCATAATCGGACCTTGCGCATATGAAATATATGCAAATATATGAAATTTGTGTATATACAAAGGTTGATTTTGCGCATGGGTATGTGCATATACAAAAGATATGTGCATTTATAGAATATATGTGCATATATGGACATGTGCATATCTTATGTATATGCACATATATATTGTATATGTACAAATTTCTTATATATGCATATACAAACCCTTTTCATATATAGGCAAGAGTTTTGCAGAACTTCCATATATGCACATATCTTTCGTATATGTACAACTTCTGTATATGAGCATATCTTATGTAAATGCACATATATTCTGTATATGAACTTTTGTATATGTGCAAATTCTGTGCATGTACGAAATATATGCATATATGGAAGTCACATAACTTTTTAATGTGTATCTTTTGTATAAGATATCTTCCATATATGCACAACTTATGTATATGCACATATATTTTTTATATGCACCTATATGGAAGAAAAAAATATACAAAAGATATATGATTATATAGAAGAAACACATATGAAAGACATGCACATATTATAAGGAATTTGTGCATATATAGAGGCTAGAGTTCTGCATAGTTTCCATATATGTGCGTATTTTCAATGTCTATAAAGAAGATGCACATATGTGGAAGAAGCACATATACAGAAGGCATGTGCATATACAGACCCTATGCATACAGAAGATGTGCATGTGTATAGACAAAGGTTGAAGTTGAGCATGGGTACATGCATATACAAAAGATATTTGCATGTACAGAAGATATGTGCATATACAGAAACGTGCATATCTTCTTTATATGCGCATATATTTTGTATATGTACAAATTCCATATATATTCATATACGAACCCTTCACATATATATAAGCTGGATTTCTGCATAGCTTTCGTATATGCACAACTTTCGTATATGAGCATATCTTCCATGAATACACATATATTTCGTGTATGCACAAATTTTGTATATGTGTGTATCTTCTATATATACGGAACTTCTGTGTATGTAATAAATATATGCATTTATGCAAGTCACATAAATTTTTAATACGTGCATCTTTTGTATCACATATCTTCCATATATGCACAACTTCAATATATGTGCATATCTTTTGTATATACACCTATAAGAAAGAAGTACATATACAAAATGTATGTGCATATATAGAAGAAACACATATGAAATACATGAGAAATTATACAAAAGTTGTGCATATATAGAGGCTAGAGTTCTACACAACTTACATATATGCACATATTTTCAGTGTCTATACTAAAGAAGTGAATATATGAAAGAAGAAAATATACAAAAGACATGTGGATATATAAACTCTACAAATCTGGAATATATGCACATATATGGAAGTTGTGTATACACAAAGGTTGAAGTTGTGCATGGTTATGTGCATATATGGACATGTGCATATATTTTGTATATGCACATATATCTTGTATATGTACAACTTCCGTATATATGCATATCTTCCATATACTCATATACGAACCCTTGGCATATATAGAGGTTGGATTTCTACATAGCTTCCGTATATGCACATATCTTTCGTATATGCACAACTTTCATATATGTGTATATCTTCCATAAATGCACATATTTTCCATATATGCACAAATTTTATATATGTGCATATCTTTTTTATATGTGCAACTTCTATGCATGTCCGGAAGATATGCATATATGGAAGTCGTTTAACTTTTTAATATGTGAATATTTTGTATCACATATCTTCCATATATACACAACTTCTATATATGCCCATATCTTTTTTATATCCACCTATGTGGAAGAAACACATATACAAAAGATGTGCATATATAGAAGAAACAAGTATGAAAGACATGCACATATCATACGGAATTTGTGCATATATAGAGGCTAGAGTTCTGCACACCTTCCATATATGCAGATATTTTCAGTGTTTATACTCAAGAAGCGCATATATGGAAGAAGCGCATATACAAATGACATGCCCATATACAAACCCTACGCATATGGAATATATGCGCATATATAGAAGTTGTGTATATACAAAGGTTGAAGTTGTGCATGGGTATGTGCATATACCATAGATATGCACATGTGCAAAATATATGGGCATATATGGACATGTGTGTATCTTATTTACATGCACATATATCTAGTAGATGTATAACTTTTATAATATGCATATGCGAACCCTTTGCATATATAAAGGTTGCAGTTCTGTACATCTTCCATATATGCACATATATTATGTATATATACAACTTCCGTATACGTGCATATATTCCGTAAATGCACATATATTCTACATAGCACAACTTTTATATATGTGCATATCTTTTGTTTATGCACAACTTCTGTGCATGTATGAAAGTTATGCATATATGGAAGTCACATTACTTTTTAATATGTGGATATTCTGTATCGCATATCTTCCATATATGCACAACTTACGTATAGGTATATATTTTTTGTATATGCACATATACGAAAGAAACCCATATATGGAAGATATGTGCATATATAGAATAAACACATATGAAAGACATGTGCATATTATATGGAATTTGTGCATATATATATAGGCTAGAGTTCTACATAGCTTCTGTATACGCGCATATTTTCGGTATCCACACTAAATAAGTGCATATACGGAAGAAGCACATATACAGAATACATGCGCATATACAGACCATGTGCATACGAAATATATGCACACATATGGAAGTTGTGTATATACAAATGTTGAAGTTATGCATGGGCATGTGCATATATAGAAGATATGTGCATGTACAAAATATATGTGCATATATGGACATGTGTATATCTTATTTATATATGCATATATCTTGTATATTTACAACTTTTTTATATATTCATATCTTCCATATATGCATATACGAACCCTTCACATATATAGAGGCCGAAGTTCTGTACAGCTTCCATATATGTGAATACCTTTCGTATATGCACAACTTCCGTATATGTGCATATCTTTCGTAAATTCACATATATTATGAATATGAAATTTTTTTGTATATATTCATATCTCCTGTATGTGCGCAACTTATGTGCATGTACGAAAGATATGCATATATGCAAGTC
Organism: Pinus albicaulis; assembly: GCA_034641835.2. Taxonomy (NCBI): domain Eukaryota; kingdom Viridiplantae; phylum Streptophyta; class Pinopsida; order Pinales; family Pinaceae; genus Pinus; species Pinus albicaulis. Next base: position 261,623,280 of record CM076581.1, read on the forward strand.
ACATAACCTTTTAATATGTGCATCTTCTGTATGTCATATCTTCCATATATGCACAACTTCTATATATGCGCATATATTTTGTATATGCACCTATACATATGAAACAAATATATGGAAGATATGTGCATATATAGAATAAACACATATGAAACACATGTGCATATTATATGGAAGTTCTGCATATATAGAGGTTGGAGTTTTGCAGAACTTTCATATAAGCGAATATTTTTAGTGTCTATACTAAATAAGTGTATATATGGAAGATGCACATATACAGAAGACATGCACATATACAAAATTTGCACATATATAGAGGTTGGAGTTCTTCACAGCTTTCATATATGCAAATATCATTTGTATATTAACAACTTCTGTATATGGGAATATCTTTTGTAAATGCACATATCTTCCATATATGCACAACTGTAGTATATGTGCATATATTCTATATATGTGTACCTTTTGTATATGCACATACTCTCTCTATATGTGCAACTCATGTATATCCATATATACAGAAGTTGTGCACATACAGAAGATATGCGCATATATGGAAGTTGTGTATATATAGAGGTTGAATTTGTGCATGTATATGTGCATATACAGAAGATATGCGCATGTACAAAATATATGTGCATATATGAGCATGCACATATATTTTTATATGCACATATATCTTGTATATGTGAAACTTCCGTATATATGCATATACGAACCCTTCGCATATATAGAGATTGGAGTTTTGCACAACTTTCATATATGCACAGATCTTCCATATATGCATATACAAACCCTTATCCTATATAGAGTCTAGATTTATACAAATCTTCTGTATATGTGCATATCTTATGTATATTTGCAGCTTTTGTGCATGTGTGAAATATGTGCATATATGGAAGTCGCACAAATTTTATATATGTGCATCTTTTGTATCACATATATTCCATATATGCACAACTTATATATATGCACACAACTTTTGTATATGCACCTAAATGGAATAAACACATATACGGAAGATATGCACATATATAGAAGAAAAACATACAAATGACATGTGCATATTATAAAGAAGTTGTGCATATATAGAAGACATGCACATATACAAAAGATGTGGATATGAAACTCATATCTTCCGTATATGCGCATATATTATGTATATGCACATATATTCCTTATGTATGCATATATTTCATATTCCTATACAACAACCTCCACATTTTCATGTTTTCAGTTCCTATACGACAACCTCCATATGTGACAAAATCACTTGTGACCCCCACCATCCCTCTCGCCATGTCACCATGACATTGTGCCTCCATGTATTACCCTATTTGCGTGCCATATCACTCTGGCCTCCTCCACCTGAGTGAGAACACAAGGATCTAGAGTGCTCTTCTCCACCTATTGTTTCTTCTCTTCCAACCTCAATTGCATCCTCACTATCTGCATTTCTCTTTCCTGCACCATTCTCTATCTATCTGTCCCCCTTATGTTTCCATCGCATACTAATTTTCTATCATGTCATTATGTGGCATGTTGATGAGAGCCACCTCTCCCTTAACAATGGTACTTTGAATCCATGTCTACTCTTAGTCCAATCATATTTTACAATTCTTACTAATTTACATCAGTTTACATGACTATGTACAAAACGATATTTACAAGAGGGTGAAAAAGGGGATGTTACAGTTAAAGCTTCATGGACTATTTTGATTTGAATAACTACTTTCAAGATAAATATCAACCTTTGATTTATGAATATTCTAACATACTTTGTAAAGGTTGAATATTTACCTTCTACTTTATAATTATTGATATTTAAATTAAAATTTTAGAAATTATATTCCAAAATAAATATGTCTATTAAAATAATAATGTATATCAATTTATTATAATAAACGTAAATAATGTAGTAACTTAACTTTAAATAATTATAAATATATATATATGAAAAAATAAATATAAAGATATCAATTGTTATTTCTTTAGATAATCCCATTTTAATGGATATAGGGATTGGTAAAACTCATTTGTAAATAAGTGATATTTGTCTATCCTTTATAGACTATTGTGATTTAAATATTCTTATTATTTTACATAACTTTACATAATTATGTACAAAACGATATTTACAAGAGGGTGAAAGAGGGGATGCTACATTTAAAGGATTATGTACTATTGTGATTAGAATTTAAAAGTAATAAACCATTTGTATTTTAAAGTAATAAATAATGTTTATAACAAAGTGAATATTTCAACCACATATTTTTAAGATTAGAAAGTAAATGTATGTATTAAATATAACACTTTGTTGGGTTTTGATATTTGATTGGAGATTTGTGATATTATTTGGGTTTAAAATTAATTAAAAAATAAGATTTAAAAGTAATAAAAATTTTCTCTTAAAACTTTATCTTTTAAATCTAGATGTAGTAGAGTATGAAAACCTTTATAAACTCTTTTTTTAATCAAATTTTTATGTGGATAAAATATCTTATCTCACAAACAACCATAGCTTTAAAATTGAATTATTATTTTTATTATTAAAATAATTTTAAAGAATTAATATATGAATAATATATTTAAAAGAACATGTAACATATTATTAACCATATAGTTTCAACAACACCTTAAGTGGAGATTCAACACCACTTTACCATAGAGGACTTTAATTTATAAATATTTTTTGTTACAACATTATGGACCAATACCATGGCATGAATTTTTTTTTAATTTATGAATTTAATTAAAAGAAAAAAAAAACATAAATATTTTCAAGATAGATCTCGACCTTTGAGTTATAAATGTTCTAAATTATTTTGTAGAGGTTAAACTTTACCATCTACTTTATAATTATTGATATTTAAATTAAAAATTAAAAAATTATATTCCAAAATAAACATGTCTATTAAATAATAATGTATATCAATTTATTATAATAAACATAAATAATAAAAGTGCGTTATATTTCAATAATTATAAATATTTATGAGAAAACAAGTATAAAAATATCACTGGTTATCTTTTTGGATAAGGAAATTTTCATGGATATGGGGTTTGTAAAACTCATTTGTAAATGATATTTGTATATCCTTCATGGACTATTCTCATTTTATTATGATTTGAATGTTCTCATTAATTTACATCACTTTACATAACTATGCAAAAAATAATATTTATAAAAGGGAAAAAAAGAAGAAGTTATAGTTAAAGTTTCATAGACTATTATGATTTTATTGTGCCTAAAATTTAAAAGTAATAAATAATTTGTATTTCAAAGTAATAAATAATGCTTATAACAAAGTGAATAGTTCAACCACATATTTTTAAGATTGGAAAGTGAATGTATATATAAAAGATAACATTTTTTTTTACTATTGATATTTGATTAGAGATTTGTAATTTGGGTTTAAAAGTAATAAACAATTTGGATTTAAAGGTAATGAAATATTTCTTTTAATGTCATAATTATAATTCAAATCTAGATGGAGTAGAGCATGCAAACCTTTATAAACTCTTTCTTTAATCAAACTTTTCCTTATCTCACAAACAACCATAGTTTTAAAATTGAATTATTATTTTTATTATTAAAATAATTTTAAAGTTAATAAAAAAGTTTTAAAAAATGATTTCAATTTAAATAACATTTATGTATTATGACATGATATTTTTAATAATAATATTCCATCTTAATCTAAATAAAAAAAATACAATTTTATTTATTACCATAAAATATGCTTTATTAATATATTTTTGTAACACATTTAAGTTATATCTTATAAAAAATTAAGTTATAGTTTAATTACCATTATAATTTTATAAATTGAAACCCCTTGATTTAATTGAATAATGTATGGATATTTATAAACGATAATGGGCCATATGCTTATGTATAAATTAGAATGACCATATAAATTAAATTGTTATTAAATATTGATAAATATCAAACACTTATCTCAAAATACATTTCACATGCTAAAAGTTATATATATATATATATATATATATATATATATATAAACTTTATTATTATTAAAAGAATTAATATATGAATTATATATTTAAAATAACATGTAATAATATTATTAACGATGTAGTTTCAACAACACTTTAAGTGGAGACTCAACACCACTTTACTATGGAGAACCTAATTTATAAATATATTTTGTTTCAATATTATGGACCAAAACAATGGTATGAGCATTTTTTTAAATATAGTAATTTAATTAAAGGAAAAAAAAAGGGCATAACTACTTTCGAGATAAATCTCAACCTTTGATTTATAAATATTCTAACATATTTTGTAGAGATTAAATATTTACCATCTACTTTATAGTTATTGATATTTAAATTAAAATTTTGAAAATTATATTCCAAAACAAACATGTTGATTAAAATAATAATGTATATCAATTTATTATAATAAACAGAAATAATGAAAGTGACTTAGATTTAAATAATTATAAATATTTATGAAAAAAATAAATATAAAGATATCATTTGTTATTTCTTTGGATAAGTCCATTTTTATGGGTATTAGGGTTTTTAAAAACTAAAAAAGTAATATAAAATTGAGTCTCTTTTTATTATTTTCTGGTTTGGGCCTTTTAGAAGATTCTTGGAAAAAAATTGAGAAATGATTTATTTTAGAAAAATTAAAATTGAAAATAAAAAATTTCACACTATCTAAGTGTATCTATTAAAGACTCCTCACTATATTATGAGAGCACTACATGAAGTAAATCATCAAGCTACTAAGAAGCATGTAATCAAAGAAAGAATCATGGTCATTTATGTCATTTACATATTTTAATCATGAACATTTATATCATGAATTAAAGGAAAATTCCAAGTAATATATCATAAGTATAGCTGGTATGCAACTCTTTTAAAGTGCCATTCGTATAAAACAAAATGCACATATAATTTTAAATGTAAAAAACACTTCTCTAATGCACCATTATATATCGAGAAAGTTTAGTCTTTCATTCAAAAATATAATAGTCATTACGAAAGGAAAAACATACTTTTATACAAAAAAATAATTAAATCCATAAACATGTTCAAGTTACCTAAATATGGTGAGTTATTTTAGCTCTCAAAGTGGTAATCCTAGTGGGCTTTGTAAGAGAAATACTAGTTGAGCATATATCCTCTATGAATTGTTTTCGAGACTTGAACTCGCTTGCTTTCAAGTCTTTTGGTGTAAATTTTGTTCCTTTCACCATCCTAAGATCATTTGCCCTTTTTTCCTTATCCAAAAGTTAGAACATAATCAATAATATGAAAATTGATATCAACATAGTAAAAAAATGGGTTAAAAAAATGAAAAATAGTATGGAAATAGTGAATAGATGGGCACCATGAAAAGTGGAAGAAGACACAATGCATTAAAAATATATGCAATTATAATGTATAATAAATTATATGTCAATGTATTATGAGCTATGGTTTAGGGTATACAACTTACCTCTCCTAAATTCCCTTGAAGGCAAGGTGAATATCGTAATGGTTGCAAACAATGTGGCTTTGGCTGCATTTGCTCGCTATTTATTATAAGTGAATGGATTTGAGGAAATGCATATTATTTATTCTAGACACAATATCGTAAATAAATATATAAAATTATGAATCTCAAACCAAATTAAATGTAAAATCTAGTTAACAATCATAAATAATTATTTAAATATATAATTGATCCATCTCACTTACATTATTTTCAAGACCATGATCATGTTCTAGGGTTTCAAATGATTGTAATGGTTCCAAAAACAATACCTTCATCCATTTTCCTTATTATTTGTATGGAGACAAAACTTACTTCTTCCAAAATCTGTTGAATTCTAGGTGAACATCGCAATAGTTCACAACATGATGTATGTTGGGTTTCTGAGTTACTGGATCTAAAATCAGTGTGGAAATATCTTTATGGAATTATGTTCATTAGGCTAAGAATATCAATAAAAATGGAAAATTAGTATACAATGATAATAAAACTAAACATGTCATTTAATGTGAAAATGTCTTAAAATAAATTTAAGAAAAAATTAGACTTATGTGAGTAATCGTTGTTAAATATATTGTATCTATAGTTTAGAATATGCTTATGCCCATCTACCTCTTCTTCCCCTACATTGTTAAAAATCCCTTCTCTTTATTTTTGTTGCAAAGTGATTTATATGCGCTTAGTCGTGTCCATATGTCTACGAGGTATACCTTCGTCCCGACGATCCATTTTCTCTTTGATTTTCAATTTTGAGGCATCATCAAGCTCATTGGTCATAGAAACATATGACACAAAAAAAAATTCAATGAATTTAACATGTAATCATATACTCATGTTATTATAAGAATACACACATAACCATGCCAATAAATACTTACAATAGAAACAATTTCTTCATGAAAAAATCTTTTATATGCTTGTTTGCGCACATGGCATAACCTTGAATCTACATCATATTGGATCTTTTGATTCTATTTTCTAATATTGCTTCCTTGCTTCGCGACTTAACCTGAAATCTCGCATTTTGGTCTCTTTGTCTCCCTCTTGGACGTGGAGGAATAGGAAGGATATTGTGTATCATTATCCGAAGGGACTAAGGCCACTTAATTTCGATCAAGTGAATACACCGACACAATCACCAATTAAACAATAAAAAAATTATTTGGTACCTTTGACAATCACACTCCATTCATGTTTATTATCCACCATTTTCTCAATTCCCTATACATACATAATAATTTTTTGTTTTAAAATAAATTATTAGAAACTTTCTTTAAAAAACCATAAAATAGAAATATTTGATAAACAAGGCACAATATGTAAAGAACATATTGGTCCAAGTATCACTAATTTTTTCTATGGATAAAAAAAAATTAAGGGAATGGAAAATTTTAGGCGTAATGCTTTCAAATAATCTTATTTCTCATGTTCTTTTCACAAGATAAAATTATTTAACATAGAAAATATTCGCAATTTTATTAAAAACCATATAAATTCATTATAAGTTTGAGTAATTTTATAAAAATAAATTCTTGTCTTTACAATTTTAGGTAATTAAGAGTTGTGTAATAATATTAAACCCAACAAGATAGAAAAGAGACTTTTATTATTTAGTCTCATTTAGGAAACTACTAATGCATGTTTCCTAAGATGATGTAATTTTCCTTTTTATTCATATGTGAATAAAGAGAGAGCCATTTTTTCTGTCAAAAAAAAAAGATAAATTGAACTTGTCATATAAAGAATAGGTCTTCATTTCAGGTTCCTTAGAAGAAAGAAGGGAATTATTCTAGTTCATAAAGAGCGATTGCAACAACGAAGAACTTGGTAGTGTTGGAGACACATCTAGGTGGATGTGTTCCTTCCAGAAGCACCTTCCTTGCTCAACCGTAGTGAGTAAGGTCTTCTCTAAGTTATGCCCTATTCAAAGCGTCCAACTAGTATTTCATTAGCATGCACAAGTTATTGTCTTATTCAAAGTGGCCACAATCAGTATTTCCTTAGATAAAATATGCACAGAATTGAAAAGGAGTTGTAGCTCACAGGTGAGTACTACACCTGGAGACTACACTCAGAACTTAGAGATCACTCTCGTACACTCTACATTCATGAATGAAAGGTTACATCATTAAGTACATTACTAGAAATTAGAAGTTGCAACCAAACCACTAAACTCTAGGAACAAATCCTAAACTAAGGAGATGCGTTACAACTTGTGTAACCTTTTCTCCATTAATACAAAATAATATAATTATTTTCAACTCCCCCCCTTAATGGAGAAAGGATTGTCTCGAACTCCTAGCATCCTTCTAAACAATTCAAACTTCACACATGCAAGAGGCTTAGTAAAAATATCAACCTCATTGTCACAAGTTTTACAATATTCAACAATAATTTCTTTTGACTGTAGTTTCTCTCTAACAAAATGGAACTGAGTGTCTATATGTTTGGTGTTTTTATGAAACACTGGATTGTATGCTAATTTAATAGTGCTCTGGTTGTCACTTTTGATGGAAGTAGAGTTCTTCTGTTCTTCTCCTACATTATTGAGAAACCTTCTCAACCAGATCGCTTCACACGTTGTTGCACACAATGCTTGATACTCAAATTCACATGAAGACAGTGCTACAATGCTTTGCTTCTTGCTGCTCCATGCTATGACCCTAGATCCTATGCTGAATGTGTAACCTGTGATAGACCTTCGATCATCCAGGTTACCTGCCCAGTCTGAATCTGAAAAACCTGCTAGAATAACATCAGATGCGTCAGTGTATAAAATTCCATAATTAATAGTACCACAAATATACCTCAACATGCTTTTTGTTGCTACCCGGTGACTTTCAAGCGGTTTTGACATGAATTGGCTCAACACACTAACAGAGTATGCAAAGTCTGGTCTGGTTGTTGTGAGATATATCAAGCTGCCAACCAGTTGTCTGTACATAGTGGCATCCACCTCCTTAGTGCCATCGTCACTGCACAACTTCAAATTTTGTTGCAATGGTGTCACTGCTGATCTACACTGATCCATGCCAAACTTTTCCAATAGATTTCTGGCATACTTCCCTTGGGTAAGAAAATTTTTCCCAGTATCTCTCCATACTTCTAATCCCAGACAGTAATGGAGACTTCCGAGATCTTTCATTTCAAAAAATTGTGCCATCAGCCTTTTGATTTCTTTGATTAAATTATCTGCATTTCCTGTTATAATCATGTCATCTACATACAAAGAAATCAAAATAATTTTCCCCTGCTTATTGTACTTGGTATACAAATTTGGGTCATTTAAACTCCTATGAAAACCATGCTCTAAAAAGAAAGAATCAACCTTTTTTGTGCCAAGACCTGGGTGCTTTCTTTAAGCCATATAGCGCCTTTTTCAATCTGCAAACAAGATGTGCCTGCCCCTGCTTTACAAACCCTTCTGGCTATACTAAGTAAATTTCCTCTTTTAATTCACCATTTAAAAATGCAGATTTGACATCGAGATGGTGTAGCTCCCAATTATGTTTAGTTTCTAAAGAGATAATCATTCTGATAATGTTTAACTTTGATACAGGTGCAAAGGTATCATCAAAATCTATGCCTTCCTGCTGTGAGTACCCCTTTGCAACCAACCTAGCTTTTAGTTTTTCAATACTTCCATCTGCATTCATTTTTGGTTTAAACAGCCATTTACATCCTATAGGTGTTTTATTCTTAGGCAGTTCAACTAAATCCCAAGTGTTATTTCTAAGAATAGATTCTATCTCTTCATTCATAGCAGCCCTCCATTCCTCAAACTGACTAGCTTCTTTGTAATTAGTGGGCTCTACAATGTTCAAAATATTTGACATCAAAGCATAGTCTTTCAATCTGAATGGTTTTTGAGTCTTCTTACCTGATCTCCTTGGTAGGGGACTTACCTCAAATTCGTTTTCTTCAGATCTAATTGGGCTTGCATTATCACCTTCTTCGTGTTCTTCTTTCTTCTCTTCTTTCTGCTCTTGTTCTCTTTCATCCTCGCTGCTTTCATCCATCAACAATGGAATGTACCAATCATCACCAATGTCATCTTTCCCATCTTGAACCTGTTCATGAAACACTACATCCCTGCTTGCAAATATCTTATGAGACTCAGGATTGAACAACTTATATGCTTTAAATTCTGTGCCATAACCAACAAAGATGCATTTAACAGTTTTAGGGTCTAATTTCTTCCTATCAGCTTTGGGTATATGGGCAAATGCTTTTGACCCAAATACTCTTAGATGATTTACTGCTAGTTTGAGTCCATATAGAGCTTCAAAAGGAGTTTTGAAGCCAAGATACCTAGTAGGACTTCTGTTCTTTAAATATACAGCAGTATTAATACCCTCTGCCCAAAAACTATTAGATAGACCCTTACCTTGTAACATGCTCCTTGCGCACTCCACTAAGGTTCTGTTCTTGCTCTCTGCCACTCCATTTTGCTGTGGTGTGTGTGGCACTATAAATTGTTGTACAATCCCGTGAGATTTGCAGAATTTCATGAATTCCCCTAACTTGTATTCTCCCCCTTGATCAGACCGGAGAATTTTTATACTTTTTCCAAACTGTTTTTCCACCAAGGTTTTAAATTCTATAAAGCACTGGAAAGTCTGAATCTTTCTACTCAGAAAATAAACCCATGAATATCTAGTGCAGTCATCAGTAAATAACAGAAAGTAATATGCTCCACCTAGCGACCTTGTCTGCATAGGTCCACATATATCAGTGTGCACTAGTTCTTAAATATCTGTTTCCTTCCTTCTATCATGCACATGAAACGGTTCTCTATGCATTTTACCTAAGGCACATCCATCACAATTTAACTGAGTATTATGAAAGACAGAGAATCCCTCAACCATACCTTTTCTCTGCAATAGAATGAGGTCCTGCAAATTCAAATGACCGAATCTCTTATGCCAGAGTTGTTCGGCTGTCGATCCACCTGCAACCATGGCCCGATGTGGTATACTCTTTACATCCAGTCTGTATAGGCTTCCAATGCGCACGCCTGTTGCAACAATTTCTTTCCTGCAATCCTTTATGTCACAATGAGTCTTGAAGCATTCGACTTGCATATCTTGATCAGTTATCATGGATACATATATCAGATTTTTCTTAATTCCAGGTACATATAACACATTTTTAAGATGACTGATTTTACCATTTGGTAGCTTTACTGGAATATCCCCATAGCCTCTAATCTCGTATCCACTATCATCTCCTAAATAAATTTTTGATCCATATGTACTTTCTTCAATATTTTTCAGAAAATTCCTTTTTACATGTCATGTGAGAGGATGCACCAGAATCGACATACCAGATGTCATCCTCATTGGATGCTAAAAGGGCAAAATTAGCTGTGAACAGTCAGAATTCGTGATTGAAATCTTCATCTTCTTCAACATCTTCTTCAACAAAATATCCTCTGTGCTTTGTTATCGCCAAATTTTTCTTTGCATCATTTGCCTTCTTCTTAAACCATTCATTCTGTATATGACCCTTCTTTCCACAATAATAACATTTCTTTACAAGATGATTTATAGGCATACCTTTATACGGACTCTTCTGCGATGTACCTCCTCTCTGCTGCAGTTGCGACTGTGGTTGCTATTGTGGCTGCTTCCCTCCGAATGATTGTCGTTTCGCCATCAGAGCAAGATCATCGCTCTAGGGTTTCAAGTTCTGTCGCCGCTCCTCCTCTTGCAGCAAGATCCCTGTTAGATCTTCAAATGTAGGCGCTTTCTCCCTTGCCTCCAATCTAGTGATGAACATTTGAAATTCATCTCCCATCCCGTTCAGTGTGATTGTGACGAGATCAGAGTCAGACACCTTCTCCCCGATGTCCCCCAATCTGTCTTTCACATCTTTAATTCGCGCAATGAATGCAGCAGAAGTCTCGCTTTCGTCCATCTTCATTGAGAACATCTTACTTTTGAGTGCCATAATTCAACTTGTATTTTGGGTTTGATACAGACTTTTGATGGTCGTCTAGATCTCCGCGGACGTTTTACAGTCTCTGATATGAGGGATAATGCTGTCCTTGACAGACATCTTCAGCAAGACTTTCGCCTTGTTTTCTCGCTTATCCCATTCTTGCTCCTGTGTATTTCCCCCATTGTGTGAATTCGGCCTCTGCTCATCACCTGTAACTATTGACCATGCATTCGCACCCTCAAGCAAGGTCTGAATCTTAAACTTCCAATTTTTGAAGTTAGATCCATCGAGTTTGCCAGACTCGTGGAGATAAGATTCCATCGTATTACTCATTCTGAACTGATCTACAAATAAATGAATCTACCCAACTGATCCAGAAAAAAAAATGAATACCTGTCAGATCTTGTCACCTGATCTGCCACTGCTCTACCACTGATCTGCTGGTCTCCTGATCCACCCACTATATCTTTGATTTAGATCCAGCAATATCTGACAAATTTGCAATTCAATCTTGCTCCAATGAGCAAATCCGTTGTATTCCAATATAGCCACAAAACCGATCTGATCAAAACTGATCCGACCTGCCTCTCCCGGATAGATCCGCAACTTCTCCAATCTCCACCTCTCGCAAATCATCCAGCGAAGGTGAGGCTTCCCGCGGATCCCCTTGAAGGTGAGTTTGTGCCCTCTCGAGCGAAAAATCCGCGCCCAGATAAAAACAATGCAAGGCAAATCACTTGCCACGATTTTTCCGTGCGATTTCGCGCCAATTTGGTATTTTGGCGCGGTGGCACGATTATGAGCCAAACAGAGGCGCCGGTTGCGCTTCCTGGCGCGAATGTCAACGCGAAAAGCGTGCCAACCCCCTTCTGCTCAGAAAATTAAAAAATCATCTGAGTCCGTGAGCCAGGTGTTACTGTAGTCCACCTGCTCGGTCGAGCACAAAGCTCTGTGAGCACACAGCTCTTCTGCCACAAATGTAAACTGGCCACAAAGGTGCTCCAGCCACAAAGGCGATAAAAGATCAGGCTCACCCAATATGAGCTCTGATACCAAGATAAAATATGCACAGAATTGAAAAGGAGTTGTAGCTCACAGGTGAGTACTGCACCTGGAGACTACACTCAGAACTTAGAGATCACTCTCGTACACTCGACATTCATGAATGAAAGGTTACATCATTAAGTACATTACTAGAAATTAGGAAGTTGCAACCAAACCCCTAAACTCTAGGAACAAATCCTAAACTAAGGAGATGCCTTACAACTTGTGTAACCTTTTCTCCATTAATACAAAATAATATAGTTATTTTCAACTTCCTTAGCATGCACAAGTTAGTAAAAGTTAAGACGAGTTCCTAAAAATTAGGTCGATTTCTTGACCTGTTTTACTCATGTGAATAAATAGAAGCTCAATTATTTGTCTCCTAGTATGAGTTAGCTTTGGAGAAAGACAAGTGACAGTCTCAAAGGTTATTTGTGGCTAGGATGAGTTGCATGAATCAATTAAACTCATTTAACAAGTTGATCACTTGTCAGAATTCCAAAAATAAACTTGCCAAATTTAAGTGGGTTTAAAAAACCCTTATAAGGGGGATGAAGGCACATAATTTGATCATTTTTTTGTGAGCACTAGTTGGTGAGATAAGATAATAGATAACACGGGTTTGTGTGAGATCGAGCTTGTGAGAAGATTGTGCACATATTGGTAGAAGAGATTTTTCTTCGGATTTGTGCTATAATTTAGGAATTAATTCTTAAATAGTAGGAGCATCCTATGAGCAAGGATTTGGAGGAAATCAAGGAGCGTGATCAAGGTTGTTGCAAGTGTTTCAAGCTTATGACAAGAAGAGAGAGAACAAGATTGTTTTTTGGGGGAATAATTGTATTGTAAGATAACTATTGCTCAACTTTCTATCGATAAAAAACTCAAACAAGCATAGGGTTTTCCTCGTGGGTTTCTTGGAAAAATATTGTGTTTGCTATTTGTGTGATTGTGTTCTTTTCTATTTTGAAGTAGAGAAAATTTTGTGTTTTGGGTTACAAGTTAGTTTCAGATTTGTTCATTTAAAGAAAGCATAATTTTAGTAAATTTTCTAAATTTATGTTCTTACTAAGAGATACAAAATTTTGTTTTACAGAGATTTTTATATAAAAAGAAAGATTTGTTTTATAAAAAGTTTTATTTTATTTATTTTGGCCAAGTAATTAACACATTGAAATAGTTAAATCCTATAATAAGCTCCCAAAAAAGTTAAATGAAGCTATATAATATTGGAAAAGATTCAAATGTATCTTCATATAAGATCCTATTCACTAATTTATCTTAATTCAATCCATCTCCATATAAGATCTTGTCCATTAGTTTATCTGAATTCTTCTATTTTATTGGATTTTATTAAATTGGTTAAAATAATTATCATTTGAAATTTAAAAACCTATTATTCTTATCAAGTTGTTATTAAACCTTTGAAATTTAGAATTTTATTTTTTTTAATTATTTTTTTTTTTAAATAAATTTAATTTTAACATATAATTCAAATTTATCAAAAAAAAATTAATGTAACCGTACATATACCATAATATTCTTATTATATTTTTTACAACCTTTAGAGTAGAAATTTATAAAACTTTGCAAACTACTGTTTCATCATTATGTAGATTTAGGTAAATAGGATTTGTTTCGACAACTTTTAGAGTTGAAATTTATAAAACGTTTTTCATGACGTTCATTATTATATAGATTAAGGTAAATAGGTTTAAAATTATATGATTATTATTGTTGTAAAGTTTAATATTTTAGTAATTTGTCATCACTCCTATTATTAATATCAAACAAAATTTTTCAATCTTAATGGATTCATCGTGATTGGAAACAAAGAGACGATTTATTATACACATCCTTCACCAACGATTTCTTATCAGAAGTTTCAGCAATGAAGTGGTAAAGCAAATTCCAGAAATATTCTCTTATCAAAAGTGCCATTAAAAAAAATTGAAATGAATGTGGAGTTAAGCTCTCAAGTCCATTATATAAAATATAAAATGGATGTAGAATTAAGCTCACAAGTTTTTTAATACGTTAAGGTTCAGCAAATAGGATTTCAAGCTGCTGTTAATTTCTCAGAGCAGCATATAAAGAATTTTGGTTCCAGAATTTAGCAATTTATTCTCATAAAACCATAGTTTTGTAATTTTGACGTTCTAGCTACGTCTATATACTGAGATTAAAACAAGAAAAAAGAAGTATAAAATGCCCGCGCTACATTTGCTATAAACTCTTTTGATCCATTTATGACAGTAAACAAGCGTGGTTCACTTGTTTTAATTTTTGACAGTAATTTTTTTTAAATATCAGGAGTCGAGAGGCCTCGTCCGGAGTACCTGCCGATAAGCGACACCGAGGTGTCATTTCCAATATACAGTTTCTTGTAGACAGCAGGTCATATCGATGCTGCGATAAATTTGAAATGAATGTGGACTTAAGCTCTCACGTTTTTTTTAAGACAATAAGGTTCAACAATTAGGATTTCAAGTTGCTGCAAATTTCTTAGAGTAGCATATAGAAAACAGAGTTTTATTATTTATTATTTAACGTCATTCGCCAAGTAATAGAACAACTTTCAATATAATTTGAAGTTTCAAAAGCTTTGGGCTTTTTACAAACTCCCAAGAATATTAAACAGTACTAGGTACATGTAAGGTTACTCTGCAGGCTGTTAAGTTTGAGCTTAAAAGAGGCGGTGATTATAGATAGTCGTTTCAGTTGGGAACCTTGATCTTTGAACCTGTAAATGTAAGTCGATGTCAAACATCACACCTGTTGTTCAGTAGTTAATTTGATTTTGCAAGTGGTTTTCATGACTTTACTTTAGCTGAAGGCACATTTAGGAGATGAGACGACTTACCAGTGAACACGTTGCAGTCGTTGGAGAGTTTGGTGATCCCTGGTTGCCCAGTTGCTTGCATAGAAAAGTCGAAGGAGGTTATGGATGAAGTAGCCATGCTGAAGAAAGTTGTTGGGAAAGGAAATTCTCGACATACTGCCCACATGAAGATAAAAGAACCTGAATCATATGATGGTGTAAGGAATGAAATATCACTTGGAAACTTCTTATGGGACATGGAGCAATACTTGGACCGATTGGTTATTCCTAATGAAGAAGCAAAGGTGAAGATTGTTGCTCAATTCTTGACGAAGGACGCGAAAATCTGGTAGAGAAGGAAGCTTGACCAGATTTCTCATGGTGAAGGTGATGATATCACTACATGGGAGGAAATGGAGGAAGCTTTGTAGATTCACTTTAGTCTACGAGATGAGACATGGGATGCGAGAACTGTAATTAAAAAAATTAAAAAAATGGAAGTGTCGAGCAATATCAAAGAGAGTATCAAAGTACTATCTTGGAATTACCAGACATGGCAAAGAAATACAAGGTGTTTAACTTCATTATTTGATTAAAACCTTGGGAATGCAATGAGGTGAAGAGGAAAAAGGTGAAAACCTTGGAGGAAGCCTTTGTTGCAATGGATAGGTTGATTGAACACTATGATAAGGGGACCGAAAAGTGTTGGGAAAAATACTAAGAGCGGGTGGGAGGAGGAGCGGGTTGAATGAGGATTTAAAACTCACAATACTTTTCTTTATTTTACTGATTTCTATACGTGATTTTAATTAAGCCAACTAGCGTATGCACGTGACTTTCTGTAAAGAAAATTGCGTATACCCACAGAACTTAATATTCACATAAATCTTCAGAAACTTTACTTAGCTTAGTTCATCATTTATTCTTGATACATTTTAGTAAGCAGTAAACATGTGCAATAAGAACAGAATAAATCATCATGCATAAGAAACACACATGAACACCAAGATTTAAGGTGGATACCCAAGTCAGGAGAAAACCACCATTGTTTTCGTTTGTATCTTATTATTATATAGAGAACTGCTTACATTCATGTATTGGTGCAAACTCATACCATCATGCAGGCATTCTCCTACAGAAGGCTGCAACCTTCTCTCGTTCTCTACCTGCTACTGGAAGGGGTCTCCAACCCCCTGATCTTGTTTGCCAGCCAACACTGGAAGGGAGCTTCAACCCCCTAATCAGATCATCATCTCCTACTTGCAAGGAGCTTCGACTTCCTCACTGAAGGCTCCAACCCTCAGCACCACTGCGGACCACGTTTCATAAATTTTCACACTGGATCCATTAGCCTTTAATTCAACACAACTTGTAAATAAAAAAAAACAACCATCACCCAAATTCGAACATAACAATTAGATCGTTGTAACCAGACCATAGAATTAAACTCAGAATTCTGCATCAACACACAGAATCTGCAACCCTGATCTTCATAAAACAAATGTACATGCAACTTTACCTATGGTAACTTGCGTGTATATGCACTTTTCTGTGGAGGAACCTATGTATAGATATTTATATACTGATATTAGAGTTTTGACTAGACTCAGAATAGATAAGGGATATTTAGATACATTTTTTCATGTTTACAGTACCCTTATACATTCAGTAGCATCCATCATTTTCAATCAACCAATCTCTGATCTTTATACACAATCAACTAGCAACATAATCCGTATTCAACCTACTGAGATCTATATGAAGACATCATTGATAGACAATAGAAATACAACAAAACTGGTCAGAAATTTCCTTCAGCATTCTTCAAAAAAATCCTAGCTTCCATTCGCGTATTTGCAGAGCTAAACCCACATGTATACACGGCTTCAACATGACTAACCTGTGTATATATCTGTAAATAATTCAGGACTGTGCAACACTTCAAAACTACAAATTTACTCATATCATATCCTTCACTTCAACAATCATGCGCTAGACCACAGATCTAAACAACTCATAAATAGATCATGAAAATACATAGCCATTTCAAGGTTAAAGAGTCTGATCCATTATTTTATCCATGAGTGCATCATAATGTCATATCTGTATATTGATTATAGCCCATTCCATGCAGATATAATTCAGATTGAAGTATTCATTCAATTCCCATGCTCTTGCACACTTAGCACTATGACCTTCACCTCTTTATATAGTGTGGGTCTTAGCCAATACCATGACCCAAAACCACACAAGTGTCGATGGTATTCTTGGACATGATCAACTAACCATTACTCCGGTCAATATTGTGGGCTAATACCATGGCAAGAACCCTGGTATATAAACTTAGTATGCAAACACATACACGATTTTTCTTCTTCTTACCCGCGTGTATACGGGAATTTGGCTTGACGAACTCGTGCATAGTTCCCTAAATATGTGCTTTGTCCATATTTTGATTTTGATCTGTAAAACTTATGTCCCATCATTCTAAAATTTTGTTCCATCACAGTGCCACCTCTGAGCTTATCTAGAACCAATGCATTTGTTCTTTTACAAGAGAGTTTCCATCAAGGACAACACATTCAATCATAATTCCAACAAAAAGAAGACGAAACCTAAAAAAACGAAAGAGAAAACAATGAAGGAAGAATCTTCAAGGTCGAATTCCAAGTCAAAGATGACAAAACACTTGAAATTTTGTTTGCGCAGAGAGGACCACATGGTGAAGAATTGTCCTTCTAGACCGAAGTTGGTTGCCATAGTACAATATGAGAAGAAGAAAGAAAATGAACCAGTAGTTGGGACTATGCAGGTATTGGGAGATGTAATAGTTGTTGAAGTTGTCCCTAGACATGATCCTAAGAGGAATAAGCTTGAGTATGTGAACATGAAGATTGCGAAAGGCACACTTCTCACTATGGTAGATAGTGTTGCAATTCACAACTTCATTGGGGAGGACACTGCCACAAAAGTTGGATTGAAGTTCAAACCAGTCCAAGTTAAGTGGAAAGAAGCGAATTCACCCCTTGATTATGTTATTGGGGTTGCTGAAAAAACACCCATATGTATTGGATATCAGCACGGAGATGTTGATTTCATGGTAGTAAGGATTGATGACTATGAATTTATGCTGGGCATGGAATTTTTCAAGCAATTTGAAGTTTTTATGGTACCTGTTATGCGGAATTATGAATTACGGATAAAACATTCTTCCCTAAACGTGGTGTTATTCATTTAGAACAATAGGTTAAATACTTTGTAGATACTTTTCCTAAAAATATATAGACACATAGAATAGATCAAGAAACTTACTTGGAGTCCAAGTGCTTCCAATTCTCCTTCTATCACTCTTTCTTTAGCTTCAAGTCCAAGCTAGATTGCCAAAATATTTCCTGCAAGAATGAACACTAAACAACAAAGAGATTGCAATATACAGATGCCTATTCGATTTATTCAGTTAAATCAATGAAACATGAACCATATACATCATATAATAATTCATAATATGAAAGGCAGAAACTTATATAGATACATATGTGGGAAAGTAAACAACAATATTTATTAATGGATAGAATGGGAGGTTACAACCAGCGATTGATTTGATGTCACCATCTCCCACATCATCCAAGCCTCATCACAATGAGCATCTCTCCAGAAGCATATCACTCAAATCAATTCCTCAATTGAAATTCCACCAACATTTCTCTACTCAAATTATTCCTTCTCAAGCACTAGGATTTGTGCTCAATTTATAGATGAGCCAAAGCTAGTTTCACAATCAATGAATTTCTAATAATAGACAAGACATGTTCCCAAGCTCAAATGTATCAAATGGATACATGGATTTGAAGTTTTACACATATGCACTCTTCTAGAAGGCACTGGCCAAGTGGAGATTTCGAAATAATCAGAATTTCACTCCCAATTGACCAACGCACCCTTGAGTGCCAGGAAGTGCTTTGGAAAGCACCTTTGAATGGAGGTAACTGCATATGAAATGCACTTAGCTTCCTGAGCGACTACGTTGGTGAGCTCATAGGTGATATAACATATACTTCAAATCTTGGAAATCTTGCAATGGAAGTCATAGATGATTTGTTCTTGTTCTTTGTCTTAGGGCATATAGCAATTGAAATGATAGGGGATGATAGACCCTATTCATGGTTTTGGGGATGATGTCCAGTTTAGCTAGGTCATTGGGATGATGCCCAAATTGACCTATAACAGATTCCCCCCTAAAGCATGAAGTCAGAATAATAATAAAAATATTTTTTGAATGAGATGATTTACACTATGATCGGCTGGAGCTGAAGAAGAGTGGTGACCTGCATCAATATTACAATACATTACATCAATATATATCCTCTTGATCATGAATTGTTGAGGGAAGGCATTCCCATGCTCAACACATAAACTATCTAATAACATGTACATAGTGCAAAAAGTCATCTACATTGGATTGTTGCCCAATACAGACATGCCTACAGATATATGCCCATGTTCGGATGACAATCTGTATGTAAGGTCACCGTACAGATGATGTGTACAACAATCCTAAAATCGTAGCCTGGATGAATAAAACTAGATTCGAGGTCTTCTTATCTCATTCACTCTGTCATTCGGGTACTAGTCTAGCCATGTGAATATATGATTTGTAGTCAAACATTGTAAGACATTGTTTGATTATCAGCCAATGATGTGAGTTGTCAACAAACGCTAGAGAACCACCATTTATGTCAATGGCCCTCAAGGTACTGCAGTATATTTCCTAAGGTGTGAATAGATGATTTGATGTCGAACGACAAACAAAATATTTCAGTCAAAAGTCTGGAAGTGAGGATCTTGTCGATGCTGTAACAATCCTCATGGTACTGGAATATGATGTTTCTAAGTGAACTTCCTGGATGATTATTTGTTGTCGACGGGAATCCACTTTATTGCGAAACGAGAGTTACTAATTTCGGAGACAAAGGTATGACTTGATATAACAATGTTCGGGGATGACTGTCATGAGAATGAAGGTTTATGACTATTGCAGAAGGATGAGTATTTACTGGATGGCTTCTCTTGAACATATCAGCGACACTGAAATGAGTTGGCAGCATTGACCCAAAACCAAAGTTAAGGTATGATGAACCATAGGTATGAATGAATCGTCAAGAAGATTACCCAACCCAAATAGTCACGGTGATGGAGTGAAGTGTCATGTTCAGCGACCTTCTACCGTAAAAAGTTCTGTTCATTTTCCCAAATTCTCCTCGGTCATTTGTCGACCAATACTTCATTATTTTTTAAAAATATTGAGGAGGATAACATATTCTTGATCTATAATTCAACCCTTCGGGTGAAAAATGTATCACTATTTAATAAATTAACAAGTCTAGCAATGAATGAAACTTGATTCTTGCCATGATTGACAAGACCATCACTATTTTATGTTTTAACGAGCCTAACGACAGTGACAACCTGATCCTTTTTCATATTTAGAGAGTTTGAAAAAGAGGAAGAAAATAAAATTCCATAAGTAATTTTTCGTAACGTTGTCGCTCAGATCCGAAAAAGTGTAAAATAATATCTGAAAGAACCTCTTTAGTCATGTTTGACCAAGGTATTCCTTTTTCGTAAATAATCTATCTCAGTCCGGAAAAGGGTTAAACTTATACTGAGTAGATATCAATTCATTTAATTTTACGAGCTTGAAAAGACAAGTGCTTGGAAATCTTTTCACATTATCAAAGTCTGAAAAGTAGCTAAAAGAAGACTCCAGAAGTTTCTTTTTCGCTGTTATCGAAGCTCGAAAAAGAGATAAAATTTTTCTTCAAGTCCTTTTTCATTTTTAACAAAGATCGAAAAATAAGGATAAAAGTATGCTTTGTGTTCAAATCATTCTTGAAATAAATCTAGACGACTAATTTGTTCATTAGTTGTAAAAATTTCTCAAAACAACATCAAATAGATTAAAAATACCTGTTTCATGATAAAAATATAATAAAACTATAGTCATAAAAATACATATTCATTGCGAACAATTAAATGAATAAATAAAAAGAGTTTTACTATTTATTTTTACCATTCAATAGTTACCATTTGCATTTTGGAGTTCTGAACCTATTTTTGCCCCTGAACTTCTGCTACTAATTGCAATAGATTTTGTGGACGGTTTTCATCACCATTTGATCCAGGTTAGTGCCATGAACCCTCTCTTTATTTTAGTAATCAATTCATTTCCTTTCACTGCAAAAGTTTAGGGTTTTGATCCCCTTATGGTAAATTTTGCTTCCAAATAGGGAAATGCACCCTTGAGCATAGAAAAGTGCATTGTGGAGCACATAAACTGAAGTCTAGCTACATATGCAACGCACTATCCCTTTTTCAAGACTGCATTGGGCGCAATCTCCATTTTTGTTTCTTGCACTATGCCCAAAATTTGTGTAATTGTTTTCATTGAAATGAGTCTAATGAGTCTAATGGTTATGTTTCAGGATTTCATTGGACTATAATGACGATTACATGGAGGGAAAGAGATCATTAAGAACAGAATATGGTTTCCTTAAATGATCCAGGTACAGTAAGAGCCCTAAGAGATTGTGGGTTGTTAAAGTACTTCTGCTTGTTAGGGATGAGGCAAAAAATATAACTCTTGGAGTTCCTAGTTCGAGCATGGGATCTGGCTATCGAGGAATTTCATATTAGGAACAAAGTGGTTCCTATTACAGTGGAGGATGTATAGTTTCTCACAGGTTTGTTGAGGAGAGGCTTGCCCATTTCTCTCTCAGGGTCTCCTCTTGGAGGAGACACTGTGAGAGATTATGTTTTGCATTATTTCTATCCAAGGGTAGATACAACCAAATATGGGAAGATAAACATCTCAGACGTTCGATATTTGCCTTTGAGAACCATTATTTTCACGATCGAAAACTTTCTGGCACCGTTACACTACATGTAGTGAATAGATCATATATGCAGTATGCACTATAGTGCATGGAGCCAACAGTCTTCAACTGGTCTAAAGCTTTACTTTCCCAAATAAAGGAACAACTGAAAAAAGAAAAGGGAGGAAGGAAGAAGAACTTCAGTTATGGTTTGATCCTCATTTCGTTTGCCTTAGAGAGGATTCCAGTAATCGAGCCTTAGCATGTGATGCTTGGTGTGTTTAATCCTAGAGATCCGAGGATGCAGAGATGGGTAGAACTAATGGGTAGGTATGCGGTCCAAGTGACCATTGTGTTCTCAATTGCATTCTTTGCCTAGTTCAGGTGACAGGTTGTCACCATTGATGTGTATGCATACACAGGCGTCGATTTCCGAGGAGATCCAGACTTAGCCTTACCAGAAGGCGTTTAGTGGGGTGCAATAGGTAAGAATGTTTTCACCATGTTTTTGATTTTCCTAAGGTTTATATAATTTTTTTATATCTTTGATGTTTTCCCAAGACTAAACTAAAGTTTTGATGTAATGTAGATGTTGGTCGAGTTCAACTACTGGAGGAACCAGAGCATGGAGCATATGAGCCAGCAGAGAGGGATGTCGAGAGAGCAGTCCTTCACGATCTAAACATGGCTGAGACATTGACTGAGCTTCGGAAACACATAGAGGGGTTGACCTTCTGGATTCTGGATTGCCAGATCGAAGAGTTACCCATGCGACTGCAACACCACACTATAGGTGTTCCTAACGCTAGATGCGGTTAATGCGTAGGATATCTAGATCTATAGCATGTTACCATGAGCATCACTAGTTTACTTTTGACATGTTGCATAAATTTTGAGGTTAGATGACCAATGTGTCTTGGGCAAAAATTTTTGTAAAATCCTACAACTATCTATCCATTTGATTTCAGTTTTTTCCGATGTTTATTCCACATTCCTATACAATTATGTGAATTTTTTCTTTACATGTGTTGAAAATGTCTATCTAAAACTTGATTAGCCAAATAATCAGTTAATGTGTTCAAATTTATGGAAATTTGTTGATATTAAAAAAAATCAAAGTGTCTTTCCAAAAGTCAAACTCTTAGGAACAAAAGATGCAGTGTTGGATTTATAACAATATAAACACTAGTAAGTTGTAATACTAAAATTTGTGAGTCTAACCTTATGATAATGCAGTTAATACCAAATGAAATGGAATAAGAGAGAAGTTCGATCAACGCACTATACTTAGCGATATTGTTTGTCGGTCTTCCAATACAAATCCCTTGAAAACTCACTAACTCGTCGTTTGGAGCCAAAATGGCCCACGCTGCAGAGGATAGATTCTGCGTACTACGAATAGCACCATCTGCATATCTAACAAATGGTTCCAAAGATTCAGACATTTGCGATGAAATTTAAATCAAATTACTAACGTCAAGAAAAATCTAACAAACAAACTAAGACAGTGAATGCATATCCACATCATATATATACAATATAATACAAAAAATTACTACACTCATGATTAAGCATAGTAACGTTTCAGATACAACCTATTCCTGGGTTGTGCCAATGGAATTCCATCGTAATCTACCAACTCATAGGCACCCTTAGAAAGAACTATTTTGACAATATAGGGGCCATGCCATAATGGCTCAAATTTCCATGTACCTATGACATCATCTTCTTTATCGTAAAGAAGGACCAAGTTGTCCTCTGAGAAAATTAGAGGCTAGACATTTTTGTCGTATTGTGCCTTTGTACATGTCTTATGCACTTCATTGGCTAATTGGGCTTCATGACGTGTTTCATCAAGATGGATGAGGTTAAAAAGACGTGCTTCTTGTTCTGAGGTGTCAAGTAACAAGTCTGTTGGTACTATTTTATTGCTATCTTTTTCTTCTAAAATTCCATAATTTATCCACCATTTTCTTCCATAAATACCTTATAGTCCATTGAAATTGATTAATGTAGAATTATAATTGTTATTTTACATTAAATTTAATTTATGGAATTTTTATGTTAAAAATTGAAATTTTTCAGGAAAATTACAGGATGTGATAACTTCCTGTAATTGGTTTATGTTCTGACATGTGGCATAGCAGGAAAATCGAAACAGAAGATAAGGACGTGATCTAGGATGTACACACATGGTGGAAAATCTATCCAAGATCGAATTTGAAGCTCCTGAGTATCTGGTCAACGCTGGTCAAACCCAGCCTATCCTGCAGAAAAATCTGAAGTCATAATGAATGTACTTGATATTTTGCTTAATATTAGGAACTCTAAACTGATTCGATTTGTTTTGGGATCAGTTAGGATTAAGGGGGAATGAAAATAGTCTCTTTGGTTGTAATTTTTAATAAATAGGAGGATGAAAACATGTAATGAACTAAGGATGCTAGTGATAACATTGAAGGAAGAAACAGACTTAAGACTGTCAGCGTATTTCAGAATTATGTTTTTAATGTAACTCATTCTCAGAACTTAATCAGAGATAGAATTTCATCATTTATGGTGTTTTTGAGTTAAATTTCTTATCACTTGAAGTTTTTCGAGTGTGCCTTCAAAGCGTGGAAGGGCCCCCATGTGAAGATTGGTACACTTTCTTTCCATTTACATAAGATTTAGTATTCAGATCTGATTAGCATTTTATTTCATTTTCATGCTTGTGAGTTCATCAATTTTATTTAGAAGTTCAATATTGTTATTTTATGATTCATAGTAATAATTTGAGAATTCAATTGCAAAATTAATGAACAAGTCCTTGTAAGAGGTTTAATTGAGTAATGAATCTCAAATCATTTCTATGATCTCTGTTTTTTATGAATTTAATTTTCAGTATGCTTAGTGTGTTACTTTGAAAGAGTTTTTGTGAACCATAGCCTTGTCAGAGGATTGAAAACTCATACTAGTAGCACTTTGTTTTCGAAAAGTAGATTAGATTAGATGATATAAGTGTTTAAATTGTGACAGAAACCATATTTCAATCTCTTGTAAAAGAGTGCTGGAGCATGTCACAATAAACATTTATCCAAGACAGATAGAACAAATCCTTTTAGGTCTATAGATATTAGACAA
The DNA here is from genome assembly GCA_034641835.2 of Pinus albicaulis. NCBI lineage: Eukaryota > Viridiplantae > Streptophyta > Pinopsida > Pinales > Pinaceae > Pinus > Pinus albicaulis. The sequence goes on from CM076581.1 coordinate 261,648,592, forward strand.
GTGCCTCTAATATTACCTACCTTGGTTGACAATAAATTGAGTCTAATCTAGAACTCTAGATTGGTCCAAACATTTTGGCGCCATTGCCGGGGAGGCGCAACTAGAGGATTTCTAAGAAAAAAAAACAAAAACAAACAAAAACACAGATTTAATTTTAATTCATCATTTTGTAAGTCATGCTTACTTATGTCTAGACCTAGAGATGATAAAGGTAGATTCATAAAAACCCCCCATCCAAGAACTAATCCACCATTAGGAGCAGACCCTTTAGAGAAGATTGAACACACAACTCCAGCTGGGAAAGTCACTGTACAAGAATTAGAGGATAAACAAAAATCAGGGCAAAGACTTACACTCATAGAGAGACAAATTTTATTGGCATACGAAGCAAAGAAGAAACATCTCCCTGAATCCTCTATAACAAGAGAAAGTAGCAAAACAACTCAAAAATCTCTCCTTGAACCAACTGATTTTGAAAAATTTCAAGAAGGAGAAAAACCAACAGAACAACTTTTATTTGAAACAAGTGACATTGAACAAGAACTTAAATCAACAAAGGAACCTATCAAAATGCCTGAGGAAGGAGGAGGATCAGCAATAAGACCCACTCCTGAACAACTTAGAGAATATGAGAGACATCAAGAGGAAAGAAGAAGACAAAGAGAGGCTGAACTACAACAAAAGCAAGATCAAGATCAAAGAGGAGAGGAAGAGTCAACCTTTAAATTTCCCATTCAAGAACCAGGAGAAAATAATGATGAGGAAATAAAAATGAAAAACATACCTTCATCTGTGCTACCAAACTTTTATGGCATGGCTTTAGAATATCCAGATTCATTCTTGTTTGAATTTGACATAGTATGCCGAACATATGGATACACAGATGATGCCCATAGGCTTAGACTCTTCCCAACAACATTAAAAGCATCGACATTAAGATGGTTCATGGGAATTGGTGAACATGCAATAACTGATTGGGATGGCATGAGAAAAATATTCTTAAAGAAATATCAACCTTATTGTAGATCAAAAGATTCTAAGGATGACATTTTTAGAATGAATCAACAAGAGGATGAAAGCTTAGAAGAGTATTTGGAACGATTCGTTTACAATCTACAAAAATCAAAACATAGAACCATGTCTCTTGATCTGATCCAAACAATATTTTTGAAGGGCATTCGAGAGGAATACTTAGATGATCTTAATTTGATGGGCAAAGGTGATATTTCCACCTTACCTTTCGATGAAATTTCTGATTTATGTGAAAAGTATTCCAGGAGCAAAGCTAGAAATGGAAAAAGAACCATATCATCCAAAGCTACAAAATCTGCTTTAGCTAGTGTCACAAGGGCTGAAATAGGAAAATTATTAGAAGAATTAAAAACAGACCTATTAAGTACCTTAGGAAATCAAATTGACACTCTAAGATCAAAGAAAAGACAGGAAGAAGAAGATCAATTAATGGCTGTCTTTTGCCCAAAATGCCGGAAGAAACATGCTTTGAAAGACTACCCTTTAGAAAACATTCAAGTCTGTGCCTTTTGTACTGAAAATCATGATATATTTCATTGCTCTAAAATCAATATTTTGCATAGTTGTAATTTGGAAGCCAACTCAGATATGGAGAATGTGTATTTCATGGGCGCTAAGAGACCATGGCAACCTCCACCTCCACCTCCAGGTATTTTTCCAAACCAAAATTTGCAATTTCCTGCACAAGATCAGATGTATGTTCAGAATTCTTGGAATGTACCCATGCCATGGCAACACCAAACTTACCCACAGCAACAATGGAAACCATTTTAGCAATACTCCCAACCATACCAACCATATCCTCAACCATACCAACAATATCCTCAACCATATCAGCAGTATCCTCAAACATATCAACAATATCCTCAGCAGCAAGTTGTCCATCAACCTCAAAACACCCAAAAAACATTGTCTGCTCCTCCACCAATAAATCCATCTCAATTACAACTTCCATCTAACCAACCTCCTAGACCTACTCAGATTCCTGCTCAACCACTACCTAATCCAAATAATAGAGCAGATAGACCAGCTTACAGTGTAGATGAGGGACAATCATATCCCACTCTACCTCAAAATATCGAGCTTAGGTCTGGAAAGATACTTCAAAAGGAACCTCCAGTAGCTAAAAAAACAAGAAGAAAACAAAGAGAATGAAAATGAAACTCAAACTCAAAAGAAACAAAATGATGACATCAAAAATAAACAAATGCAACCAGTGCATCCACCACCTTTTCCAGAAATATTGATCCAAGTAAAATTCCCCATGACTTTACCACAGTTTGATGTTTTATATGAGCTAAAGAATGTCTATATAAAAAATCCACTAATTCAAGCCATAAAAGACATTCCAATATATACTAAAGCAATCAAAGAACTATGCCTTAGGAAGCCTACAAGAAAAAGATTTGATCCACAAACTATTCATGTTATTGGACATCTAGCTGGCCTTATGAAAAACACCATTTCAATGGAAAAGTATGTTGATCCCGGTATTTCTAGAGTCACTACAATCATTAACAACATACCTATTCCAAATACTTTAATTGACCTTGGGGCAGCAATAAATGTGACGACTCTTGAAACAATGAAAACATTGCAGCTCACAAATTTGCAATACACACCAATTGTTCTAGAACTAGCTGATAGGTCTAAAGTGATTCCTGAAGGGATTTTGGAGGACATAATTGTTTCACTCAACTCTTGGGAGTATCCAGTGGAATTTTTAGTTCTTCAGCCAAAATCCAATGTAGGAGGACACCTTATCATCCTTGGTAGACCATGGTTAGCAACTTCTGATGCATTCATAGGGTGTAGATAAGGTAATATGATTATTTCACGAGGAACTGAAAGGAAACAACTCACTCTGTATCCATCAGCACAATCACCAGCAGTAGCAAACAACTTATGGCTTGATGATAAATAAAATGATAAGGAAGAAGTTCAATCTATTTTCAGCATCAATCAAATCTATGATTTTCAAGAACATAATAATGATGATTTGATAGAATTTTTTCTTTCTCAACCTGATATGTCTGAAGAATGAAGAAATGAACAATACCATGCTGCAAATGAACTTTTAGCACAGAGTTTTCAAGAAATATGTACCATTCATTCTTTGCAAACATCATTTGAAAACATTTTTCCCATTAAATCTATCACAAACACACAGAGCAAGACTATAGAGATTAGTCCAGGAGAAACATTGAATATTAACACTCACCTAGACTTATCTCAGGAAGAAAAATTGATTCAATTATTGAGGAAATATCAGAAAGCATTTGCTTGGGACTACACTGATATGCTTGGAATCCACCCTGAAACATGCACTCACCATATTTACACAGATACCAATATAAAACCAGTGAGGCAACCACAGAGAAGAATGAATCCCATTCTTCAGGATATTGTTAGAGATGAATTACAAAAACTATTGAAAGTCAATTTTATTTATCCTATCTCTGACAGTCAGTGGGTATCCCCATTGGTAGTAGTGCCCAAGAAAAATGGTAAGGGGAGTATTTGTGTTGACTACAGAAAATTGAACAAAGCAACCCTCAAAGATTATTTCCCACTACCATTTATTGACCAAGTGCTAGACACATTAGCTGGGAAATCATCATTCTCTTTTCTTGATGGTTTCAGTGGCTATAACTAGATCAGGATAGCTTTAGAGGACCAAGACAAAACCACTTTTACTTGTCCTTGGGGCACTTATGCCTATAATGTTTTAGCATTTGGACTTTGTAACGCTCCAGCTACATTTCAGAGAGCTGTATTAGCTATTTTTGCCGATTTAGTTCATGAGTGTGTTGAAGTTTATATGGATGATTTTTCAGTGTATGGTAACTCATTTGAGCATTCATTAGAAAATATTGAGAAAGTTTTGAAGAGATGTATTGAAGCTAATCTGTCCCTCAGCAATGAAAATTTTTTTATGATGCTAAATGAAGGGGTAGTATTGGGTCATTATATTTCTTCTCAAGGCATTAAAGTTGATCCATCAAAAATCCAAATCATTGTCAATTTGCCAATTCCAAAGACTCAAAAAGAGGTAAGAATCTTTCTTGGGTATGCAAGCTATTATAGAAGGTTTATTGAACATTTTAGTAAAATAGCTCTACCTCTGTTTAAGCTTCTAACAAAAGATACACCTTTCAACTGGAATGAAAACTGTCAGAAAGCTTTTGAAACACTCAAAGAAAAATTATCAACCACACCAGTCTTAAAAGGACCTAACTGGACCCTACCTTTTCACATATTTATAGATGCATCTGATACTACAGTAGGTGCCTCATTAGGCCAAAAAGAAGAGTCTTTGAATTATGCTATCTATTTTATTAGTAAAAATCTAACACCTGCAGAATTAAACTACACAGTCACTAAAAAAGAAATGCTTGCAATCAGACATGCTGTGAATAAATTCCGACATTATATAACTGGTTATGAGGATTTTGTACATACTGATCACTCTGCCATTAAATATCTAATGAATAAACCAATCACTAATGGTGGAGTTACCAGATGGCTGTTATTATTACAGGAATTTAATATTACAGTGTTAGATAGACCAGGTAAGGAGAATCAGGTGGCAGATTTTCTTTCTAACCTCCAGAATTCAGGTGAGGTTGTTCCGGTTGAAGATTCTTTTCCAGATGAAAATTTATTTGCAATTTCAGTAGTAGATCCATGTTATGCTGACTTAGTTAATTATTTTTCCACAGGAAAGACACCTCCATATTTTACAACAAAGGAGAAGAAGAGGCTTATCAAACAAAGTGCTAGATATTCATGGATTAATGGAGATTTATTTTACACCGGTTATGATATGATTATTAGAAGATGTGTAAGAAATGATGAAATAATTGATATTTTAAAATCTTGTCATGACGAACCGTGTGGTGGGCATTTTGCAGCAAAAAGGACAACATTCAAGATACTCAGTCTTGGATACTATTGGCCATCTATTTTTAAGGATTCAAAGAAATATGTGAAAATTTGTGATAGTTGTCAAAGAATGGGTAGACCAACAGCTTCAGATGAAATGCCACTTCAGCCCCAAGTACATTTAGAGCCATTGGAAAAATGGGCTCTAGATTTTGTAAGACCCATCAATCCACCTTCAAAGGGTAAAAATTACATCCTAGTATGTACTGACTACGTGACAAAATGGGTTGAAGCAAAAGCACTTGTACGGGCAATAGAGCAAACAGTGGTAAATTTCCTCTTTGAAGAAATTTTTGTAAGGTATGGAGTACCAAGGGAGATAGTGATAGATCAGGGTACTCAGTTCACTTCAAGGCTGGTTCAAGATATCACAAAAAAATATAAAATCAAGCACATAAAAAGTACACCTTACCATCCACATGCCAATGGCCAAGTGGAATCAAAAAATAAAACCTTGGAAGGAATTATCACTACAACAGTAGCAATGAACAGAAAGAATTGGGAGGAAAAGCTAAAATATGCACTCTGGGCTTACAGAATAACGTGGAAAGATACTACAGGATTCACACCATATCAGCTGGTGTATGGAAAAGAGGTAATGCTTCCTATTGAATTTCAGATACATACTTATAAAATGGCTGCAGATTTAGGAATTGATCTCAATGAAGCACAAAAGGAGAGAATTATGCAATTGAACCAGTTAGATGAAATGAGGCAGCAAGCAAAAGAGAGAACAATCCTAATGCAGAAGCAAAGGAAGCAGTGGCATGATGCACACATTAAAAAGAAGCAGTTTAAAGAAGGAGACTGGGCTTTACTCTTCGATTCTAAATTCAGAGATCATAAAGCCAAATTTACAACACATTGGATGGGCCCATATGAAATAGTTCAAGTATATGAAAATGGATCAGTCAAACTTACTACAATTGATGGAGAAGGCAACACCTTTATTTTCAATGGACACAGGTTGAAATTCTATCATAAGCCCATCAGCAAGGAAGATTTTATTCAAACTGTATCTCAGCAAAAGGAGGTTGAGATATCACAGTATTCAGTTGTGATATATCTACCTTAGTCATTTGAATTTCAAAAATTAAAATAAAAAAAATTAAAAATTAAAAAAATATATAATAAAAAAATAAAAAAAAATAAAAAATAATGGTTTAGATGTGAAAACCAGACTTTGGCACAATCTAAACTATAATTCTTATTAGAAAACCAATCATTTGGCTGGTAAGAATTCACTCTTCTATTTCTTTACTGTTTTTCACAAATTCAATAATGACTTGAGGACAAGTCAAAGACTTAGTGGGGGAGAAGAAACAGTGGTTTTTCCCTATCTCATCTCCTCAATTTAAATTTTTCAAAGAATTTTTGTTTCAGTCATTCAATCAAAGAGTTGTTTTGATGCTCTAATCAGTAAAGGGACCTGTTCAAGCAACAAAATATGCAGTGGGACCTGTTTCAACATGATTATACAGAGGGACCTGTCTAAAGGCTATGTCAATACTACCAATATCAGAGGGACCTGTTTGAAGACTGCATCAAAGATATACAAGGCTACTTCAACAAATTTTCAAAGGTTGCTTATCAAAATTCTAATCAAGGCTACATCATCAAGGCTACATCAACACCAAAGATAAATTTCTGAACCAAGGCTACAGCAACACTAAAGATAAAAGAAGCTTCACAAACATGGTTCTTCAGATTTTAAGGGACCTGTTATATTCAACTTCAAAGGAACCTGTTTTAGAAAAAAAAAATCAGTCACACCTGTACAAGCAGATCAGTCACACATGTACAAGCAGACTCAGAATTTTGTCAGCCAACAAGTGTAATGTATTGAATTTTTTTTTTTGTTTTTAGCATTTAAAATTCTTAAATTATTTTAGTGTTAAAAATAATAATTATTATTGCTTGTTATCAATTTCAAAAAGCCTTCTTATAATCCTTATACCCATATTCTTCGTATGTTCCTATATACTCACTTCATTACCATTCCCATATACTCACTTCATTACCACTCTTCCTATTTCTATATGTTCATTTCCATGTCCCACACATAACATCATTATAAACCTTAGCCTATTTCTATTTTCTATTCCTATCTATGCCCTTAAAACCTTTTCATAAATTCATCATTTTTTAAAATTGACCTCTGCCAACAAAGTACCAACAAGTAGTGGCCTTAATAGACACTCAATGTAAAAGTCCGCTCAATGGAAAGACATTTTTTAAAACGCGTGTCCTCAAATGATTTCATTAATTTCGACCGCCATAGTTAAAAAATGATCTTCTGACCCAAATCTTCTTATGAATGTATCCTCTATGATTTAATTACCAACATGATTTGCATCTTGTGCTACCATGATTATTCTTCTGCAAATTAGTACTACTCCTCTGTATTCATGATTTGAACATGTCTTCCAACTCTACAAATAAGCTCACAGCCTCTGACAATAAGACTTTGTTCTCTGTGTTATCATCATAACAATTATCAAGCAAAATTAAGGTCGGCCGTTGAGTTTTCATTTTATAAACTCTAAGTTCATAAAGTTATTTAAGGAGTTAATGTTCAGACTCTGAGTTTCTTAAAGAAGGCCGAGATAGTAGGTGCTAAAAAGGCAGAAAATATAGCAGACGTGCTTATCCAGAATTTTGACTTCCGCTCAGAATTTGAAGAACAGCTCAGGCATTTGAAGAAGTAAGCTCAGAAAATTGAGGAAGTTAGTCAGGTCAGCCCAGTGGAAAGCGAGAAGAGAGGTAACAAGTTGAAAAAACCTGATTGAACTTTTGTTTCATAGAGCATAAAAAGGGGTTAGAACAGAGATTTTTAAAATGACAAATAGAGCAGAGCCTGAGAAATTTGATAGTTCAAAATACCATGAAGACTATGTTAAGATTTTGAGGGAAAAACACTGGTTGTCTTTTCTAGAGAAATTTAATGGAAACAATGAAGAAGTTACAAAACAATTTGCATTTTCATTTAATGGAGAGAAAGCTTTGATATGAAATTTCTCTTTCAGAATCTCAGAGGATACAATAGCTCAGTCATTAGACATCAGTCTAGAAGGGGAAAAGTATTTCAAAACCAAGCAATTTAGAGAAAAATCATGGACTCAGTTTATGTCTAGGTCAAGGGTTTCTTCTGTCAATTGGAAAAAGGGTGTTCCTAGAAGTTGGTTAATCCACCCATGGGATGAAATGGTATACATTCTTCAAAAATTTGTTACATGTGAAGGGCGTTATAGCATAGTATACCTATATCACATAAAAATTTTGTTGCACTTAAAGGGTCAATGCACTATCAGTCTGCCCTATTTTCTTTTACAAAGTTTGAGTAAAATTTCAAATACCATTCAGAAACAAAAGGGTAATGAAGATAGAAGCCTGTATCATTTTTGTTTGATCAAAATTCTAATTGAATTTGAACTGCAGAAGAGAGGGAAAACATGGGAAGAATTTTTAATTGCTAATCAAATCAAAACCAAAGAAGATGAAGAGGAGAAAAAAGGAAGCACAGAGTTTATGGTTGATATTGATGAGGAAACCCCTGAATTTAAGTCAAGCACTGTTGCTCAACCCAGTAGTAGTGTGAAGACAAGGAGAATGAGGCAAGAAGATGCCAAGAAAATTGCAAAAGATAAAATTTTCACTACTTACAGAAGAATATCAAGGAGAATAAGAAGAAATCAAATACAAGATGATCAACTAGAGAAAAATGTAAATACACCAATGGAAATTGAAAGCAGTGCTAATTCACAGCCAGAACAAGAAGCAGAGATGGAAAATGAAAGTAACAAAGGAGAAAGGAAAGAGCCAGTACCCACAAACAAGAAACAGAGAAAGTTAGAGAAACAAATTGAAGAGCTAAAAGAGGAACTGATGGAAGCAAATATGTTAGAGAAAGTCATAAAGAAAGAAAATGAAATGTTAAGAGCACAGAGTAAGAATATTCAACAGAAAAATGAGAAACTAAAGAAGAAAGTCAAAGAACTTAAAACTTATCAAATTGAAATATGCAAATGGGCAACAAAATGGTACACTCAGAAAAAGGCTCTTAAAGAAAAATATAAGAATATGAAGCATGAGTTCCAAGTTCAGAATAATGTAGATGTATTGCTACAAGCAGCAGAGGCACAAGCAAAAATAGAACATAAAGGGAGCACATCAGGATTAGCATGAGGACATGCTAAATCATTGAGTTTGGGGGAAATGTTGGTACTATTTTGTTGCTATCTTTTTCTTCTAAAATTCCATCATTTATCCACCATTTTCTTCCATAAATCCCTTATAGTCCATTTAAATTTATTAATGTAGCATTATAATTTTTATTTTACATTAAATTTAATTTATGGAATTTTTATGTTAAAATTGAAATTTTTCAAGAAAATTACAGGATGTGATAACTTCCTGTAATTGGTTTATGTTCTGACATGTGGCATAGCAGGAAAATCGAAACAGAAGATAAGGAAGTGATCTAGGATGTACACACATGGTGGAAAATCTATCCAAGATCGAATCTGAAGCTCCTGAGTATCTGGTCAACGCTGGTCAAACCCAGCCTATCCAGTAGAAAAATTTGAAGTCATAATGAATGTACTTGATATTTTGCTTAAGATTAAGAACTCTAAACTGATTCGATTTGTTTTGGGATCAGTTAGGATTAAGGGGGAACGAAAATAGCCTCTTTGGTTGTAATTTTTAATAAATAGGAGGATGAAAACATGTAATGAACTAAGGATGCTAGTGATAACATTGAAGGAAGAAACAGACTTAAGACTATCAGCGTATTTCAGAATTCTGTTTTTAATGTAACTCATTCTCAGAACTTAATCAGAGATATAATCTCATCATTTATGGTGTTTTTGAGTTAAAGTTCTTATCACTTGAAGTTTTTCAAGTGTGCCTTCAAAGTGTGGAAGGGCCCCCATGTGAAGATTGGTACACTTTCTTTCCATTTACATAAGATTTAGTATTCAGATCTGATTAGCATTTTATTTCATTTTCATGCTTGTGAGTTCATCAATTTTATTTAGAATTTCAATATTGTTATTTTATGATTCATAGTAATAATTTGAGAATTCAATTGCAAAATTAATGAAAAAGTCCTTGTAAGAGGTTTAATTGAGTAATGAATCTCAAATCATTTCTATGATCTCTGTTTTTTATGAATTTAATTTTCATTATGCTTAGTGTGTTACTTTGAAAGAGTTTTTGTGAACCATAGCCTTGTAAGATGTTTGAAAACTCAGACTAGTAGCACTTTGTTTTAGAAGAGTAGATTAGATTAGATGATATAAGTGTTTAAATTGTGAAAGAAACCATATTTCAATCTCTTGTAAAATAGTGTTGGAGCCTGTCACAATAAACATTTATCCAAGACAGATAGAACAGATCCTTTTAGGTCTATAAATATTAGACAAGTGCCTCTAAGATTACCTACCTTGGTTGACAATAAATTGAGTCTAATCTAGGACTCTAGATTGGTCCAAACAAAGTCAATTGCGAGTTTTAACGATGGTATTTCAGATTGGATTGGTAAGATAGCTTCCAGAGCATACACAAATTGAAAGGGAGTAAATCCAGTTGCATTTCTCATTGAAGTATGGTACACCCACAAGGATGAGTACAGGATCAAATGCCAGTTTCTCTTACAAGCTCCTATCATTCGTTGAAGTATACGTTTAAGAATATTTTTGATAGCTTCAACTTGTCCATTTAATTGTGGATAATAAGGAGTAGAATTATCATGTGACAATCCTAACTTGGCAGTCAATTCAGTCATCATGTGATTGCAAAAATGCTTCCCATGATCTATAACTATAGCTTGTGGGACCCCAAACCGTGCAATAACATGATTACAGAAAAAAAATGCAGTTGTTTGTCCTGTGTTGTTGAATGTAGGCATCACTTTGGCCCATTCTGTAAAGTAGTCTACTGCGACAATAATATAACCATGCCCCCTGGATGAATGAGGGTTATAGGTCATGAATTCAATACCCCATTTTGAAAATGGTTGCACAGAGACAGCAAGATGCATTGGCGCTGGCGGTTTGCAGATTTTACGATCAAATATCTGGCACGCATGACAACTTATGACCGCGAGAATACAACAGAAAAATTGATCCAGGTGGATATTGGTGGTCACCCACCTATTCCACTTGGGGCTCCACCATTGTCTCTTTCGGTTTTTCAGTTTCGGTACAGTTTACTATTTTTAGCAGTTTTTCGGGTCCTAATCTTCCGGAGCCGTTTTGAGGCCCTAAATGACGTTTTTTTGGAAAATGGAGAGCAACATGGGTCCATGGACTAATGTTGCTCGTTCCAAATTTTTATTCCTCGGATAGATCTTTCTAACGAGGTATGGTACGTGTCAAACAAAGATCGTATGCCAAAGTTACACCCCTGGGAAGTTGAAACACCAATTTACCCAAACGGGGCCCATAGTTTTGGCGCTTCATCTCCTAGGGTTAGGGTTTTGGTTGTTTAGGATTTCCCATTGTTTCTAAATAATAAATAGGCCCTCAAGCCTCATTGTAACTTAGTTCAGAGGCCTGTAGCCGCCACATCTCTTCTCAGAGATAGCTACCAGTGCCCTAGCTAGTTTTATTTCCATTCTGTCTGTAAGCAAATTTCAGTTCTTTGATATTAATGAAATGAAGTGTTACTTCCGCTGCAGCTCTATCTTTATGGTTATGTGCCTATTTTGTTGTGTTCCTGCATAAATCCGGATCAGTGGTATCAGAGCGGTCTGCTTTTTCTCGATCCTTCTTTGCATGTCTCCAACGAGGTCGGGGTATAAGGAGCTAGGGCTTGATCTGGTGGAACCTTTGCAAGATCAGCCTCGCAAACCTCGACGGACGCCCATGGGGGACGAAAAGAAAGATGAGGAAGCAGGAGATCCTATCAAAATATTGCTCGAGGAGGCCCTCGAAAAACAAAGGAACGCGATGATGGATAGCTTTGCTCAGATCCTTCAACGGCTGCCCACCGGCGGCGCATCTGCATCCAGTAGCCACTCTGGAGTTGCGACTCCCTTTAAGGTACAACTAAATTTTGACATTCCCATATTTGAGGGTCAAATAGACGCAGATGCCGTAGATAGATGGTTGAATCTATTAGAAGGATATTTCTCTGTTCATGACTTTTCGGACCGGGAGAAGATTATTTTTGCACTCCTCAAAGCTACCCCCCATGTTAAGGACTGGTGGGAAACCTACTGTGAGAACAAGGACCAGACAGAACCCTCTCTGTTCTCGGCCTTACCAACTTGGAATTCTTTCCGAGACGCCGTCAAGGAACAGTACTATCCCGTGGGGAGCTATGAGGACAAGTACATACAATGGACCACACTGCGACAACAAAGGGATCAAGATGTGCATGAGCTAATGAATCTGTTCCATACCCTGCGCACAAAGTTGGGTATCAAAGATTTAGAGAAACATTTGGTGCTAAAGTATCGCGGTTGTCTACACAGATACATTCAGGAGGAAATGGAGTTCCTCGACATCTCCTCGCTTGGTACGGCATACCAGTATGCTGCCAAGATTGAGCAGAAATTCAAACAGAAGAAGCGAGACTTTGGATCTGCGAATCAAAAGCAAGGGAAAGGTGCATCCAAACCGCAGAACAAAGGACAAAGCCAAGGCATGGCGGCTAAAGACAACCCGTCAAAGCCACAAGAAAAGAGACAGCGCAAAGCCAAAGAAGGATACGGGAAAGTGGTGTGAGTTCCATAAGAGCTCCACTCACAACACAAGTGAGTGTCGGGCCAAGCAGTCGCTAGTGGCCGAGATGAGGGCTTATGAGTCAGATGCATGCTCCGACTCCGAATCAGAACCTGAAAAGGGGAATGAAAAAGGAAAACAGATTATTGATGCGGAGCCCAACGCCACTGTTGCCACTACAAAGGTCCAGAAGGAGGAACCGGAAGATCCAGAGGAGGAGGAACGTCTCTTCCACTCCCGGATGTGGGTAAAGGGCTCCCCTGTACAGTTCATTGTCGACAATGGGAGCCAAAAGAACCTCATTTCAGCAGACGCCGTGAAGCGGTTGGGCTTGCCGACCACAGCTCACCCACATCCATACACCATCGGGTGGCTTCACCAAGGACGAGATCTCCGCGTCAGCCAGCGGTGTCGCCTTCCCTATAGCATCAAGCCCTTCACGGATGAGGTATTATGTGACGTTGCTCCTATTGATGTTTCTGATGTATTATTAGGACAACCATACTTGTGGAAGCGTCATGCTGTGTATGAGTCTCGACCTCGTGCTGTTATTATTACTTTGGGAAATAAGTTGTACGGGATACCAGAGGTACCACCTCCTACGACTATCTCTTCTAACTCTTCAGTTCTTTGCCAAAACAATGCGATAAGCTCATTTTTAAACCGGAAATTCATTTTACGATGATTCGCCCAAGGGGCAAAGAAGAAGATTTTACAGCCCGACCTCCCGAGACATGGGTCCTCTGTCAACAACAACGAATAGATAAGGTTGTGGAGGAGTACGGGGACATATTCACCCTCACACGGGGTTCCTCTGTTGTCGGGTCGAAGCACCCGATTGATGCGGCCCCGAATGCTGTTGCTACCTAATGGACCGATCTATCGGCGCTCTGTTCTATAGAATGATGAAATCAAGAGGCAGATTCAGGAGCTGTTGCAGAAAGGTCACATCAGACCAAGTTCATCGCCCTGTGGGAGCCCGATCGTGTTGGTACAGAAGAAGGATGGGACGTGGAGACTCTGTATTAACTATCGGGCGCTGAACAAGATCACTGTCCGGAATAGGTACCCAATCCCGCGGATTGATGACCTTCTGGACCAACTCAAAGGTGCAAAATATTTCAGCAAGATCGACCTGAAGTCTGGGTATCACCAGGTACCAATTGAACCCTCCGATGTGTGGAAGACTACCTTCAAAGCCAAGGAAGGCCTTTTCGAATGGTTGGTCATGCCTTTCGGGTTGACGAATGCTCCCACCACCTTCATGAGGATGATGGACGACATCTTGCGGCCCTTCACCAACTCATTTGTAGTGGTGTACTTGGATGACATTCTGATCTTCAGCCAGACTTGGGAAGAGCACCTTCACCACATCCGACAAGTCCTCCAAACGCTGCGGCAACACAAGTTGTGTGCCAATTTGGAGAAGTGCACTTTTGGCATGACCCAGGTTCAATATCTGGGATACATTATTGATGAAAGTGGGGTGCATGTGGATCCAGCCAAGATCCAAGTCATTCGGGATTGGCCAGCCCCAACCACTATAACAGAGCTTCGCAGCTTTCTGGGTCTTGCTAATTTCTCTCGGAGGTTCGTGTTGGGATTCTCTCATATCACTTGGCCCTTGAGTCAAGTCACCAAGGGAGGAGCGAGAGCAAATTTTTTTTGGTCGGAACCTCAACAGAAGGCGTTCACAGAACTGAAAAACCGCCTCTGTTCTGCCCCAGTGCTCACTTTACTAGACTTGCAACAACCATTTGAGATCGAGACAGATGCCTCTGACTATGCTATTGGGGCAGTTCTTACTCAACAGGGACATCCAGTGGCATTTCACAGTGAGACATTGTCTGACACAGTTTGCAAGTATCCCACTTATGACAAAGAAATGTACTCCATTGTGCAAGCTTGTCGACAATGGAAGCATTACATTTTGGGGAAGGAAACAATCATCCACACAGACCACCGGCCCCTGCAGTTCATACAGACACAAGGGAAGTTGCAGAATGATCGCCATCGAAGTGGTCCACATATCTGCAACAGTTTCATTTGAACATCAAGTACAAGAAGGGTAGCACCAATCATGTTGCAGACTGCCTCGGTTATTCGCGGTCGTGGCGCTTGCCACTATGTCAACTCTTGTGGGCACCGATTGTTCGATTGGCCGCTTCTCTGTAAGAGGTGACAGAATTCAGCCACACTTGCGAAGCACTCTTGGGGGGTACGCAAGTTCCAAATTTTCACCTCCAGATAGCTTTTGTGTCATGGACCTTTATGTTCCTTCAAGCGAGCGTGCCAAGATGATATGGGAAGCACACTACAGTCGAGTCGCTGGGCATTTCGGGGTCGAGAAAATAGTAGCAATCCTGCAGAAGTATTTCTATTAGCCAAGCCTTTGAAAGGATGTCGAGAAGCACATCAGATCCTACACTGCTTGTGCCATTGCCAAACCGACCATCAAGAAGCAAGGCCTATATACTCCTCTACCTACCCCTAGTCGACCTTGGGAATCCATCTCCATGGATTGCATGTCGGGCTTGCCTTCTACTAAGCAGGGAAATGACTGTGTTTTCGTGGTCGTCGACAGATTCTCGAAGATGGCCATTATGGCGGCCTGCAAGAAGAATATCACAGCAGAAGCCACTGCTAAACTCTTCTTTGAACGAGTGTGGGTGCACTTTGGGATCTCACAGTCTATAATATCAGATTAGGATATCAGGTTCCTCAGCACATTTTGGTCCAACCTCTGGTCAATGTTGGATACCAAGCTCACCAAGTCCATAGCTTTCCATCCCCAAATAGATGGCCAGATAGAGGTCGTCAACAGAATGATTGTACACATTCTGCGCATGTAAAATTCAAAGCATCCACGCACATGAGACGAGAGCCTCCCCTATGTACAACATAGTTATAATCAGGCTCTCCACAGTTCAATCGGCCATAGCCCCTTTCAGCTGGGCTTGGGATTCCAGCCACTATGTCCCATTGACGTAGCCATGCCATTTGCAGCTACTCAGGCCAATTCAGCTCATGTCCAGTCTGAAGTTGACAAAGCAAGTAGCTTCATCAAGCGCATTCAACACATCCGCCAACAGGTTCATGATATATTGGACAGAGCCAATTCCAAGTACAAGCAACACCATGATCAACACCGGGTGCCACACAACTTCCAGGTGGGTGACAAAGTATGGCTACATTTGCAGAAGGAGCGCCTCACTAGACCACACCACAAGCTTCGCCCGCTCCGATACGGGCCGTACACCATTACCAAGGCTGTAGGGAACAATGCCTTCGAGCTCAGTATTCCACCATTCCTTGGTCTGCACCTAGTCTTCAATGTGGATCACCTTCGTCCTTACTTCCCACCTCTACTGGACACCTCGGACATTGCAGAACAACTCACACCAATAGAGTTAAATCTAGACTGCATGGAACAAGCCACCACAGATTTTATCATGGATATGGAAATCAAGAAAAATCGCCAACAGCAGATCCAACTATATCAGGTTGTCAAAGCTAGCCAACTCCTGCACCAAGGAAAGTGGTTCACCAGGGACCAAGTTCAGCAGAAATTTCCTCATCTCATGGAGGAACTTCACGCAATGGGGACCATTGCTTCCTAAGGGGGGAGGAATGATCCAGGTGGATATTGGTGGTCACCCACCTATTCCACTTGGGGCTCCACCATTGTCTCTTTCAGTTTTTCAGTTTCGGTACAGTTTACTATTTTTAGTAGTTTTTTGGGTCCTAAACTTCCAGAGCCGTTTTGAGGCCCTAAACGACGTTTTTTGGGAAAACAGAGAGCAACATGGGCCCATGGATTTATTTTTCTTGTTCCAAATTTTTAGTCCTCGGATAGATCTTTCTAACGAGGTATGGTACACGTCAAACAGAGATCGTATGCCAAAGTTACGCCCCTGGGAAGTTGAAACACCAATTTACCCAAACGGGGCCCATAGTTTTGGCGCTTCATCTCCTAGGGTTAGGGTTTTGGCTGTTTAGGATTTCCCATTGTTTCTAAATGATAAATAGGCCCTCGACCCTCATTGTAACACAGTTCAGAGGCCTGTAGCCGCCACATCTCTTCTCAGAGATAGCTACCAGTGCCATAGCTAGTTTTATTTCCATTATGTCTGTAAGCAAATTTCAGCTCTTTGATATTAATGAAATGAAGTGTTATTTCCGCTGCATCTCTGCATTTATGGTTATATGTTTATTCTGTTTCATTCCTGCATAAATCCGGATCAAAAATATGGTAGGCCAAAATTAATTGGCGCAGAGTATCTTTTTTGCGGTAGTGTATCCAGAGAAGTGTCCACCACAAGCCCGAGCATGACAATCATTTAAAACCTTTTCAGCCTCCTCATGAGTGAGGCACCTTCTCAAAATTGTATTGACACCATGACGAAAAAATGTATTTCCGACAATAAAATAATATTTGGCTTGTTATTGAATACGTCGTTGTTTAGATTGAGAGGTATCAGGCCAACAAATTTGAGTTTGGAGATAAATGATGAAATTTCCATACCAAGGATCAAATGATTCGATTATAAATATAGACTCTTCAGGAATTTATGGTTCCAACGTAGTAGTAGTACTATCAGAGGGAAGGTCACGAAGAAGCTCATCCAAAACTAAAGACTTATTTGACTTGGATTTGATGAATTCCAAATCAAATTCCTGCAAAATTACAATCCATTTTGAGTATTTTCCCCCTAGAAATTGACATGATAAGATATAAGTCATGGGATTGCAATCTAAAACAAAAATGGTATTTCAGAACAGGATATAGTGGTGAAATATTTGGACAACTTGAAAAAATGCCAAGGCAAGCTTTTCTACGTATGAATACTTGACTTCCATATCATTGAGATTACAACTCAAATAATAGATCAGATGTTCTATCCCATTTTCTACTTGGAACAATAGCATATCAATGGTCGTATCAGCCATGACAATATATAGGAAATAATCACTCTGATAATTGGGGGATACATTAATGACACTCGAACAAGAGTATCCTTGACAACATCAAAAAAATCGTGTGCAACTTGGGCCCAACGGAAGGGAACCCCCTTTTTCAAGAGTCGAGGAAATCCTTTAGCCATTTCAGTGTAGTTGGGTATGAACCTCCTTAGGAATTTAGCCTTCACTTGAATTTTTTTATCTGAAGTAAATTTAATGGCACAGGAAAATCAAGAATGGCCTAAACCTTCAATGGGTCGATTCAAATTCCTTCTTTCGAGACTACGAATCGAAGAAAACGACCAGAACCAACACAAAAGAAACATTTATGTGGATTGAGGCATATTTTGTAGTGTCGAAAGCGTAAGAAGATGGCTCTCAAATGCATCGGGTGATTAGTCCAATTTCGTGAATGTGTGGGTAAATCATCTAGATAGGGTTGAACAATATGCTTGATGTCATTGAAAGCATAATCCATTTCTCTCTGAAATGTTTCCCCAATGTTCTTTAAACCAAACGGTAGTTTCCTATAAGTGAATGTGCCCCAGAGACAGATTAATGATGTCTTATGTTGATCCTCTGGGCAAATATTGATTTGATTGTGGTCGGAAAATCCATCCATGAACGAAAATATTTCACATCCAGCACAATATTTAATGATCTGGTCGATAAAGGGAGTAGGATAGTTGTCTTTTGGACAATCCATATTGACATCCTCGATAATCGACACACTCTCTGGTTGTTCCTTGTTTTTTCTTGATACGAAAGTTGTTGGAAACCCACTAAGTTAGTGGAACATGGTAAATGAAACCAGCATGCAAAATTTTCTCAACTTCTACTTTAATGGCAGTGGCCTTCTTTGGATGAATAGGAGAAGGCGTTGACGCACTGGTTTGACATTAGGATACATATTAATAGTGTGTTCAAAGATACTAGTATCTATTCCTGGAATTTCCTTGTAATACCAAGAAAATACATCACAGAATTCATGAAAGAGAGAGCGATACAATGCCAGGTTTGGTTGAAATATCGATAGAAATGGTTTCTTCAATATTTGACAAATTTCGCTCAGAATCGATTGCATTAATAGGTAAAGAATTTGAAAATAAATTTTTGATTCATGAGTGATATAGTTCACTAAGATAATTTTCTTCATAATTAGGAATATGGGAATGATGATGATAATCCTCCCATGGTTCTCCTTCTGACATCATGGTTTCCAAAATATTCTCATCTATCAAGAAAGTTAAGGAAAAATGATTAGATGGAGTACCAAAATCTAAGGAACGATCAATCCAAACAACCGACGACGCCGATTTTGGATTCGCCACCCAAGCTAGATAGATTGATTATTATGCCAGCTCAATAGGGATGGGGAAAAAACTCATCCAATGTAACAATTTCAAAATCACTCGTACTCTTACTTAAGCCAGATGGAGTGGAAGAGATTATATAGTAGGTCTCTATACTTGCAATTTCTTCCGACGTCATGAGCGGTGGTAATACAAAGGTTCCCATCAGAGTGGAATCCTTTAAGAGTCCTACACCAATGTTCTGAAGTGCTAGCTGGGGTGCGTGAATGAACGGAACCCTTCCAGTTACCTACGAAGCAGAGGCAAAGAAGGATATATGATTGATGACTCTGATGGTACCTTTATATGGAAAGGCGATCATTCTAAAATATGTATAAACAATTGCAGTCTTAGCGTATACCCATGGCCTTCCAAGTAGAATATTATATTCAAGGGGTCCGTCAACAACGTCAACCTCAACATTCACTGGTTTTCCCCCTAGTTCAACATGTAGGTTATTGATAATACCACAAGGCTTATATGTCCATCGAAAGCCTTCAACGTCGTTGATGATTGAGATAAGCGCAGCGAGCCAAGTGACTTCCAACAGTTTAGGTACATAATGCATGTAGATGCTCCCTCATAATTAATAGTACAATGAACAAGGTGATTGAAAATATTTACTTGTATGGAGAATGCCAATTCTACTGGTAATTGTGGCACATCACCCATATTATTAAATATGACGAGATTTGAATCAGTCAAATCAATTCCACCAGTAGCTGACAATAAAGCTTGTTTCTGGGAGGGAAAATTTTGTAATACATGAAGAAAAGACATAGCTGAAGGGGATTGAGTCAAATATTCAACTATATTATAATTTTGAGTAGCTCTTGCTCTAGGATTATATGTCGATTTATGAATGAATCCCTTTGGCGGCTTAATCATCAATTTAGGAATAGAAGTGGGTGGTA
The DNA here is from genome assembly GCA_034641835.2 of Pinus albicaulis. Lineage (NCBI taxonomy): Eukaryota > Viridiplantae > Streptophyta > Pinopsida > Pinales > Pinaceae > Pinus > Pinus albicaulis. The sequence continues at coordinate 261,668,527 of CM076581.1, forward strand.
TCGATTCCGTAGACAGATTCGTAGTTGAGGTAGTAGGTTGATCAGTTTCCTAACTACCATAATATTTATTACGCGTTCACACCAAAATATCTGTTGAAGGTTTTGTGATATATAACATAAGCACTTGGGAACTAGAAATTGGATCCGTAGTAACCAAATTTGTGTCCGGATTCGGAAACGGATCTGTCAACACAGCTGACGCATGTGAAGTCTTAATTATTTTTGAGACTTCAGCATGGTGAGGACAATCCCAAACAAAGTGTTCCTCATTACATATTATGCGTGGATAATGAGGTTTCCTAGTTCTAGATGATTGATCAGATGATCTTTCCTGTGGGTTAGAAGTTTTCTTTTTCTTAGATTTCCCTTTTTTCTTACTTTCGGGTTTCTTGTCACTTTTTCCTTTGTCAAATGACACGACATTGATTTCAAAAGAAGGTGCAGGATCTGATGCAGTAGTATGATGTGTGCTTGTAGTACTAATCAAACCATCTCATGCATGAGATTCCTTTAATTATGGAGGAACAGTAAAATTAGATCACGGCGCATTAGGAATTTTTTCATAGAGCGTGCCAGATTGGGTATAGGTCAAGTCTAAATATTGGGCATGAGAAATGAATTGCTCTTTAGTGACGACACCACCCTTAGCCACATCCTTAGTTATAGATGGTAATAGGGACTTAATAAACCACTCAACAAGGATCTGATCAGGAACAAATGTCTTAACCATTCTACGACAACAACGCCACTCATGAATATGATCAGAAATGTGAGTAGCATTAGTCTGTTTAAAATTAGTCAAGAGTTTTGTTCCAGTTTCATTATGTATGGGTAACTGGAAGTGAGTCAAAAATATAGTAGCTAGGGTAGTGAAATTATCAAAAGAAGCTCTAGGTAACTCAATGTACCATTTTTCAGTCAGACCAGTGAGCATACGCTGGAAAAGACGTAATGGAACAGAGTCATCATTTAGGGAGTTTGATGAACACCACAAATCATAAGTCATAACAGGAGTCGACGGTTCTTCCCCAAGGTTTCCATTGAACTTAGGAATATCCGAGGGTAATTTGTGAGGTAGCACTGGCCACCAAGGAGCATAATTGATTGGATCATTGGTTAGCCAATTTAAATCTGGTAACTCTAAAGTTGCAAAAAAGGGAAACTATCGATTTAGGTCAGGTTGAGCATAGCCATGGTATGATGGAATTTCTTGGGCAATAGGCCTATGAGCACGAGCATAAGGAATCTACTACTGGTAACCTAGATAGGGGTTGTTTTGATAAACAAACGCCTCAGGATTGTGTTGACCAAAACCTGGGCACGATACTTGTTGAAATGAAGGTTGAGGCATTTTTGCCTTAGGTTGCCAAGAGGTCTGTCCACCAATGCTATAACCCAAATTAGAATAAATTGGATTAAGTTGAGGATAAGTATAACCTGGTTGTGGCTGTGATATCCCATAAAATGGTAAACCAACTTGTGAATATATGATTCTAGGTACAGGTTGTTGTTGTAAATTGGCCAAAGGATTTGGATTCTGTGGGCTCAATACTTGAGGGTATTGAGTTGAAGGACCCGCTTGAAACACTTGTTGTACAACATTTTTATTTTGTAACTTGGGTAAAGATGTATTAACAAGTGGAAGTGATGTGGGTGTAACAGGTTGACCTGGTTGATACAAGTGTACAAACATTTGTGGTTGGATAGGCAGAGTGGGCTTCCATTGACAAACATTCATTTCGGCATTAGTTTGACCAAAAAATGATGAAGTACTATCAAAGTGGGTGACCAAATGTTTCCCCCCAGCATGAGGAGGATAATAAGATGGAAAATATTTCTCTCCAAATGTAGGGAATCTGTTTGATATGGTATTGGATGGAATAGATCCAGAATGACGAGCTTGATATTTCCCTGATGATGTATATAAATAATCAAGCCGTTGAGTACACACTATATTTTTACTAGTTAAAATACCAGACGATGACATTGGTGAAGTCCATGGGTTTGAAGATGCACCAGAAAAAATTCCAGATAAATATTTATAACCAAATGGGACCAAAGGGTCACCATGAAAATATGATTTTGGTGAAGTTGTGAACATAGACGGTGTAGCGAGAGCAGGTGTTAACACAATTGGAACAGATTGTCCAACTGAAGATGTTGGTTAAGGAATGGTTACTTGACCAAATGTATACCCTTTTGAATAGATGGGAATGTGAATGGAAACAGGATCAACAAAAGCAGAGGGTGGTGATTGAGGAAGAGACTTGCATAGGTAAATATCCTCTTTAAAATGCGTTGGAGTTAAAGGTGTCTTGTCTTGTGGGATTTCTTCAATCGAAATCAAACCAAGTGGAGGTATTTCACTGTCAGGCCCAAAGTATATTTTAGGAGGTTGACTGTGTGATATGGGGGACTTAATGGCTACAGAAAATTGTGGGATGATCAATGAAGGAAAAAATTCAGGTTTTTTGACTTCGGGATTCATATTTTCGAGCAAAGAAGAGATAGGATCTTGATCAACTTTCGGTTGAACAACATCGGGTTCAAGAGTTATGGTCTCACTGATTGGATGGATCATGACTGCGGGTAGCTGTGTGGACTCCTTCTCGACAACAGTAGATGAATGAGGATGTGTAGAAACAAATTGTGCTGACTCTGGTATATGGGAAGATGATGCTTCACCAGAGGTACTAATATTATTGGTTTCGATAGAGTGATGTCGCCTTCGCCAAACAGGAATAACATATGGTGGTAAAGGTGGTTTCAATGCTACTCTACGCGAACGACAGGGAAAAGGATTTTTTTCTTCCATGATGAGTGATTTATTTTAAGCAAAAAACAAATAAAAAAATAAAAGGGTAATGCTAGGCAAAAGGTTTACCAAGAAACTATGAACTGCATAATACCTCCTGGTGAACCAAAAAGTACGGGTAACCAATCTACCCGAATGTTGTGTTCGGTCTATCACAATTTAGAAGGTGGTAGACTCGGTTCACTATGGATGGATAGAAACCTAAAGCCGTCCTCCCAAATATACCCAAAGGTACATGCAGGCCCAAGTTCATATTAGCGTTGTCTAATGTGAAATTGCACAGTGAGAACACCGCTTTATACTTATCGTACTGTAACACCGCCCGATATACCCGAAATTATGTGGACGAGCTACGATATACTTATGTACATGGAGTGAGGTATCACACTTGGAATTTATCACAAAAAATTAACGATAGCTACTATGTTTTACGATGCTGGAACACGTCTCTAGCCTAGACCTTCTAAATGTTATCTTTATGGTTCCAATGCTTTGTTAGGTAAATAGATATAAATTTTAAGTTGATCTTGTTTATCAATTTTCCTTTCAAGTTTCACTGTGATGATGTGTTGGAAATTCATAAAATGAAAACTAAAATGAAAAGAAATATTTTCACTTTTAGTTTTTTCAATGAAAATCCTAGCTACTAGAGGGAAAGAGAAATCAATTTGAGAGCAAACAACAAAGAGCACAAACTAATATGCAACTTTCCTAAATGTTCCTATGAAAAACACATAATCCACTACATGAAAATGCAGGTTTTTCTTTTCAATCCCTTTAATGTGAATGCAGAAAAGGAAACTAAGTGCATCAAATCAATAAAAAAAAATGCCTTTTACTTTGAGAAATTAGGAATTGAACAACAATTTCTCTTTTTTTTAAAAATGAAGATTTTAACTACAATTTCTCTTATAGGAAGTGAAGAATATAATGACAATTTCCTTTTCAAAATAAAATGGATCTAATGCAGTAATGAAAATACTTCAAAATTAATTTTTTCAATGATAAAGAAAAACACTTTAAATAAACATTGAACAAAATTTTCTTTCAAAGGAGGAAGAGGTAAGTAAGGTTACTGGTCTCTATGACGCATCAGGAACTTTGAAAACACAACAAAAAAAAACTGAAAGCAAATGCAATGACAATATTCAATATGAATTCGGTTGGCTCTAGGGGGCAACGCAGTCTCTAAGGGGAAACAGTGCCTTGCAAAGCACCCCTGAGTGGGAGACAGTCCTTTGCAAAGCACTCTGTCCTGTTCAACAATGCGTTGGGAACGACAGAGAACAAAAACTCATGATTTTTAACACACTTCTAATGCAAATTTGATTTCAAAAAGCCTAATATTTTAGAGTAAATGCTACTGGGTTGATAAACATAGGCAAACACACCAAGGATGAAGGATAAAATCCCTAGTGGAGTCACCAATTTGTTATGTGGAATTATGAATTACGGATAAAACATTCTTCCATAAATGTGGTGCTATGCATTTAGAACAATCGGTTAAATAATTTGCAGATACTTTTCCTAACAGTAAATAGACACATAGAATATATCAAGAAACTTACTTGGAGTCCAAGCGCTTCCAATTCTCCTTCTGTCGCTCTTGCTGTAGCTTCAAATCCAAGCTATATCACCAAAATATTTCCTGCAAGAATGAACACTAAACAACAAAGAGATTGCAATATACACATGCCTATTCAATTTATTGAGTTAAATCAATGAAACATGAACCATATACATTAGATAAGAATTCATAATATGAAATACATAAACTTATACAGATGCATATTTGGGAAAGTAAACAACAATTTTTATTAATGGATAGAAGGGGAGGTTACAACCAGCAATTTATTTGATGTCACCATCTCCAGCATCGTCCCGACCTCATCACAATGAACATCTCTCTAGCAGAATATCACTCAAATCAATTCCTCCATTGAAATTCCACCAACATTTCTCTACTCAAATTCTTCCTTCTCAAGCACTAGGATATGTGCTCAATTTATAGATGAGCTAAAGGTAGTTTCACAATCAATGACTTTATAATAATAGGCAAGACATGTTCCCAAGTTTAGAGGTATTAAATGGACACATGAATTTGAATTTTGACACATATGCACTCTTCTAGAAGGCACTAGCCAAGTGGAGATTCTAGAACAATGAGAATTTCACTCCCAATTGACCAATGCACCCTTGAGTGCTGGGAAGTCCTTTGCAGAGCACCTTTGAATGGAGGTAACTGCATATGAAACACACTTAGCCCCTTGAGAGACTCTGTTGGTGAGCTCATAGGCGATATAACATATACTTAAAATCTTGGAAACCTTGCAATGGAAGTCATAGATGATTTTTTCTTGTTCTTTGTCTTAGGGAATATAGCAACTAAAATGATGAACCTATTCATGGCTCTGGGGATTATGTCCAGCTTAACGAGGTCATTGGGAATGATGCCCAAATTTAACTATAATAGTACTGCATATGAATAAGTTGTATATCTATGATGGCATAGAATATGTTCCTATAGGCATTCCAACCATAGGTAAAGATTCATCTGGGTATAAATTAGTAGCTATGAGTGTGGAATACATAAAACGAGAAGAAGAGCTCTAAGGAATATTGACCATTGTAGAGGTCAAACTTCAGGCACAGGAATAGGTCATCATGTCATTGTCTGATAGTATGTTGGATGTCACAAGAAGGCTTGAGGCAATGGAAGAGAAGGAAGATGCAGGACCGTAGATTCGGTTTGAGATTCGGGAAGCATACATGCTGAGATTGGAAGAGGAAGATCCGGATAGGTGGATTGGGCTTATAGTTGAGGAAGAGGGAGAGCCTTCAGACTCCACTTCCAGCCCCTCTTTATATACTAACATGGGGATGAGACTCATTGTCATCTTCTCTGAGAAATGATTTCTATAAATTTATGAGAAGTAGTGGAGAGATATGGACACTTGATAGTAGGAAGTTTTGAAATTAATGATGATGTAGGGATCATATGTTCTTGTGGAGGCGATGTTCGGTTGGATTAGCTACCCAACTTATTACCATCACAAGGAGGTCCAACACATGATTTCTTGCAAATTTGTAGACTGATTCGAGACATGGGGCAGGTCAAGGATGATCACATATGGATGATGACATGATATTTGGATGATATCAAAGTTGGTTGCATGGACATGTGTATGTTGGAGCCAACGACACTTTGCGATGAGGAGTTGTGACAATAGATTTCAATGGGATATTGCAACAATATGTTGTGATGATATAATGGCGTTGTCGACGATGACAACATTTCTAGAGTGGTGGAGAATGTCGGCACCACGAGACACGATTGCGATGACCAAAAGAGGTAAGCACGCTTTGGCTCGACGGATGACCAACTCGGTGGGCAAGCAACGAAATTTTGGCATGAGTGCGACGAAACATGTGACGATGCACAAGGAAAACTTTCTCTGGTAGTCGAATGAGAATAGGGCACGCTCAGGTGACCTGTAGGTTGGGCGCTCAAGTGGGCACGTGCCTTGGTAGGAAACTTGTGATGAAAGGTTGTTGGTCATGTGACGAAATGGTGCGATGAAGAAGATAGGCGAGTATGCGATGAGATAGTGGAAGGCATGATTGCAATGGGCACAGGCAGCATGAGATGATCAGGGGCCCGGACGACCCGAATGCGCGATGGTGGAAAATGAGATGCAGAAGTGTGCATGAGTGACGAAGGTTTATAGCGGCTGATTTCTTGGAAATAAAAAACCAGGATGACATGATAAACTTGGTGGAGCCGACATGTTATGTGGAAGATCTGACCCAACACTTCAGTGTGGGCACCCCTCCATGGGTCCACCCATGAGCATATATAAAGGTGAATGGTGGAGGTCATTTAAACATTGAAGGAAGCAATTTGATGAAGACAAGTGCGAACAATAAGCTTCAACTCACACTTATAGAGAAATTTGTAGTGTTGGAAGGTGACAAGTGGATGTCAGGCCAAAGTTTCCAATCCAGAAATAGGGGTTTCTGCATTAAAACAACGAACAGGTTGAGTCAGATTTTCTGTGACCGGACCACGTACAGAGCGGTCTAAGTCAGGTAGCTAAGGGCGTCTGTAACCTGTAGGTAGCGTCGGGTGAACACACAGGGAATCTATAACCCGCAGGCTGAGTCGAGTGTTTTGGAGGGTGTTGGTGACATGCAATAGGTGAAATAGGTAGAAGAGGTTCGATGGAGAAGTTGAAGTGCATATTTGAGTATTGTGGAGCAGTGGGGTAAGTTAGGTAGGACATGACCCGAGTTGCACGATCAGCAGGGCGTCCGGGAAAACTCGTGAAAACTGTGAGAAGGGTGAAATGAAGCATGCAAAACTCAAACAGAAAGATGCAGGACATGCAGGACAGGACTTGAAGATGTGCAGGGTGTGCACGAATTGTCAGGGAAACTTGTAAATGTTTTACTTGTGATATTTGAATTATGCAGACTTGAATATTGTAATTGTAAGTTGCATGTTTGTTTATGAAACATAATATAGGGAAAAATCATATTTAGGAGTTACCCCTCCCTTGTATGTATGGGTGTACATGGTGATATATATTGATGTTTATGGTTATTGTATTTATTTCCACTTCATAACTAAAGAACATTTGAAGATAAATTAACTAAGTTTTGAGGTAAAGGTGTACTCTACTCACCTAGTATTGGAAAAAGAAAAAGTGAGGTAGTGCCACATCCACTTATAAGTGGTTGGTAGTGCCGCATCCACTTATAAGTGGTTGAAAGGGTGCTACAGATATGAGGGGGTGACTTATGTGGTCTCATAAAGGATGGGGATGCGTGGCTATGGGTGTGTCATGGGTGAATGGTATCCATATATGGGGACTTGATGCTCTTAATTAGAATTAATGAAGAAATAAATACACAAATATGGCTTTCTATTTCTGAAGGGAAAGGTTGAGAGTGGGTAGAGGTAAATAATTAACATTTTTTTACTACTATCTCGATGAAATGGTTGAGTGTACGTAGATATATCATGAAAACTTATGTCACCTAGCATGCATCATCATTTGAGATTTTTGGATGAGACTCTAGAAGATATTTAAGAGAATTTAAAATTTTAATAAGAGCTTCACTCTCATTAACTTATGAATGTGGAGTTGGGAAGGGGAAATATTATGAAAAACTTAGGGAAGTCTTAGTAACTTTGGTGTGGATATATGGAAAAACAAAGATAAAATGTAACATGTATTTCCTAATATTCCTACCAATCCCACTCTCTTTTAAGATTTTTAAATATTTCTACAAAAATTTACCCTTTACAATGGTGAATGTGGGGGATGATGGAGATATTAAATACAAATTAATACATGTTTTCTTAATTTTCCCAAAATGACTCCTCAACTCCACTCTCTAGTTATTATCAATTTTTCCTTAATATCTCCCCCAAACTCCTCTATAGACCCTCAATTTCCTCTCACAACTTCCCTCACCACTACCATCTAAGGAGGCAGGGGGGTGATATTTAAAAAAAAAAATTGAGCGATGACTTAATAGTAAGGCTAGGTTGCAATTAAAGGGAGATAATAGGGAAAGTGAGAGAAAAAATTATAGGTTTTCATTAATATCTCCCCCTAACCCCATCGTATGTAAGGATGGGTGAGGTTATATATTAGGGAAAATTGGGGGGGGGAATTAATAAGTTTACCTTAATATTTCTCAATGACCTGCCTTATAAGGGAGAAGAGTGTTGGTGGGGAAATATATAAGAGAAAACTAATGGAAGGGGAGGGTGGGGGTGCAAGGGAGATATTGTGTGAAATTGCAGAAAAATTTCATAAGTTTTCCTTAATATCTACCACCACCTCCATCTTCTATATATTATGGAAAGGGTGAGAGTTGTGGGATATATTAGGGAAAATTGATGGAAAACTCAATCTCTCACAACCCCCACTCTCTATAGGTAGAGGGTGGGGTTGATGGAAAATTACTATCACCCAAAGGGGACATGTATGGGATTAAGCATATATGTTATGACCCCAAATGGAGGTACATATGGGCTGAAATATACATGTAGGGTTTAAATATATATGTAATAGGATTTTCCTAATAATTAATGGGACACATCTACTATGGCCAATAGGTATATGGAGGTTATGTGCTCATTATTGAGGACACTTTATTTGGATGTATGAATTTATTTGGGTATTTGGAGGAGGTTTCACTACAAGGAAAAGACTCTCTAGCGGATGTTTTTGTGGAACCCCTCATAAAAATACCCCAGACATCCATTTCTAGCAAAGGTTTCTAGAGGAGGTTGGTGAGTGGAGGTTTTTGTGGATGTTTTTCATCCAGTGCACTTATCATCATAAACTACATCGGTGTGTTCAACAAGAGAAAGCACTGGTGTGCACAAAACATTGCCACACTAGACACCGTGTGCTCCGTACACACCTTCCTGGTGTGTCTTAGTACTGTAGCGCACCAGTGCCTTACAAATCTTCTACATCGGTGCGTCATAAAACACAGCACCAAAATAGACACTGCTTGGTGCGGTCTTAATCAACCGCACAAGTGCGCCTATAAAACCCCTTGCACCAGAACATGTTTAAATAAAAAAAAAAATTATGGCCAAAAAACTGCATTTTTCACTTTTCTCAGTGCTCCATAGCTCTCAAGCACTGGTGCAATTTATCCTTGTCTGAGCCACCCTAACATCAGTGCTCCCATTGCACCCATTTCATGCATTGTTGTTTTTCATTGCCCACCAATCTCCAGCATGAATTTTTCAAAACAGTGGGTAAATTTTCTTTCGCAAATTCTACATCCAATATGCCTCCTCGACGGCCAAATGTACAAGTATTTTTCTTTTTTATCCATAATTAAGCTTTTTAGCCGATTATAATTTCAAATAACCTTAAAATTAACCATTTAAAAGAAAAAAAATTAGTCACGTGGCGCACTCGAGTCGTTTAGTTCGCACTGGTTTGTGATGTTGCCTGTAAATTTACAGGTCGCACTGCAAATGGTGCTACCTGTATTTGCACCGGTTCCAGAGTGGTACTGAAAGTAACACCATATTATTTTATTTTTAAAAAAAAGTGTGATGCAGTCGTTTACCTGGTCGCACCGTTGACCATGTGGAATAGCGGAAATTCGGTGCGCTGAAAACAATCTTTAATCGTATTCTCCTCGCGTGAACCAAGTATGTCATTGAAATATATTTTCTAAGAAGGAAAAATTATTCTATAAAGTGCAGTATTGGAGCAGCAAAGGGTTCAAATTGTGGGCAAGAAATTTTCTGAGGAGATGAGGGTTTGAAAAGACAAGAGTTCGAATTTCGGTTAAGAATTTTATAGCAGGGAAAATAAGTGATTCAAACAGAAAGACAGAAAAATACAATGGGGATGACAGGGTTAGGCTTAGGTCCCATGAAAGGGGGGGAATTTCAAGGGATGGATTCGGTGATAGGATTAGGATATCCTATGATTCCCATGATCATCATAAATATTATGAAGATAGAGATGATGCCGAAAAGTATTTTAACAAGGAATATAGCAGATCGATAGAGGGACATATGGAACACATGCATTCTACAAAGGATGAAAAGGTGAAGGATAGAGTGAGTCGTAGCAGCGGCAGAAGAGAAGAAGGGATGAATATGATGACAAGCATATAAAGGAGAAAGATTGCAGGAGGATTAAAAATGATGCTTATAGGTATGTAGATGGCTATAGAGCTCGACAGAGTACAAAAGGAGAAAATATTTGTGAAAAATATGAGAAGGGCGATCGAGAAAGCTTGGTTGAGACCAAAGATAGGGTTAAGAGGCCTGGTCATGAGGGTAAGTATTTTCTTGATCATGGTAGATAGCATTCGGTTGAGGTCAGAGATAGGGTTAATAGGTCCCATGATGGAGAAAGGGAGAGCATAGTTGATGGAAGAGAAATATCTGTCGACGTTTTGGCAACTAGCAAGGTGAAATGGTCCTTCGAAAGCAATGATTCCTATTCGCTAAGGGATGTCAGAGGGATATCAATTGAGTCTCTTGAACGGATTAAGAGATCACATGAAGGTAACGATTCTCATTCTTACAAGGATGGGAGGGAAAGATTGGACAATAGAGAAAGATCAATCGAGGCAGTCGATAAAGCCAAGAGGCACCATGAAGGGAATGATTCTTATTCCCTTAAGGAAAATATAGAAAGATCAATTGACGTTGTTGATCGGACTGGTAGGTCCCATGAAGGGAAATATTTTCATTTCTATATGGATATTAACGAAAGGTCAATCGAGGCTATTAATAGGGGTAGGAGTTCTCGTGAGACAAAGGATATGAATCCTTATGATGAATAAATGGATGGCAAGTCTCACAAGCGACGAGAGTGAGAGCATGATAGTGAGGGAAGGAAAGATAAGAGTGAAAAACAAAAGAATTTTACAGAGGATGATAGCAGAGATGATAGAAAGAATAAAGGAGAAAAGAAGAAATTGGATGCCAAGATGGAGGAGGAACTTACAAATGGGCAAGCAGATCATGGGTCACCAAAAAGGCAGGTCCTTGATGATGGTTTCAAAGGATTTTCACATGCCAAATATGGGTGGAAGGGTGTAGGAGCACCCAACAATGGTAGCACAGTGGTTAATTGTGTTGTACAAGGTCTACCTGTAGTGGACTTGAAGGATTCTCTAAAGTCCCTGCCTAGTTCAGAGTTTCCTACAGACATAAAGGTATCTACAGTTTCTTCAACCAATGTAGTCGAAAATAAGGTGGATAATATTGCCAGATCTGATGAGGTTACTGGGAAAACCAACACAAATGGGACTGCTTCAAAAATCAGGTATCTTTTATCAACTGCACCCTTTAGTAGAACCAAATAAAATTCAAGAAAATTCCTCAGTGAAGTAGACTAGCCATAATCAATTCCTTCGAGACCTCAACAGAAGAAATAGATATGCATGTTAGAAATAGATATGCATGTCAGAGGCTCCTGTTGGCACCTTTTCTTGTTGCAGGTTGTGGAAAGGCTCAAGTTTCTTTTTCTGAAAGAAGAAGAGGTGTATTTTTGAAGAGAAATGGCCCAAATATTTTCACAGCAAAATGTACATTTCCAACATGTCTAAAAACTAAAATATCTCCAACTTCAATAAACTTCTCAGAAACAAAATTTTCCCAACCATTTTTGAAAACTGCTCACGTCTTAGCATAACACAGGTTCACATGCCAAAATTACCCACTTAGGCCCTATAGTATTGCATCTTCACATGCCCCACATTTCATTCTCTCCACATAATCAGTGGGGACCTCCTGCAATAAAAAAAATGCATTGGAAGAATAGTTATTTTCATGAAGAATTTATCTAATTCTAATTCTAATTCTAATTCTCAAGAATAAAAAAAACATTGATTCTAATTGCATATTTCCATCAAGAATAAACAAAATTATAATTCTCAATTTCTATGGTTGGATTTCACTAAATTTTGGTGTACACACCTAAAAGTGATTTCGGTGCCTTAACTGCAAATCAGTGATAATGTACAGATAACTGCATCGGTGCATTTTCGTTATTGTGCGCTGGTGCCATGTTATCAATGGACAGACTGATGTAGTTATATTAAGTGACTCATTGGTGATGAATAACTGCAAATAAAAAAAACACAACTCTATTTTCTTTAAGTGAAAAAAAAGAGGTAAATTGAAAAATGGGCGGAAAATTATTTTCGAAAATCTGATTTCATAAAACAATTCTTTAAATACTAAACACTTTCCATTATTTCACTATTTTTGCAAAAAATTTCAGCTAGAGATTTGTAGGATACATACCTAGAGCAAGAGATCACGAGAGCATTGTGGAGCAGCCAAATACATTCGAACAGAGGTATTCAGACAATCAGAATCAAAACCTCTGGTGATTCAAACGCTGTAGCATAGAATTTCAAACGATCTCGTGATTAAATTTGATTATTTTTTTACTCTTTCTATAGTGTTTTTATGAAGTAAGAAAAAAATTCCAATTTGTTTTTCATTTTCAGAAGAAAAACAAAAAGAATCCATTTTTACCCTAAACCCTTTACTCTCTTTTTTTTGCCATTTCTTCTCCATATTTATGTGATTTCAGAATTAGGGCATACCTGGATCCCAATCCATGTTGGCCCCCGCATGAATTTTTGGAAAAAAATGATTTTCTTTTTGTCGGTGCGCCCTGCATAACCTAAAGCACCGGTGTGTTGTATTATCCCAGTGCACCGTGCAAGTACTATGTAATAAAAGTTTTAAAAACATTTTTTTTTGAATCAGTGCGCCATATCTAAAATAGGGCACCAATGCGGTAGGTTACAAGGGGCACACCAATAACGTGATATTTCATTATGGCGCACCGCGAACGTGTTGTTTCACAAAAAAATGCTTTATTGTGTTAATTGATGCACCATGTAACATATACCACACCGCACCTGGTCTCCTAGTTGACAGAGAGCACCATATGGTGGTCCCTTGTTTTCGTAGGGCGTTTATACTACAAAAACTAACACTAGATTGTTTTTATTATTTTCTCTGTGTTAATCGGTGCGGTGGTTAACATGTAACACACAGGTGCTCCTTGTTGACATAGGGCACCGTATGGTCTATTATACTGTTTTTGCGGTGCGTTTATAAGACCCCCACGAACCGACGTCAGTGCGTACAACATGAAAGGCGCATCGGTTTCTTGAGATTTATTTTTTACCTGAAAAGTTGAAAATTTGTTTATAAATATATTAATTTATGATATGTTACAGGTTTTAGATTGATAAAGAAATGACTAACAAGAGATCAAGTTACAAAAATACTGATAACACATCAAGAAAATAAAAAAAGGGAAGTTCTTTGTAAAAATTTTACAAAAAATATTATTTTTGAACTATATTTAACTAATATGTATTGTTTACTGTGTATCATGCAGAGCCGCAAAATGATGAAACTCGATAAGATTATTTCTGATCTAGGACCAAAAGAGCATAAATGCTTGATGAAAAAATTGCAAAAGGATGAATCAAGTGAATGAAAAAATACTATTGATCCAATATGAGTTTCTTATTTTAATTTTCATTAATAATACACTTAAACTTATTATATAACATGTGTCAAACAGTCTATTAATTCACATCTATTTAATGTTCTACAGGGATCTACAACTCAAAAAAGGAATTTTGTTCTAAGAAAAGAAAAAAATCGAACATGCAAATGAAAATGAATTGCTCCTTAGCTCATCTGGAGTGGTGCTGGAGATTAATGAAAGGGGGAAAAGATTTTACAAATGTTTGAGGGATCTAGTGGAATGAATGTATAGACGTTCTTTCCATTTACAATACAAAAATCAATCCAATGATTCCAAGAACCAAATTTTATATAAACTACAGGAAGAATTTCGAGAGAATTGGTCAATGACACATGCCAGAATTTTAATAGCAAAAACATACAAAAAAAAAAGGAATGAAAAAGTAATATTCCTTTAAATGTTTGTCTAGAATTATTTATAAATATCACTTTTGTTATATTTACTTTTCATATATCAATATAAAAATTAAATAGTTTATTATTATGTTACATTTTCAGAAAGATTATCAAAATCTAAAAAGATGAATTAGCTGATATTAGAAATATGCCAGTAGGAATGTCCAAAAAGGTGTACAAGGAGATGGTCAAAGAAATGGACAAAATTGCATCACAGGAGGAGCTATCTCAACAACAATGTGCTTCAAATGTAATATGTAATCATTGAATTTTTCGATCATTAGGTATAATAAATAAACAATTTAGCATTAAATATTAATTTTCAAGTATTTTCTTGTAGAAAATAAAATAAAATGGAACCCATTGAGGACACAAAACAAGAAGACAAAGAAGAAAATGGTTGATATCTAAGTTTGTGAGTAATTTACTTCCTTATAACAACTTAACTAGATTTTGTTTTTTTATTTTTTATGTTGTTTTACAAAAATCATCATTGAATGTCTTCAAACAGGTGCTAAAATACAAAGAAGAACCATCAGATGAATTAATTGAAATTGGGTTAAATATGGGTTATGAGTATATGTTGGCATATCAGAAATTAATTGTGAAATTTGTAAGCATCTATCGATCTTGTTTTACTTAGCTCCGTCTATAATTAATAGAAAAAAAAGATCTTTTATATTAAATATATGTTTCGTTATGGGGTATAAAACTTGCAGGAAACAAAGTATGGAACTGTGCCAACAGATGAAATTTTGAAAGATGGCATGGTACATGGTTTTGAAAGAATGTGTATAGTTTATGAGTCAATTGTTGCTATGGCATGTCATTTTTCTTTTCAATTTACATTGATGTATATTATTTAATATTGAAATTTTCATTATTCTCACCAATGTATATACACTCATTACAGTTTATTTTTATGTTTGTAGATGGAAGGTGAAGAAGAAGAAAAAAATCAACATCGTGAACAAAACATTCCTTAAAATAACCCTTCATGGAAGTAGCTCTAGCAGTGACAACAGTTCAAGAGAAGAATTATGATCACTATGTTTGGATATCAAAGATAGACATTGTATTTTTTGAAATATTTGTCTGTGAAATTAGACATTTTGTTTAATGCAATGGACATAGTGTCCCAATTGAAAGACAAAGGGATACCAATAACTGTCCCATTTTGTATGAAAAATATTGTCTTATATATATATATATATATATATATATATATATATAATAAAATATGCTTTAATTTATTCTGTTGCGTTCTCCATTGTCATTCTCAAATGCACTAATAAAAATTTAATTCATATGAATATTTTTATAAGATATATATATATGTCGACTTTTGATGAATAATGAATTTTAAAAAATCATAATAATTATGATATGATATAACAAATTAATCCAAATATCAAATTCAAATGCATTATTAAAAATTTAAATAATATGAATATTTTTATAAGATGTGTCGACTTTTGATGAATAATGAATTTAGAAAAATCACAATAATTGCACTGCCATAGGTCAATGTTTCTAAAAAATATAAAATGAACACCGGTGCATGTCAGTTACTATACACCAGTGCGTTTGTATGCTGCAGCACACCAGTGCGTTTCTATGACCTATGGGAACCGCAAAAATACCAAAACCAATTAAAAATCTGGGTGCATATGTGTGATATTGCACACCGATGATTTTATGTGAGACTACGCATCGGTGCATTTGTATGACATACGGGCACTGCATAAATACCAATACCAAATATTAATATCAGTGTGCTTGTCTGATATGATGCACTTGTGCATTTCTATAAGTCTACGTACCGGTGCGTTGAGACGAACTATGGGCACCGCACAAATCCCAAGACCAATTAGAATGGCCTCATGCGTTGTATCACCAACACTGTGCCCAGTGCAGTTTTATACCTTGACAGCCCGGTGTAGGACATTCGACCGCTTTGAGGCCACCATCTAGATTACATGCATTGGTGCGTTGAAAACTTAGTAGCGCACTGATAAAAAAAACATCCATAATAACCTTTGGCCGCCCAGGTTTTTTAGTTGTGTTGAATTTCCATTAAAAGCTCCACCAAAACCTCTGTAACCATAAATGGATGTTGTAGAAAATGTTTTTTTAACAGTTTTGGACAATTTTATAACACTAAAAACCTCCTTTATAACCTCTTCTAGAGGGTCTTCTCCTAGTAGTGTTTTCCTATTCTTTAAATATTTATTGTATAACGTATCTCTCTTATCTATCTTGTAGAATTTTTCTCCATGCTCACATTGGCGTACATTGTTTGTAATTATAGTTCTTTATGATATTTTATGTATTTTGAGCACAACTTTCATAATCACTCTACCAACTAAGTCCATCAAAGGATATCCCAAAACAATATCCACATCATGATCCATATATATCATAAAACATGAATGTAACACATATGTATTTACGGAAATATTCAAATATTTTAAAAGTTGAACATTTTCACCCTTGACCTATGTGTTTTAAATTTTATTTATGAGATCTTGCAATATTTTACTCAAGTTATCATTGATAAAATTACGCTTGCAACTAGGTTTTATAGAGACAATAGCCTCCTTTTTCTAAATACATCCAAATCCCATGTCCTCAATATTGACTATTTGATCTCTATATATACATATTCAGCATTGCACATGTGGGCTTTTATATTAGGCTAACCCTAATGCATATACATGTATACCTTACATATCCCTGTATAAAAACCCATTTATGGCCATATCTATACATTCAATCTTATAGATGCCCCCCCTTTGGTCATAGTGAAGATATTAAGGAAAACTTAATAAATTTTCCCTATATTTCCCCTTTCCCACCCTATGTTTCCCTTTATATTTCCTTCACCTCCTTTAGGTAAAGGATAGGGCTAGAGTGATGTATTAAGAAGAAATATTTGATTCAAGTGAGATATTAGGGAAACATATAGGTGTCGGTTCATGGATATATTATAGAAACATGAGTTCATTATAATATCTCTCCCCAACTCCACCTTATCTAAGTTTTCCCTAATGTCTCCCCTCACTGAACTTAGGGTGGGGATGGAGGGAAATATAAAGTAAAATTTTTTGATATGTTTCCTACTTATTTGAAGGTAGGTGTGTGGAAAGATGCTAAATAAACCCTAAGAACAATATATTTTTTCACATACAATCCAAATATTAAAGGTAAGGGTGAGGCATGATATTTTGGAAAAATAGAGTTTTCCCTAATATCTATCTCCACCCTTATCCTCCATTTTATCTAATATCTATATTGACATGGGGATATGTTAAGAAAAAAATAGGGAAAGATTTTAAGAAATTTTTGTTAATATATCTATCCATCTCCACCTCCACCCTCACTCTCACAATCTATAACTTATTAAGTTTTTCCTAATATATTTATCCCACTCCCACCCTTATCCTCTATATTTTTAGTGAAAATTTATTAAATTTTCTCTTAAATATCCCTCCACCTCCATCTTCACACTCACCCTCACTCGTCTCTCCCCTCATTTTCACTTCTATCCCATGGTGAGAGGAGATGTGAGGGGAAAATATCCTTCTTTGAGCTCTTGCTTTCAAATGGGGGAGACATTATGGAATAATTATTTATTTTACCCATACATGGTGAATATGTGAGCAAGAAGAGATATTAGGAAAAACATATGATTGGAATGGGAGAAAAAAGAAAACTGGTGATTGGGGTGGGGATAGGACAACTTATTAGGTTTTCCATAATATATTCCCCTATTAAGAGTGTGGGTAATAATAAGGGAATATTAAGAAAAAACATAATATATATACCACACATTTATTCACTTTACTCTAATATCTCTTCCTACCAACACCCTGATCCTCTATTTATTAGAAAATAAAATAATTCTATACTATATAAAATAATAATAATAATAAAACAAAGACAACAATACCATAAACAGATATTTAATGTATTATTCTGCTACTCAAATACATCTTAGAAAGAAAAAGATAATTCAAAAATTAATGTGTTATATGAATTTAATATTAATTATTTAAAATAAGAAGCAATTTAACCTAAAAAGAATAAGTTTAACCTCTGATAGGACCACATAGATATTTTTTCAGGATTTTATTGTTTTTAAAGTTATGTTTCTACCGAGAGGCACTCTACGACCCAATATGGGGGATATGTGTAGCTGTAATGTAAGTATGCCGATTTTTTTTAAATGTAATGCAAAATGTAAAATAAAAAACAAAATGTAATTTAAAATGTTAAATGTAACACAATGTAAAATGCAAAATACAAAATGTAATGTAAAATGCAAGGCACATAGCTGCCAATTTGATCAAAATAAATCGTTATGTCTATAATGCAAAGTTAACATATTATTGTTCTTTAACATGTTATTTATTTATCATTATTATTATTGGTATAATATGCAATACTATTGATTATTATTATTCCAATATATTATAATAATAATCATCTCCATTATGAGTTTTATTATACTAGACCTTACATATATTATTGATTACACATAGTGAAAATTTTCAATCATATCAATGGAGGGGGTAGAGAGGGGAAAATAAAGAGACATCAAGAGGGGGGAAGGAGGAGAGAGAGAAAGAAAGAGATGGAAAATGTGAAATACAAAATTTAAAATGCAAGGCACAAAGCTACCAATTTGATCGAAATAAATTTATTTCTGTATAATGTAATGTTAACATATTATTGTTTCTTTAACATGTTATTTTTTCATATGTTATTATTTGTATAATTATCAATAATATTTATTATTATTATTATAATATATTATAATGATAATCATCTATATTATAAGTATTAATATGTTAAACCTTACATATATTATTGATTACATAGAGTGGAAATTCTCAATCATATGGATGGATGGGGGAGAGAAAGGGGAAAAGAAAGAGACGGGTGGGGGCGGGGGGGGGAGGGATTGGGGGAAGAGAAGGATATATTTATAGAGCTAGAGGGTGGATAGAGAGAGAGAGTGTGTGTCGGGGGGAGGAGAGAGAGGGAGAGAGAGAAGTAGGGAGGGAGGGAGAGAGAGATGGAGTTGGAGGGGGAGAGAGAGGGATTAGAGAACAAATACATAGAGAGATATAGGTGGAGAGAGAGAGAGAGGTAGTTACAAGGGAGATATGGAGAGAGAGAGGGAGTGACAAGGTAGATATGGAGAGAGAGTGAATGAGAGAGACAGAAAAAGGATGGAAGAAAAGGAGAAGGATAGGAGAGATGGAGGGAGATAATGGTAGGAGAGAGAGAGGCATCCACATAGATGTGGAGGGGAGACACTGGGAGGGAGAGAATGAGAAAATAATGGAGGTAGTGGTAGAGCTAGAGAGAGAGAGAGAGAGAGAGAGAGAGAGAGAGAACGTGTGAGTTATGGGGGGAGATACAGATAGAGGTGGGAGAGAAAGGGGAAAGAGGAATTGAGAGAGAGGAGAGGGGGAGGGAGAGAGAGGGAGGGAGGGAGAGATGGAGTTGGAGGGAGAGAGGGATGGAGGGAAGAATAAATACGTAGAGATAGAAATGTGGAGAGAGAGATGAGGAGTGACAATGGAGAGAGAGAGAGAGAGAGAGAGAGAGAGAGAGAGAGAGAGATGGAGAGATAATACAACCTTAATTTCCTCTCACATCTACCCTCAGCACTACCCTCTAAGGAAGGTGGGGGATGATATTAAAAAACGAAATGAGTGGAAACTTAATAATAAGGTGAGGTTGATATTAGAGGCAGATAATAAGGAAAGTGCGAGAAATCATGATATCTTTTCATTAATATCCCCGCGAACCCCATCCTCTATAACGATAGGTGGGTGTATATATTAGGGAAAATTTAGGTAAAATTACTAATTTTACCTTAATATTTCTAATTGACCCACCTTATAAGGGTGGATATTGTTGATGAGGGAATATATGAGATAAAACTAATAGAAGGGGAGGGTGCGGGTGTAAGGGAGACAATGTGTGAAATTGAAGGAAAAATTTGTATGTTTTCCTTAATATCTACCACCACCCCCATCTTCTATATAGAATGGAGAGGGTGAGAGTTGAGCGAGATATTAGGGAGAATTTAGGGAAAAAATAATCTCCCACAACCCCCAGTATTTATAGGTAAAGGGTGGGGTTGATGGAAAATTAATATAACCCAAAGGGGGCATATATGGGATTATACGTATATGATAGGACCCCAAAGGGAGGTACATATTGGGTTAAATATACATGTATGGTGTAAGCATATATGTAATAGGTCAGATTAATAATAAAGGGTACACATTTTCAATGGTCAATATGTATATATAGAGATTATGTACTCCTTATTGAGGACATGTGATTTGGATGTATGCATTTATTTGGGTATTTGGAGGAGGTTTTCCTATTCTTTAAGGATTTATTATATAACTTATCTCTTATATAACTTGGAGAATTGTGCTCCGTGTTCACATTGGTGTACATGGTGTGTAATTCTATTTCTTTATGATATTTTGTGCATTTGGTGCACAACTTTGATAATCAATATACCAACTAATTCCATCCAAGGATATCCCAAAATAATATCCACATCATGATCCATATCTATAACATAAAATATGAATGCAACACATATTTAATTATGGAAATATTCAAATATTTAAAAATTTAAACATTTTCACTATCAACCTATGTGCTTTAAATATTCTTTATGAGATCTTGCAATATTTAACCCAAGTTAGCATTGATGAAAGTATTCTTTCAACTAGGTTTTATAGAGACAATGACCTCCTCTGTTAGGTCCCTATAATACTAGTGTATTCCCATTATTGTTATTGTTAGTGTAGCCCCATATTGTTATTATTGTACCCATGTATCGCCCATGTTGTTATTGTTGTGCCCCATAGAAGACCACTATTGTTATTGTTGTGCCCTTACATTATTATCATTATGTAGGCTCTTATTATATTGTGAGCCCTTAGACTCCTATATATACAAAGGAGGTCTTATCATTTGTATCATCCAAGAATTTTTCATTTATGTAATGGAAAGTAGGTTTCCCCCTCAAAGAGGATAATTTTTAAGTTGTTCATCTATATTTTCTTCTATTTTGGGAGCTAGTTGCATAAAATTTGGTATCATAGCTTTGGATTTTAGGGTTTCGCTACTACAAACAAGTCATCTTGGAGTTTTCTATATAGTTTTTTTTTGTACGAAGATTCAGAAGATGAAATTATGATCATGTGAAGATGAAATCATGATGAACTTCCTATAAAAATTTCATATCTTGGTTCACTATATTTTCTAAGATATGGTCTGAAGAAGTTAGGGTTTTTACATACTCCAGAATTCAGTCTCAAATAGGTGACCTTGGAAAAATCGTCATAACTTCATCTACGAGCATCAATTTTAAATTTCATAAAATGTGACTAAAAGTGCACAAACTTTATTTTTTTGTATCATTTTGAGGGTTTAAAGTTGAAATAATTATATGTGGCATTCCTTGCAACAGTTTGCTCCATTGAGCTAGTCCATAATCAACACATCATGGGAGATTAGGCATAACATTATCTTGAAGAATTCAATTTTGGTATGACTTGTGGTGAAGGAAGACTTAAAGGGATACAATAGGATAAAATTTCAGACCTTGGAGATGTAAAATTACAGAGATAAAATAGTCTCAATATCAATATCCTAAAAATAAATAAAAAGGTGTGTGTTTTTTTAATTTTTGCATAACTTTTGTTGAAAATTCAGTTTGAAGTGATTCAAAGGGCATAGTGAAGCATAGATATTGTTTTTTGATTCCAAAATTCCTCAAAACAAAAAAATGGACACACCTAGTAAGCACCTAGAAATATCTACTATGATTCATGAAGAAGAGGAATAAATGCAACATGATATATCAAAATTACAATACCAAGTGAAAACAATTTCACTCTCGCAAAGAGTAACAAAAAATGAGCTAGAAGCTAAGATGGATGGTTCATTAGAGAAGGTATTCAGGGTGGAAAGAAAAGTTGGAAGAAAAATTATGGAAACAAGGTGTTACAAAGCAATTTGTCACAGTCCCTGCAATTTCCTGTCCCGCACATTGGAGGGCTTATTCTGTGACTTGTGAGCAGTGACATGATTTGAAAACACTTTCATGGCATTCCCCTAAACATGGACTTTCATTCCCCTAAAGATAACTCCTTGTGAAAAACCCTAAAAATAGCTTTTTTATCCTTGGCGCGACTCGTCAGTGTTATACCCACGCCAATGGGGGAAATCCTCCAAAGATGGCACGCCAATTGGCGCACTGTCTCAGAGTCGCATTCACGCCAGGCTTAATAAAGAGTGTTTTTTAAAAATAAATGGCGGAAGATTGACTCCAACAAACTCCTGAACTGGACTCTAAATCGAGTTGGGACGTTTGGCTCTAGTTCTCCATGTAGAGGAAGTAGTTTTCCACCTCTCATGGAAACTTCCTTGAGGATAGGGCCAATACCATGATTGTAGGGATCCCAACTCCCCTTCCACCATCTATATAAGCTTGCCATTTCCCTTTGAAATCTAGTCTCCAAGAGCCTTCATAGCCCAAGAATGCTGCAATAGTCCTCATAGAGCTAAATCAATAGCAAGGAGATTGACGATCGAAGAGAGAGGCTTGTCCCCATTCACGACAAGCTTTACCGATACATATTCCGCAGACGACCCGCCGAAGGAAGGTTCAGCGTCAGAGCCAGGTTGTATTTTCCTTTGTATGAATTAATGATAAGTGACTATTGGTTATGGTTCCACTTGTATTGTTCATTATGATCATGAGTTGTGTCTTCTCTGATTGATACATAATTGCATATATCGGGTTTTACGCTTGTGTTTGTCATGTTTCTTGTGTGTGCAGGTGTTCGATCGTGGCAAGTGAGAGGAATGTGATCTGCTAGAGCAAGGAAACGGGAGCACCATCTTCTCTATGAAAAATAGCGTTGGACTTGAGGTAGGCCTTCGTCGCAATTTGGTCTATTGCAATTAGGAACTTGCACCTTAGCGTGATACGATTGTTGTTAGACCCGATCTGGGCTAGTAGGGATCGCCTCTGTCCGCAGAGGGGATTTACCTCTACAAAAAATTAGCGACTCCGCTGGGGATCGTTGACTTGGATTACTGTCTTGTCTTTTCGGTCAATTCTTGACTTTGCTTTCTTGATCAGCTCTTTTGGCTGGCTCTTTCTGTGTTTTTGGCTTTTGTTAAGCTTTACCATCACTACTCTATTCCTTGGATTGCTCTTTTTTATTTTTCCATAGTAAACTCAATTGGCGCGCTTATTAGGCTGACAGTTGTGCCCATTGGTGCATGTTTCCAGTGTTTTACCTGCGCCAATCCTGTTCTGGCGCTAGATTCCACCTGACAGTCGCGCCAGTCCTGAAAGGTGCTAGGGTTTGCTCTGTTTTGAGCTTTATGAGCTTGATCTGTGTGTTTGGTTTCATTTTTACAACTGCTTGAGTGTTCTGGAGCCTTGTTTGACTGACTATGACCTTCATCCTTTGGTTGTTTGCCCGCTTCTATCGATTTTACCTTCTAGTCCTAGGGCATCTAGGTGCTATAGTGTGTCGAGCCTCCCGTGGGAGTTTTTGGTTTCTATCTATTCAGCCAACCTTGCGATTGCTTCTCTACATTCGTTTAGTGGTTTTTTATCGTTTTATTGCGTTGTTTGAGTGATTGGCTTCTTCTTCATTCGAATTCCGCCTTTTCTCGTTTTGGGCCTAGATTACATGGTTCATGTGAGTCTTTGAGTGTCTTTTGATTTGAGGGACTTTTTGTTAATTTGAGGTTTGATTGTGTGCTTGCATTGAGTGAAATTTGATTTTTTTTACTCCTTTTTCTATCGCTTCTCAAATTGCTTGTTTCATTAGTTTTCATTTTG
Source organism: Pinus albicaulis (assembly GCA_034641835.2). Taxonomy (NCBI): domain Eukaryota; kingdom Viridiplantae; phylum Streptophyta; class Pinopsida; order Pinales; family Pinaceae; genus Pinus; species Pinus albicaulis. Next base: position 261,692,728 of record CM076581.1, read on the forward strand.
TTTAATGCACTTTTCTCTTAGACATTGAAAACACAAAAATAAAAAATCTCTTTTGCTTTGATTGGTTAATGAAAATTGAATATTTTCTATGTTATTAGTGATTTGTAACTTTGAAAGAAAAGCTTTTAGTTTCCATTAGCTGCATTAGAGACATTACTGGTTGTTGTTTGATCATTTTTTTATTGTGTGAAAAGCTCTTAACTCTCTTGTAATTAGCTTTCATCGAATGAAATGATATACTGTGGCATGTAGTGTGCATTTAGGAGATTTCGAGACATAACACTCGTTAGGGCCTGGAAACTGAAACATAATTGAAGATAAACATTAAAATTTATTCAATTTACACTAAGGCAGCATTGAAACATTAACGAAATATTTAGAGGTCTAGGCTAGAGACGTGTTCCGGCATCTTTAAACCTAGTAGCTAACGTTCGCCTCTTGGCTTTAGACAACACTAGTACGGACTCATGCTCCTTGTACCGTCGTGTATATAAAGGGAGACCCCACTAGGTTTCTATCCTTTATCCATAGGAAGTCAAGTCTGTCGCCCTATACCCGTGATACACTGGACACAGCATTCGGGGAGATTTCCTGCACGTACATTAAGTCCTTGATTGATTTCTCCTTCATTTTGAAGCCAAGGTGTATGTTGCAGTTCACGGTTATTTGGTACACCCTTTGCCTAGCATTCCTAAGCAGTCATTTTTATCTTATCTGACTCCTTAAATTTGAAAATATTACCAAGCGCTTGTCCTTTCACGCTTGCTTCAAAACTGAAAGAGATAGAGTCATCTTTTATCTGTTTCTTCACTCTTAAAACATGAAACGGTGAATTTTCTAAGTTTTAATGTTGTAAAATAAATCACCCGCGATCACATGCCCTATTAGATCTTGCTTGTTGGCCGTTTGGTTGTGTGCCTTGATTTGTTTTAGCTCGTGTGTTGTGTTTTATCTTTCCTTTTTGTCATTATTGTCACAGTGGCAGAACCCTTAGTTTCGTCTACTGGTAGTCCATATACGGACGATTCATCAGAGGTCTCGCAATCCTCTGCTGAACATTAGCAGCCCATTGTTTCCGATTTTCCTGACAGGGGATCGGGTCTGTCTGAGCTTCCCTTTGGAGGACCAGTTGACTTCAATTGGCCCTTATCTGACCCTTGGTCTGGATTTGGAGTAGGGGAAAATTTCCCTCCTCTTACATCGGGATCGCCTTTTCTAGCTGCTGTTATTCCTCCTAGTCTTCGCCGTCTATTATGAGATCTAGCAGCAGGTTCAAATATGGGTGCATCCAGCCATTCTCTTAGTGAGGAAATCCCCATGTCTGGTGAAGATTACCAGTTTTTCCCAGAAGACAACCCCGAATTATCTGTTATGTCTTCGCTCAGTCCTTCGCTACCAGCAGGGTATAGATCTTTGAGTTAGATCATGACCGTCGTCGCCTCTATGGGGATATCAACTCCTTCTACGAGGCCAATTGTTACTTCATTGGGGATGTCTCCTAGGACACCCATCACGTCATCCCCTCAGGTCACTTTTGTACCCGTTAGGCCCACTATTTGTGTGGATGCATCTGCACCTGCTGTTACCACTCAGTCTATAAGGACCACATCGTTTCCCGAAGACATCTATATAGCATCTGCTATGCCAGAGAACATCTCTCCTGAGGAGTATTGATTGTCTTTACAACAATCAAACCCCGAGGTCGAACAATCCTCTCAAGATCCCAACCGCCCGTATTTTTTGCATTATGCACAATACAGTACGCCCATGTACGTTTTCCCATATCAGTACGATGAGTACAGTAATCCTTTACGTTTACCCGCTCTAGAGGCTCACCTTCATGCTCAAGGTTTTCCGTCTAACCAGGCTGGGCAGTCTTATAACCCGCAAGGACAACCTTTTCAAGGCCAACCTTTGGGCCAGCCTGGCTATCCTTATGACCCGCAAGGACAGCCCTTACAGGGCTACCCTTCGGGCCAGCAAGGGCCATTATACGGTCCGCAAGGACAGTATTACAACCCTTCAGGTCAACCTATGCAGCCTCTTCCTGGAGTCCAACCTAGGCAACCTCAAGGACTCAAAGGTCAACCGGGGTACCAACCAGGGCCAATATATGGTCCTGGGGGGAAATTCCAATCTTCCCAACCAATGTAACCTCAGTATTCTATTGGTCTGAATGTTGCACATTAGCCAGGATCATCTTATGGTTCTGTGGCAGGTCAATCCGGTTACCAACCATGACCTGGCTCCATTCCACCACCAGGCCAACCAGCCCATCTAGTACAACCTGGTGCTCCACAACAGCCAGGTCAACCTGCACAACCGGCACAACCTGTTCACCTGGGGCAACATGTTCAACCAGGGCAGCCCGTTCAGCCTGGCCAGCCTATCCAACCAGGCCAGCCTGCACATCCTGTCAACCTTGCTCAATAGCCTATTTACTCGACGCCGCAACCAAATCAACCGGTGCACCCTAATTATCGCACTCAGCAGGGTCCCACCTATCAGCAGCCCTCTCAACCTCAAGGCGGTTACTACCCTCATGGTCAATCTCGACCAATTTATAATCCACCCCAAGGTTCCCATTATTACACTCAACAACCTGGCTATGCCTATACTCAGCAGCCAAATCCACAGACTGCTCAAACGGGACCAACATATAATCAGGGTCCATACTTTGGTTATCAAACCCCGTACACTGGTTACCAGCAACCGAATCAGACTGGTTATACACCCTATACCCCCTACAGTCAGAATCCTTCGGGACAAAACACATTGAGGCAGGGATATTCTCAACCAGCATGGATTATAGGTACCTGTCCTTATCGAGGGCTGGGTATGCCATTCAATCCGCAATTGCCGTTCTTGGCCACCTTGGAGTTACCGAAAGTTTCTAAATTAACCAATGATCCGATTCTTCACAATCCTTATTGGCCTCCGGTTTCGACCAAGGTACCCAGCGACTGCCCTAAGTTTGAAGGTAAAGCTGGAGAAGACCCCCAAGCTCATGTAATGACCTACCATTTGTGGTGTTCGTCTAATTCTTGGGTCGATGATTTAATTCGTCTGTGTCTCTTCCAACGCACTCTTACCGGTGTTGTCGCTAAGTGGTATATTGAATTACCCCGTGGCATCTTTCAAGATTTCAATACTTTAGCAATGGATTTTCTGACTCACTTTTAGTTACCGGTTTGCTATGAAGCTGGGACGCATCTCCTGACTTCATTGAAGTAGGATAAAGCCACCCACATATCCGATCATATTCATGAGTGGCAACGTCGTCGTAGGCTGATCAAGTTTGATATACCTGATCAACTACTAACTCATTGGTTCACCACATCCTTCGTTAACAAAATCGCTCAAGATATTGCTATGGGGGCATGTGTGACTGAAGAACAGGCCATCGCGTGTGCCTAGTATCTTGATCTGGTATACTCTCAGTCCAACACGCTTTATGATATTTTGACTGATTCTCCACACCCGGGAACCTCTAAAGCTCCACCTACCCCAACAGTGGATGGTGTTATTGGTTCTGTGTCTCAAAATTCTTGAAAATCTTCAAATGGGAAGCAGAAGTCCAATTCTTCCAATAATTCTGCTCTTCCTGCCCCTCTAGATTCTGGAAAGACTGCGGAGGTCAATGCCATTCAGGCTAATCCTACAGAAAAAGCCTCCAAAGGAAAGAAGAAGGGCAAAGGAAAATCCATACCCGACGCCCCAAAACCAGAGTATTCTAAACCTCGTACTGAGGACAGTTCTCAATGTAAACCGAAGTACCCCTGCCTTATTTGTGAAGGAGATAATTATACCAAATATTGTCCCCGACAATCTGAAATTAGTCAACTTCTCAAAGGCTCCAAAGGGACTCCGGTAGTTCTAAAAGAACCGTTCCCGTCTCAGCAGACCCAGTGGTTGAATAGCCTTCACCATCTGCACCATTTGGGTCTCAGGTCTTTATGATGAATGAAGCTGCACCTGTCTCAATTGCTATGCATTCGAAGGATTATGCTGGATCACATCAGGCAGCTGGGAAGGGAGTTGTGGATGGCCCACCTCCTCCTCCTGTCTCCGGTCCTTTGGAAATTGAGAGGCCTACTATTGAACCTGTTGTGAGACCACCTTCTAAAGGTGTTCTACGAAGGTCTTCCTACTATCCAAATGCCCGTGCTGCTCAACACTATAGTATTGTTGAGGATTTGGCATAGGCGCCTTCTGCTATGACCGCATTGGAAGTCCTTCAAAGTTTCCCTTCACAACGGAAAGCTCTCTTATCTGTGATCGGTGGAATCGATCCCACTGATTCTAGTCTTCTCACCTTCGACCTAGAAAACTTTACCCTCCGTCTTCCGCATCAAATTTGTCTTGTGATATAAGTCGGGATCAACAGTCTTAACATCCATAGGGCCGTTGTGGATGAAAGTGCTTCTACCTGTGTCATGTCACCTACCTACTAGAATGCCATTGGCTCTCCAGTGCTTTCATCATCTCCCAATGTCTTAGAGGCATTCGATGGTCGGGAATCAAAACCCCTGGGTGTTCTCGAGATTTTTCCGATTACGTTACAGGGGAAGACAATCAACGTAGAAGTAGAAGTGGTTGACGCCAAGCTTAACTACAATCTGCTTCTCGACCGCAGTTGGACTCACGCCATGTTATGCGTGCCATCCACCCTCTTCTGACTTCTTAAGTTCCCTCATGAGGGAGAAATCGTTACTGTGGATCAGTTTTCTTTCGTCACCTCCACCTCTGAGAACAATGTTCCTTACATGGATCAGATCCCCAATCCCCCTGACAGTGTAGGACCCGGTCTCTTCAAGGACCCCGTCCTCATGGGTATTTTTCCCGTGCCACCACCACACACCGTTAAAGTTAATATGATATCTAGGTCAGATGACCCATGGATCATCCCTTCGCCTGAACGGGTGACTGATTTTGGAGAATCGATGCCCTTAACTCCAGTAGAGATTAATTACTGTGAAATCATCGCCGCATCTGATCCTCCTCCTTCTCAACATGCTCCCTCGAGCATGGCTTTATATATCTATTCTCAATCCCCCTGGCTCGATGAGGCCAACTCAACTGATCCTCTTAAAGAGATTTTCCGCTCTGACAAAGCCATTGTTGAAACAATGTATCTTGAGGAGCTGCCTTGGAGCGATGGGCATCATCGTTCCTCCTTCATGCCCAGCCTGGGGGCAATGTCCGATTGTCTAGATTGTTTTGCATCTCAGCTTCCTACTCCCCCTCTCCAGACGCCTATATTGACTCATGAGGTCCTTTCAGAAGGAAACCTGAGAAACATTACTCAAACCACTCCGATCGACATCTCCGTCAAACCGAGGATAGTTGAGAACATACATGTGGGAGTAACTTGTTCCCCTGATGAGATACGAGTTTACACTGATATTTTCTGTGAATTCAGAGACGTGCTCGCTTGTTCCTATGAGGAAATTCCTGGGATTGATCCTAGCATAGTAGTGCACGAGATTCCTACCTATCCGAGTGCGAAACCCGTGCACCAACGCCTACGCCCAGTGCATCCTCGCAAAGCCGCTGCCATTAAAGAAGAAGTTGAAAAACTTCTGAATGCGGGATTCATTTACCCGATTCCCCTCACAGAATGGGTCTCAAATATTGTCCCTGTAGATAAGAAACAAGGTACTATAAGAGTCTGTGTTGATTACCGTGATATTAATCGGGCCTATCCTAAGGAAAACTATCCCACTCCCTTCATAGATCAAATCATTGACGAATGTGCTGGGAGTGAGATTTATTCCCTAATGGACGGCTTTTCTGGGTATAATCAGATAAATATTTTACCTGCCAATCAACACAAGACTGCATTCATCTGTCCGTGGGTTACCTTTGCTTATAAAAAGTTCCCGTTCGGCTTAAAGAACACTGGAGCTACTTTCCAGCATGCTATGTCTTATGCATTCCATGACATACGCCATATCGTTCAGCCTTATCTGGACGATCTGCCAGCTCACTCAGCTCGGTGGGAGTACCATCCCGAACATCTCCGCCAGATTTTCCTTCGCAATAGACGCTATAATATCCGTCTTAACCCTCATAAATGCATCTTTTGCATGGATTCTGGCCGTCTTTTTGGGTTTATAGTCTCCAAGGATGGGATTCACCTCGACCCTCTAAAGGTCGAGGCTATTATTAATCTCCCATCACCCTCCTCTTTATACCAATTGCAGAGTCTACAGGGAAAAGCTAATTTCATTCGACGCTTCATACCGAACTACGCGAAAGTGGCCAAAGGATTCACGCGTCTTTTAAAGCAAAACATTCCCTTTCGCTAGGACGAGATTGCTCAATGATCCTTTGAGAAGCTTAAGACATTACTTGTTAATGCTCCATTGCTTCGTCCTCCAAACTATCACCGTGATTTCACTCTATATTTGGCTACCGCGTTTAGCACCATATCTATGGTTCTGGTGCAGGATGACGATGATGGAAATGAACACATTGTTTATTATCTATCATGTAATCTTCTCGACACTTTAACATGTTACGCTCACGTCGAGAAATTGGAATTAGCTTCAGTGAAAGTTGTGCAGCGTTTCCGCCACTACATCCTGCTGCATACAGTAACCATGTTTCCGGATTGAAACCCCATGACATACATTCTATCTCGACAATTACTGGGGGGAAAATACTCCAAATGGATCGTTATCCTTCAAGATTTCAACTTATATTTTACCACTGCTAAGTTGACCAAATCACTGGTTTTCATGGATCTCATTTTCTCCCCCCCGACAAACTCCACCCCATCTCACTCTGAGGAACATATCCCAGACGAAACCCTCTTCCTTATCAGTACTCACGATCCATGGTAAAGCGAAATTATTTTCTATCTTCAAACATAGACGTTCCGGTCTGAGTTGACCAAGGATGCCCGACGTCGGATTCAGCATCAGTCTCAACCCTACCACATTGTAGGAGATACTTTATACCGGGTTGGAGTCGATTTGGTGCTCTACCGGTGCTTGACCTTGGAAGAGGCTGAAAGAGTCTTGAATGACTGTCATAGTGGCGCCTGTGGCGGTCACATGTCTAGATATGCCACCGCCCAGAAGATTCTGCGTGCGGACTACTTCTGGCCGTCGATATTCAAAGACTGTATTGTTGCAGTCCGAAAATGTCATGCGTGCCAGGTTTTTCAGTGCAAGATGCGCGCGCCATCTCTTCCTCTACATCTTGTCATTACTGTCGGCCCTTTTGCAAAATGGGGCATAGATTTCATGACGTGTAACCCTCATTCGGCCAGGGGGCATGCATATATAATCGTCGTTGTCGACTACTTTACTAAGTGGGCCGAAGCGATGCCTACACTAGCCACCGACGGTAAGACAACTGCCCAGTTTATTTTCAACCACATTATCGCACGTTTCGGGGTCCCTCAGGCCAATTTTACTGATCATGGCACTCATTTTCGAGATTACATGATGGCCGAGCTGACATCAAGATTGGGCTTATGACATGATAGCTCAACGCCATATTACCCCCAAGCAAATGGCCAGGTTGAGGCTGTGAACAAAGTTTTGGTCACAATGCTTCAACAGAAAATTGGTATTCATAAGTCCAATTGGCATCTCCAATTTTTCTCAACTCTATGGGCCTACCGGACGTCAGCAAAGAGTGCAACTGGATTCACACCATTCCAATTGGTGTATGGTCTGGAAGCAACTCTTCCAGTTGAGTGTGAAATTACTTCCTTAAAGTTGGCTGTGGAACTTTTTCCTGACACTTCTCCTGAAGAAGAGCGTCTCTTGTATTTGGAACAGCTGGACGAAACCCGTCGCTTGGCTGCCTTAGTCATTGAAGCACAGAAGAAGCGGGTCAAAGCTCATTTTGATCAATCCATTTCTCCACGTTCCTTTGTCGAAGGGGACCTTGTCCTCCTATACGACCAAGCGCATGACAAACTTGGAGCAGGCAAGTTCCAACACATGTGGCATGGGCCCTACATAGTAAAACAAGTATTGAAAAACAGGGCTTATGAGCTTATCGATTATGAAGGAGTTCCGTTGGCGCAGCCTAGGAACGGGCTGTACCTTAAAAAATACTACGCTTGAGTTATTTTTTTTTGGTGTGGTGTTTGTACATAGGTGTGTATATTGATTTGTGTGCATGTTTGGTGTGGTGTGCAATGTAAGCATATTTCTGTTGATCGGGTCTTCCTGATTGTGCAAATTTCTATTACTCCGTTTGTGGGTTTCATAGATGGTGCCTCCCGCAGTTCCAGGAATCTGTCCTCAGCAGCCTAGGTAATCTATGATCCTACTGGTGAGTTGTTTAATTTGCAGGCTGTGTGTCTAGGGCCTAACATAAATAATGTTGCGGAGTATAGTACTATTTTAGAATTATTAACTGAGGCTGTTAACCTTGGCATTTGTACATTACTTGTGTATCTGGATTCACAACTTGTAGTATTACAACTTAACGGTCATTATTCAGTAAGAAACCCATCCATTTTACGTCTGTATCTACGTATTCATTTACTGGAAAGGAATTTTGATTATATCACATATCAACACATACCCATACATATGAATACATTAACAGATGCAATAGCTAATATGGTTCTAGATAGACATTTGCGCAACTTATAAACCAAAACATCAACACATGTAAAAAGATCCATCCAGAAATAGGTATTTATATATATATATATTGATGCAGGGGCATTAGACACTAACCAGAAATGTAGGAGGTTTTGTCCACATGTTGTGGCTAGGAGGGTTCGAAATCCATCAAATTGTAACAGCTAGGTGTCAATACCTCAGCTGATTGTTTCATTTAGAGTTGTTAGAGAGGTAGAATTCGAATAGCTTTGGATTAAAGCCATCTGTCTTGAGGCTCTTGAATTTCCATAACGGTCCTCGCAGAGGAACCGAAAGGACATATGTTTATGTATATACATGAATTCCCTCGGATGCATGGAGGGAGAGAAAGGACGAAGATAAATTTTGGCAATAATACTCTGTGCTAACAGTTGTTTCCAATTAAACGATTTCTGTGCTCATTTGGTCATTGAACTGTCCCAATCCTTAATCGTAAGAGTTTGTTTAGTTGCGTAATGATTGACTCTGTGTGTATGCAATTATTGAGCTAAACTATTGTATAGATTCTGTATATCTCTGGTCATTGTCTCCCTCAACATTGTTTGAACAGGCGCAGTTGAATAAGTCTCCATTCATAGAAGAAATCTGGTACACCCTGGCGTTGAATGGTAATTGAAATCCCGTTTAATGAAGAAATTCGCGATTGTTAATTGTTAATTGAACTCCTTAACCAAAGGCGGACCCAGAGTTAAAGAGTTAAACGGATAGCGCAAAACCGACTTAACCTTGGTTAAGCACTGTAGCGAAACCAGGGTGGATTTCCAAGGGCGGATTGCCCTATTCTGCACCGCCTCTCGACGTTAAGCGGTATTCATGGGTCGGGCAGCGATTCCATAGGGAATCTGCAGCGTGTCCCAAGCGGTTTTGTTAACGTGAAATTTCGCGCATTAAAGTCCGACGGGGGATGCGCAGCGAAATGCACGAGAACCGTCGATCTGGCGAGGGGACATCGGATAGTGGACGTTGGACATAGATGCACGAACAATAATAAACGTGTGCAGAGGATAAAAGGGGTACGGTACACGCATTTGATTGGTTATTGACACACACACACACACACACACACACACACACACACACACACACATATATATATATATATATAGGTGGGTCCGACGCGAAAGTATTGTTATAAAGTTTGTCCAAAGCATAGTGTATACGTAATAAGCCGAAGGTTCAATATTTTTTATAATGTGTCGGGATATCTCACAAGGCGCGAAGACATAATTAAATCACCAAAGGTTTGTTGTAAGGTTTGCTGCGATTATAAAAAAGGCGAGGGGTGATTTTATATATATATATATATATATATATATATATATATATATATATATATATATTTTTTGGGGATGTAATATAATAACCAAGGCCACAATCATATTTATTTGGCCATTTCAGTTGACCACCCTCTCCTTAGAATTGACATTCAGTGGAGCTACATCATTTGTGGTATCAGAGCTGGTTGACGTTGTTTTGCTGACATGGCAATCCGAGTTGGTAGAGGTGCTGGCAAGAGAAGACCTGTTGCCAACGCTGAGGTGTTGGGAATGTTGCAGAGGGTCAAGGCCAGACTAGATGCCATGGAACAAAGACAACCCAGAGATCTTGAAGACATCAATGAACCTGAAACAGAAGAATCAGAAGAAAATGTTGAAATTCCTCCTGACATGAGGCTCCTAAGAACTATTATGGGATCTGCAGTTAAGCCCAGAATTGAAGTGTCAAGCTACGCAGGGGGACTGAATCCAGAGGAGCTGGTGGACTAGATAAATGAATTAAACAAGTGCTTCAATTATGAAGAAATAAGTGAAGATAAGAAGGTCAAGTTTGCAGTGACAAAGCTGAAGGGACATGCTGCACTTTGGTGGGATGGAGTGCAGGAAGAAAGGAGGAGAGTTGGAAAGCAACCTATCAAGAGCTGGACCAGAATGATGGCCAAATTAAAAGGTAAATTCCTGCCTAGTGATTACCAGCTGACATTGTATAGACAAAAGCAGAACCTGAGACAGAGGTTGCTGACAGTAAAAGAATACACAAAGGAGTTCTACAGAGTGAGCATAAGAGCTAGGAAATTCCAAGATACACCAGAAAAGACTTCCAGATATGTGAATGGTCTCAAGCTGGAGATCCAAGATGATATTGGTCTCTTGTCTCCCAAGACAGTAGAAGAGGCGTACCAGATCGCCTTGAAAGAAGATGAGAAACTCCTAAGGAAACAGTCTGCCAAGAAGAGAGGTACTTTCCGTGGGAAGGGAAGTCAGGGTGGTAGAGGAAAGCCTACACCTAGGGATGGAGCTAACAGTAGCTCACCTCAGAATGCATCTACAGAGGAGGGCAAGTGGCAGAAAGGGTCCTTACAGAGGAAAAGGAAGAGGACGCAGAGATAGAGGCAGAGGTAGAGAGTTGAGGTGTTATAGATGTCAGGGAGTGGGACATAAGCACTATGAGTGTCCAGAAAATGTGGGTGCTGGTCCAAGAAATGCTGTTGTTGCCCAGGTTGAAGAAGAAGCAGAAATTGAAGAAAAATTTCTTCCAGAGAGGGGAGAGTCCTTGGTGGTTAATAAGGTCCTATTGAAACAAACCAAAGAAGTCACTGAACCTGCACAAAGGAAGACTTTGTTTAGGAGCATGTGCAAAGTCCAAGGGAAATGCTACCAGCTAATCATTGATAGTGGCAGCACAGACAATTTGGTTTCCACTGAGGTGATAGAAAAACTGAAGCTGAAGACTAGGGAGAACCCCACTCCCTACAGGGTGTCCTGGCTGCATAAAGGGCACCAGCTGGTTGTGAAAGAACAGTGTGAAATAGAGCTGCAAATGGGCAATTACAAGGACAAGGTTTTGTGTGATGTAATGCCCATGGATGTGTGTCATATACTGCTGGGTAGACCTTGGCAGTTTGATAGAGCAGCAGTGCATGATGGCAATAATAACACTTACAAGTTCTTCAAAGATGGGGTACATCATATATTGATTCCCATGGAAGAAGGAGAGCCATCCAGCAGAATGATTGATCCAAAGACCTTGTTGCTGAGTGGGAAGGAATATCTGCTGCAGATAGAAGAAGAAGAGGTAAGCTTTTCTTTAGTTTGCAAACCTAAAGTAGTTTTACTTCCACAAAGATTTCTGATTTACCAGTAGAGATACAAGAGATGTTAGACAATTACTGTGACATTGTTGTGGATGATTTACCTGATGAGCTGCCACCTGTGAGAAAGATCAGCCATCAGATAGATTTTATCCCTGGTTCAAATCTGCCAAATAAGGCAGCCTAGAGAATGACTCCCAAAGAAAATGAAGAAATCAGGAGGCAAGTACAGGAATTGATGGACAAAGGACTGATCCGAGAAAGTTTGAGTCCATGTGCAGTACCAGGAGTGTTGAGCCCAAAGAAAGATGGAGGCTGGAGGATGTGTACTGATTCCAGAGCAATTAATAAGATCACAATCAGGTAAAGATTCCCTTTGCCCAGAATTGAGGTTTTTGTGGACTGTTTGAGTGGTGCTAAATATTTCTCAAAGATAGATTTGAAGAGTGGATACCATCAGATTAGGATAAGAGAGGGTGATGAGTGGAAAACTGCCTTTAAAACAAATGAAGGACTGTATGAATGGATGGTAATGCCTTTTGGGTTATCAAATGCACCTAGTACTTTCATGAGGCTTATGAATGAAGTATTGAAAGAGTTCATTGGCAAATTTGTGATAGTGTACCTGGATGATATATTAGTTTTCAGCAGAACTAAAGAAGAACATTTAAGGCATCTAAATCATGTCTTGAAGAAGATGCATCAAGAGAAACTGCTGATAAATTTGAAGAAATACTCATTCATGAAGGAAGAGTTGGTGTATTTGGGTTTTGTTGTTTCTGCAGAAGGATTGAAGATGGACCCAGAAAAGGTTAAGGCAATTGTGGAGTGGCCTTCACCCAGGAATGTTTTTGAGGTAAGAAGTTTCCATGGACTTGCTAGCTTTTATAGAAAGTTTATAAGGAACTTCAGTAAGATTAATGCACCCATAATTGAGACAATAAAGAAGAGAAAACAGCCATTTAAGTGGACTGCTGAAGCAGAGAGAAATTTTAAAGTTTTAAAGCAAAAGATAACAGAGAAGCCTGTTTTAATTCTGCCTGATTTCACCAAACCATTTCAAGTAAAATGTGATGCCAGTGGGGAGGCCATTAGGGATGTTTTGAGTCAGGACGATAGGCCTGTAGCCTATTTCAGTGAGAATTTAAATGACACCAGGAGAAAGTATTCCTCTTATGAGAAGAAATTCTATGCAATTGTTCAAGCACTGAAGAAGTGGAGACATTATTTGATATCCAAAGAATTTGTATTATATTCTGACAATCATGCTTTGCAGTATATTGTACAGCAGCCCAAGTTGAAACATAAGCATGCTAAATGGGTTGAATATATCCAAATTTTTAATTTTGTTTTGAAACATATAAGTGGCCAAGCCAATAAAGTAGTTGATGCTTTGAGTAGGAGACATTTGCTTGTTCAAGAGACAAATTTTGAAGTTGCAGGATTCGGTTTTCTCAAAGAATTGTATAAGACAGATCCAGATTTTAAAGAAGCATTTGAGGCTTGCAGTAACCCTGTTTTAACAGATAGAAGCCAGTGGCTAGATTATTTTCTGCAGGAAGACTTGTTATTCAGAAAAAACCAACTGTGTGTACCAAAATGTTCCATGAGAGAAAATTTGATTAAGGAGAAACATAGTGGTGGACTTGCTGGACACTTTGGTACTGAAAAGACTTATGAGAAGCTTAGTCACTTTTATTTCTGGCCCAAGATGAGAGCAGAAGTGGACAATTTTGTGAAGAATTGCAAGATTTGTCAATATGCCAAAGGAAGGAGCCAGAATGCAGGATTGTACACTCCCTTACCTATTCCAGACAGGCCTTGGGACATGGTGAGTATGGATTTTGTTCTAGGGTTTCCAAAGACTCAGAGAGGGAATGATACCGTCTTTGTTTTGGTGGATATATTCTCCAAAATGGCACATTTTATTCCATGTTATAAAACTAGTGATGCCACCCATGTTGCTAACTTTTTTTTTCAAAGAAGTTGTTAGATTGCATGGGTTGCCCAGGAGTATTGTTTCAGACAGAGACACCAGATTTGTGGGTCACTTTTGGAGGACATTGTGGAAGAAACTTGGTACCAAACTGAGTTTCAGCTCAGCTTATCATCCTCAGACTGATGGACAAACTGAGGTTGTGAATAGAAGTCTGGGAAATTTGTTGAGGAGTCTTGCAGGAGAGCATCCCAAGCAGTGGGACCATATTTTACCCCAAGAAGAATATGCATATAATGATTCACCAAATAGGAGCACAGGGCAGAGTCCATTCCATATTGTTTATGGAATGCACCCCAGAGGAATATCAGAGTTAAGAAATCTGGGAAGAGCAGAGCTAAGGAGTGCAGATGGTGAGGAGTTTGCTTCAGAGATCCAGGCCATACATGAACAAGTGAAACAACAATTACAAGGCAGCAGCATCAAATATAAAAACAGAGTAGACTTGAGTAGAAGAGAAGTTCATTTTGAAGTAGGAGATCAGGTTTTGGCACTCTTGAGAAAGGAGAGATTCCCAAAGAAGCAGTACAACAAGTTGAAGTTCAAAAAGATTGGGCCATGCAAGATACTTAGGAATTTTTCTACAAATGCTTATGAGATTGAATTTCCACCTGATGTTGGAATATCTCCCATTTTTAATGTTGCATATTTGTACAAGTATGAAGATGATGGTGCAGAAGAAGGATCAGCAGACAAGGAGCAGATTGAGTGGAAAGAGCAGCTACCTGCAACACAACCTTTGCAACCAGAAAAGATATTGGACAAGAGAGTATTCAGAAGGACCAGAGGACAAGAGTACTTTCAGTACTTGATCAAATGGAAGGACAAGCCAGAGGAAGATGCCACTTGGATGACTGAAGAAATGTTGCGGCAGAAAGGCAGATCAGTGGAAGAGCTCATGGACAGGAGCCCATAAAGAAAATTACCCTCAAGAGTCTGATGCAGGGGCATTAGACACTAACCAGCAATGTAGGAGGTTTTTTCCACATGTTGTGGCTAGGAGGGTTCGAAATCCATCAAATTGTAACAGCTAGGTGTCAATAACTCAGCTGATTGTTTCATTTAGAGTAGTTAGAGAGGTAGAATTCGAATAGCTTTGGATTAAAGCCATCTGTCTTGAGGCTCTTGAATTTCCATAACGGTCCTCGCAAAGGAACCGAAAGGACATATGTTTATGTATATACATGAATTCCCTCGGATGCATGGAGGGAGAGAAAGGATGAAGATAAATTTTGGCAATAATACTCTGTGCTAACAATTGTTTCCAATTAAACGATTTCTGTGCTCATTTGGTCGTTGAACTGTCCCAATCCTTAATCGTAAGAGGTTATTTAGTTTCGGAATGATTGCCTCTGTGTGTATGCAATTATTGAGCTAAACTATTGTATAGATTCTGTATATCTCTGGTCATTGTCTCCCTCAAGATTGTTTGAACAGGCGCAGTTGAATAAGTTTCCATTCATAGAAGAAATCCGGTACACCCTGGCGTTGAATGGTAATTGAAATCCCGCTTAACGAAGAAATTCGCGTTTGTTAATTGTTAATTGAACTCCTTAACCAAAGGCGGATCCAGAGTTAAAGAGTTAAACGGATAGCGCAAAACCGACTTAACCTTGGTTAAGCACTGTAGCGAAACCACGGTGGATTTCCAAGGGAGGATTGCCCTATTTCGCACCGCCTCTCGACGTTAAGCGGTATTCATGGGTCGGGCAGCGATTCCATAGGGAATCTGCCGCGTGTCCCAAGTGGTTTTGTTAACGTGAAATTTCGCGCGTTAAATTCCGACGGGGGACGCGCAGTGAAATGCACAAGAACCGTCGATCTGGCGGGGACATCGGACGGTGGACGTTGGACATAGATGCATGAACGATAAAAAACGTGTGCGGAGGAGAAAAGGGGTACGGTACACACATTTGATTGGTTATTGACACATATATATATATATAGGTGGGCCCGACGTGAAAGTATTGTTATAAAGTTTATCCAAAGCATAGTGTATATGTAATAAGCCGAAGGTTCAATATTTGTTATAATGTGTCGGGATATCTCGCAAGGCGCGGAGACATAATTAAATCGCCAAAGGTTTGCTGCGATTATAAAAAAGGTGAGGGGTGATTATATATATATATATATATCGGGAATTTAATATAATAACCAAGGCCACAATCATATTTATTTGGCCATTTCAGTTGACCATCCTCTCCTTAGAATTGACATTCAGTGGAGCTGCATCATATATATATATATATATATATATATATATATATATATATATATATATATATATATATATATATATATATATATATATATATATATATATATATGTGTGTGTGTGTGTGTGTGTGTGTATATATGTGTGTGTGTGTGTGTGTGTGTGTTTGTGTGTTGAAATTTTTTCATAGTGTGCATCACATAAAATCAAAAATATACATGTTCGTCTTAATACAGCCGGAGACGACATGTCTCTCAAAAAATATGCATGAAAAAGCCCTAAATAGTTAATTAGCATGGTTCTCGTGGTAACACGCCACCGCATGCACCAATCGCCTCAGTAGTCTGTGAAGGCGACTAGGCACCCCCACAGTGTGTCACTGGTAAGCTAATGGGATGTTTGCCAGCTGTGCATAGTCCGGGATTCCCCGAGAAATGCCCTCCAGGTTCTGGATCATCTCGCTCCCTTTGCCACCCTCAGCTTGAGGGTCATGTACGAGATGGGTCCTCCGCGCAATGGGCGACATGCTCGCAAGCCTCTCTGGGCCAACATCTGCATACAAGTAAAATTGTTGTTAGAACGGACATGTATTACCAAAAAATCATAAATACATAAAAATCAAAAAGAGAATCATACCCAGCTCCTCATCCCAGTCCTCCCCCTCCGGGAGCGGAAGATCGGGATCTCCGTTGAAATCGGTCCTAGCATAAGGCCAATCCTCAACCATGATCAGTTGACACCGTAACCACCCAAAGAACTCGGGTCTCCAAGACATCTGTTGACCCCCTCCTGACCTGGGCATAAGTGCTGCCCAGCGAGCCATCCTTGGCTCCCTCGATACTAGATTGGAAACTATTGCCCCTTGGCCTTGGAAAATGGGTAGTCGTTCTAGGATGAATGACACCAAAATGAAACCGTAGCCAAGCTTCTTTAGTTTGGCTTTCCTGCATCTTGTTAGCTGCCTCTTGATATTTCTTTTCACTGCTGTAGCCCAATCGAATAATGTAGGATTCATACACTCGGAGGCTAGTATGAGTTGGGCCTTGGTTGCCTCATGCGGAGCCTACGATCCTACAACTCACGTAATGGTATGAAGCACTACCCTGAGTGCTAGGTCGTGGACAGTGTGGATATCCACCTTCCTGCTTCTCAATCCTGTTCATGCCCCTAGGCACACTCTTGCCATTACCATATCCATTTTCTCTCCAGAAGGTCTGTTGTCGGTTATGATTAGCACTAGACCTCTGCGCGACAATCCGGTCATAAAGTAAACATCAGAGACCTCAAGAGATAATACTTGGTCCCGAAGTTTGAACACTTCTTCGTTTTCATCCCATATGCTGACCAGGTACTGCAATAGCTCAGGTTGAGCTCCTAAGCATGGCGTAAGGAAGAATTTTTTGAGTCCGCAGTTCCTGAGTGCATTCATACAGGCTTTGTTTTCCATAGCCATTTCATCTTCCTCCCCATGTTCCCTCTCCTTCCATTCGATAACCATTATGCCCGAATATCTACATCAACATGATTAAAAATGCATTGTTAGATCTCTGTTGCATTTGAAAATCCACATGAATGGCTCACATTTGAGAAATCTAAAGCAGAAAACCACGTTGCGCCATTGGCGCAACTATTTTCTTAACAGTCGCGCCAGTTGGCGCGACCCCTTTGTGAGTGAAATTCCATTGGCATGGGTCCATGCCCGATACCCACGCCAATGGGCGGAGCCCTAAATTTTCAAAAGGTCTCCTCCAGAAGTCGAATGTGCAATGGAAATGCATAAAAAATGGATTAAAATGGAGCTTAAGGGAGCACCTTTTACCTAGAACAGACGAGGATCTGAATGATGTCCCGGATCAGTCGCAATCACCGCCGCAAGTTTGCACACAAACAAACCACTGTTTCTCTCCAAGTGAGGTAAAACGTAAAAGTAAATTTGTTTTACCATTTGAAGCCTATTTATAACTTTTCAAGTCAAAAATTAGGTTTTAAAAGTCATTTTTCTCAATATTTTAATATATTTTTGTCGAAAAATGGATTTTACACTTGCTTTTATGTGCAGCGATAGGTTTTTACATGACTTGGACAATGATACGAGTTGTATTTTATACTTTTTCGGACTCAGTAAAAACATGAAAAATTCATTTTGGAGTCATCTTTCAGCTCTTTTCTAACTCTCTAAACATGAAAATATTGCCGAGTCCCTTGTCGTTTCGATCTCGTTAAAGTGGCCACGAAGCAACATCTACCCAGTATACGTTTACCCCTTTTTTGGGTTGGGATAGATTACTTACGAAAAAGGAATACCCTAGCCTATCGCAACTAGGAGGTTTTCTCAGACATAGTTTTCTACCTTTTCGGATCTGAGGAACTATTTACGAAAAGGGACCATTGGAGTTTACTTTTCTACTATCTTTTCAAACTCTCTAAACATGAAAATACGCCAAGTTATTCCTTTGTCAGACTCGTTAAACCCTGATGACATCGAATCTATTCATAATGACGATATTCGAGTTTCTCCTTCCTAGGGCTCATTAAATGTACTAGGATGGATTCGTCCGAAGGAAGAACTTATATGACAAGCATATGCTATCCCCTTCAAGCTTTTTTTCAAAAATAGTTGGGGTACTCGTCAGGAATGGTGGGGAAAAATGGAACCAGCATCATTGTCGTGTCGGCAGTATGTCGATCTTGAACATGGCACTTTTCTGCATTTGTGTCGGGTTGGGGACATCTCGTCTCGTTTTCCACTTGCCTCCATGGGTTTGGGTGATCCCTTTTGACCTCTCATCTTCTCTTTGCCTCGTCATCATGACCTCTGATCTTTTGATGTCAAATACTGCCAAATCCACTGTCTTGCCGTCGATATGTTCAAGAGAAGTTGACCTCTGCAAGTTTCAACCTTCCTCTGATTCTCATCTGATCTTGATTCACAAATACGTTATGTTCCTCCATCTCATGTCGATGATGTGGGAAACACTATGGCCCACCTTCGATCAAGGTCACTTCCTGTCAACTTCAGCTCATTATCCAGGAAGCTGATCTAGAGTCTCCCTTCTGGTACCTTGGAGCCTGCATGCCTCAATGGAAGTTTCTTTGCATTCGACGTGAGGTTTTCATCATTGGCCTCCGATCGACTGATTCTACGGGTGTTCGACGCCAACTCACTGATTCACATGTCGTAGATTGTACCTATAGTACCTTGAGTACCATTGTCATTATTGGTGGTACCTCTTGCGTCTGTTAACAGCTTTCATCATTGGCTGGTAATTAGGAAATGTTCTTGCATGTTCGACTTCGGTTCACTTATTCGCATGCTTGAACTTGTACTTTGTTCGGGTCGAGATGGAGCGCAAGACACTGGATTTTTTCTGTTAGAATCCAGGCTGCGATTATGTGGGTTATTATGATTGGTTACATGACTCACTGATTGGATGGCTGCGACCATACCTGAGTCTCTTTTATCAATCCTTATTGGATGGCTACATCCATGCCTTGGATCTGGATTCTTGTACACTCTGTTATGGATGGCTGCACCCATACCACATATATATCATGTATTTGAGATATCAGTTGTACTTCTCTACGCAAGTTTTCTGACGGCACTGTTTTCAGTTGGACACGTTCTCGTAAAGCATTTCACCCCTCTCTCTCTTTCGGGCCTCATGCTTTAGGGGGCATCTGTTACACAACAATTTGTCACCGTCCCTGCAATTCCTCGTGCCGCACATTGGAGGGCTTATTCCGTGACCTGTGAGCAGTGACATGATTTGAAAACACTTTCATGGCATTTCCCTAAACATGGACTTTCATTCCCCTGAAGACAAATCCTCGTGAAAAACCCTAAAAATAGCTTTTTTATCCTTGGCGCGACTCGTCAGTGTTATACCCGTGCCAATGGGGGAAATCCTCCAAAGAGGGCGCGCCAATTGGTGCATTGTCTCAGAGTCGCACTCGCACCAGGCTTAATAAAGAGTGTTTTTTAAAAAGAAATGGTGGAAGATTGACTCCAACAAACTCTTGAACTGGACTTTAAATCGAGTTGGGACGTTTGGCTCCGGTTCTCCATGTAGAGGAAGTATTTTTCCACCTCTCATGGAATCTTCCTTGAGGATAAGGGCCAATCCCATGATTGTAGGGATCCCAACTCCCCTTCCACCATCTATATAAGCTTGCCATTTCCCTTTGCAAGCTAGTCTCCAAGAGCCTTCATAGCCCAAGAATACTGCAATAGTCCTCATAGAGCTAAATCAATAGCAAGGAGATTGACGATCGAAGAGAGAGGCTTGTCCCCATTCTTGACAAGCTTTACCGAGACGTATTCTGCTGACGACCTGCCGAAGGAAGGTTCAACATCAGAGCCAGGTTGCATTTTCCTTTATATGAATTAATGATAAGTGACTATTGGTTATGGTTCCACTTGTATTGTTCATTATGATCATGAGTTGTGTCTTCTCTGACTGATACATAATTGCATATATCAGGTTTTACGCTTGTGTTTGTCGTGTTTCTTGTGTGTGCAGATGTTCGATCGCGGCAAGCGATAGGATTGTGATCTGTTGGAGCAAGGAAACAGGAGTGCCATCTTCTCTACGAACAACAGCGTTGGACTTGAGGTAGGCCTTCGTCGCAATTTGGTCTATTGCAATTAGGAACTTGCACCTTAGCATGATACGATTGTTGCTAGACCTGATCTGGGCTAGTAGGGATCACCTCTGTCCGCAGAGGGGATTTACCTCTACAACACAAGGAAGTCTATCAGTCACAACTATAAATATAGAATCGTTGATGCTCCTAGCCTTACACAACAAACAAGATTGCTACCACAATAGGTGGAGGAGAAAAGGGAAAAAGGGATTTGTTACAGTTTTCATAGAAAATACACTAAAGGTCATATGTGCACTGAGAAGAAATTATTCTACATAGATTATGAAGAAGGAACAAGAAACATCAAAAGAGGAGGATATACACCAAGAACCAACCCTAGATAAATATGAAATGAATCCAACCATATCTTGTAATGCATTAGTAGGAATTACCACTCCTCAAACTCTTAATATAGAAGGATATATCCATAATAAAAAAGGTAATAATGCTAATTGATTTAGGTATTACCCATAATTTGATTCAGTGTAAGATAGCCAAGGAATTGAATTACTTCCTATATATAGCATCAAAGTGTCAAGTGATAGTTGCAAATGAAGGAACTATAATCTTCTTTGGAAATTGCCATAATATCAAGCTAACCATGGGGGAATATGTATTGAATAGTCCAGCGTTTTCCATTCCAATGGGTGCTGCTGATGTTGTACTATGATTCCAATGGTACAATCTTTTGGGACAATAGATTTTAATTTCAATAAATTTTCTTAAAAAAATATTGGGAAGGAAACGAAGTTAAATTAAGGGGTATCGCAAGGAAACCAGGATATAATCAGCTCTAATGGCATGAAAAAGCTTCTGAAGAAAGAAAAATGACGTGTAATTGCACAATTATGCACACTAGAGGTTCAACATCGAAATATTCTATTTCACCAAATATCCAAAAAGTATTAGACAATAATTACAAGGTATTTTAGACTCCCAAATGCCTCCCACCTATTCATGATCATCATCATGTTATTCATTTTACTCTCCCTATTCCTAAAAGAGTGAAATTGAAAGTATGGTTGCAGAAATTCTAGAGGCCGGTATAATTCAACTTAGTCAAAGTTATTTCTCTACTCTAGTAGTATTGGTGCACAATAAGGATGGATCAGGTCTATGTGTCCAAATTATAGGGAGCTCAACAAGCTGACTATTAAAGACAAATTTCCCATTCCTGTCACTAAAACTTTAAGGGTTAATATTTGCACGTTAGCTAGTTTTACATTATTTTTACAAAAAAATATTCGCCAATATTCATTTTTTATGAAAATGATTTGCGCAAATTTTACAATATAAAATTATTTACCTTAAAAATTTCCAACATTATATAGAGAGTATGTATAAAATCATTATAATTTTTAATAATTTTACCATTACATCAATAAAGAGTTTATACTTTTCATATTAAGGACTACTGAGTTTTGCCATTATTTTTAAAGTTCAAGATCATTTTCTATGCTTAAAATTTTCCCTGATTCCTGTCATTGATGAATTTTTGGATGTATTACATGGACCAATTTACTTCCCCAAGTTGTATCTTCAATTAGGATACCCTAAAATTAGAATGAAGACTGAAGAAATTCCAAAAATAACATTCAAAACTCATGAGGGTCATTATGAATTTTTGGTCATGAATTTTTGCCTTACTAATGCACCTTCCAAATTTCAAGGTTTTCATGAATTCCATTTTCAAACCCTTAGAAAATTTGTGTTAGTATTTTTTTATTATATACTAAACTACAACAATTCTTGGAAGGATCATGTTCAACATGTTGACAAGGTGTTCAAACTAATGTAGGAGAAACAATTATATGCAAAAACTTCCAAATGTTTATTTCGAGTACAAGAGGTGGAATATCTGGGTCATTGTATCTCATGAGGGTGTTAAGGTAGACCCTAAAAAAATTAAAGCCATTAAGGAATGGAAAATCCCCACAACCATAAAGCGTCCTCGACGATTTCTCATGTTGACAGGATATTATACAAAGTTTGTTAAAATTTATGGGAGAATAATAACACCTCTAACAACATCACTGAAGAAAGATGCATTTTCTAAGACTCCAGAAGAAACTAAGGCCTTTAAACATATTAAAAAGGAAATGTTCCAAGCACTGGTCTTAGCTATGCTAGACTTCACAAAAACATTTATTGTGGAATGTGATGCCTAATGAAATGGAATTGGTGTTGTTTTAATGCAAGAAGGAAGACCCATTGCTTTTGAAAGTTGTCCAATCAAAGGAAAGTATTTGCACAAACCTATTTATGAGAAGGAAATGTTGGCAATACTACATGCACTAAAAAAATGGCGACCTTACCTAATGGGAATACACTTCAAGACAAAAACAGATCATGCTATTCTTAAATACTTTTTGGAAAAAATATTATATTCAAATAACAACAAAAATGGTTCACAAAGATGTTGGGTTATGACTTCGAAATAATTTACAAAAAATGGAAGCCAAATGTTGTTGCAAATTCACTCTCAAGAAAGGATGACGATGTGGAAGAATTTTTTTGTGCCTTTTCTGTTATCCAACCTAATTAGATAAACGAAGCAAGGGATGAATGAATGAATGATGAAGAGGTGTCGAAACTCATTCAAAATTTACAGGAATATCCCAGTACATATGATACATTAGCTAGAAAAATGATTCATTATGGTACAAACATCACTTATACCTTTGTAAGAATTCCCAACTCAAGAAAAATATTATTTCAGTATTGCACACCCCCCCCCCCCCCTCTTAGGAGGGCACTCAAGATTTTTAAAAATTTACCACAGGGTCAAGAAGGAATTTTTTTGGGCTGGCCTTAAATCTGATATTTAGAAATTTGTGGAAGAATGTTTGGTTTTCCAAAAAAATAAAGTTGATACAATTAATACCTCAGGTCTGTTATAACCTTTAGCCATTCCAAGTCAGTGTTGGGAGGAGGTATCAATGGATTTTAACACAAGTCTACCCTAGTATTATTTAAATAGTTCCTTCATGGTGGTAGTTGATATACTTACCAAGTATGAAAAACTATAGTTGCTACTGCAATTATGGAAAGAATTTGAAAGCTACTTGGAAACCTAAAGATTATTTTAAGTGAAAAAGATCCCATTTTCACTGAAAATTTTTTGATGGAATTATTTTATTTTCCTGGTACTTAATTAGCTCATAGCTCATGTTATCATCCTCAATATGATGGGAAAAATGAGATAGTGAATAAATTTTTGGAAGGATATCTTCATTGCTTTGTATCTGATAAAAAAAGATAATGTGGCAAGTGGTTACCTCTAGTTGAATGGTGTTATAACACTTCCTTCCATATTTGAGCAAAACGAACCCCATTTATGACACTTTATGGATATCATCCACCATCCATCACATCATCTTTAAGAGAAAATTTTAAGGTTCAAAAAATGGAATATCACATCGAGCATCAACAACAAGCTCTCCAACTCTTAAAGGATAACCTCACTCTTGCACAAAATCGAATGAAACAACACGAAAATCAACATCACAGTGAAAGAAGTTTTGATGTAGGTGATTGGGTACTTTTATGGCTACAACCATAAAAATAAATGTCCCACAAGGAAGTTTAGAAGGATAATAAAATATCACCCAAGTATTATGGTCCTTACAAGGCATTGAAAAATATTGGTACTATCGTATACAAATTGGATTTCTCTGCATCTTCTCGAGTACACCCAATTTTCCATGTTTCATGCTTAAAGAATGTTATTGGTGACAATCTCCGATTTCAAATAATGTTGCGAGAACTTTAAGAAGAAGAAAAAGTCATATTGATCTTGAAGCAGTCATGAAAACAAGAACCCGAAAACAATGGAATCGATTAATATCAGAGTATCTCATTAAGTGGAAGAACTTACCCACTGAAGATTCCACATGGGAGGATGATAATTTTATATAGAAGTATCCGAAACTACTCAACTATTTAGGACAAAACCTTTTTGAAGGAGAGGGGCATGTTAGGTCCCTATAATACTAGTTTATTCCCCTTATTGTTATTCTTATTGTAGGCCCCTATTGTTATTGTTGTGCCCCATAGAAGCCCACTATTGTTATTATTGTGTCCTTAAATTATTATTGTTATTTAGGATTTGATTATATTGTGACCCCTTAGACTCCTGTATATACCAATGAGGTCTTATCATTTGTATCATCCAATAATTGTTCATGTATGTAATGTAAATGAGGTTACCCCTCGAAGAGGATAATTTTTAAGTCGTTGATCTATTTTTTCTTTTGTTTCATGAGCTGGTTGCATAACATCCTCTTTATAAATACATCCAAATCACATGTCCTCAAAATTGAATATATTATATCTATATATACATATTTACCATTGCACATGTGGCCCTTTTATATTAGGCTAACCCTATAACATATACATTTATACCTTACATGTCCCCATATAAAAACCCCCTTAAGGTCATATCAATACATTCAATCTTATAGATACCCCCCTTTGTGTCATAGTGAAGATATTAAGGAAAAATTATTAATTTTTCCCTATATCTCCCCCTTTTCCATCGTATTTTTCCCTTTATATTTACTCCACCCCCTTTAGGTAAAGGGTAGGGGTAGAGTGACATATTAAGAAGAAATATTAGATTCAATTGAGATGATTAGCGAAAAATATAGGTGTGGATTCATGGATTACATTATAGAAATAAAAATTCACTGTAATATATCCCCCCAACTCCACCTTATCTTATTTTTACCTAATATATCGCCTCACTGAACTTAGAGGAGGCATGGAGGGAAATATGAATAAAAATTATTGATATATTTTCCCACCTATTTGAGAGTAGGTGTGTGGAAAGATACTAAATAAATATTAAGAACAATGTGTTTTCTCTCATATCCCCCTATACCATCTAAATACGAAACGTGAGGATGAGGCAATATATTAGGGAAAAATATAGTTTTCCCTAATATCTACCTCCACCCCTATCCTCCATTTTCTCTAATATATATATATTGACAAGGGGATATATTAAGAAAAACTTAGGATAAGATGTTGATAAATTTTCATTAATATATCCATCCATCCCCACCTCCACCCTCACACTCACAATATATAATTTATTAAGTGTTTCCTAATATATTTATCCCACTCACACCCTTATATTCTTTATTGAGGTTTGGCTGAGGATGAGTGTGAATGTGAAGATGGAGGTGGAGGAAGATTTTAGTGAAACGTTGATAAATTTTCACTGATATCTCCCCTGATTTTCACTTCTATCCCTTGGTGGGAGGAGATGTGAATAAAAACTCTCCTTGCTTGAGCTCTTGATTTCAAAGGGGAGAGACATAAGGGAAAACTTAATAATTTTCCCCATACATGTTGAATATGTGACCAAGAAGACATATTAGGGAAAAATTATGATTGGAATGGGGAGAAAAATTAAAGAAGACGTGTGATTTGGGCGGGGATAGGAAAACTTATTAGGTTTTCCATAATATATTCCCCTATTAAGAGTGAGGATACTAATAATATAATATTAATAAAAACATAATATCATAAAATGTAATGTAAAATGTAAAATGTAAAATATAAAATGAAATTAATATAAAATGTAATAAAAAATGTGAAATGTGAAATGTAACGCAATGTAAAATGAAAATACAAAATTTAATGTAAAATGCATGTCACAAATCTACCAATTTTATGAGACAAAATTGGTATGTATGTAATGTTAAGTTAACGTATTACTGTTTCTTTAACAGTTATTTCTTTATATATTATTATTGGTATAATATGTAATAATATTTATTATTATTATTCCAATATATTATAATAATAGTCATCTCCATTATAAGTATTATTATATTAGACTTTACATATATTATTGATTACACTGTGACAATTCTCGATCAAATGAATAGAGGAGGGAGAGAGGGAAAAATTGAGAGTAGAGAAATGGGGAGAGGTGGAGAGAGTGAGGGGGAGAGAGGGAGAGAGATGGAAAATGTAATGTAAAATGCAAGGCACAAAGCTATCAATTTGATCAAAATAAATTGATATATCTGTAACGTAATGTTAACATACTATTGTTTCTTTAACATGTTATTTTCCATCTGTTATTATTGGTATAATAATCGATAATATTAATTATTATTATTCAAGTATATTGTAATAATAATCATCTCCATTATAATTATTAATATGTTAGACCGTACATATATTATTGATTACAGACAGTGACAGTTCTCAATCATATGAATGGATGGGGGAGAGAGATGTGGGGAGGGGGGGGGGATGGAAGGATATAGTGATAGATCTAGAGGGTGGAGATAGACTATGTGTAATATGGGGGAGGGGAGAGACCAAAGGAGGAAATATACAGAGGGAGAGAGATAAGGAGTGACGGAGATATGGATTTGGAGGGGAAGAGTTATGGAGTGAAGAAAAAATAAATAGAGAGGTATAGGTGGAGAGAGAGAGAGGGAGTGACAAGAGATAGATAGAGAGAGAGGGGGGGAAATGAAGGAATAAAAAGAGGAGAGAGGGAGGGAAATAATGGTAGGAGAGAGAGAAAGTGGGAGGGAGAGGAGGAGAGATAAATGTAAGTAGTGACAGAGCTAGAGGGTGGAGAGAGAGTGAGAGAGAGGGATTTATGTTTGTGTGTGTGTGTGTGTGCATGAGTGAGAGAGAGAGAGTGAGAGCGAGAGAGAGAGAGAGATTTGGGGGGAGATATAAAGGGAGGTGGTAAATAAAGGGAGAGAGAGGAAGGAAGAGAGAGATTACTTGAGAGATAAGGAGAGGGGGAGGGAGAGATAGATGAAATTGGAGGGGGAGAGAGAGGGAGGGAAGAATAAATACATAAAGAGAGAAATGTGGAGATAGAGAGGGGGAGTGAGAAGGGAGAGATGGAGATATACTGACATAGAGAGGATAGTGAGATCGAAGAGAGAGAGAAGGACATCGAGAGAGATGGAGAGAAGAGGAAGAGAGAGAGAGAGAGAGAGAGAGAGAGAGAGAGAGAGAGAGAGAGAGAAGGGGAAGGTAGAGAGGGATAGAGGAAGAATGAGGGGGAGAGAGAAAAATATAGGGAGGGAGTGAGGGCGATATATATATATATATATATATAGAGAGAGAGAGAGAGAGAGAGAGAGAGAGAGAGAGAGAATGTGTTTTTGGGGGTTGAGATAGAGAGTAAAAGGATATATGGAGGTAGATATAGATATAAATGGTAGGGAGAAAGAGAGAGAGGGGGGGGGGGGGGGGGTGGGGGGGAGAGAGAGCAAAAATCAGAAAAAGATACAAAAATACAAATGCATATATTATATAGTATTATATAATATTAAAAATTATTAACCACAAAGGAAGAGAAAGTAAGGTGTTAAAATTATGGCTAATGTGTTGTCCTTCATGTCAACCAGGTTGTCAACTTGTCCACTATGTCATGGTTTTGTCACACTTTTGTCACATCATGTCATTATTATTTTGTCACATTATGATATTGTTTGTATGCATATAGAAATTATGTGCCTAGCTATATCATGGATGGAGGATGTTTCCTCATTATTGGAAAGGTATTTCAATTTTCTTTATGATTACAGAGGTGTCTTGATGATGGCATATGAGTTGCAAAATTTTGCATTAGTTCTGGATAAGTTGCAGAATCATGGACAAGGATTGGATTTGATTGAAGGTAATACAACGAAGGATACATAGGTTGTTGATTGGATAAGGTTAACTAAGGTTTTTAAGGTGTTATTTAATCCTAATAAAAGCTTGACAGATCCCTGAAGTGTTGGACAAGAAAGGTTAGAAGTTGGAGAAAAGTTGAGAAAATTTTGACTATGTTTTGAAATCTTTCAAAGCATGGAGACAAAGTAACACTAGATACCCTTGCTAGAGGAGTGTTACCACCTAGGGTAAAACATGTCTTGTGTTCAAGATATGATTTATAATGAAATTCCCAAAGGGGAGAGAGGTTTTACATCCTGTGAGCACAGAAAAGAAAAAACTTGGGGCAAACCATGGTTTTTTCCCAAGGTAATATTCCGGAAGGTCCATTGATAATGTCAAAGTTTCTTATGAACAAACACATGGGATTTTCTCTTGGTATTGGCAAGCGAAAATGGGTATAAATGGAGAAGGATATGGACTTGTTGAGTGTGCATTTCTTGAGTTTCTTTTGTTATGTTTCGAATAGGTGTGCACCAGGGTGTAGGATGAGGCTTAGATCTATCTCTCAATGACAAATTTGAAGGGGATGTGAAGGATATATTCAATACTTGGCTTACTACTTGAAGATATATTGGTTTGATGAATATTTGTTGGGATTAACATCATTTTTTTTGCAGATATAATTGTGAGAATGCAGAGAGTATCATAACAGAAATTTTGAGTTCTAAAATGGGCCTCTTAAGGATATTATAAAATAATAGTGGAAATAATAAAATAAGATACATCATGACATTTTAGAGGGAAAAAAGAAAAAAAACTACTTTTTCAACTCATATTTTCAACTTCTCTCCCTACGATTTTACTCAAATTTCAAGCATCCGTTGCGTGAAATAATTAATTCCTTTTCCAATGAGAACCAATTTTGCATACTTTTGATGAACCGTGTTGCCCGAAAAATGAGAAATACATGAAAAAGCATGATAACAATAAAAAATTTCATGTATTTCTTAGTTTTTTTGTAGCAGGTTCCATTGAAAGTGTGCAACATGGGTGCTCCTTGGATGAGGAATTAAATTACACATCCAATGAGTTTCCTTGCTCAAAAATTTATTAAAACAATAGGGAGATAAGTTAATACTACGAGTTGAAAATGTAGTTTTTTTTATTTTTTTACTACAAAAATTGTGATTCACCCCCCATGGTTGACATCATCTTCTTCAATCCTTTTCATTCTTATAAAGACTATTTTGGTTGTACATTTTTGTTTTGAAATCCGTTTTAAACGTCAAAATTTCTTTAATGAGAGGTTTTATGAGACAGAGAATGTGTCTTATAATTTATGAATTGCAAAGATATGATTGTATGAAATAGAGGTTGTAGTATCTCACTTATTTGTGTTCCATAGAATGGTTTTCATTGAATATCAGTGTGTATGCAGAGATGATTCTGATGTTTTGACTTTGTTTGCATAGATAATTGTATGCAAAATCCACTGTGTTTCCTTGATAGTATATACATAGTTTATTTGACAGTGTGTATGCAAAGGATCAATTGTTTTGAATGGAAATTTAAAGTCCTCCAATATTTCCAACAAATTTTATGAATTTATCCTTAGCATTTTACAGTAAAATTTGAAAGAGATTTTCATATAAAATATTTATTAACTTGTCTTATTATTTTTAAAGATCTCTAGATTATTTATGTGACTTGTTTTATGACTACCATTATGACAATGGTCTTGATATGAAAATATCCATGAACAATAAGGTTTTGTAGAGATCTTATATCAATATGTTGTATTGAATTGGCAATGTGTATACAAAGATTACTTTGGTTTTTCGAATGGCTTGATTTGTAGTTGATGGGTTGACAAGGAGGTTGAATAGTGAGATCTATTAAAAGATGTTATGCAGAGATTATTATGAGTATTTTGCAATAATTTTTGATTTTATAGAGTAGAAATATATGTGTATAATTTCTTTTTTACAGTGATAATGATCTACACATTTTTTTTATGACAATGACTTGAATGACAGTTTGTATTAAAAAATGTATTGTTGTGACTGCCTTATTGAGTTGATTGAGATATAGATTAGCATTCCTATGATTGTATTGGGTTAGTGAATTTTTTTTGAATTATTTCCAGAGAGAGGGAGGTCTTGCATTTATGATTTGATGGTTCATATAATTATATGCTTGATATTTTGAGTTTGTTTTTTTGGCAGTGGCAATGGATATGGAAGATCTAGTTGTGTCTTAGATTCAAAAATATTTTGCTATTGACTTGATGAGTATGATGATAGATGAGTGTGGGCTTGGTATTTGACTCGGTTCTTGATGGTATGGTGATGAGAAAAAAATATGATTTGGTACTGGAAATTTTATTTGATATTTTATGGATGAGATTTGATAATAAGAAATTTTTTTTGACTTGATCAATGTTGGTTAGATTTGTCTTGGTATTGAAAACAATGATGAACAAAGTGTTTTGACTTGTTTAGTATTGTTTGGTTGATTAGTGAATGATTTTAGGTTGGTTATTGGTATCTTGGTATTTAGTTTTTTAGATTGAGCATAATGGTGGTTGTGGGTCGAATTTGATAATTTGATGCAGAGCGACCTATAGGATTATGTCTTGAGTCAGGTGGATCCAGTGTGAAATATTTTGAAATGTGGTCCATCAATGTACTGAGGATTGGAGCCTTCAATGAGGGAGTAAGAGCTTCCTTTCGGTAGGAGTCAATAAACTTGATTGGGGAGTAGTAGTTTTCTTCGAGTCAGAGCTAGAGAAATCCTAGAGGTTGTATCATCTTGCAAGTAGGAGTTTGTGTTTACACCAATAAAATATGTAAAAATATCTTATTCATAATAATAAATAATATAGAGATGAAATTATCGGTGGTTTTCTCCCAAATTGAGTTTCCACCTAAAAATTTGGTGTCCCTATGTGTTCATGTTTTGATGATGTGTTTCATTTTATGGTTTACATGTTCTTATGTTTAATATTTCTAATAATATTATCATTTCTATAACACACTATGTTGGTAATGAAATAATGGATCACATTATTTGAAAATGAAAAGTATAAACTAAGTAAAATTTGATTGGGCATGAAATATTGATTCATGCCCCCTCATCATTTCTAACAATTGGTATCATAGTAGGCCTCTCAAGAAAATCTTAACTTCTTGAGAGTATATCAGGGACCATGGTAAGGAAGCACAAGAAGAAGGGAACTCCAAGGAGGAGGTCAATTCAAGATATTTATGACAACAATGTATATGATGTCATGGAAATATCAGCAATCATAGGTCAAGGACAATCATTACTAGAACAATCCAAGTTATAAAGTATGGATAATAAAGGTATTCTCATACTTGAAGATGCTAATTATTAGGATTGGAAAGAAAAGATGAATTCTACGATAATATAGCTTAGATCTAATGTTTGGATCTTATACTGTAATGGAAATTATATATGTTCCTACAACACCTTAATAGCCAATCCAACTTTCTCAAATCTATGATGGAAGTTGAGGTAGATATTAGCCTTCCCTTTCTTAACATCCTAATTACAAGGAATCATGATGGTTTTGTATCTCACTAGGTCTATCGTAAAAAATCCCACACTGAAAAATACCTCCACGTTAGCTCCCACCATCATCCTGCTCAGAAACATGGTGTTCTCAATATCCTAGCAACCAGAGCTGTGAGAATTTCAGAAAAAAAGAACATTTTGAAAATTAAATGTCTCACCTCATGTAGTTATTTGAAAATTTTTGGAAATACTGAGAAGGGGGGGGGGGGGGTGAATCAGTATTCCTTTCAATTATAGCATTAGTTAATCTTCAATTATTATCATTGTTTGTACAATCATAGCAGCAAACAAGAGGAACACAAATGCACACAGTTTTTAAGGTGGAAACCCACTCCGGGACAAAAACCACCTAATGCTTTTCTAATAATTCTTTAATATTCAACTCCAATTTAAAATAAAGCTCCAACTTCCTAGAATCTAGAAAAGCATTCTTCTCCAGCTCCCACTGGATGGACGCTCCAACACCCGAGATTCTTTAGTAGTAAACTGAACGGATGCCCCAACACCCAATGAGCCTCAACTCACCCTAGCACAACCCTACCACCCTATAGAAGAATAAAATAATAATGGACTCCTGTACCGGGGAAAATGGTCCATTTTACAATGATATAGAATGATGTAGAAGAAGAATATAAACTAGACCATAAACCCAACTTTGACACACCCACCTAATGATGATCCTAGACCTCCCAACACTAGCTATTCAACCCTTGGCAGATAGACACTAGTACAATTTGTACAATATTGTATTTACAATGACTAAGTATAATGATACCTTTACAATGATTGTATGCAGTGCTGCCCACTTGAAAACTTCATATGATGAACTTTTTGTTGCTGTTATGCACCTTGTTTGCTGCTCTTGCCATGCTACCCTCTGCTGCACCTTTCTTTGCTTTTATGTCGTAGAAAACCTGGTCCTTTGCAATCCTTGACAACATATGATCTAGCTTTTTCTTGCCTTCTAGGAGCTTGATATTGAATCTAGTGTATCTCTATTATTTCAGATCTTAAATATCTAATTTTCAATCCTATAGTATTCCTCTGAGTCATATTTCCAATGCCATAGGTTTGACCCAATTTGGATTCTTCAAGAGAGAGTTATACCCAATTTCTCAAAATTCTGTAATTATGGACTGTTTCAGAAGATCGCACTTTTATGATGTGCCACGTGTCATTTTTCCTTCATTTGGATCTAAAATTGATAGAGAGAAAACTACAGGCTGTGCACTATCTACCACTTTTTACAGAATTCCAATCTGATACTCAAAGAGAGAGTTATGACGATTTTACGAAGGTCACTTCTTTGAGATGAATTTCAGGAGCCTGCAAAAACCCTGACTTCCACAGATCATATCTCCAAAACTATTGCGCACTTTCTCATGAAAATTTCAGCTTCTGAACCTTCTTAGAAAACAATTTGGAGTGAAAATTCCATGATGACCTATTTCAAATGGCCGAATCCCTTACATAAAAAGGAAATGAGGATCACAATTTATATAAATGCTTAAGTTGAGAGGGACTTCAACAAGTGAACATGGGAGGGAATTTAGGAGCTTAAAAAATATTAATTGTGACTTTTCAATGACCCATGCCCCAACCCCATGGGGTTTTAGCCCACTAACTAGGGCTACAAACTTCAAACATGAATATCTCTCAAACCGTGGAGAATTACCTGGCGTGCCATATATCAACGGAAACATCTCGACAAGTAGAAACCATCAAAAGCATTATTAACCCATAATATATTAATTTGGTAGGTCAAAATTCCCATGAGATATTGGGCTAGCCCCTTGTGCTACTTGGGTTGACATCAATGACAACCAATGATCAAAAATCTCCCCCTTTAGCATTGATAGCAACATAAGTACTCCCCCTGCGATCATGACACCTCTTCCTACAACATTCTCTCCCCCTTTGACATCAATGGAAAAGGGTAACTCCCCCTGAAACACAACCATCCTGCGGACCTGTACACACTTCCACTCCCCCTTTATATTCTAAAAAACAGAAAATCTAATGAGAACTTGGGAGAATCCCAAGCTTTTGGCGAAGATATTCCAATGCTGGCGAATATTTAATATGTGATTCTTTTGGTGTTGCTTGGAATCTTGCTAATTGTCCAACTGCTTGCATAACATCTGGTTGGGAGGCTATTACATATAGAAGACTACTAATCATAGATTTGTACAACCTTTGATCCACATCCTTAGATGAGTCATCTATGCTCAATTTGCAACCTGTTACCATTGGAGTAAGGATGGGTTTGCAATCTTCCATTTTAAATTTCTTGAGAATTTCCTTGATGTACTTGGGTTGACATATAAATATTCCTTTCTCTTGCTGAGATATTTGAAGCCCTAAGAAGTATGTCATCTCACCAATTAAAGACATCTCGAAATCACTTTGCACCTTTGTAGCAAACTTCTTACTTAGTCTATCATCATTGCTACCAATTATTGTATCATCCTCTTTAGCTATTAGACATGAATTAGTTGCTTCATCTAGAACATATATGTCATTTGGAGCTCGACTTGTTGTAGCCACAATTTCACCATACACGCCTTTCCTAATTTCACATTTCATGGAGTTGAATAGTATTGTGTTTCCTTGATCACACATTTGTCCAACACTGAGCAGATTGTGATTCAAGTTTTCAAGCAATAGAACATTATTGGCTAGAGAATCTTTGCTTCCGAGAGTGATAGTACCTGATCCTATAACATTTGAAGATCCATCATTTCCAAAGGACACGGTTCCATCCTTCTTCTCTTTTAGAGATACAAATTTATTTCTATCTCCAGTCATATGCGTTGAGCAACCGCTATCAACATACCACACATCTTTGTTCTTTTTAGCCTTGAGAGCAAGAGCACAATTATCATTCTTCTTCTTCTTCCATGTTCGTTCATTCTGTGGCTTCGAAGATTCTTCTAGAGGATTTTCAAGTATGCAGTCTTTGGCTATGTGTCCAAAGTTTCGACATTTGTAACATTCAATATTATTTCTTAAATTTTCAAATCTATTGATGTTTTGCTGAGCCTTGGGAGGTTCATATTTGACAGATCTCCTAGAATTGTATTCATTACTAGGGTACGTGCGACATTCTACAACTTTATGACGAAATTTTCCACATGAATAATAGTAGCCATAAAAAATATGTTGGTACAAGGATGGAAATTTTCGTCGAGTAATTGTCTTCCAAGGTTGTTCTTGCGAATCTTGTCCAATGAAGTCTACATGCATGTCAGATCTCATAGGTTCATTGTATTTTGTTGTATAAGGTCCTGCTTCTTCTTCTTTGTAACCGATGTTAGTTTTGTCGGTGTAAGCTCGTTGATTTTTGATGAGTTCTTCCAATTCCCTTGAGCTATTGGCATAGTTTTGGATAGTTTTTCCTTTCTTCACTTCCTCACGCAGCGAGACTACTTCAGCTTCTAATTCTTCCCTTTCTTGGTTGCTTTCTTCCAACTTCTTTTGAATTGACTCTTCAATGCATTTATGTTCTTCAACTTCAATTTTGAGACCTTGAACTTATTCTTCAAGAGTTTTGGAACAGATCTTCTCTGCCTTGAGATCTTTTATAAGCTTGATTGCTTCCTCATAAAATTCTTCTATGGTCCATCCTTCTTCTTCGTTGTTTGATACCTCTTGCTTATTGTGCTTGGCCATAAATAATACTCTCTCACTAGCTTCTTCTTCACTATCATTGTCTTCATCAGATGATGAGCTATCTTCTTTAGAGAGAAAGTTCCTTTTGGATCCTTGCTTGTTGAATTTCTTAAAACCTTTCTTTCTTTTTGAGTTTCCATTACTTTTGTTTGGACATTTTTCTGCAAAATGCCCAACCTCATTACAGCTGAAACATATCAATGGAAGTTTACCTTTGAATTGTCCCTTACCAATTTGTAGTTTTCTCATGAAGTAAGCATATTCTTCATCTGAAAGACCTTCTTCATCATCTCCCTTTTCTTCACACTTGCAGGTGCATGTCTTTTCAATTGAAGGTTGTTTATCCTTATTGGTTTTCTTAGATGCAACGAACGCAATTTCTAGATGCGAAGTACCCTCTTCTTCATCAAGTCTCATTTCATATGCTATGATAACTCCATGTAATTCCTCTTTGCTGAGTTTGTCCAGATTTGCACTGTATTCTAAGACCGATACCTTTGGGTTGAATCTCCCTGGTAACGTTCTAAGAATCTTCCATATAATAGTCTTCTCGTCAACTGGCTCTCCCAATCCTTCCAAAGTATTGGTTATTTCATCAACGTATTGGAAGTATGCAGCAATGTTGCAATCTTCTTTCATTCTGAGTTGCTCAAATTTTGCTCTATAGATTTGAAGCTTTGTTTCTTTGAAATTTGAGTCACCTGCATATATATTCTCAAGCTTGTCCCATACATTTTTGGCAGTTTTACAACCCAACACCTTATGATAAGTAGATTCAATAAGTCCACTGATAATAATATTCTTTTCTTTTGCATCATTTACAAAATTCTTCTTACCTTGTTCATCTGTAGTTGATGTAAATCCATTTTGAACAGTGTCCCATACTTTGTAACCTTGCGCCAAGAGATAGACCTCCATTCTTCCTTTCCAGAGTGCATAATTATTTTCATTGAATAGAGGTACACCATTCTTGGTATGCTCCATGACCTCCTTCCAGCTGTTAAATTGCTATTGAAGGAACCAAGCTCTGATACCAATTGTTGGAAATACTGAGAGGGGGGGTGAATCACTATTCCTTTCAATTAGAGAATTAGTTAATCTTCAATTATTATCATTGTTTGTAAAATGATAGCAGCAAACAAGAGGAATAGAAATGCACACATTTTTTAAGGTGGAAACCCACTCTGGGACAAAAACCACCTAATGCTTTTATAATAATTCTTTAATATTCAACTCCAATTGAAAATAAAGCTCCAACTTCATAGAATCTAGAAAAGAATTCTTCTCCAGCTCCCACTGGATAGACGCTCCAACACCCGAGATTCATCAGTAGTCAACTGAATGGATGCCCAACACCCAATGAGCTACAACTCACCCTAGCACCACCCTACCACCCTATAGAAGAATAAAAGAGGAAGGGACTCTCGTACCAGGGAAAATGGTCCACTTTACAATGATATAGAATGATGCAGAAGAAGAAGATATACTAGACCCCAAACTTTGACACAACCACCTAATGATGATCCTAGACCTTCCAACACTGCCTCTTCAACCCTTGGCAGATAGACACTAGTACAATTTGTACAATAATGTATTTACAATGACTAAGTACAATGATACATTTACAGTGATTGTATGCATTGCTGCCCACTTGAAGACTTCATATGATGAACTTCTTGCTGTTGTTATGCACCTTTGTTGTTGCTCTTGTCATGCTACCCTCTGCTGCACCTTTCTTTGCTTTTATGTCATAGAAAGCCTGGTCCTTTGCAATCCTTGACAACACATGATCTAGCTTTTTCCTACCTTCTAGGAGCTCGATATTGAATCTGGCGTATCTTTGTTATTTCAGATCCTCAATATTTGATTTTTGGTCCTGTAGTAGTCCTCTAAGTCATATTTCCATTGCCACAAGTTTGACCCAATTTGGATTCCTCAAGAGAGAGTTATACCCAATTTCTCGCAATGCCCTAATTATGGATTATTTTAGAAGAGCGCACTTTTATGGCATGCCACGTGTCACTGTTCCTTCATTTGGCTCCGAAATTGATAGAGAAAACACTAAATACTATGCACTATCTTCCACTTTTTACGGAATTCCAATCCAATACTTAGAGAGAGAGTTATGACGATTTTACCAAGGTCACTTCTTTGAGATGAATTTCAGGAGCCTGCAAAAACCCTGACTTCCAGAGATCATATCTCTAAAATTATTGCGCACCCTGATCTGAAATTTTTACTGCAGCTTCCTCAGGATGTCAGCTTTGTCTCATAAAAATTTTAGCTTCTGAACCTTCATAGCAAACAAGTTATAGTGAAAATTCCATGATGACCTGTTTCAGATGGCCGAATCCCTTACATTAGGAGGAAATGAGGATCACAATTTATATAAATGCTTAAGCTGAGAGGGGATTCAACAAGTGAACGTGGGAGGGATTTTAGGAGCTTAAAAAATATTAATTATGACTTTTCAATAACCCATGCTCGAACCCCATGGGGTTTTAGCCCACTAACAGGGGGTACAAACTTCAAACATGAATATCTCTCAAAACGTGGAGAATTACATGGCGTGCCATATATCAACGGAAACATATCGACAAGTAGAAACCATCAAAAGAATTATTGACCCAGAATATATTAATTTGGTAGGTCAAAATTCCCATGCAATATTGGGTTATCCCTTGGTGCTGCTTGGGTTGACATCAATGACAACCGCTAATCAACAAAAATAATAGGTACAAAATACACCAAGGAATCAAAGCATTTAGAAATGTTGAAAAATGACCTAAAAAGAAACAACAATTGGACAATGGTGTTTGTAAAGTACATCTCCCCTAAATCATGGGAACTACTGACAAAATTGCCCATATTTTAAAAAAGAACAATATCAAAGCCACTTTCAAACCTATTAACACAATTTGAAACTACCTCAAATTATTTAATCATCCCATTGATCCTAAATGTCAAAAATGAGTTTATTTAATTCCTTGTTCATGCAGGAAAGCTACATTCGAGAAAATGGAAGATCCATTATGACTAGGATTCAACAACATTTTATTGAAATCAAGCATAATCATTCCAAAACTTCAGCTTTACCTGAACATTCCAATAAACCAAACATCGTATTTGTATTGAAAACACTAGTGTCCTAGCCAAAATTGATCACTTTCACCCTAGGAAATTTAGGGAAAATATAGAGATCGGAAAACATCCTGATAACCTGAATCGTGATTGTGGATGGAAAATAAGTGAGAATTGGATTCCCACCTTGACCACCAAATATATCTCTACTTAGCACCTTTATTATATTACTTTTCACTATTTAACATTATTGCACTACACTAACTTAATCATTATTATTCTCTAGATTAATTAGTCCACAATACCATTATCTACATTAACGTTTATAATTAATACATTATATTAGCCATATATCAGTATTTCACATATTTAATTAATCTTGAAGATGAACCACATAAGATGGTTCGAAACATCGATACAATAACCAATATCAATGCAATGGATCTGAAAACTAATTCATGAAACTCCACCATCAAGACAATAAATCCAGAAAAATATTCAAGAATTAATTGAAATCTTTTTTAATGTACCTAATTCAAAATTAGAGAGAATTATGCACTATGAAACTTCAAAGGAAGTATGAGATAATTTACATACCATCCATGAAGGAGAAGGAAAACTAATAACAAAGGAAGCTTTTTCATCAAGTAAACCAACAGGTAATCGTGTTTCTGAAACATTAAATGAATCTAAAGAAAATTTTAGTCTATTAGAAGATGAGAGTGATGATGAAACAACCTTTATTATATCATATGGAATTACTAATTCAAAAGAGGAGATGTTCGAGGAAGAATTTAAAATTTGAAAAAACCTTGTTTCTGCTTTGAAAAGGATTATCAGACTTGAGAATAAGTTGCAGGAAAATGAAAATAGGGACCATGATTAATAAATAAATATTGCAGCTGTAACATAAAAACTTAATGAAAGTAAAGAATATTGTGAAGGAATTGAAGCTGAGATCATCTCCCTAAGATCAGATCTGGAAAAGTCAAACAAATGAAACGAGGAGCTACTTCTAGTATTTGGAGAACAAGAGAAAGGGTTTAAATAATATATTATAGAATTATTAAGAACAAAACTTGAATAAGGAATAAAATTGAAGAAGGAATTCGGAAGCATTATAAGGAAAGGGAAGATCAGTGTCAAAACCAGAGGCTGAGGTAAAAACTATAAAAGGTAAATTATAAGAAAAATACAAACATTTTAAATTTCATTATAGTACAAATATATTGGGCAATATTCTTAACTGACAAAGATCCCCATCCATCAAATCAAGCATTGGATTTAATGAAATTGTTAAGGGAGAATCTAGATCACAAGCTTGTGCAAGAAATTTTTAGCTTAACAAGGCAAGCTCTGGAAATATTGTTAAAGAATTGAAAAGTCAACCAAACCATCAACTGAGAAAAATGAATTTTCAAACGAAAATATTTTCCCCTAATGAGTATCACATAAATGTAAATAACAATTCATTCTCTCTTTTGGTAAATGATATTGAATGTTTTATCTAGCATAATTTTGAATGATATTGAATGTTCAGTCTCTCCACAGGTAGATCATCGGCTTCCAGGTAGATAGGATTCTTTAAGAGGTATTGTTTTACATGCAATGTATTTGTTCATAAAGCTATTGGTTGCAATAAGAGAAATGTGAAATAGAAATATTATGATTCTCTTTCCCCTTCTCTAGTCACGTAATGTGTTATACATGTGATAAGTTTGGACATGTAGCAAAAGAACACAAGATCAAGTCTATGAATTGATACAAACATTTTAGAAAACAAGTAGATTCCATCCAATTTAAGCAAGAAACAAGATAAGAATATTGTTATCGAAAGACCTAAAAAATGGATCCACCATCATTGCTCATATTAAGGAGAAGTAAGAGGAACAAGCAAAGTGTGTCCTTGCTTTGTGTGCATTTGAAGAAGAATATAAACGCTATGTAGATAGATGATGCTATCATCACATGTCTATAAACAAGAGCAATTTTACCTCTCTCAAGAAAAACAAGAGTGGTAAAGTTATTCTTGGAAATAGTGCACTTGAAAAGGTGCTAGGAAAGGGTAGTGTTTATCTCAATGTTAATAATACATAAGTCATTAATGTATTATTGGTTTAAGGGCTAAAGAAAAAAATTATAAGTGTAGGTCGAATATCTAATAAAGTGAATGTGATTTTACTTACATCAATTGGGTGCAACATTATATAAGAAGAAACTCTAAAAGTTACAAAAAAGGCATTCAAAAATGTAGACAAATTATATGTTCTAAAGAAAAATCCAGGAAAAAATAAGAATTCAAGTTCCTCCTCTTGAGATTCAAAGTAGGGGAAGATATTTTCCATTGCAGTTTATTATATCTTATTCTTATTTATGAAAGGACTAAAAAATTTCAGGTGAAGCAGATGATAGCTTGATGAGAACTAGGTCCACATGATTAGTGGTGCATAATCTCAAGGGAAGATATGAATTTGTGCTATATTACTGGTTCAAATTTAATTATGACTTAATGTGTTATTTTGACGCTTATTATTTTGATGATATTATTTGGTAAAGTTGTTGTGATTAGGATGGATGATGAAGGATTGGCCCAGGTCTAAGGGTAACATCGCATGAGCTTCTTATAATTCATTGTTGGAATTATGGTTCCCTAGTAGCAAGGAACATTAGGACTACTTATCCTACACTGGTTTACTACAGACTATTGACGATTCCTATATGATGTTTGGAATTATGATCTATGATGAGTTCATATTATTTTTTTTTTTGTTTAGATCAATATTCCTACATTGCTTATTTAATGCATCTTCATTGTTGAGGAGGATAGATATATATGTTTCTTGGGTCGATGTTATGGAGTGTTCATGTCGATAAATGTTATCTTGCTTGGATTATTGCAAAAGGTATTCATTTATATTGTTATGCGGAATTATGAATTACGGATAAAACATTCTTCCCTGAATGTGGTGCAATGCATTTACATCAACAGGTTAAAGAATTTTTAGATAATTTTCCTAACAGTAAACAGACACACAGAACAGATCAAGAAACTTAATTGGAGTCCAAGCGCTTCCAATTCTCCTTATGTCACTCTTGCTATAGCTTCAAATCCAAGCTAAATTGCCAAAATATTTCCTGCAAGAATGAACACTAAACAACAAAGAGATAGCAATATACAGATGCCTATTCAAGTTATTCAGTTAAATTAATGAAACATGAACCATATACTTCAGATAAGAATTCATAATATGAAATACAGAAGCTTATATAGATACGTATGTGGGAAATTAAGCAACAATATTTATTAATGGATAGAAGGGGAGGTTACAACTAGCTATTGATTTGATTTTACCATCTCCAGCATCATGCCAGCCTCATCACAATGAACATCTCTCCTGCAACATATCACTAAAATCAATTCCTCAATTGAAATTCCACCAGCATTTCTCTACTGAAATTATTCCTTCTCAAGCACTAGGATCTGTGCTCAATTTATAGATGAGCTGAAGGTAGTTTCATAATCAATGACTTTCTAATAATAGGAAAGGCACATTCCCAAGCTCATAGGTATCAAATGGACACATGGATTTGAAGTTTGACACATATGCACTCTTCTGGAAAGCACTGGCCAAGTGGAGATTCCGGAACAATGAGAATTTCTCTCCCAATTGACCAACGCACCCTTGAGGGTCGGGAAGTGCTTTGCAGAGCACCCTTGAGTGGAATTTCCTACATATGCAATGCACTTAGCCCCTTGAGATACTGCGTTGTTAAGCTCATAGGTGTTATAACATATACTTCAAATCTTGGAAGCCTTGTAATGGAAGTCAGGAATGATTTTTATTTGTTCCTTGGCTTAGAGCATATAGCAACTGAAATGATAGGGGATGATATACCCTATTCATTAGTTTTGGGGATGGGTCCAGTCAAACTAGGTCATTGGGAATGGTGCCCAAATTGACCTATAATAGATTTCCCCCTAAAGCATGAAGTCAGAATAATAATAACAATATTTTTTGAATGAGATTCTTTACACCATGATGGGGTGGAGCTGAAGCAGAGTGGCGACTTGCAACAATATTACAATACATTACATCATGATATATCCTCTTGATCATGAATTGCTAACGGAAGTCATTCCCATTCTCAGCACATAAACCATCTAATAACATGTACATGGTGCAGAAAGTTGTCTACATTGGAATGTTTCCCAATACAGACATGCCTACATATATAGGGCCATGTTCAGATGATGATCTATATGTAAGGTCACTATACAGATGATGTGTAAAACAATATTGAAATCGTAGCCCAGATGGCTGAAATGAGATTCGGGCTCTTCTTATCTTGTTCACTCAATCATTCAAGTACAAGTCTATCCATGGAAATATATGATTTGTATTCGAACATGGGAAGACATCGTTTGATTACCAGCCAATGTTGTGAGCTGTTAACGAACACGAGAGAACCACCATTGATGTCAATGGCCCTCAAGTTACTACAGTACATTTCGTAAGGAGTGAATAGATTATTTTATGTTGATTGTCAAACAAAATCTTTTGATCAAAAATCCGGAAGTGAGGATCTTGTCGATGTTGTAACAAGCTTCATGGTACTGGAATATGATGTTTCTAAGTGAAATTCTTGCATGATGATTTGACGTCGACAAGAAGCCACTTTATTTCGAAACAAGAGTTACTGATTTTAGAGACAAAGGATGACTTGATATAGAAATTTTTAGAGAGGATTGTCATGAGAATGAAGTTTTATGAGTATTGCAAAAGGATGAGTATTCACTCGATGACTTCTCTTGAACATATCAGTGAAATGGAGATGAGTTGGAAACATTGACCCAAAGCTGAATTGAAGGTATGATGAGCCATAGGTATGAATGAACAGTCAAGAATATTACCCAACCCAAATAGTCACGGTGATGGATTGAATTTTCATGTTAAAGAGTGACCTGCTACCGTAAAAATTTCTGTTCACTTTCCCAAATTTTCCCTAAACATTTGTCGACGAGTACCTCTTTATTTTTTAACAATATTGACGAGGATAACATATGATTGATCTATAATTCAACCCTTTGGGTGAAAAATGTATCGCTATTTAATAATTTAATGAGTCTAGTGATGAATGAAACTCAGTTCTTACCATGATCGAAAATTTCTATTTTATGTTTTAACGAGACGAACGACAGTCACAACCCAATCCTTTTTCATATTTAGAGAGTTTGGAAAAGAGGACGAAAAAAAAACTCCATAAGTAATTTTTCATAAATTTTTCCCTTAGATCCGAAAAAGTGTAAAATAATATGTGAGAGAACCTCTTTATTCATGTTTGACCAAGGTATTCCTTTTTCATAAATAATCTATCTCAGTCCGGAAAAGGGTTAAAATTATACTGAGTAGATACCAATTCATTTACTTTTACGAGCTCGAAAAGACAAGTGCTCGGAAATATTTTCACATTATCGGAGTCTGAAAAGAGCTAAAATAAGACTCCAAGGGTTCCTTTTACGTTGTTATCGAAGCTCGAAAAAGATATAAGAGTGTGCTTCAAATCTTTTTTCATTTTTAACAAAGCTTGAAAAATAAGGATAAAACGTATGCTTTGTGGTCAAATCATTCTTGAAATAAATATGTACGACTAATTTGTTCATCAGTTGTAAAACCTATTCAGAACAACATCAAACAGATTAAAAATACTTATTTCATGATAAAAATATAATAAAACCATAGGCATAGCAATAAATATTCATTGCAAACAATTAAATGACTAAATAAAAAGAGTTTTGCTATTCATTTTTACCATTCAATAGTTACCATTTTCATTTTGGAGCTCTGAACCTGTTTCTGCCCCCAAACTTCAGATGTTGATTGCGTGCAATTAGTAAGAATGTTTTGAATGCCCCCTGCAAGAGAAT
This sequence comes from Pinus albicaulis, assembly GCA_034641835.2. Classification (NCBI taxonomy): domain Eukaryota; kingdom Viridiplantae; phylum Streptophyta; class Pinopsida; order Pinales; family Pinaceae; genus Pinus; species Pinus albicaulis. The sequence continues at coordinate 261,737,233 of CM076581.1, forward strand.
ATGCCCCCAAAGGTTCATTTCATTCACCTAAGTAAACTACTGGTTACTAAATGCTGGATGCAATGAAGGTTCATTTACAAGATCAGATGGAAGACTCCTCATAATTAGGAGAGGGTTTGTTTCATGTTTTAATGAGCTTGACACAAGAAAAGAAATTTCCTCAAAGGCACTTGTCTCATATCTTAATGAGGCTGACACAAGAAAAAATAACTATTCTCATGATCACTTGTTTCATTATTTAACGAGGTTGACACAAGAAAAAAGAACTATCCTCAAAATCTGTTTCATTTTTTAACGAGGTTGACATAGTAAAAGAACCATCCTCATAACCTAATTCATTTTTTAACAAGGTTGAAATAGGAAAAGAACCATCCTCATTGTGCCGTGGGACTAGTGAGTGTGCACTAGAAAAGACGTAGTCTAACGAAGTCATCATTTAAGGAGCTTGATGACCACCAAAAATGATAAGTTATAACATGCGTTGATGGGTCTTCTCTAGGGTTTCCATTGAATTTTGGAATTTTTTAGGGTAATTTCTATGGTATCACTGGCCACAAAGGATAATAACTAATGGCGTAAACTTGATATTGCACTGAAGAAGGATCAAGTCGTTCAGTACTCATAAGGGAGGAACCAGATAGGATTCCAAATGATGACATGGGTGAAGTCAATGGACAACACATCGAAGATGAAGCATCAGTAGATGTTTTTGTAGCTGAAATAGATGGTCCAATCTGATACGTTATCTCATCCATGGTCAAATGACCCAATATATACCCTATAGAATCTATGGGAACTCGAAGTGCAAAAATATCAACAAAAGCAGAGGATCGTGATTGAGGAAAAGAATAATACAGGTAAAGATCCTCCCCAAAATGGGTTGGAGTTAAAGTTGTCTCCTCTTGTGGTATTTCTTCAATAGAAATCAAACCAGGTGGAAGTATTTCACTTGTCAAGTCCAAAGTATATTTCAGGAGGTTGACTGTGTGATAAGGGAGACTCAATGGCTAGAGAAAATTGTGGGATGACCAATGGAGGAACAATTTTTGGTTGTTCGACTTCAAGATTTAAAATTTCTGGCAAAGAAGAGACAGGATCTGGATCAACTTTCGGTTGAAAAACGTCAGGTTCAGGAGGTATGGTCTCATTGATTGGATGGATTGTGACCACGGGTAATTGTGAGGACTCCGTCTCAATAACAATATTCGAACCAAGATGTGTAGAAAAAACTTGTGCCGGATCTGGTATATGGGAAGATGATGCTTCACCAGAGGTACCGATAGTACTAGTTTCGGTAGAGTGATGTCACCTTCGCCGACCAAGAGTAAATTCTAGTGGTAAAGGTGGTTTCAATCCTAATCTACGTGAACGATGGGGAAAAATATTTTTTTATTCCACTATGACTAATTTATTTTAACGAAAAATAAATAAACAAAATAAAAGGGTAATGCGAGGCAAAAGGTTTACCAAGAAACTATGAACTACAGAATAACTCCTGGCGAACTAAGAAGTACGGGCATACGATATCCCTGAATGTTGTGTTCAATGTTTCACAATTTACAAGGTGGCTGACTTGGTTCACTATGGATGGATGGAAACCTAAAGTTTTCCTCCCAAATGTACCCGAAGGTATGTGGAGACCCAAGTCCGTATTAGCATTGTCTAATACGAAACCACGCAGTGAGAGCACCCCTTTATAATTTTCGTACTGTAACACCATCTAATATACCCGAAAGTACATGGACGAGCTACGATATACTTACATACGTGGAGTGAGGTATCACACTCAGAATGTATCGCAGACAATTAATGATAGCTGCTATGTTTTACGATGCCAAAACACGTCTCTAGCCTAGACCTTTTAAATGTTATTGTTATGGTTCCAATGCTTTGTTAGGTGAATTGAGATAAATTTTAAGTTTATCGTTTTTCTCAATTTTAATTTCAAGGTTCACCGTGATGATGTATAGGAAATTCCTAAAATGAAAACTAAAATGAGAAGAAATATTTTCACTTTTAGTTTTTTCAATGGAAATCCTAGCTAATAGAGGGAAAGAGAAATCAATTCGAGAGCAAAAAATCAAAGATCACAAACTAAAATGTAGCTTTCCTAATTGTTCTTGTGCAAAACATACAATCCACTACATGAAAATGTAGGTTTTTCTTTTCATTACCTTTAATTTGAATGCAGAAAAGGAAACTAAGTGCAGAAAATAAATAAAAATAAATTCCTTTTACTTTGAGAAATGAGGAATTGAACAACAATTTCTCTTTTTAGGAAAAATGAAGATTTTAACTAAAATTTCTCCTATAAGAAACGAAGAATTTAACGACAATTTCCTTTTCAAAATAAAGTGGATCTAATGAAGTAATGAAAATGCTTTGAAATTAATTCATCAATGATAAGAAAAACACTTAAAATAAACATTGAAAAAAAATATTTCAAAGGAGGAAGAGGTAGGTAAAGTCACTGGTCAACATGAGGCATCAGGAACTTTGAAAACACAACAAACAACAAACTAAAAGCAAATGCAATAACAAATTCAATGGAATTTGGTTGGTTCTAGGGGAAAAAACAGTCTCTAAAGGGAGAGAGTGGGTTGCAACGCACTCGTGAGTGGGAGACAGTGCTATGCAAAGCATTGTGTCGTGTTCAACGGTGCGTTGGGCGTAGCAGAGAAAAAAAAACTCAAGTTTTTTAACACACTTCTAATGAAAATTTGAATTCAAAAAGCCTAATATTTTAGAGAAAATGCTACTAGGTTGATAACAGAGGCAAAATATACCAAGAATGAAGGGTAAACTCCCCAGCAAAGTCGCCAATTTTTTTATGCGGAATTATGAATTATGGATAAAACATTCTTCCTGAAATGTGGTGCAATGCATTTAGAACAACAAGTTAAATACTTTGCAGCTACTTTTCCTAACAGTAAATAGACACACATAATAGATCAAGAAACTTACTTGGAGTCCAAGCGCTTCCAATTCTCCTTTTGTCGCTCTTGGTGTACCTTCAAATCCAAGCTAGATCACCAAAATATTTCTTGCAATAATGAACACTAAACAGAAAGAGATAACAATATACAGATGCTTATTCAAGTTATTCAATTAAATCATTGAAACATGAACCATATACATCAAATAAGAGTTCATAATATGAAATACAGAAGCTTATGCAGATACATATGTGGGAAAGTAAACATTAATCTTTATTAATGGATAGAAGGGGATGTTACAACCAGCGATTGATTTGATGTCCCCATCTCCAGCATCATCCCAACCTCATCACAATGAACATCTCTCCAACAGCATATCACTCAAATTAATTCCTTAATATAAATTCCACAAGCCTTTCTCTACTCAAATTCTTCCTTCTCAAGCACTAGGATCTATGCTCAATTTATAGATGAGCTGAAGGTAGTTTCATAATCAATGACTTTATAATAATAGGCAAGACATGTTCCCAAGATCAGAGGTATCAAATGGACACATGGATTCAAAGTTCGACACATATTCACTCTTCTAGAAGGCACTAGACAAGTGGAGATTCCAGAACAATGATAATTCCGCTCCCAATTGACCAACGTACCCTTGAGTGTTGGGAAGTGATTTGCAGAGCACCCTTGAGTGGAGTTTCCTGTATATGCAACAAACTTAGCCCCTTGAGAGACTGTGTTGGTGAGATCATAGGTGTTATAACATATGCTTCAAATCTTGGAAACCTTGCAATGGAAATCAGGGATGATTTGTCTTTGTTCTTTGGCTTAGGGCATACAACAACTGAAATGATAGGGGATGATAGACCCTATTCATTGGTTCTGGGGATGATGTCCAGTTAAACCAGGTCATTGGGAATGGTGCCCAAATTGACCTATAAGATATATGATGATAGGAATTTCACATATGTTGATGTTGAGGCCCTTGTGATATCATATGCCATATGGTTATTGTTGATGGATGACATGTACTTGTTACGACCATGTACCATCATTATCTCATTATTTCGGTGCATTGGTCAAGAAGCCACCCATGTTTCAAACACTGTAAAATTCAGTAATGTATAGGCCCTGGCATGTCATATGATGTACATATCTCTGTTTATTTGGGTTATTTATGTAAACTTCGGAGCATAGAGTCTTTAGTTGTGGTAGTCATGCTTATGCAAAATATATCTTATGTACAACTATGCATTTAGTTTATAAATCCCTTATTTACATTGTATATCACTAGAAGGTCTGGTATATGCTCAAGGGGAGAAGAGTCATGTCATGATGTTGATTAGAGTGATATCTTACAGTCGAGCTCTTTTCTTCAGATTAGCAGATCAAATTTATAATGTTGATCATTGTAGGTAGAGTACTTCTCTTAGCTTGGTTCTGCCATTTTCCCTTGATGTTAAAGGGGGAGAGAAGGAATTGGTGCTTTATAGGATGTTTAAATTAATTCCAAAGGGTGATATTGTTGGCATTATGGCTAATGTGTTGTCCTTGATGTCTTCCTAGATGTCAACTTCTCTAGTATGTTATGGTTTTTTCACACTTTTGTCACATCATGTCATTATGGTTGGTCATATTATGATATTGTTGGTATACATAAAAAATTGATGTGCCTATTTGAGTCATGGATGGAGGAATTTTCCTCCTGATTAGAAAGATATTTCAGGTGGCCTGATGATTACAAAAGTGTCTTTATGATTGCATATGAGTTCCAAAAGCTGGTTGCATAATGTTTGGATCGGTTGCAGAAGGATGGACAAGGATTGGAGCTACTTGAAGGTAAATAAAACTAAGGAGACATATTTGGTTGTTTAGATAATTTTTACTGAGGATTGCAAGGTGTTATTGAAGCCTTGTCAGATCTTGACAGGTCCCAAAGGTGTTGGAAAAGGAAGGTTAGAAGTTGGAGAAAAATTGAATAAAGTTTGACTATGTTTTGACAGCTTTCAAGGCATGGAGACAAAGTAAAATTGGATACCCTTGCTGGAGGAGCATTAACACCTAGAGTATTGTGTGTTGTGTTTTCAAGACATGATTTATAACACACTTCCCAAAGGTGAGTGGTGTGTTACTTCCTGTGAGTGTATATAAGAAAAAACTTATGGCCAACCATGGATTTTTCCCAAGGTAATCTTTTGAAAGGTCCATTTGATCTTGTCAAAGTTTCCTATCAAAAAATCCATGGGATTTTCTCTTGGTATTGGTGTTAGGTTCCTATAATTTATAGGATCTCAAGGTGATTGAGTATTTTGTCTCAGTAATCTTACATTGTAAATAATTTTCAATATGAAAATGAATTCCAAAAAATATATATAAAAGAAAAATGAAAATAGGGTATATCTAAAGAATGAATAAAGACAAAAAGACAAAAAGAAAGAAAATTTGAAAAATAATAAAAATAAAATCAAAACCCACAAAATAAAAATAGAGAAAATACACTAAAAGTGTTGCAAACGCAAATTCCACTACTGATAGATAGTTTTCTTTATGTCAAAATCAAATAAGGTTGTGTGCAACTTGTATAAAAATTCCACAATGACTAGCTTTTTTTTAAATCGTACAACTTATTCATGGTTGAACAATTATGAATGTTTTGTAGACTAGGTTAGAGAATAAAGATTTTCCAAACAATTTAATCTTGGTAAATCAATAGCTAGGCATAAAATGAAATTGATTTAACTGTTTAATCTGAATTAATAGGAGAAATAAGTGATAGATTATATTAGACTTTTCATAAAAAAAAATGATATGGGTTTTATAGTCTAAATGCACCCCTAGAAGAAAGAAATAAAAAATGTTAGTCTAGCAAAAGGATGAAAAATTTGAATGGTAGGTAGAGGTGTTTTGGGCTTTTAAAAGGATTAAAATTATTTTATCCTAAGTTTCATTTAAATATGTATTTGGCACATAAAGGGGAAAAGTGAAAATATAACTTTTTCCTAAGTTATAAATGTTGGAGGCATGAATTATATGTTTGATCTATTTTTATCCTAAGTTTTCCACTCCAACCATATAGACCACTACTTGACAAGCCATCACATCATTTCACATTAAACCACTTGCACCTATCCTCCATCCGATCCACCCACTCCACGATCGATGACCCTCATCAGCCTTTGGCACCCCTTATCCATCCCAACTTTACCACCGGAGGGGGGTCTAAAAAAATCAGTTTCCCACTCGGACCCACGACCACGTGGCCTCCTCTCCGTTGTTTGCACCCCCCTCTGCCTAAACCATTTACCGCCTAGGATCCCCCCATGAAAAACATCTTCCTCACATCCTAAATATCGTCATCCCTACCCATCACCTCCTCCATTCCTGTCTCACCACATCATCTATAAGTTACCAATCAAACCCATTCAATCGGAATTTTGATCCGTTAACGCATTTAATGGAGACTAATGACCGTTAAATTAACGAATCTGCACCATGTTCAACGGAAACCCAGATTTTATTATAAATCCATGAAATATGTCCCTTTTGACCTTTATTGTGCTCTATTTTCTGCAAATTCAGCTGTTTAACAGGTTTACAGTGTGCCAGTTTTATCCATTGATTTGTCTTCAACCAAAGCAACAACGTCTACTTTGCCTCCCTCAAACCATTTACAAATTTTTTGTTCATTCTTGGTAAACCTGCTCATTTTCATTTCACTTGAATTCCTCTAAAAATTATTGAATATGCCTCCTAAAAAGAAAAATCAGGAGGAACCATTCAATCCCTTCGTCCACCCTCCCCTAGATTTAGGTCATGTTACCCTAGCTAATAGAGGTTACAAAATTAAGGAGACGCAATGTGAATTTGAATTGTTTGAAATTTATTGTTAGTTATAAGATAAATATATTGACAAATCTGATGATATTTAACTTTGGGAGTCCAATTTTCCTCACTATATCTTCCCCCACACATACATCTCCCCTGATTTTATCCAAAAGTTTCAAGCATGTTATATCCCTAGTCAAAGAGCCATCATTGCCCCTACTAGTGAAATCCTTTTCACCATCACTGCACAATCAATTGATCAGATGATGCAAGATACCTCTGTGGAAAATTGTGCCCCTTTCTCCCTAGAAGTTCTCAATGATTTATAAGAGAAGCTTGATTTTTCCAAAAGAGCTAAATCTTTGACAATTTCCTACCTCAAAATACTCAGCTGCCAAAGAAAAACCCTCCATACCCTTCCTCAATCTTCCTTGATCAGGTAAAAAAAATTATAACAGTCATTTCATAGCTTCTTGGCTATTATTATTATCAGTGGATAGATGAACCCATTTTAGTCTTCCTCTCCATCTTTTCCACAGACTGTGGACCATCAATTATCTTCAATTTCATCCAATTCATGGCAGACGACATCCATGATCAATTCATCAAATTTTAGACTGAGGAAGTGTTTAAATACTCCTCTATTTTAGTATACATGTTTGTGTGTTATGAGGCAGATAGATTTAAGTTTTCCATGCAGGAAATTGATGAAGATGGAAACCAACAATCAGTCATCTTATGGACATCATTTGTAATGAAATAATAGAAGGAATTTTCATACAAACAGTTCATTGAACTATTTGTACATCCAAACATGAGAATTCTAAGTAGTACAACTGAAACTAGAATAGGTGAATACATAAAAATAATACTACATTTGGCAGATTAGGCTAAGAGAGGAGACTAGTACTTGTACCAGAATTACATAGAGATACAAGTATATGGGTGTGATATTGCTCCTTATAAACTCCCAAAACTCCTCCAATTGAGGATTTTTTCTCTGTAGTATATCAGACAAATGTTGAATGCTAATGAAATTCACTTTGTATAAGCCAAGAAGAAGTCTGAGTTTAGGATTAAACCACAAATTTGGCCGTTTATTTGTAATAATAGTTCAGCAGGTGAGGAAGCAGATAAAATATTGAAAGAGATGAATTTCATCCTAAGATTTACTTGGTCATATGATCCTCTCGGAAGCATTTCAAAGCTAAGAGTAGAGAATGAAACTACTCCTTACATACACACCCATAGGCCAGAGATAGAAAATTATATGAACACGTCAGAATGGGTTGAGAACTTATTGCAGGAATTTGAGGAGTAGCTAGTATTGACATCAACATCACAGACTCCTTTCCCATCGGAAAAAGCATAGAAAGGGAAAAGAGAAGAAGATTCAACTTCAGTGGCTGATACTACAAGTAGATAATTTGAAATAATGTATAGAAAAAGGACCAAGATGAATCCTAAAGCTAACACAGACAAAGGTTTATAACTAGAAGTTGTTGTGGTCACTAAGGAAACACCTTCCTCTTCTGAAGTAGGTGCCCAATCCACTAATTCTCCTAAAACTTATTCAGTATCTCATGACCAACATCAAGCTCTCTAGACAACTAAGGTTGTCCAAGGTGAGAAGGAGAAGACAATCTTTGACAAGTTCAGAGAGATCAAGTTAAAAAATGAAATCTTGAAGAAAAACACCTATACCCAATTCTAGAAGTAGAATTATAGTTCTCAAAGCACGTTGTTGTCAGCATTTTATTTTGAGAAAGGTTAGATGCAAATGGCCATCCTTCAGGTCAAAATCCCTCAGCCAAAGTCAACAGCTGACTACAAGAAGAAAACTTTCGAATTCGACATAAAGGACATTCATCCCATTGATCAAACGAAGATGCACAAGCAGACAGTGAAATGATCTCTTCAACTTTTACTAACATAGCAATGAATCTTTCCAAATTGTAGGTTTCTTTGTCCAATATCCAATCACAATTAAAAATGGAAAAAATATCTTCTCTTGCTAAGGATACAAGGATTAAATCCTTATAATATTTGGTGGTTAAGATAGGATATGATCCCTATAATATGAAGGCTGCAGAGGGGATAATAAAATAGAAGAATGTTGACATAGTAGCATTGAGAAAACAACTGAAGTTGTGAGCTATAGAATATCCTCTCACCAAGGACATCGAGGAGACAGAGACCCAGAAGACTAATATGATGAAGCTCATCATGGAGCAAAATGTACAGATAAGACAAATGGATATCGAAATGGAAAATATGATCAAAGAAAAGGAGTAGATTGCAAAGCTATCCATGGTTCCATTGGATTTTGTACCTCTTACAACCATTTCTGCAGCTCTAGCCTCTACTACACAGACAACAGATGGTGCAAAGAAGTTGTCAAAGGTAGTGTAAAATCTGTCTATTCAGAAAAAAGAGATCAAGAAGCTATAGGATCAAGTCAAATTATTGCAAGACCAAAGGACAAGGAGTGAAGCTTCTCATTCATTAAAAGAAAAAAGGGCTTAAAAATTAATAGAAATATTTCAGAAGTCAGAGAGAGAATCAGAATTTGGACAAACCTTGGCCCAAGCCAAGGAAATCATCTGTGCAGATATCATAAACTCCATTAATGAGATCTAGACCTACATCCAAATTATCTTTGAGAAAAATGACTTGATAAAAAGAGCCATTGATGCCATCACAGACAATAAACAGGAGCTTGGAGAGATGCCTACAATAGTAACCAACATCATTAATTTCATGAACTCTAAGAATAGATATGAATTGGATTATTTGGGAGTAGATGATAGGACAAAAACCATCCTGGAAGTGAAAATGATTCTTACAAAAAAGAATCTATTTGTTCAGCTGGAAGAAAAGTGTCACAATCTAGAGATAACATTCAATAGTTCTTTCACCAGAATAGAGCCTTTAAAACAGAAGGGTCTGCCTTTTTTGTCTGTTATTAATGATAAGTTGATAACTCATGAAGATTATGTAAAGAATTTGAAGGAAATTTCCAAGGACAACACCAAATTTTCTAGCATCAAGGGAAATATGACATGCATAGCATTTTTAGAAGGAATGAATAATGACTTCTTCATCTAGCATGAGGTAAATCACATATTCATGGTAAAGCCCAATTTTTCAAGATATACTGAAGCGAATGATATTTATCGAAAGGTGATTAAACTGACTATCCCAAATGAAGATCGATGGGATAAACTCTGTGAGTTAGAGGATTATTCCGTAATTGGGAGACAGTCAGCATCAACCAGCACACCATACAACATAGCCTAGAAATAGGTTCATTAAGAAATTGTTTCCTCCAAAACAATGCCATCGTTCCAGGTCATCTCCACCTAGCCTATTATTTTGTAACATTTAAATTTTATTGTTCAATATTACGCTAAGAATACACTATCGGTTGAGACATCATTTATGTCAATTTTTTTTGTAAATTAGTATAAATACTTCACTATTCGAAGTATTATTGGTTGATTACTGAGTATATTTTTTTGTTGAGCATTGTAATTTCCAATTTGCTGGAGCATCAATAATACAAGGACTTTTCACAGGATTGATGTGGTGTATTCATTGGTGATGTTTTTCTTTTGTAACTGTGTTATTTCATTTTTTTTCCTTTCTCTGTAAATCTTAAAATCTTAATTGTATAACATAAATTGTGATGAATAGGATATTTTAATTATAACAACCTATTCTGACTATTTGGAATTTACATTTTTTCCACTGAGGTCAGATTGAAGAATACTTAGTGTTTTTCAATCTCTACTGAATCCACATTTCTTCTATTTTCATATTTCACTTAAAACCTAGAAAATGCAGTTAATGCAACCTAGCTTTCCCTGTGAGACTCCTTCAAACATTGATGCAGATATAGTTAAATATTTAGACTCCATAGCCCAATATTAATATACCCATTTAATCAATCAAACAATCAAAATAAAAAATACAACCAAGTACAATTATAACTAGCCTAAAATTCATTAAAAACAAAGTTAAATTTTATAGAGAGGTCCCTCTTTGAAGTTTGCAAGGCTAGATCCTAGCTTCCAAAGTGGTTTGATGTTGTCCTTTGTGTTTATTCTCACAATATCGTAAATTACAGAATGATAACATAGTGGCGACCATACTGGGGAAAAATTTGAATTGAAAATATTGAAATTTTCTTCGAATTCATAACCTTGGTTAAAAAATTGTATGATAGGAATATTTTGAGAGATTGTTTCCTTTTAATTTTTTTAAATAATAAGTGTGTGTGCCTTATTTTTCAAATATTTCTCCCGAAAGAGCTTACACTAGATCTTATCCTGATCCAAAGCCTGTAGTTATTGTTCATGATCCTGAAAAGCTGTTGAGAAGAAAAAGCATAGCAGAGAGCCAAGGGAGTAGCAGTCCTCCCCATAGAGCAGATTCACTCCCAAAAGACTTTTTTACTCTACAAGGAATTGAATTTAACTTACCTTTTCAAACATATTTTATTTAGAACTAAGTCAGCCAACTATGTAGATTAAATAGTTGTAGACCAAGCTACGTTAAGGCGTCATGCTTTTGAAGTACAGTCTGCCCAACCTTATATTGAGCTTCAGATTATTTAGGATTTTGATAAATTTCAAGGTTTATTTTTAGGTCTTGACATTTCTATCCGCAAGGCCTATGTCCAACAGTCTGTTGAACTCTCTGCCTTGACTTCTTTTGCAGAATAATCCACCTCATCACAATTTTTTCATCCTAGATCAACTAGTCCTACCCCTTATATAGTTTCCACTACTACTCTGGTAGTTTCTCATCAAGAAACTCACATCCCATCATCTTCCCAATCTTCATCCACAATCCAACCTTCATCCTCACCAAAACCTTAGACTTTATTTCAGCTTCCATTTTTTATTCAACCTCCACCCTTCATCCAACAACCACCTTTGGTCAATCCCCATATTTTTCATCCTCATATCCCTATAATGATTACTAGATATGATCCCCTTGTCCTCCAAGATCCTTTGAAAAACATGCCACGAGACTATCAGAGAAGGATTCTAGAATTTTATGGAACCAGATCTATCACTCCCAACAACATGTAGATAGGATGAATGATAGTTTCGACCTTTAGGAAGTAGAAGAGGAAAACGTAAAAATGAAGTTGTTTGCATAGAGTCTCACTGGAGAGGTTAGGAAATGGTTTAAAGCTTCGCCTCCTGCTAGTATTAATGACCTCCCTACATTCCATCAGACATTCCTTAATAGATGGGAAATTAAGAAGAACCCTCTTCAAATTTTATCTAAGTATGAAAGCATTAGGAGGGAACCAGGGGAAAGTGTCTAGGATTATTGCACTTGATTTAACAGTGTATATAACGCAATTCCTACCAAATTTAAACCACTACAAGGTTTAGACTTAATTGAATTCCTAGATTCCTTTGAGGAAGATATGTCTTACCAGATTAGAGAGTTAAATTCCTCAACATTAGAAGAAATGCAAAGGGATCAAGTGAGTGTAGAAGAAAATCTGTTAGAAAAGAGGGCTAGTATTATAAATAAAAGGAGAGTGACCATGAAATAAGAACCCTCAACTTCTTATGTTGATGCCAAAATTGATTCATTAGTTAAAACAGTAGAAAGAATGATGGAAAGGAATAATCTAAATGAAAGGGTTGTTCCTAGAGAAAATCAACCTGCACCTCAAGATTGTAATCAAAATCTTAGAATAAATCCTCCCCAAATAAAACAGAGGGAAAAAAGGGGCCCTAATCAACAAATTAGACCTCCATTTCAGGAGAATTATGCTGATGATGATGGGGAAATAGTAGAAGAGGTAGAAGATAACCAAATCAATTTGATGGGTATTAATGATGATGAAACATTTTTTCTTACTCAAGAAGGACAAGAGATTTTTCAACTTGCCCAAACTGAGCTTGATTCAGAAGAATCAGATGATTACAAACATGGATTTCAAAATGCTATTATGGAATTCCATAGGAAATATAATATTAAGAGTAAGAAAACCTGAGATGCCCAAAACAAAAATAATTCTGAAAATTCTGCTAAGAAAACTTCTGATACTGTTGTGAAGAAAAACCCAGATAATTCTTCCAAGAAAATTACTGATAGTTCTGGCAAAAAGATAGTTGAAATTCTTGCCAAAACGATAGTTGAGAATACTTCCAAAACTACTCAAACTGATATCCCAACCACCAGCCACCAAAAAGAACCTATATCAAAATAAGTTTCTGATAAATCTGATTTTATGAACTTGAATAAGATTCAAACATCATTCAATATTGAAAATGAATTAGCAAAACTAAAAATTCCTATTCCTCTCAGAGAATTAAGAAGAAAATTCTCTACAAGCATTAGGGGAATTTTGAGGTCTAAAATGGGCCTCCTAAGAAAAATGTACAACCAAAATAAACTTTATAAAAACCAATAGGATTCATGAGTATGATGTCAACCATGGGGGATGATTCACCATTTTTTAAGTAAAAGGGTAAAAAAAATTAAAAAATAATAAAATAATAAAACTACTTTTTCAACTCGTATTTTCAACTTGTCTCCCAATTTTTTACTCAAATTTTGAGCGGGAGTACTCGTTGGATGAAAAACTTAATTCCTCATCCAAGGACTACCCATGTTGCATACTTTTTATGGACCTTTCTACATGAAAAATGAGAAATACATGAAAAAACATTATTGCAATCACATTTTTCATGTATTTCTCATTTTTCATGTAGCATGATCCATCAAAAGTATGAAACATGGGTACTCCTTGGATGAATAATCAAACTTTTCATCCAACGAGTACTCCCACTTGAAATTTGAGTAAAAACTTTGGGAGATGTGTTGAAATACGAGTTGAAAAATTATTTTTTCTTTTTTCCCTCTAAAATTTGATGATGTAATCAAATCTTATTTTATTATTTCCACTATTATTTTATAATTTCCTTAGGAGGCCCATTTTAGACCTCAAAATTCCCCTAATGTCTCAGGTTATGAGGGCTCTAAATATAGGGGAAAACACTAACACTATCAATTTGAATGATGATCAACCTCAACTCTTGTTTGGGCCAGAAGTTGACAGTAAACCACAGGAAGGAGGAGTTCCTCCATTCTACGTTAGCCTCAACATTCATGATAAGATTATCCATAATTTTATGTTAGATTCAGGTGCTTCGCACAATTTGATGCCCAAAGCTATTATGGAAAAACTTGGTCTTGACATTACTAGGCCTTATAAAGACTTATATTCATTTGATTCTAGCAAAGTAAGATTTCTAGGTCTCATTAAATATATATGTGTTATTTTAGAACAATTCCCAGCTAAGAGTCTATTAATGGATATAGTGGTTGCAGATCTACCCCCTAAGTATGGCATGTTGTTGTCAGGCTCACAGGGAGAAAAATTACAAGGGACCCTACAAATGGACATGACTTATGTTACCATACTAGTGTTTGGTTCGTAGAGGATACTATATAGGGAAAATTTAATGAAATTCATGGTGTGTAGTCAGGATAAACCACATAAATATCCTATTTACTCTTTCCACTTAGATTTAGACTCTTTCATTCTTTATGATGATGGAGATATCAATACTCAGGTTACCAATGTAGAAAATGATATTTGTGAAACACATGAAAATCAAACACAAATAGTGGATCAAAACACTGAACTTGAACCTATTTGGAACATGATTTTTGATGGATCTTGTAGCAGAGAGGGTTCTCGAGCAAGAGTTTGGGTTTCAAACATAAGAAACAACCATGTTGAAGGTCATTCATATAAGCTAAATTTTCAATGTACCAATAACATAGCTGAGTATGAAGCACTTCTATTAGGATTCCAATTGTTAAAAAAATTAGGTGCTAAAATAATTTCCATTCATGGAGATTTTGAGTTAATTATAAAGCAGATTAAAGGAGAATATTCTGCAAAGAATCCTAGATTGAGAGCACACAGAAATTTTGTGCTTGATTTTCTACAAAATTTTGTGGAATATCATCTTGATTTTATTTCTAGAAATCAGAATATCCTTGCAAATGGTCTATTTTTTCAGCCAACACATGTAAAATGACTCACCCCAATAGACAATATATAGTGGAAGTGAAACATCGACCATTTTTACCAGATAATATGAGGTATTGGCAAGTGTTTGGAAATGACAAGAAAATTGAAAAATTTCTGCAGTCTAAGGATGAATATGAAGAAAACAACATAGATTTAGAGTGTGAAGTAGAACATCAAATAGTTGCACATCTAATGTAGGAAAACAGTTAGATGATTTAGATGTAAATACTCATGTAGATAAAGTTGCAAATAAATTGGAATTTTTTGAAATGGATCCTGAAAAAGAAGAGTTTGAAATACTTCAATTAAAGGATAACATTTTACCTAGAGGTTTGGTTCCACTAGAAGAATTATTTGATTTCAATGATGTAGCTAAAAAGCCAAAGATAGAGCCCACAGGGAGAAGATGTATAAGACTTCAATATAGGCAGTGAAAAGGATCCTAAAATGATAAAACTGTCAAAATCGTTTCTTGTTGCTCAAAAAAAAAAATGCATAGCTCTATTCAAAGAATTTATTGATGTCTTTTCCTCGAGCTATGAAGACCTCAAAGTATATGAAACTAGTATTATACAGCATAAAATTCCAATCAAGGAAGATCAGAAACCATTTAAACAAAAACTTTGTAGAATAAATCTAATTCTGATGCCTCTGATTGAGAAAGAAATTAAAAATATGTCTGATGTTAAAATCATACTTCCTCTTAGATACTCTAAATGGGTGTCTAATATAGAGCCTACTAGGAAGAAAACATGATAAATCAGATTATGCATTGATTTCAGAAATCTTAACAAGGTCTCCTTAAAAGACAACTACCCTTTACTGAAAATGGACATATATTACAGAAGGTAGTAGGATTTCTTTATTATATGGTTTCTCGGGTTATAACCAAGTCTTAGTACATCCTGATGATAAGGATAAAAAAAAATTTCACTACTGCATGGGGAACCTTCATGTATGTAAAGATTCCCTTTGCTTTAATGAATGTTGGAGCCAAATTTCAAAGAGAAATGGATATTGCATTTGTTGATGAAATTGGAAGATTTATTGTGATCTATCTAGATTATATTAATGTCTATTCAAAAACTGATGAGGAACATTTGTTACTGTTGATGAGTGGCTGTGATGCAGGGATTCTGCTATAAAACAGATCCTTGCGCACAATAATAGAGTGTGTGTTCCTCTTAAGAGAAATCCTCAATTTAATCTTCAATAAAGTCTACTTAGACTCAAATTAAAATACTTGTTAAGAGAGAGCCAAACAATACACAAAATAATTGCATAAAATACAACCAGAAAATTACAAATGCAAACCCTTCATTGGCCGAATATTACAATGATTGGCCTCTCGGCTCTCGCCCTTCACATGAACTCTCACACTAATTCTATCTATCTCCCTCTGCATTCCTCACTCTCACAAGCTTCATATTTATACACAATTATGAATTAACTCCAATCCATGATTTTCTCCAACAAAATCTCAACCAAAATCCAAAATAGATTTATCCCTTATTTTACTCAACTGAGTTCCATTGAAGGAATTCCTAATCCCTAAATTATCTACCTAACTCAACTCCACTCATTTTCTCAATTATGAAAAGAATATTTACAATATTCCTCACATCTAGATATTTCTCTCTTAATTTATTAAAAATGAGCATAATAATTTAGAAAATAATTAAAAAGACATCACCCCCCCAAATTACACATATTTAAATAAAAATCAAGCAGGATGCTCCTGCATCAAACTCCCCATGTAGAGAAGTTTCCATAGACTCCTGTCTATGAGGTCTGTCGCTTTTCTGTAATAATGTGACAACCACAAGCCTTGATGACTTGCTCCCTCCGGGATTCCAAACTATGTTTTGCCGCTGGTCCTTTAATGTATCAACTCCATTTTGTAATTCATCACTTACTCTGTCAATTGGATTCCATCGGCTTCTCCAACACTTTCTTTCGCCAATTCCTTGTTGTAGCTCCTCTTTGTTTGATGCTTTCATCTCCAATTGTGTTGAACACTTAACTTTCTGCAATGAAGAATAATCAAGAAATCCTTCTTGATTACAACTATAGTCATTGATTTTTCTTATAGTAACAAATTTCTCATCTGGTGCTATACCTACATTCATCAGCAAACTATTAGTTTTAAAAATATAAGACCTTTTGGCCTCTTTTGATGCTTCAAGCACCAATCTCCCATCATAGACTTCCTGGATTTCAGTAGATCATGTTTCGAATTGCTGGCTGCTTTCATCTTCATCTTGTTGGTTCAATATTTATGTTTCCTTTATGTCTCTAAAGACATAACTTTCTTGTTGCTCCTCATCTTTCATCTCCTCTCCAAATACTTTCTACTCAATTTCTTTGATTTAAAAATCATATTTATTTATGTTTCCTTCTTTATCTATAGCCACATTATTATTTGAAAAGTTATAACATTTACTCAACTCTCTAAATGTTACAAACATTTCATCCCTATCATGCACAGTAACTGCAATCTCCTTTGTACCAGCGTCTACAAGTTTCGTCTCCCCTTCAGGTTCCTTAAGAGATTGTTCCAAGAACTCTATTTCCATGTGAAATATTTCCAGCATTTTATCACAACCTTCATTCTTAGTCTCATTCTTCTTCTAGCAATCCTCCTGAGTTATCTTGTTTTCTGTTTCATCACATTGAAAAATTTTGTCATCGATTTCATAAAACAAATTCATTTGTTTACCTCCTTGGAATATCACTTCGGCATTTTCATTATGCTTATGCTCCATAACAGCTTCAACTGGCTATCTTACACCAACAAGAATTCATTTACGATTCGTTCGTGCTGCAACAAATCAGTACCTTCCTCCTCTGAAAGGAATTCTCCATCATACTTCACCTTAAGAGTTTCATTCATCTCTGTGACAGTTTCACCAGACTGTGCACCATCTTTTGCACATCCTGCAAACATACATAAACTGTGAGATTTAAAAATACAAGGATTCATAGCCTCATCTTCTTCTCTTGTTAGCACATCTCCAAATTCTTCTGAACTATTCCAATAGTCCATGAGATCTTTCTCATTGATCTCGTCACCCAGAATTTCACCCTATTCTAGGCCACAAATGGAAACTTCCATTTTCAACTCAGCCTCTCTGAGTTATCCACATCTCATTTGCACACCCATCATCTACTCAAGCTTCCTTAGCTCTTCTGTCAACTACATGTTTACCTAGTGTTCCCTCTTTGCATGTAGCCTCTACCACTTCACTTTCTTCCACATGCTCCAACCATGTCTCTAGTCTTTATTTCTATGCAACAATTCCATGAATAACTCAAGGTGAATTGTTATCTCATCTTTCTCCCTCTCATACTCTTCATTAGTTAACTGCTTACATATGGCATTTTCCTTGGCATTTTCCTTCTTCTTCCTTCTATTGCAGTCTTTCTCAAAACCTCTGAAATGACTATCACTATTCATCTTGTCCTCCTTTGTGAACTTCATCTATTCACGTATGTATTTCATTTGAATCCTCTTTTCAGCAAGCCTCCATAGTTGCCATTCAGCAATACTAGCTCTCTTCCTGCGCTGGATCACTTTTAGTTATCTGTATTGGAATCATCTCTGGAAACTCTCTTGCTCTTCTTTAGCTGCAAACAAAAACTTTAGTAATGCCTGTGTTACAATGAACAACTCTTTGGGTGTGGGGTTGTGCCGATCACACACCCAATTACATTCAAACCTTTGAGTTGGTTTAAAACTCTTTTACTCCAGACTTTACATCAACTCTTCATCTTGGATGAAAAATACACCCTCTTGTATAATAACTCAATGGTTTATCTTGACTCAAGCTATCCAAATTTTCATTTGACCTCAATATCCTATTTAACTTCAAGGCTTGACCCAATAATTAGAATAGTGGATAACTTGACTCTAATTCAAGTTATAAAACATACCAATGAACATCCACCCTTAATAAATTTTCATTATGTAAAATCTTCACTCTCTCTCATACTCCATTCTTATGAAAATATCACAAGTCACTAATTACATCATCTCCCTTTATCACTTCACATGATACTTAGCCTTTAAATCAAAATGCAATCTGTTTTTCCCAAGATTTATTTTATGGTGAAAATAAATAAACCATTCATTTTTCAACATTCAAAAATAACTCTTTGAAATGAATAATCATACCTTCAAGATTATT
Source organism: Pinus albicaulis (assembly GCA_034641835.2). Classification (NCBI taxonomy): domain Eukaryota; kingdom Viridiplantae; phylum Streptophyta; class Pinopsida; order Pinales; family Pinaceae; genus Pinus; species Pinus albicaulis. The sequence goes on from CM076581.1 coordinate 261,756,258, forward strand.
AATAAACCTTCTCTTTGCAATTTCAACTCTCTGGATTTCATTCTTTTGTGTCATCTTTATCATTGTGAATATTCACATTCTGCTCATCATCTTAGCAGAAACAGTTTTCCTGCACTTCCATGCACCATAAAACTACACATTATAAATTGTACATCAATTCACATCTCTTCACCTTTGTACATAGAACAAGTTATTCATGTTTTCAACCTCTTTGATGAATAATTTACAACTTGTACATAACAACTCCTTAGGTGCCTCCATATGATGCTAAAAACAAGGATTCTACAACATCAAGCAATTGTGGTTTGTTTGTGTTTTCAACCTTAAACACAAATCACAATAATTCTCCCATTTCCAAATACAAGCCTTGATCCAAAATGATGCAACTAAGATTGTGAAGAACCCACACTATGCATAATAAACCATCTCATATATTATAAAATGCATGCTTCTCTTTATATCACCCAGGATTAGCACATTATCCTTTTGCATTCATTTATGCAGAACTTAAATTCCTTTAAAATTAATGTGGCGATAAAACCCTATACATCCGCATTTAAAATATTTCCACTTTAATTTTGATTATGGTTTGAACAGCATGTTGACATATATAAATCATTCCCGCAAAAATACTTATTTATAATTTTTGTTAAGAAAACCAAAAATGTCAACATAATATGCTCAGTCCCAAAATTTTACTTCACATACCTTTCCAATTTTATGCACCCTTCTAATTTTTCTGAGTGAACCTAGTCTTAGCCCATTGACTAGTCTCTTCACAAGAAAGATCTCCAAATGCGCTTTGAACATTTTTTTCTATGTGAATTGCAAATTTGTAATTTTCACATTGCAACTCAGTTTTACTACTCCATGGGCTTTAATTATCACATATTATGTTTTTCCTTGCAATCATTGAGATATCCACCGATCTCTATCTCTCCTCGACGCACAGCTTCCCTTCTAAGTACAAGCTTGGATTCATTGTCTGTCACCTTAATTCCAGATTCATTCTCCACATATGATGGAACTTATTCGTTCCTCACCTCTTAGTGTGCAACTCTCATTTCCATGCCATTTTAAAACGTAGAAACAATGATCCTTAAAGAATGGTTCAATTGTCCTGGTTGATAGTTGCTTCTTGTTCTAGAATTTTCACTGTGTCTTTTTCAGCCTCTGTCTCAAGTTTCAAAGATTCTAGATCTTCATCATTATTTGTTATAACACAACCTTCATCAAATGTAACATTTATGCTCTCCACTATCTGTTTATGTCTTAGATTATAGCATTTATAGGCCTTTCTTTTGTTGAGTAACCAACAAATATACCTTCATCAACACGTGATTCAAAATTACCCAACTTTTGATCTTCTCTTTTGATATAACATTTTCTTCCGAGAGTGACGGTACCTAACCCTATAACATTTGAAGATCCATCATTTCCAAAGGATATAGTTCCATCCTTCTTCTCTTTCAGAGATACAAATTTATTTCTATCTCCAATAATATGCATTGAGCAACCGCTATCAACATACCACACATCTTTGTTGTTTTGAGCCTTGAGAGAGAGAGCACAGTTATCAGTCTTCTTCTTCTTCCATGTCCATTTGTTCTGTGGCTTTGAAATTCTTCTGGAGGATTTTTAAGTCTTAAATCTCTGGCTATGTGTCCAAAGTTTTGACATTTGTAACATTCCATATTATTTCTTAAATTTTCAAATCTATTGACATTTTGTTGAGCCCTAGGAGGTTCATTATTGAAATTTATCCTGGAATTGTATTGGTTCCTCGGGTACGTGCGACATTCTACAGCTTCATGACCAAATTTTCCACATGAATAAAAATAGCCATGAAAGATATTTTGGTACTTGGATGGAAATATTCATTGAGGAATTGTCTTCCAAGGTTGTGCTTGCGAATCTTGTTCAATGAAGTCTACATGCATGTCAAATATCATAGGTTCATTATATTTTTTTGTAGAAGGTCATGCTTCTTCTTCTTTGTAACCGAGGCTAGTTCTGTTGTTGTAAGATCATTTATTGTTGATGAGTTCTTCCAATGCCCTTGAGCTGTAGGCATAGTTTTGGATAGTTTTTCCCTTCTTCACTTCCTTACGCAGTGAGACTACTTCAGCTTCTAATGCTTCCCTTTCTTGGTTGCTTTCTTCCAACTTATTTTGAAGTGACTCTTCAATACATTTGTGTTCTTAAACTTTAATTTTGAGACCTTTAACTTGTTCTTCAATAATATTGGAATAGATCTTCTCAGCCTTGAGCTCTTTTATAAGCTTGATTGCCTCCTTAGAAAATTATTCCATGGTTAACCCTTCTTCTTCATTGTTTGATACATCTTGTTTATTGTGCTTGGCCATAAACAATACTCTCTCATTGGATTTTTCTTCGCTTTCACTATCTTCATCAAATGATGACCTAGATCTTATTTAGAGAGAAAGTTCCTTTTGAATATTTTATTTTTTCCTTTCTTGTTGAATTTCTTAAAGCCTTTCTTTCCTTTTGAGTTTCCATCACTTATATTCAAACATTTTGTTGTGAAATGCCCAACCTCACCATAACCAAAACATATCAATGGAAGTTTACCTTTGAATTTCCCCTTACCAATTTTTAGTTTTTTCATAAAGTAAGCATATTCTCCATCTGAAAGACCTTATTCAACATCTTCCTTTTCTTCACACTTGCAGGTGTAGGTCTTTTGATTTGAAGGTTGTTTGTACTTAATGGTTTTCTTAGATGCAATGAACACAGTTTCTAGATGCAAAGTACCCTATTCTTCATCAAGTTTCATTTCATATGCTATGAGAACTCTATGTAATTCCTATTTGTTGAGTTTTTCCATATTTTCACTGTATTCTAAGACCGATACCTTTGGGTTGAATCTCCCTAGTAAAGTTCTAAGAATATTTCGTATAATATTCTTCTCATCAAAAATATCTCCCAATCCTTCGAGAGTGTTGGTTATTTGATCAACGTCTTGGAAGTATGCAAAAATGTTGACATATTCTTTCATTCTGAGTTGCTCAAATTTTGCTCTGTAGATTTGAAGCTTTGCTTCTTTGACATTTGAGTCACCTACATATATATTATCAAGATTGTCCCATAAATTTTTGGTGGTTTTACAACCCAAAACCTATGATAAGTAGATTTAATAAGTCTAGTGATAATAATATTTTTTGCTTTTTTGTTATTTACGAATTTCTTCTTACCTTGTTCATTCGCGGTTGGTGTAAATCCATTTTTAATAGTGTCCCATACTTCGTAACCTTGCACCAAGAGATATACCTCCATTCTTCCTTTCCAGAGTGCATAATTATTTTCATTGAACAGAGGTAAACAATTCTTGGTATGCTCCATGAACTCCTTCCAGCTGTTAAACTATTATTGAAGGAACCAAGCTCTGATACCAATTGTTGGAATCAAGATTGTTGTTAGACGAAAACCCGTAGGCATTAGTCTCCGCTACAATCACTAGAGTTAGGATCCACGAGAGGCAATTACTCCATGTCGTGAAACACACGGGGAGCATTGAACCCAATGTCCAACAATATTTACCAATTGTTGGAAATACTGAGAGGGGGGGTGAAACAATATTCCTTTCAATTAGTATTATTATTAACCTTTTAGAGAATTATTTAATATTCAATTATTATCAGTGTTTTTACAATGATAGCAGTAAACAAAAGGAACACAAATGCACAAAATTTTTAAGGTGGAAACCCCCTCTGGGACAAAAAAAACCTAAATGATTTTCTAATATTTCTTTAATATTCAACTCCAAATCTAGAAAAGCATTCTTCTCCATCTCCCACTGGATGGACGCTCCGATGCCCGAGAGTCTTCAGTAGTCAACTGAACAGATTCCCTAACACCCAATGAGCTACAACTCACCCTAGCACCACCCTACCACCCTATATAATAATAAAAGAAGAATGGAATCATGTACTAGAGAAAATGGTCCACTTTATAGTGATATAGAATGATGTAGAAGAAGAAGACATACTAGAACATAACCCCAACTATGACACAAATACCTAATGATGATCCTATACCTCTCGACACTTCCTCTTCAATTATTGGCAGATAGAAACTTGTAAAAAATTTACAATAATTCTTTTACAATGACTGAGTACAATGATACCTTTACAATGACTATATGTAGTGTTGCCCACATGAAGACTCCATGTGGTGAAATTCTTGTTTTTGTTCTCCACCTTGATTGCTGCTCTTGTCATGCTACCCTTTCTCACTCTTCAGAACATTAGATCATGCATTGAGTCTTATCTTGATGAATATATAATACCTACAAAAATTATTCGAGTAAATACCCATGACATGATAACAGAAAAACTTACCTTATCTTGTAGAGCATATGCCTGAGCTAAAAAAAACACAAATTAGAATACAAAGAACCTAATGCAATTAAGAGATGAACATGCATATACAAAATATACTTACCTGGAGCTTACCTCTGCTACACCTTGCTTTTCTTTGTTGCCCTAGAAATTTTGGTCCTTTGCAACCCTTGACAGCACATGATCTATCTTTTTCTTGTCTTCTAGGAGCTCGATATTTAATCTCGTGTATCTATGTTATTTCAGATCCCCAATATGTGATTTTCAGTCCTATAGTATTCCTCTGAGTCTTATTTCCAATTCCATAGGTTTGAACCAATTTGGATTCTTCAAGACAAAGCTATGCCCAATCTCTCACAATGACCTAATTATGGAGTGGTTCAGTAGAGAAATTTTTTACGATGTGCTACGTGTCACTATTTCTTCATTCAGCTTTGAAATTGATACAAAGAAAACTAAATTCCATGCACTATCCTCCACGTTTTACAAAATTCCAATCCGATACTCAGAGAGAGAGTTATGATTATTTTCGCAAGGTCACCTCTTTGAGATGAAGTTTAGGAGCCTACAAACACCCTAACTTCCACAGATCATATCTCCAAAACCGTTGTGCACCATGATCTAAAATTTTTACAGGAGCTTCCTCAATATTTTTTCTTCACCTCATAAACATTTCAGCTTCTGAACCTTTGTAGAAAAATATTTATAGTGAAAATTCCACAATGACCTATTTCAAGTAGCAAAATCCTTACATGACAAGGATATGAGGATCAAAATTTATATAAATGCTTAGGTTGAGATGGTATTCAATAAGTAAACGTGGGAGGGATTTTAGGAGCTTAAAATTTATTAATTACTAACTTTTCAATGACTCATTCCACAACCCCATGGGGTTTTAGCTCACTAACGGGGGGTACTAGCTTCAAACATGAATATCTATCAAACCGTGAATAATTACGTGGCATGTCATATGTCAATGGAAACATATTGACAAGTAGAAACCATGAAAAATATTCTTGACACAGAATATAGTAATTTTGTAGGTATAAATTCCCATGCAATATTGGGGTAGCCCCTGATGCTGCTTGGGTTGACATCAATGACAACCACTGATCAACAAGCTCCCCCTTTGGAATTGAAGGCAACAGAAGTACTCCCCCTGCGATCATGACACCTCTTCCTGCAACATTATCTCACCCTTTGACATCAAGGGCAAAGAGTAAATCCCCTGATGCACAACCATCCTAGGGACCTGTACACACTTCCACTCCCCATTTATATTCACAACAATCATGATTCCAACAATTAAATATGAGAATAGTGTTTGAAAAAAGTAGAAGTTTTGGCATTTTGTTAAATACTAAGAAAGCACTTTTTGGCCTTGAAGAAGGAAAGCTTCTAGGTCATATCATTTCTAAAGATGGTATTAGGATCAATCCCAGTAGAATTTAAGCTATATAAAAAATCAGTCATCCTAGAAACATTAAGGAGGTTCAATCATTTATTGTCAAGATTAATTTCCTAAGAAGGTTCATTCTTAACCTTGAAGAACTGAAATATAAAACATATGCTGAAAAGGATTCAGAAATTAGATGGATCATTGAGGCTAGACAATCCTTTGATCTATTTAAACAAACATTGACAAAAACACCATTTTTTTTCAATCCAGATTTCACTAAAGATTTCATAATCTTTTTTTTTCTCGCATCTGAACATACTGTTGCACATGTTTTATTGTAGAAAAATAATGAAGGATTTGAACAACCCATTTCATTTTTCAATAAGGCTTTAAGAGATGCATCTTTGAAATATAAAATAATGTAAAAAGAAGTCTTTGCATTGATCAAAGAAATAAAATATTTTAGAGTTTATATTGTACATTCCCATATAATTTCTTATGTACCAAATTCAGTGGTCAAGGATATTTTAACTTAGAATGGACTTGATGGTAAAAGAGGTAAATGGATTGCTATCATCCTTGAGTATGACTTAGAAATAAAACCTACCGAGCTTATCAAAGGACAAGGACTAGCCAAATGGATGGCTAAGTCAAATTTTCATGGATTGGATATCAACTTTGTTGTTGGATTAGATGATCAAGAAGAGTAGGTGACTCCACATATTGATGAGGCTTTTTTGAACTCACCCTAGTATGCAGACCTCATATATGTTTTATTCAATTTAAATTATCCTCTTGGTTTAACAAAAATAAAAGCAAGGTTTCTAAAGTTAAAAGAAGTCAAGTTTTGCATCATAGATAATGTTTTATATTGGAAATATGTTGGTGGTATTTTACTTAATTTCTTATTGAAAGATGATGCAGAAAGGACCATGCAAGAATTCCATGAAGGTGATTGTGGTGGAAATATATACTGGAAAACCACTACTAACAAAATTCTCAGAGTTGGTTTTTACTGGCATACCCTTTTCCTTGATTTCCACAAAAAATTAACCTCCTACCATAAATGCCAAATATTTGAGGGGAAAAAAAATTTCCTCTGCCCTTAAAGCCTATATGTGTTGAAAGCCCTTTCCAACAATGGGGACTGGATTTCATTGGTGAAGTTCATCCACCTTCTTTTGCCCAACATAAGTGGATTATCATAGCCACTGATTACTTTACTAAATGGATTGAAGCAACACCTTCCAGATTAGCCACTGATGTTGTCATCATTAAATTTATGGAAACCAATATCCTTTCTAGATCTGGCTATCCTAGTAAACTTATTACTGATAATGTTGCAGCCTTTAAATCTATGAAAATGATAGAATTCTGTAGTTAATACCATATTACCTTGGGACATCCAACTTCTTATTACCCTTGGGGTAGTTTTCTGGTTGAATCCTCAAATAAAAGTTTTCTTAACATCATTAAAAAGATGCTAGAAGACAACAAAAGGTCATGGCACAACAAGTTAATTAATGCACTTTGGGCTAACAGACCAACTAAAAAAAATTCAATTGGCATGCCACCATACCAATTGGTTTATGGGATGGATGTTGTTTTTCCATCCTCTTTGGGAGTTTAGTTATGAAGATAATTCAAGAATTACAAGTTGAGCCAAATGACACACAGAGGAGGATTAATCAGACTATTCAATTGCAACAGTCCACGGAAGAAGTCTACTATAAAACACAACTCATCCAAGGAAATGTCAAAATATCTTTGATAGAAGAAATAAATATGATGATTGTAATTTGGATGACATAGTTTTGAAGTGGGATTCCAGAAGAGAAGACAACGATAAACATGGGAAATTTGACAATATTTGGAAAGGACCTTAAATCATTTATTCTTTCATAGGACACAATGCATTCTTTCTTAAATATCTAGAATGAGTGGAAATGCCTAGAGGGCTTGTCAATTGCAGAATGCCGAATCATTACTTTTTTAGCATATTTTTTTTTCTTACATAAAGCCATTGTAAATATCATGGTATTTATTATTTTGATTGGGTAACTTGTTGCTTAAAGTTGAAGCCCATAGAGAAGGCCCTAAGATTTTATAGATATGCTACCGTAAATACTCCAACAACAAAAAAAATCAGATGCAAAGATTGTTGAAATGAAAACACTCAAGGCTACTGATCATATGTTCTTGAAACTTCACATGGAGTAGTGCCATCCCCAGCTGGAGACACTGTTAGGGTCCTATAATTTATAGGATCTCAAGTTGATTGAGTATTTTGTCTCAGTAATCTTACATTGTAAATAATTTTCAATATGCAAATGATTTCCAAAAAATATATATAAAAGAAAAATTAAAAGAGGGTATATCTAAAAAATGAATAAAGACAAAAAGAAAAAAAGAAAGAAAAGTTGAAAAAAAATACAAATAAAATCAGAACCTCGCAAAAGAAAAAATAGAGAAAATAACACTGAAATTGTTGCAAACACAAATTCCACTACTGATAGATAGTTTTCTTTATGTAAAAATAAAATAAGGTTGTGTGAAGCTTGTTTAAAAATGCCACAATGACTAGCTATTTTTTCAAATCATACATCTTAATCATGGTTGAAAAATTGTGATTTTTTTGTAAATTAGGTTAGATAATAAATATTTTCCAAACAATTTAATCTTGGTAAATCAATAGTTAGGAAGAAAAATTAAATTGATTTAATTGTTTAATCAAAATATATAGGAGAAATAACTAATAGAGTAGATTAGATTTTTCATAAAAAATAAGAGATATCGGTTTGAGGGTCTAAATGCACACCTAGAATAAAGAAAGAAAAAAAGTTAGTCTATCAAAAGGATGAAAAATGTGAAGGTTAGGTAGAGGTGTTTTGGGCTTTTAAAAGGATTAAAATGATTTTATCCTAAGTTTTGTTCCAATATGTATTTGGAACATAAAGGGGAAAAGTGACAAAATCACTTTTTCCTAAGTTTTAAGTGTGGGATGCATGAATGATATGTTTGATCTATTTTTATCCTAAGTTTTCTACTCCAAGCTGATGTACCGCTACCCAACAAGCCATCACATCATTTCATATTAAACCAATTGCACATATCCTCCATTTGATCCACCTGCTCCCTGAACGACGACCCTCATCTGTCTTCGCCCACCCCCCCCCCCCCCTCTTCATCCTAGCTTTACTAGGGGGGCTCTGAAAAAAGGAGTTTCTTGTCTGGACCCATGACCATGTGGCCTCCTCTCCATTGTTTTCACCCCCCTCCGCCTGAACCATTTACCACCTAGGACCACAACCCCCACCCCCCCCCCTCGAAAAATATCTTCCTCGCATCCCAAATACTATCATCCCTACATTTCACCTTCGCCACTCGCGTCTCACCACACCATATATTCATTACCAATCAAACCCATTCATGTAGTATTTTGATCCATTAACGGATTTAATTGAGAATAATGACCGTTAAATTAACGAATTCACGCCATGTTAGACGGAAAACTAGATTTTCTTATAAATGCATGCAATTTAACCCTTTCATCCTTTATTGTGCTCTATTTTCTGCAAATTCAGTTGTTTAATAGGTTTACAGTGCGCCAATTTTATCCATTGATTTGTCTTCAACCAAAGTGACAGCATCTACTTTTCCTCCTTCAAACCAATTACATAGCTATTGCGCATTCCTGGTAAACCTACTCATCTTAATTTCACTTGAATTCCTCTATAAATGATTGAATATGCCTCCTAAAAATAAAAATTAGGAGGAACCATTCAATCCCTTGGTCCACCCTCCCGTAGATTTAGGTCATGTTCCCCTAGTTGATAGAGATTACAAAATTAATCAGACGTAGTGTGAATTTTAACTATTTGAAATGTATTGTTGGTTAGAAGATAAATATATTGACAAATCTGATGATATTGGACTTCGGAAGTCCAATTTTCCTCACTATATCTTCCTCCACACATACAGTTCCCCTGATTTTATCCGAAAGGGTCAAGTCTACTATATCCTCAGTTAAAGAGACATCATTGACCCTACTGGTGAAATCATTTTCACCATTACTGCACAATCAATTGATCAGATGATGCAAGATCCCTCTGTGGAAATGGTACCCGTTTCTCCCTAGAAGCCCCCAATGAGTTATACCAGAAGCTAGATTTTTCCAAAAGAGCTAAAATATTTGACATTTTCCTACCTGAAATACTCAACTGCCAATGAAAAAACCATTCATACCCTTCCTACATCTTCCATGATTAGGAAAAACATATTATAATAGTCATTTAATACCTTCTTGGCTATTATTCTGATCAGTGGATCGATGAACCCATTTTAGGCTTCCTCTCCATCTTTTCCACAGACTGTAAACCATCAATCATCTTCAATTTCAGCCAATTCCTAGTAGACAACATCCATGATCAATTCATCAAATTTCAGATTGTGGAAGTGTTTAGATACTCCTCTATTTTAGTATACATATTTTTGTATTATCAGGCAAATATATTTAATTTTTCCATGCATAAGCTTGATGAATATGGAAACCAGCGATCAGTCATCTTCTGGACATCATTGATAATGAAAGAACAAAAGGAATTTTCATACAAACAATTCATTGAACTATTTGTACATATAGCCATGAGTATTCTGAGCAGTACAACTGAAACTAGAATAGGTGAAGAAATAAAGAGAATACTACATTTGTCAGATCATGCCAAGGCATGAGACTGGTTCTTGTACTACAGTTACACAGAGATAAGAGTATATGGTTGTGAGCTCTCTCCTTATAAACTCCCAAAATTCCACCCAATGAGGATTTTTTCTGTCAAGTATATCAGACAGATGTTGAATGTTGATGAAATTCAATTTGTATCATCCAAGAATAAGTCCCAGTTTAGGATTAAAACACAGACTGGGCCATTTATTTGTAATAATAGGTTAGCAGGTGAGGAAGCAAATAAAATATTGAAAGAGATGAATTTCAGTGTGAGCTTTAATTGGTCCTACGATCCTCTGGGAAGAATTTCAAAGCTAATATTAGAGAATAAAACTACTCCTAACATACACAACAACATAACAGAGATAGAAAAGCATATGAACCAGCTAGAATGGGCTGAGAACACATTGCAAGAAGTTGAGGAGAATCTAGTATCAACATCCACATCACATACTCCCTTCCCATGGGAAAAAGAAGGGAAAATGAAAAGAGAAGAAGATTCATCTTTAGTGACTGATACTCCAAGTAAATAATTCACAATAATGCATAGAAAAGGTACCAAGCTTAATCCTAAAGCTAACAGAGAAAAATATTCAGAACAAGAAGTTGTTGTGGTCACTAAGGAAACACCTTCCTCTTCTCAAGTAGGTGGCCACTCCACTACTTCTCCTACAATTTCTTCAATATCTCATGACCATAAGAAGGCTATCCATACAAATAAAGTTTTCCAAGGTGAGAAGGAGAAGACAGTATTTGACAGGTTCAGAGAGATAAAGTTAAAAAATGAAATCTTGAAGAATAACACCTATACCCAATTCTAGAAGCATACTTTCAGTTCTCAAAGCAATTTGTTGTTAGTATTTGATTCTAAGGAAAGTGATGTGTAAAGGGCCTTCCTTGAGGCTCAAATCCCTCAACCAAAGTCAGTAGCTGACTACAAGGATAACTTTCGAGTTCGACATAAAGGACATTCATCCCATTGATCAAATGGAGATTCACAAGAAAACATGTGAAATGATCTCTTCAACTTTGACTAAAACAACAATGAATCTTTCTAAATTCTAGGTTTCCTTATCCAAAATCCAGTCACAATTAAAAATGGAAAAAATATCTTCTCTTGCTAACGATACAAGGATTAAATCCTTAGAGGATTTGGCGGTTAAGATAGGATACGATCCCTCTAATATGAAGGTTTAAAAAGAGATAATAAAAAAGAAGAATGTTGACATAGCAGCATTGAGAAAATAGCTAAATTTTTTAGCTATAGAAGATCCTCTCACTAAGGACATTGAGGAGACAGAGACCCAGAAGACTGATATGATGAAGCTCATCATGGAGAAAAATGCACAGATAAGACAAATGGAGACAAAAATGGAAAATATGATCAAAGAAAAGGATCATACTGCAAATTTTTCCATGGTTCTATTGTATTTTGTACCTCTTATAGCCATTCCTATAGCTACAACCTCTACTACACAGACAGCAGATGATGCAGAGCAGTTGAAAAAGGAAGTGGAAAATCTGTCTATTTGGATAGAAGAGATCAAGAAGCTACAGGATCAGGTCAAAGTATTGCAAGACGAGAGGAAAAGGAGTGAAGCTTCTCATTCAACAGAAGCATAAAGGGCTCTGAAATTGATTGAAAGATTGCACAAGTGAGAGAGAGAATAAAAAATTGGACAAACCCTGGCCCAAGCCAAGGAAATCATATGGGAAAATATCATAAACTCCATTAATGAGATCTGGTCGTGCATCCAAATTATCTTTGAGCAAAAGGAGTTGATAAAAAGAGCCACTTATACCATCACAAACATCAAACAGGAGCTTGGAGAGATCCCTACAACAACCAACCAACATCATTAAGTTCTTGAACACTAAGGAAAGATATGGATTGGATGATATAGGAGTAGATTATAGGACATAAACCATCCTAGAAGTGAAAAGGATTCTTACTAACAAGAATCTAGTTGTTCAGCTGGAAGAAAAGTGCCACAGCCTAGAGATAGCAGTCAATAGGTTTCTCACCAGAATAGAGCCTTTAACACATAATGGTATACCTTATTTGTTTGTGATTAATGATAAGTTGATAACTCATGAATATTTTGTAAATAATTTGTAGGAAATTGCCAAGGACAACACCAAATGTTTCCAGCATCAAGGGCAGGATGACAGGCATAGCATTTCTAGAAGAAATGAGTAATGACTTCTTCATCTAGCATGAGGTAAATCACATCTTCATGGTAAATCCCACTTTTGCAATATATACTGAAGTTGATGAGATTTACTGAAAGGTGATTAATTTTATATCCCGAATGAAGATTAATGGGATAAAATCTGTGAGTTATAGGATTAGTAATTAATTGGGATATAGTCATCATCAACCATCACACAAACCAACGTAGCCCATAAATAGGTCCATTCAACAATTGTTTCCTCCAAAACAGTGCCAGCATTCCAAATCATCTCCACCTAGCCTATTATTTTGTAAAAATTAGATTTTATTGTTCAATATTAAGTTAAGAATACACTATCGGTTGAGACACCATTTATGTAAATTAGTATAAATAATTCTTTGTTCAAAGTATTATGGGTTGATTACTGAGTATATTTTTCTATTGAGCATTGTAATTTCCAATTTGCTAGAGCATTAATAATACAAGGAATTTTGACAGGATTCATGTGGTGTATTCACTGGTGATGTTTTTCTTCTGTAAATGTGTTATTTCATTGTTTTTCCGTTCTCTGTAAATCTAAAAATATTAATTGTACAACAGAAACGGTGATGAATAGGATATGTTAATTAGAAAACCCTATTCTAGCTGTTTGCAATTTACATGTTTTCCACTGAGGTCAGATTGAAGAATACTTAATTGTTTTTCAATCTCTACTGAATTCCACATTTCTTCTATTTTCATAATTAACTTAAAACCCTAAAATATCCAGTTAATGTGACCTATATTTCCCTGTGAGACTCCTTCAAACATTGATGCAGATCCAATTAAATATTTATACTCCATATCCCAATGGTAATATATCCAATTAATCAAACAAACAAACAAGTACAATTATAACTAGCCTAAAATTCATTAAAAACAAAGTTAAATTTCACAGAGATATCCCTCTCTAAAGCTGGTAGGGCTAGATCCCAGCTTCGAAAGTGGTTTTGATGTTTTCCTCTGTGTTTATTCTCAGAATCTCGTAAATTGTAGAATGATAAAAAATGAAAAGGGACAACTTATAAAAATAATAAGGATATCAGCTAATTGAGTGTGCATTTCTTGAGGTGCTTGTGTTTTGTTTCGAATATGTGTGCACCAGGGCATAGGAGGAGGCTCATATCTATCCCTCAATGACATATTTGAAGGAGATATGCAGGATATCTTCAATAATTTTCTTATTACTTGAAGATATATTGGTTTGATGAATATTTGTAGGGATTAACAACATTATTGGTTGCATATATAATTGTGAGAATGTAGAGAGTACAGAGGTTGTATGAGATATAGAATGTGTCTTCTAATTTATGAATTGTAGATATCTAATTGTATGAAACAAAGGTTGTACTATCTCAATTATTTATGTTGCATAGAAGGGTTTGTAGAGAATATCAATGTGTATGAATAGATGATTGTGATGTTTTGACCTTTTTTTCATAAGTCATTGTATGCAAAAGTCATTGTGTTTCCTTGATTGTATATGCAAATTTTCTTTGACAGTGTGTATACAGGGATCATTGTGTTTTGAATGGAAGCATCCTCCAATATTTCCAATAGATTTTATGACTTTATCCTTAGAATTTTGCAGTGACCATTGAAAGAAATTTACAAAGAAAAACTTTTTTAACTTGTCTTACTATTGTTAAAGATCTCTAGAAGGTGTATGTGACTTATTTTGTGAATAACATTATGAAAAAGGTATTTATATGTAGATATCCATGAACAATGAGGTATTGTATTGATATGAGATTAATAGTTGCATTGATTTGATAGTGTGTATACAAGGATTACTTTGATGTTTTGAATGGATTGATTTTCAATTGATGGGTTGACAAGGAGGTTGAATATTAAGATCTATTTGCAAAGGTTTTGTAGATATTATTATGAGGATTTTTCAATAATGTTTGATTTTCTAGAGAAATAATCTATATGCATAATTTCTTTATTATAGTGATAGTGATCTACACATTTGTTTCCTGATGACAATGAATTGAATGAAAATTTTATTGAGAAATGTATTGTTGGGACTGCCTTATTGAGTTGATTGAGAATCATAAAAGCATTCATATGATCATATTGGGTTGATGACAATATTTTGAATGATTTTCAGAGATAGAGTTCTTGAATTTTTGGTTTGATCATTCATATACTTATATTCTTGATGTTTTGATTTTGTTGGTTTGATAGTGACATTGCATAGGGTAGATCTAATTATGTCTTACATTAATAATTTGTTTACTATTGACTTGATGAGTATGATGATACATGAGTATGGGCTTGGTATTTTACTTGGTACTTGATGGTATTGATGAGAAAATAATTTGATTTAGTACTTTACAATTTATTTGACAGTTTATGGATGAGATTTTATGATGATTAGAGAGTTTTTCTTTAATCAATGTTGTTGAGATTTGGCTTTGTATTTATAGCAATGATGAAAAAATGGTTTTGAATTGGTAAGTATTTTTTGGTTTATCAATGATTTATTTCATATTGGTTATTGGTATCTTGGTATTTAGTTTTTCATATTGACATAATTATGTTTGTGGGTCCAGTTCGAAAAATTGATGAAAATCGACCTCCATGATTTTTGTGTTGGTTGAGTCAAGTGGATCCAATGTGAAATATTATGATATTTGGTCCACATATATACTGAGGGTTGGAGCCTTCATTGAGGGAGTAGTAGCTTCCTTCTGGTAGGAGCTGGTAAACATGATCAGGGAGTGGTAGCTTCCTTTCAATCAAAGCTAGAGAATTTGTGGCGCTTCTAGTCTACTGTAGGTAGGAACCTTTGTACTGGTAAGAGTCTACACCAATACAAGATGTAAAAACATTTTCTTCATAATAAGCAAGAAGACAAAGATGAAAACAACAGTGTTTTTCTGCCAAATTAGGTTTTCAACTAAAAATATAGTGTCACTATGTGTTGATGTGTTTCATTCTATGGTTTACATGTTCTTATGTTTAATGTTGCTCATAACATTTTCATATCTATAACACATCGTGATGGTAATGAAATAATGGAACAGATGAATTTTAAAATGAAAAGTATAAATTATTTTACATTTGATTGGGCATGAAATATTGATTCACCCCCCTCCCCTCTCAATATTTCTAAAATAAGGCTTTTAGAAATAGTAAAATAATTTGGATTTAGAAAGCCATGAATATTTTAGTTTTTCACTTAAATAGATGAAATGATTTTAGTGTAGATGTTATGATTCCTAATACTATTTTATTGATTGCACTAGATGCATTGATTCTATTGTAGTCGTCAATTTCTATTCCTATTTGATTACTTGTACTATATGCATTTATTCCAATATAAATGTTGATTTCTAATCCTATTTGATTTATCGTACTAGATGCATTGATTTCAGCGTATATGTTTATTTCTAATCCTATTTAATTTATTGCACTAGATGCATTTATTTCAGTGTAAATGTTGATTTTCGATTTGATGTAAATACATGTATGATGTAAATTATTTTCAAAGTAATTAGATTAATAGTGTGCATTGATTTCAATGTAAGAACAAAAAAATTATTGAAGATGTTATTTTTTTTTCCACTAATTCAATCATAAATAAAATAATTAAATTTTCATCTTAAAGAAAATGTTCAATTGCATGAAATGTTTGCTTCTTGAAACTGTAAACTATTTTTAATTGACTATATTCTTTTTATTCTCATTTTCCATCATTCAACATTGTTAGTGATCAGAGTTTATGAATGGAATGAAATTAAATATAGATTACTAATGAAAAACACAAAGATACAACAAAACATGACTTCAATTAAATAATGGAAAATGTTGAAAACTATATACAAGTAGAATGAAAGAAAACTAGCTCGAACTATGGTAGCTTATCTCTAAGAAGGGGTATGATGGCTACGCACCTTCCTAAATTTTATTAAAATTAGGCTTCGAGGCATTTTTATCATGAATAATCAATAATAAAACCATAAACATCCAAAAATATAACCCTAGGAGATGAAGCATCAAAGACGTATGGGCCTTGATGGTGTAAATTGGAATTTCAACTTCCTAGGGTCATAAATTTGGCATATGATATTCATTTGGCATGCACAACAGACTGTTAGAATAACTATCCGAGGAGTATGATTTATGGTTGTTGATGAAGTCTATCATTCTTTGAAATTGACTTTGAGATTAATCGCATGATCATTATTTTTTGGTGGACATATCTTTCATCCTTAATACCAAGACGAAAAAATTGTTCTATTCTTAGGATTAAATGGAAGAGATGCATCATGTTCTAGAATTAGCAATTAAAAATATCAATTATTTTAATGAACATAAGAACGTTTAGGTAGAGTTTAGATCAATATTTAATAAACTATTATAAATAATTTGGTGAATAAAAATTATTTTAATCAAAATAAGAATGTTTTAGCTCAATATTTAATAAATAATTTGGTCAATATAAAGAAAAAATAAAAATACTCAAAAAGGTTAAGGAAACTAATTGTTATAAATAGAAAAAGAAAGAGAATTAATAGACAAAATGTAGGAAAGAAAAATACTATTGACTAAATTAATAATAAATTATTATATTATATATTAAATTAAGGAAAAGGAAGAGAACAAAAATTATAATTTTATTATTACATTAGTATAATAATTATATAATATTATTATATAGGTTATTAAATTATAGAGGAAAGAATAATAATTTGACCAAAGGTAAAAAAAAGAAAAATGGAAGGTTGATCTAGAGATAAATAAAATTAAAATATGTCAAAAAAATAATTAAAAAGAATTGTGTTCATTAAAAAAACAAATCATTAAGGCTCAAGAATCATTTAATTTATAATAGGATGTTATAAGAATGATCCATGAAAAATAGTATTAATAAGGGAATTGTACCACATGAATAAATGTAAGGAAAATATTTATGAATATATATATATATATATATATATATATATATATATATATATATATATATATATATATATATATATATCAATTCAATTAAATAATTTTTAAAAAAAGGTGGGGGGGGAGAGGAAAAACCTAAACAATCAAGAGGAGAGGACAAAATCCAACTTTTACTCAATTTTCAACTGTCGTCCGTACTGAGATTTTTTTCCTGTTTCTCAATTTCAATGGCCTCTCTCAACTTCCTATGGTGGAAATGATCAACCCTTGTGATGACCCTATAATCTTCAATGTAGACACGGTGCTTTGTTTTCTTTGTATGTTTAACAATCGTTGAGGATCAAGAATGAGTGACATGGAGTGACATGTTTCCCCAATGTAAGGAATCCCACGGAGCAAGGGATTGAGTAAACCCCTTTCATGTCCTTAGGGGTCACATGGTTCATAACAGAATGAAGTGATATTCTAACTGTAATAAGGGGTTTGAAGGTAGTAAAATGTTCTTATTTTGATTAAAAGAATTTTTATTCACCAAATTATTTTTAATAGTTTATCAAATATTGACCTAAACACTACCTCAACTTTATTATTTTGATTGAAAGATTTTTTTATTTTTAATAGCTAATTTTGTAACATGATGCATCTTTTCTATTTAATCCCAAGGATAGATCATTTTTTTCATCTTGGTCTTGAGAATGAACCACATTAGAGCATTTGAAACATCAACCAACAAATAATGATGATATTATTGATCCAAAATTAAATTTCAATGAATCAATATGGAGCACAAAAATCTGAGATCAAAAAATTATTTCATTGTCATTGACCTAGTTCCCCAAAAAACGTCATTTGGGGCCTCAAATGGCTTCAAACGTTCAAGACTTAAAAACTGCCAAAAATAGAAAACTATCAAAGTAGGAAACTATGCTGCAAATATGAAATTTTTCTATGAGCTAGGTGGAATAGGTGGGTGGCCACAAATATCCACATGGATGAGTCCTCCCTCGTTAGTAATAAATGGTCTCCATTAGGTTAAGTGCCTCCATTAGATGGGGAAAACGTGTACTGAACTTGGTCACCGGTGAATCACTTGCTTTGGTGCAGAAGTTGACCTACTTTGACAACTTGATATGGTTGGATCCTATGTTGGAAAGTGATCTTAGGATTTTTTTCTAAGATCAAATCAACTTTGGCCCATTAAATGTAATTTTGTTTGAACTATGTTGGTGTTTACTGCTCTGCAATTTTTGATGTGTCTAATAATAGCGGATAGTATTATCGAAGGAAATCTACATTAAACACTTGGAGTATGCCAAGGAAGGGAGAATACCCAATTTGAAAGTGTTATCCCCCACAACCTTGTTGATGATGTAAGGTCCATAGCGGTGTGACTGAAGCTTCCGATGGGCGCCTCCAACGTGTTCCTTTTGAAAATGTAACCAATATTTATTTCCCACCTAAAATTTATGTGGCACTCAGTGTTGATCATGGCATTGTTTGTACTTGGAATTGGATTTTTCCAAGATATCATGGACTTATTGGTGGATGTGCTAGATTCATGCAATAAACTTGGTAGCTTCAACGTCTTCAAATTAAACATGTGCAAATTTGGTCTTTGTAGTTGTGAAGGGGAATGTTATATCAGTGGGACTTAATGGTGGAAATCCCATACCCACTTGAAAGGGGTTGTGGCTAGTTGAGTTGTGGAGAGATCTATTTTAGTTTTGTTGAATATAAGGTATGCTAGGAAAATACTAAGGGGAGGGGGTGGGTGGTTGAATCAGTAGGGGAGGGGTTGAATCAGTAGTTTAATTCACTTTATCTTTCAATTTCATCTAGAGAATTATGCACACTATTATTCGTAAAGAAAAATTCGTATTTACGCGAATTTAATGAAGAAAACCAACTTATATCATGTTAATTAAATTTTCATGTATTACATTATATTTTTATCTTCAACCATCGCATAATTAAATCAATAACTTTACAGTATGTAGTAAAGGACAAGAAAAATCACGGCACATAAGAAACACACATAGAACAACAGGATTTTAGGTGGAAACCCAATGTGGGAGAAAACCATGGTTGTCATTATATTTGTCTCCTTTCTTGTTATATAAGTAAAATACCTCTTACATTTAGTATGGGTGAATACTATTATCGAAATACAAGAACCCACCTGTAAGAGGATACAACCTTAACTTGTTCTCTAGCACCCACTAGATAGGAGCTACAACCCCCTAAACTCGTTTACCAGCTCCTATCGGAAGGGAGCTCCTACCCCCACTTTGATGGTTCCAGGCCTCGACACCTTGTGGACCACTTTTCATAATGTTTAAGACTAGATCCACCTATCAAAAAATCATCAAACAACCTGTAGGCTTATTTTCATAATATTTTCATACTATACCCACACAAACAATAATCCCAAACCAATATCAAAACTAAAATATTCAAATACAATTCTAAATCATTGAATCTCTATAAATCAACTAAATCTATGAAGCATCAAACTACTGAATAAAGATCCCAATAAAAAAATTAAACTTCTTAATATGTACGTGATTTTTCTTAATAGAACATGTGTATATACATGCTTCCAATACATAAAACTTGTGTACAGATCTCAAATTATTGAACAATGAAACTTTTTTATAACAAAATCGCTATAACACTGAATGACCGACTGAATCAAGTACTAAACCAATCATAAATAATTTAACCATACCCAAACATTATAACTGATCAATATAAAAATCAATCGAAACAATAATGCCCAATACAAATCAAAACATAATTGACAGACATCATTAAATAGAACATACATCATCAATAGTTATCATCAAGAAGAACTGAAAACCCCTAACCAAATCTGATTCAGAATATGTATGTGCTTCTAATAAATAATAATAGAATTTATACACATTTATGATGCAAAACATCCATGTACATATCCCAACATACTAATAAATACATCGTTGAATATATACGCAACTACCCAGAAATAGATCCATGTATCGACACAACTATTCATAATACAACAAACCTATATATATTAAATCAATGAATCAATCCTTCATTGCAAACACAACACATACTTCACATACCTTACTATCAAATCGTCATATTACTCATGTAACATTGAGATCACAACATTACTTATAACCATAGATCTATCATTAGACAAGAAAATCAAACAATCGTATATTTCAACATGTCTTCATGTCTTTCAGATATGAGTTTTCTCCTTCCTCTTTAGTTCACACCTATTTCAAATTGGATCTCATATGAATAAACCTTTACTTTCACATTCAACACCTTGATACCCATCTCTTTATATAGCTTTTTTCCTTAGCCAATACCTTAGGTAAATCCGTTGGTAATTTCTTTATCCTTTGTTGACGAGATCAAATGAATGTTTCTACTATGATTACTATGGGCCAATACCATGGTAATCACCCCTGATATCTATATTTCCATGGTTCAGATATTGTATGCAATTTTTATTCACAAGAACTACATATGTACGTGACCCTTCTTCATAGGAGCCATGTATACTTCTCAAACTTCACTAAACTATCATTTATATGTCCATATCCTCTATAGAGTCTATACCAATCTGCATGAGTTCCATAATAATAATGTTATCACACTGTTGACATCAAGTAAATATTTATAGAAAAGGTTGTCAACAACCTCCCCCTTTGTAATTGATGGCGACCACTTTTTTGTTTGGACACCACTTGCAAACATTTTCAAACACACCTGCAAATACCAAGACTTCTCTCCAAACACATTTCTTCAAACACCGAGCTTATCTTCCCCTTCCGAAATCTAGGGAAAAGGGTTGAACTAGGCTTAATGAAGTATTGTCTTTGTAGTGCTCAATATTGTAAGTCTGATCTGTTGATATAAAATCTGCAATCTGTATAATGACCATGCTCCCCTGAGCATATGTTGGGACTTTCTAAAGATATCCAAGTAAAAGTACGTCTTTATGAATCAAACAAATATGACCTTTCCTATGACCAATGACTCTATTCTCCCATGATTACATCAGTCACCCAACATATTGGGTTTACATATTGGACCCAAATTTGACATCAATGTCCCAAAATGGGATTACATACATGACATGACTTGATCTAAATAGCCCATACATGACTGAATTTTACAATGATTTACATGGGTATTTTCATGACCTTTACATCAAGAGATATATATGACACTTGTAACAAAAAACATGAACCTCAAAAATGAGGTAGCAATACCATAGTCATCAACAACCACCATGCACCATATAGGAATATGCAACATAAGCATCTCATAGCAGCAATGGAGAAGCATGAACATCCTCATCATCAAGAAGTTGTGTAAGATAAGACAATGTATAATCAATTTATCCATCAAGTGTATTAGCAAGTATCAACAATCAATAATGTAACTACAACATAAGTAACCCAAGCATTCTAACATAATTAAAAGAACATAATTATATTCAGTAGTAAGAGTAGTAGAAACCATATAGCAGTAACGATATGTACTCATCATAAACGCATCACACAACAAGAAGTACTCAAGCAATCATAATGCCAACTATGCACTTTTATAAGCATAACAGTTTCTCCCTTGAACTTGTACCAACTTCTCAACATCAACTTTGATCACATCCATCTCATCAACCAGAAAATACATCAAGAAACATCTCAACAACAACAACATAAGATCATCTTATGTGAATCAAATATCATTTTTAAGCATCATAAGGGCATCACCAATAGACTGTAAGAAACAAATGTGAGAACAATAATTCCAATAATGAATTGATGGAAGCATATGGGAAGTTCCACCTGAATCTTTGCCACTCAATATTCATCACTGAGAGGCATATGCGACTGTATGGCTCAAAATCTGCGTAAATACGTGAATTTGTTTCATACAATCCGAGTACAGAAAGTAATTTTTTGGTGTTCAGATTCGTAACACCCCATGAACATGACATAACTGTAAAGAAAATTATAAGAGTGAAGAAGAAGGAATAATTCCTAATTTTTGTTTGAGGTATTCAAAGTAATCATGTGGAAGGGGTTTGGTAAATAAATCTACAACTTGTTCCTTTGAAGGAACATACTCCAATTTTACCTTTTGTTCAAGAACATGTTATCTAATAAAATAGCATTGATTTGGAATGTGCTTAGTGTTTTAGTGCATGACAGGTTTTTAGAGATATTTATGGCACAAGTGTTGTTACAAATAATAGCTACAGGTTTACGATAGGTGACTTGAATGTCTTGAAAAGTTTGGATCATTCATAGAAGTTGAGTACAACAAGAGGAAGTAGCAACATATTAAGCTTCAACAGTTGATAAATGAATATAACTTTGTTTCTTACTGAACCAAGAAACTAAGCGAGGTCCCATATAGAGTTCTCCTCCACTAGTTCTTTTGTAGTCATCAATATTACTAACCCAATCTGTATCTGTGTAACCATTAAGTGAAAAATCTACATTTTTGGAATAACATAGACCAAAATTTTAAGTTCCTTGCAGATACTTGAGAATTATGTTTATTGCTTGGAGATGAGTTTCCTTTAGATTTGATTGAAATTTTCCAACTATTTCAACTGCATGCATAATGTTTGGTATTTTAAATGTAAGATAGTTCAAGTTGTGAGTCATATATATGCATTCCGGTTTATTAATTGTAGGAGAGTCATCATTTTGGCTGCGTTCTCATCCTATTACCATGGGTGTGCATACAGGTTTGCGGTCTTCCATTCCCTATTTCTTCATATATGTTTGAGATACTTAGTTTGAGAAAGAAATATGTCATCTTTAGTTTGTTGAACTTAAAGACAAAGAAAGTATGTTGGCTCACCATGTAGAGACATTTCAAACTCCTACTACATAACTGAAGCAAATGTTTGACTCATAGATTCAACATTGCTTCAAAATATGATGTCATCTACATAAACCACTACTATGAACAATTTTTCTTTGTCAAATTTGGTATACAAATTTCTAGTTGCAAATCCTTTCTTGAACCCTTGTTGCTAAAGATACCTGTCAAGACAATAATACCATGCACGAGGATCTTATTTTAACCCATACAATGCCTTCTTTGGTTTTCAAACAAGTTTCTTTTCGTTTTCAATTATGAATCCTTCAGGTTTTTCAATATAAACTTCTTCTTATAGACCCCCACTTAAAAATTCATATTTAAAATCCATTAGATATACCTTAAAGTTATGAAAGATGGAAAATGCAAGGAACATTATTATGGCTTCAATTTTAGCTATAGGTTCAAAAGTATCTTCAAAGTCTATCCCATCATGTTGAGCATAGCATTTTATGTGGCCTTGGTACAAGTTCCCATATCTAGTTATTTTTCTATTTGATCAAGTTCTTCATGCATTTCCTTAACCCAACATTCATATTTTATTTCTTGATTCACATTTTGAGGTTCAATTGTGGATAGTAAGGCTAATTGACTAGATGATCCAACAAAATTTCTTCTAGTTTGTATTCCTGCTTCATTATCACCTATAATTTGAGATTCAAAATGATTTTAGAACATACCTTGATGGAGTCTTTCTTTCATACCTGTTGTTATCACCAAATTGATCTTGATTGGCTTCTCATTAATCAAATCAATGTAACTCTTTCAAACCACTTCTAACGGAATATTAGCCTCTTCAGTTTGAGAGGGCTCTCTTAAAGGGGGTTTATGATTTTCAATAGAAATACTACTAGATGGCTAACTCTATGAATTGTGACTTGGTTTTTGTATGATTGCAGGTTGAAAAATGAAGGCTTGCTACCATTCGGCTATGGAGTCAACATCAGTAGTCTTAATGACAATATTTCTTCACATGGAAGCTGAGGCAAGTAGATGTTTTTAATAAAAATGATTCACACACAAAACATAAGGAAAACGCAGTAATTTCACCCCTAAAGGAAGTCAGAGGATGACAACATGAATTTTGAGTAATTAGAGATAAAATTCACAAAGATACATAGTAAAAACACATTAAACACCTCATAAGAATCTCAGGTCTGGAAGTATAATGTCACTGTATTTCACTGATAATGGACAAAACATAAAAGAAAAAATTTGATGCAATATTCTCCAACCATTTTCTCTTCGATGTTCAGTCTATAAATAGACATTCTTTACAATGTAAATGATCTGCCCAGCTGGCTAGATCTTCGAATTCTAACTCTGACACCTATCATAATTGAAACTACTTACATGAAATAGAAAACAGATAGTTATCCTTTAAGAAGTCATACTCATAATAGGACTCTATCTCCTATTTATTACATTCGGTTTTTATAACAGTGAAACAATTACATAATATATATCACATGTTTGAGTGAAAATTCACCATCACTTTACATATTTAAAATACCCCTACATCTATGGAACACAATTCTACTTTTCAAGGATGGATAAACTTCACTTTAGTCACTGTTCTTCCTGTTGAGCTGGATGTGTGGAACTCCTTTTGAATAATGTGTCTCTGCTAAGATGGCCCACTGACATGCTGGAGGTCTCCAGCTAGCTGATGTGCTATTGAAGTGCTCAAAAATCCTCAAAAAACCCCTCGCTATGACACAGGGTCGTTTAGGCAGTTTCGTAGTGAGTTTTCATAGCGTATGAAAACTTGCCATTTCACCTATCTCCTTGCCACTTTTGATGGTAAAACACCTTTACCATGCAAAAACATATTGAAACAAATCGATCTCCCTCCTTAATCCTTCACAAAAATTATTTTCAAATAAAAATTGCATATTCAACTTTTTTCGTAATGTTTTTCTAGCCTCAAGCCTGAAGCACGCTACGAAACTGTCTAAAAAACCAAAATTTGTTGTTTTTGTGACTGTCTTGGAAAATTTATCTCCAGAGACAAAATTTAGGTTCTTTTCAAGCCATGAACCTCATCAAACTTGTTTCAGCTCAATTTTTTACCCTTTTGGTGTTTCTACTTCATTTAAAATTAATTGGTTGATGGGTTCTTCTACAAATCTCGTCTTCAAACCTTTCTTTTCTAACTCAACTTGAATCAAGTCTAGCTGCTCTTGAATATCTTCCACTTGATCTTTTAATGTTTTGTTTTTAGATTGCAAGTGTAATTTCATCCTCCTAATATTTTTGACCTCCCCTCTTAATGGTTGAGTCCCTTTCAGCAACATTTCTGCATTGTCCAAAGATTTTGAAACACTTGAGACTTGTTCATCCCATATTTTCCTCATATATTCAAATTGAACCTTCTCAAATCTGTGTTTCTTTGCCTCTAGTTTCAAAACTGATATCTCTTTAATTGCTTCCTTCAACTACTCTTTCAGGGATTATATTTCTATTTTTTCAATTATTTTCTCTTTCCCCTTTCTCTATCTGATAACCACTTCTTCCTTCGTTGATGGATACAAAACTGTGATGTTTATTGACTGAGCAACTTCATTGATTTTCTCTATCGTTTTTCTCTCCATGGCCTTCCTTTCATGTTTGGTAATTGGATTCCTTGGCTGAAATATAAAACTAGCATCGTCACCTGCAAAATATAGTTTCTTAGCAGTCTTACTTTTCTTTAGTTTTCTTCCACCATCTTCAATGTCTTCAACTTGCACAATTGGTGACTCTTCAATGTCAATTGCATGAAGGATATCCTCCAGATTGCATTTAGCCAATGTCTGGCTTCTAGTGACCCTCTTACTACCTTCTTTACTGACTTTATCTTTCTATTTTGTAGGTATTACTTGACGAGTGTCAGTATCTTGCAGAGGTTCTGCTCCCATGTCCACTGGTTCTGCAGGAGATGATCTTTTTTCTTCTTCAAATTCTTCTACCACAGCTGGTGACGAAGTAATTCTAGATTTTGAGGTTTTATTTGGAGTGACCACATCAATTTCATAACCACTCATAAACAATAAGTAAATCCAACCTCTGTCTAACCTTCTCAATTATTCCAAAACTAACAACTTAATTAGACCATGATGAAAAAGAGATGTCTCATTGCCCTCTGTTTTGATTTGAACCTTATCTGACATTTTCCCTAGAATTTTTTATAAATAGAAAGGTAAGTCAAGTGACCTCTTACCTATAAAATGCGGAAGAAGTCTGAGATGGTATGAGTAGACCATATGAAATCTTCCTTCACGGGTAAAATATTTTTGAATGACCATCAACAATTTTGCATAATTCTCCTTCATAAAACTCCTAGGGATAGCATTTTTCAAATCAACTTCACTGTGTTTGTTACATAGAAATTTGTCACCATCCCTTCAATCCCTCATCCCGTACGTTGGAGGACTATTCATGTAACCTGTGAATAGTAAAATGTCCTGAAAACACCTTGATGGCATCCTTCTGCATAAGGACAAGAATTCTCCTAAAGAACATTTCCTCTGGAAAACCCTAAAAATCCATGTTTTGGCATTGGCACGAGTAGCCAGTTCATCCCTCACGCCAATGGGGAAAATGCACACTAGTGGGCACGCTAGCTGGCACTCTGTCCCTGTGTTATGCTCGCGCCAAGCCTTTTAAGGATTTTTTTTAACAATAGAAGGCGATAGTTTGATTCTAACAACTTTAGAACAAATCATCAAAATGAGGTTGGGTTGTTTGCCTCCGGATCTCCCTGATTAGGAATTAGTTTTCCAACTCTCATGGAACCTTCCTAAGAGATCTCCCCCATGATTATAGGGAGCCTAACCTCTCCTTCTCCCTCTATAAAAGCCTTCCCTCTCCATTTGCTAGCTAGCTGAAATTTTGGGAAGGAAATTATAGCTAAGTGACAATCAAGAGCAGAGCTAAGGAGAACCCTATGAGAGAGAGAGTTCTGTCAAATCCTTGATGAGATTTGTGACACACGTTCCACTGGAACCCTGTCAAAGGAAGATCATTACGTCAGAGCACCGGTTGTAATCATTCTCTCGTATCTTAATATACATGAATCTGCTATTGGTTCCATGATTGTGTTTTTGCCATTATATAATGCAATTTAATTCGTTCCTCTTTGACTGATCGATAGTTATAAAAGTGTGAAATATTATGTTGCATGTTGTCTTTCTTCTTTGCATGTGTATAGGTATGTGGATGTAGCAAGCTCACAGATCGTGACTTGTCTAGCTACGAACGGAAGCGCCACTTCTTCTTCAACAACAACAACGAAGGAATCACGGTAAGCGATCTATCGCGATTCTATCTTTTGTAACTAGGAACCAATAACTTTGCATCTTTCGATTATTGCTAGACCCACTCTAGGGCTAGTGGGATCGCCTCTATTTGCAGAGGGGATTTACCTCCACAACAATTTGGCGACTCCACTGGGGATCAGTGGGAGTTATTCCTTCCTCCATTGGGTTGTTTTTTTTTGGATTTTGATTGATTAGTCTATTTTTCTGGTTCACCTTCCTGGTGTTAAACCCCTGTTCAGCCCCCAGAAGACTAGATCCAGCCTCTGTTTGTCCATTTTCATCTTTTTCTAGGGTAAACTTTATTGGCACGGTTATACCCCTAACAGTCGTGCCAATTAGCGCTAGTTTCCAGTTAGGCCCCAACGCCAACCCCTGTTTGGCGCTAATTACATCCAAACAGGCACGCCAGCCCTGCTTGGTATTAGAGTTTGCCTATTCTTGGACTTTCTCAGATTGAATTTTGGTCCTGGTTCATTTTTTCTGATTGTTTGAGTGCTTTGAAGTCATTTTTTACTGTGTTTAGCCCTTGTCCTCCAGTTTTTCGCCTTTTTCTATCAATTTTTCATTCTAGCCCTAGGGCTTCTAGGTGCTTCAGTGTGCTAAGCCTCCCGTGGGGGTTTTGGGTTTTTTCTTTCTCAGTCAACTTCGTTTTTGCTTCTTTGCATTCATCTTGCTAAACCCCATTGAATCATTGCGTTAATTGAGTGATTTTCCTCTCTTTCATTTAGTTTCGCTTTGTGTTGCTCCAAGCCTAGATTACATGGTTTTTTTTAGTCTCTTTCGAGATTCTTCTTGGCTTTGAGGGATTTCGTCATCAGTTTGAGTCTTGATTGTGCTTGTTTAAGTTGAGTGAACTTGTTTTGTTTCAGCTCTCTGTTTGTCATTTCTCAAATTGATGTTTTCGTTAGTTTTTCATTCATTTAGTGCATTTTTCTCTAATATATTGAAAAATACCAAAACAAAATCTTTTTCATTTTGATTGGCATAGTGAAAATTGAAAGCTCTTTCGCATTACTAGTGCTATATAACTCTAGAGAAAAATTTTTCTTGTTTCATTAGCTTGCATTGAAAACAGTAGTGGATGTTTTTATGTGTTCATTTTGCTATCATTTGAAAGCTCTCAACTCTCCCGTAGATAGCTCTTCATTGAACAAAGTGATATTTTGTGGCATGTAGTTTTCATCTAGAGGTTTTATGAGATCCAACATTCGATAGGGCCTTGAAATCAAAACGTAAATTGAAGATCAACTTTAAAATTTACTGAATTAACCTAAGGCAACATTAAAACTTAACGGAACATCTAGTAGTCTAAGGTAGAGACGTGTTCCAACTTCTTTAATCCTAGCAGTTGTCGCTCATCATCTGGCTACAAACAACGCTAGTACGAACTTGTGCTCCCCGTACCATCGAGTATATAAAGGGAGACCCCATTAGGTTGCAAATCCTTTATCTGTAGGAAGCCGAGTCTTCCACCTTTTACCCGTGATACATCGGACACATCATTCGGGGAGATTATCTGCACGTACGTCAAGTCCTTGGTTGATTTCTCTTTCATTTTTACCAAGGTGTATATGGAAGTTCATGGATATCTGGTACACCCATTTACCTAGATTACCAGAGCAGTCATTTTTATCTTTACTGACTCCCTAAACTTGAAAAGATCATCAAGCGCTTGTCCTTTCATGCTTTTTTCCAAACTAAAAGTGATAGAGTCATATTTTGCTTGTTTCTAGACTCTTAAAAAATGAAACAGTAAAATTTCCAGTTTGAATGTGGTAAAATTAATCACCTACGATCACACGCCCATTTAGAGATTGATTTTTTTCCTTGTTTTTGTTTGCCTTGGTTTTTGCCCTTGCATCTTTGTTTTGATCTCTTCCTCTTTTTTTCTATAGTCACAGTGGCGGAGCCATCAGTTTCGTCTACTAGTATTACTTATACAGACAATTCATCAAAGGCCTCCCAGTCCTCTGCTGAGCATCATCAGCCCGTTGTATACGAGTTTCCCGACGGGGGACCAGTTATATCTGAACTTCCCTTTGGAGGACCAGTTGAGTTCAATTGGCCCTTGTCCGATGCTTGGTTCAGATTTGGATTTGGGGAACACTTCCTTCCTCGTACATCGAGATCACCTTTTCTAGCTGCTGCCATACCTCCTAGTCCCTGTCATCTTTTAGAAGATCTTACGGCAAGGTCAGATATGGACTCATCCAGTCCTACTCCTAGTGAGGTAATTCCTACTTCTGGTGAAGACTACCATATTTTTCCCAAAGACATCCCTGAACCATCTTTTCTGTCTTCACCTGGTCCATTTCTTCCAGCTAGATATAGGTCTTTAAGTCAGGTCATGGCTTTTATTGCCTCTACGGGAATATCGACTCCGTCTACGAATCCAACCATTCCCTCATTAGGGGTGTCGCCATCGACACCTCTCACAGCATCTCCTTTTGTCACATCGACACCTGTTAGACCTACTGTTTGCATGGTTGTGTCTACGTCTATTGTCACTAATCAGTCAACTAGGACCTTGTCAGTTCCTGAAGATGTTTATATAGCTTCTGCCATTCCAGAGAACATTTCTCCCTAGGAGTACCAGATGTCTTTACAGCCACCGATCTCTGAGGTTGGTCAGTCCTCTCAGGATCTTAATCGTCCTTACTTTTCCCATTATGGAGCGGATGGTGCCCCGATTTACGTATTTCCATATCAATATGATGAGAAGGGAAACCTCCTTTGTTTTCCTGCTCCTGAGGCCTATCTGTATATTAACAGTTTTCTATCTACCCAGCCTAGTCAACCTTCTAATCAACAAGGGAAACCCTTTCAGGGACAACCTTTGTTTCAGCAAGGATATGCTTCTGGCCTATAAGGAAAACCCTTCCAGGGACAACCTTCGGCCTAGGCAGGGTATGCGTACGACCCGCAAGGACAACCCTTACAAGGACAACCTTTGGTTCAGCAAGGATTACTTTATGGCCTACAAGGGCAGTCTTACAATCCTCAAGGTAAACCTTTGTAGCCTCACCCTGCGGTCCAATCAGGGCAACCTCAAGGACCGGCAGGGAAACTGGGGTATCAACCTGGACCACCATACGGTCCTGGGGGGAAAACCCATCCTTCTCAACCTTTGGTACAACCTCAGCGGCCTCATTTTCCAATTGGTCAAAATGTTGCACAGCCAGGGCCATCTTATGGTCCTGTCACAGGTCAACCTAGTTATCGGGCACAACCTAGCCCACTCTGGCCATTAGGCCAACCTGCTCAGTCGGGTCCACCTGGTGTCCATCATCATCTAGGTCAACCTGTTCAACTAGGACAACTTGCACAGCCTATTAACCCTGCTCAGTTGCCGATCTATTCTATGACACATCTGAATCTGCCTGTGCACCTGACTTATCCGACTCAGCAGAGCTCCACTTACCAGCAGCCCGTTTGACCGCGAGGCAGCTATTACCTTCAAGGTCAGTCTCAACTGGTTTACAACCCACCCCAAGGTTCTTGTTATTTCCCTCAACATCCAGGCTATACTTATACTCTGTAGCAAAATCCATACACTGCTCAATCGGGGCCCATGTATAATCAGAATCAGTACCCTGGTTATCAACCCCTGTATCCTGGTTATCAGCTGCCATATCAACCTCATTATCCAACTTATACCCCTTATGGTCAGAATCCTCTAGGACAGAATCAATGGGGGTAGAGTTATGCTCAACCAGGCTGGAGTATAGGTACAGGTCCTTATCGGGGACCTGGTATGGCTTTTAACCCTCAATTACCTTTTCTCGCCACGTTGGAGTTACCCGACGTGTCCAAGTTGACCAATGATCCGATTCTTCATAATCCATATTGGCATTCGGTTCCGACGAAGGTGCCTGATGATTGTCCTAAGTTTGAGGGAAAATCTAGAGAAAACCCCCAAGCACATGTCATGACATACCACTTATGGTGTTCTTCGAATTCTTAGATCGATGACTCGATTCGTCTACGTCTTTTCCAGCGCACTCTCATCGGCGCTGCTACTAAATGGTATATAGAACTGCCCCGTTGTATTTTTTAGGATTTTAATACTCTAGCTATGGCATTCCTAATGCATTTTCAGTTACCGATTCGTTACGAAGCCGAGATGCATCTCCCGACATCTCTAAAACATGACAAAGCCACTCATATTTCAGACCACATTCACGAATGGAGACGTCGTTGTCGTCTAATCAAGTTTGAAATTCCTGATCAGCTTCTAAATCAATGGTTCACTACCTCCTTTGTCAACAAGATTTCATAAGACATCACTATGGGGGCATGTGTAACCGAGGAACAAGCCATTTCTCGTGTCCAGTACCTCGATTTAGTGTACTCCCAGTCTGGCACGTTATACGACATCTTGACTGATGCCCCGCGACCACGGACCTATAAAGCACCGCCTACTCCATCAGTAGATGGTGTTATTGGTTACATCTCTCACAATTCTCGCAAGTCTTCCAATGGGAAGCAGAAATAAAATTCTTCCAACAATTCTGATCCTTAGACTACCCCAGATTCTGGTAAGACCGCGGAGGTCAATGCCGTTCAGGCCAATTCTGTGGACAATAATTCCAAAGGGAAGAAGAAGGGCAAAGGCAAAGACAAATTCAATGCCCCAAAACCAGAATCATCCAAACCACGTGCTGATGATGGTTCACAGTGAAAACTGAAGTACCCTTACCTGATTTGTGATGAATACCACTACACCAAATATTGTCCTAGACGATCCGAGGTTAGTCAACTTCTTAAGGGCTCTAAGGGAACTCTGGTAGTTCTTAAGGAACCTTTTCCATCTCAGCAGGCCCATATGGTCGAGTAGCCTTCGCCATATGCACCGTTTGGGTCTCAAGTTTTCATGATGAATGGTGTTGCACCTGTTTCTATTTCCACTCGATCGAAGGATTATGCTGGATCACGCCAAGCAGCTGGGAAGGAAGTCATTGATGGCCCTCCTCCCGTGCCTGCCTCTGGTCCTCTTGAGATTGAAAGGCCCAATGCTGAACCCGTTGTACGGCCACCTTACAAAGGTGTCCTTCGAAAGTCTTCCTATAATCCGAATGCCCGTGCTGCTCAGAATTATAGCATTGTTGAGGATTTGGCATAGGCGCCTTCCGCGATGTCTGCATTGGAAGTACTTCAGATTTGTCTGTCTCAATGGAAATATTTGTTATCTGCGATCGGCAGAATTGATCCTGCTGATTCTAGCCTTCTCACCTTTGATTTAGAGAATTTTGTCCCCCGACTTCCACACCAGATCGCGCTTGTTAAAGAAGTGGGTATTAACGACCTTAATATTCACAGGGTAGTTTTGGATGAAGGTGCCTCTATGTGCGTTATGTCATCTTCTTGCTGGAAGGCCATTGGCTCTCCAGCCCTCACTTCATCTCCCAATTTCCTCGAGGCATTCGATTGAAGGGAATCAAAACCCCTGGGTGTTCTCACAAGTCTACCGATTACATTGCAAGGTAAGACAATCAACGTCGAAGTAGAAATTTTTGATGCCAAACTCAACTAAAATCTTCTACTCGATCACAGTTGGACCCACACAATGTTGTGTGTTCTGTCCACCCTCTTTCGACTTTTGAAGTTTCCACATGAGGGCAAGATTATTATTTTCAATTAGTTGTCTTTCTTTACCTCATCCTCCGATAACAACGTGTCGTACATGGATCAAATTCCTAATCCCCCCGATAGTATAGGACCTGGTCTTTTCAAGGACCCCATTCTCGTGGGTATTTTTCCCATTCCACCACCAAATATTGTTCAAGTCAACATGATATCTCAGTCAGATGACCCTTGGATCACCCCTTCTCCTAAACAGGTTAATTCGCTTGGAGATTCCATGCCGCTTAGCCCAATCGAGATTAATTATTGTGAGCTTATAGCTGTATCTGATTCTCCCCCTCCTGAAGCTGCTCCTTTGAGCTTGTCAGAGCAAAGTTCCTTTTCTTGTGTCAAGCTCCTTAAAAAATTAAACAAGGTCATTTCGAGGACGGTTCGTTTACTATGTCAACCTCATTAAAAAATGAATTAGGTTATGAGGATAATTCTTTTAGTGTGTCAACCTCGTTAAAATAATGAAACACGCTCCTGTTCAATTCGAGTCTTTGGTCTGATCTCAATCTCGTAATTTGAACCTTCACTACATCTACTTTGCATATGCACTAAAGCATGGGGGGAATGTACCTCGAATTGAGAAACCATGCTGGGGGCATGCCCGGTTTTCCTTGTCATATTCAAGCATAGTTTACATTTGTGTTTTAAGCTTGCATAAAACATAAAACTCATTTTCAAGCATAGTTTGTGTTTGTTCTTTTAAGCTTGTGTAAAGAATAAAATATGTTGGTTTGATGCATTTTGCAAACTTTTAACTTTTCCATTGGGTCGTTACTTATGCAGATTATTTAGTTGATACATTAGATAACATTGTATTAGACATTTTCATAACATATAAAACATCATCACGTATGTAAGCAATATCCATGTAGAAAATAGTTGTGTATATATATATATATGTATATATATATATATATATATATATATATATATATATATATATATATATATATATATATATATATATATATGTCAAGTGTTTGCAACGTGTGAATCATATAAAACCAAAATATACATGTTTGTTTTAGTTACATCTAGAGATGAAATGTCTCTCAAAAATATGCAAATAGAAAGCCTATGTGACTAATCGGCGTGGTGCTCATGGTAGCACGTCACTGCCCGCACCAACCGCCTCAGTAAGTAGTGGAGTCGACTCGGCACCCCTAGTGTGTATTTTTGATAAGATAAGGGAACATCAACTAAACAAGCATAATCCAGAACTCCACGAGCGATCCCCTCTAAGTTTTGTACAATTTCATCCCCCTCGCCCCCCTCACCTTGAGGGTCATAAGTGAGAGGGGTCCTCCTCGCTATTGGTGACATCCCGGCGAGCCTCTCTAGGCCAACATCTGCATACATATAGGATCAACTGTTAGGACATGCATGTATACCAAAAAATCATAAAACTCATAAAATTAAAAATATTCTTACCCAGCTCCTCATCCTAGTCCTCTCCTTCTAGGAGTAGAAGGTCTGGATCTCTAGTGAAATCAGTGCCCACATAGGGCTAGTCCTCTACGAAGATTAGCTGTCGTCAGAGCCATCCAAAGAACTCAAGCCGCCATGACATCTTCTGGCCGCCCTCTTCCCTGGGCATCAATGCTGCCCATCGAGCCATCCGTGGCTCTCTCACTAGTGGATCCGAGACTATATCCCCTTAGCACTAGAAGATAGGTAGTCGTTCCAAGAAGAATTATACCAAAATTGACCTGTATCCAAACTGTTTCAGTTTGGTCTTTTTTC
This sequence comes from Pinus albicaulis, assembly GCA_034641835.2. Lineage (NCBI taxonomy): Eukaryota > Viridiplantae > Streptophyta > Pinopsida > Pinales > Pinaceae > Pinus > Pinus albicaulis. Next base: position 261,791,438 of record CM076581.1, read on the forward strand.
ATTTGGTCAGTTGTCATTTGATGTTCATAGTCACGGAAGTGGCCCAGTCAAACACTGTTGGGTTCATGCACTCTGATGCAAGAGGGAGCTGTGTCTTGGTAGCCTCATGTGGTGCCTGCGACCCCCGCCACCCTCGCATTATATATAGTAGCACCACTAGTGCCAGATCGGGGATGGTCCGATCATTGCTTTTCCACCACCGTCCCTTTCCGTGCCCCTTCGCACACCCTATTCAGACACCCTATTCACACTCATTGTCATGTTTTCCCCTGAGGGCCTGGTGCTAATCAAGATAGGAACTGGACCCCTGCATGACAGTCCAGTGATGAAGTACATGTCTGACACTTCGAGCTCAAGTACTTGATCTCGAAGTTTAAACTTCTCCTCGTCCTCATCCCAGATGCTAATCAGATATTGCAGTAGTTCGGGTTGAGCCCGTAGACATGGCGTTAGGAAGAATTTTTTCAAACCACAATTTTGGAGAGCATTCATACACTGCTCATTTCCCATTGCCAACTCATCTTCCTCACTGTGCTCTCTTTCCTTCCATTAAATTACCATTTTTTCTTTGTACCTGCATCAATTTGGTCATAAACACATTGTAAGATCCCTTGGGTACTTAAAACAACCATTAATTGGCTCAATTTTTGTTAAATTTAAATGAAATATTAGGTTGCGCAGTTGGCATGGTTGTTTTGCTAATAGTCGTGCCACCTAGCGCGGCCCTTGTGTGAAAAAGGGTTGGTTAGTGAGGGTTCGTTCCTGATACTCGCGCCAACCACGGAGGCCCTAATTTTGCAATTCCTCCCCTCAGGGATGCCAAATGACAATTAAAAGCTATGAAATATGGCTTAAAAGATGGCTAATGGAAGCGGCTCTTACCTGAAGAAGACAAAATCTGGATCAGTGCACTGAATTGTTCATAATCGTCACCTCAAGATCGCAAAGGAAATGGCTCACTATCACTCTGAAAAGAGGTAAAAAGGTGAAAAGTAAATAAGTTTTTACTATTGGTAATATTTATAACTTTTCAAAATCAAATTAGGTTTTGGGACTAGTTTTTCCGATATTTTATTATATTTTTTGTCAAAAAATGGGTTTTACACTTGCTTTTGTGCAGCAACAGGTTTTCACGTGATTAGGACAACGACACGAGTTGTATTTTATACTTTTTCAAACTTGGTAAAAACACAAAAAAATCTACCACCGGAGTCACCTTTCAGCCTCTTTTTCCACTCTCTTTTAAACTAAAATGACACAGACACTTGTCATTTTGAACTCATTAAATGGTCGCGAAACGACATCTACCTAGTATATTTACCCCTTTTTAAGGCCGGGATAGATTATTTACGAAAAAGGAATACATTCAGTGTTGAGAGGTAAACTCTCTCGGTGGGACAAGAGGCTATCCAATCCCCTCTGCACAGGGGTCTAGCAACAATCATAAAATGTTATAGCGCAAGTTCCTAGTTACGGATAAAAGACCAAAGATGGGGGCCTACCTGGAGTCCAATGCTATGATCCGTAGAAGAGAGCGTTCTCGTTCCTCAGCCTCGGCAGATCACAATCCCTCCACGATCTCCGCAGATGGACACCTGCACATGCAAGAAACAACACGAATACAAGCATAAAATCCAGAATACACAACTAGATATCAATCAGAAAGGATATAACTCATATTAACATAAGTGAAAATAGAGTGGAACCATAACCATAATCATTCATTAAATAACAATCGAACGGGAGTAAAACCAATGTTCTGACGCCATGATCTCCTTCGGAAGGGTCCCCAGTCGTTCACGTCTCGCAAAGCTTGCCAGGGAAAGGGAAAACCTCTGTTGAGTCTCTCGACGATAATCTCCTTACTCGAGTCGGCCTTAAGGGAAGAAAGAGGGCTCTTACAGCACAAAGTCTCTTGGTAATTTGGAGATTCAAAGCTTAGGCACTTCAAGACTAGCTTGGAATGACAAGAGGCAAGCTTTTATAGATGGGGAATGAGGGAGCTGGGATCCCTATTATTGTGGGATTGGCCCTATCATGAAGGAAGGTTCCATGAAAGGTGGCAAACCACTTCCCTTCCATAGAACTCCCGTAGCCAAACCTCCCAACTCAAGATAGGCAATGGTTTCTGAGTTGGTTGAAACACAACTTCCGCAATATTTATTTAAAAAACACTCCTTAAATTGGTTGGCACGACTGCTGCTATGGGACAGAGCGCCAGTTGGCGCGGCCTCTTTGCAGGATTTTCCCCATTGGCGCGAGTGATGAAATGTCTTCCCGTGCCAATGCAAAAGGAGATGTTTTCATGATTTTTTGCAAGGAGATGTCTTTAGGGCAATTGAAGCTCATGTTTAGAGGGATGCATTGATGATAATTTCAAGGCATGACAACGTTCAAAGGTCACAAAATGGGTCCCCCATTGTGCAGGACGGGGAATGGTAGGGACGGTGACAAATTATTGTGTAAGACCTAGCCTATCGCAACTAGGAGGTTCTCTCAGACATATTTTTCTACCTTTTCGGATATGTGGGACTACCTACGAAAAGGGACTCCTAGAGTTTTCTTTTCCACTGTCTTTTCAAACTCTCTAAACATGAAAAGACATCAAGTTCTTCCTTTGTCAGACTCATTAAAAACTGATGACATCGGACTCTGTCGTAATGACGTTACTCGAGTTCCTCCTTCCTAGGGCTCGTTAAATGTACTAGGTTGGAATTGTCCGAAGGACAAACTTATATCGCAAGCACATGATATCCCCTTCAAGCTTATTTTCAAAAATAATTGGGGTACTTGCTAGAAATGGTGGGCAAAAATGGAACCAATATTATAGTCGTGTCGGTAGTATGTTTCTCTTGAACGTGGCACTTGTCTACATTCGTGTCAGGTTGGGGACATCTCATCTCGTTATCTGCTTTCCTTCATGGGTTTGGGTAATCTCTTTTGACTGATCATCTGCTCTTTGCCACGTCACCATGACCTCAGATCTAGTGATGTAAAATACTGCCAAATCCAATGTCGTGCCATCAATATGTTCAAGAGAAGTTGGCCTCTATAGTTTTCAACCTCCCTCTGATTCTCTGTTGGTCTTGATTCACAAAACATTATGTCCCTCTATCTCATGTCGATGATGTGGGAAACATTATGGCCCACCTTTGGTCAAGGTCACTTCCTATCAACTTCAACTCATTATCCAGGAAGTTTATCTAGAGACTCCCTTTAGGTACCTTGAAGCTTGCATGCCTCAATGGCAGGTTCTTCACATTCGACGCAAGGTTTTCATTATTGGCCTTTGATCGGATGATTATGTGGGTGTTCGACGCCAACTCACTGTTCACATTATGTATATTGTACCTCTTGTACCTTGAGAGCCATCATCATTATTGGTGGGTCCTCTCGCGTCCGTTAACGACTTTCATTATTGGCTGGTAATCAGATGATGTTCTTGCATGTTCGAATTCAGCTCACATATTCACATGCTCGAACTTGTACTCTGTTCGGGTCGAGATGGAGCGCAAGACCCTGGATTTTTTCTGATAAACATCCAATCTGTAGGTTCTTTGTGGATTATTATGATTTATTACATGACTCATTCGATTAGATGGTTGCAACCATACCTGAGTCTACTTGTTGATCCTTATTTACTGGATGACTGCGTCCATACCATGGATCCCATTTTTTGTACACTCTATTATGGATGGTTGCGCCCATACCACATATCATGTATCAGAGATATCAGTTTTATTTGTATTCACATGTCTTCCGATGGTAGTTTTTTCAGGTGGGTGTGTTCTCATAAAGAATTTCACCCCTCCCTCTCTCTCGGACCTCATGCTTTAGGGGGCATCTGTTACACAACATTTCGTCACCGTCCCTGCAATCCCTCGTCCTGTACATTGGAGGACTATTCTCATGACCTGTGAACAGTAAAATGTCTTGAAAAAACCTTGATGGCATCCTTCTGCATAAGGACAAGAATTCTCTTAAAGAAAATTTCCTCTAGAAAACCCTAGAAATCCATGTTTTGGCATTGGCGCGGGTAGCCAGTTCATCCCTCCCACCAATGGGGAAAATGCACACTAGTGGGTGCACCAGATGGCGCTCTGTCCCTATGTTATGCCCGCGCCAAGCCTTTTAAGAAATGTTTTTTAACATAGAAGGCAGAAGTTTGATTCTACAACTTCAGAACAGATCATCAAAATGAGGTTGGGTTGTTTGCCTCCGGATCTCCGTGATTAGGAAGTGGTTTTCCACCTATCATGGAACATTCCTAAGAGATAGAACTCTCCACCATGATTAGAGGGATCCTAACCTCTCCTTCTCCCTCTATAAAAGCCTGTCCTCTCCATTTGCTAGCTAGTGGAACTTTTGGGAAGGAAATTATAGCTTAGTTAAAATCAAGAGCAGAGCTAAGGAGAACCCTTTGAGAGAGAGAGTTTTGTCGAATCCCTAATGAGCTTTGTGAGACATGTCCCGCTGGAACCCTGTTGAAGGAAGATCATGACATGAGAGCACCGGTTGTAATCGTTCTCTCGTATCTTAATATATGTGACTCTGTTATTGGTTCCATGATTGTGTTTTTTCCATTATATAATGCAATTTCATTCGTTCCTCTCTGACTGATCGATAGTTATAAAAGTGTGAAATATTACGTTTCATGTTGTATTTCTTCTTTGCATGTGTATAGGTATCCGGATGCAGAAAGCTCACGGATCGTGACCTGTCCAGCTAGGAACGGAAGTGCCACTTCTTCTTTGACAACAGCAGCGAAGGAATCATGGTAAGCGATCTATCATGATTCTATCTTTTGTAACTAGGAACCAATAAATTTGCGTGTTTCGATTGTTGCTAGACCCACTCTAAGGCTAGTGGGATCGCCTCTGTCCGCAGAGGGGATTTACCTCCACAACAGTGTTCTTTCTTGATAAATTCTTTACAATCCTGGATTGTGAATTTGATACCTTTAAACCACTGTTCACCACCTCTAAGGATTCCTATAGCTAATGATATGCTCTCGGGTGTCAATGTAATATTAAGAATTCCAACCTTTGATGTTGTTCCTGTGAAGTTGGTGGAAAACTCCTTTGAAACATGTAAATGAAAACCCTGCAACCTCTGACAGAATTGAAAATATCCAGTCATTTTGAAAATCTCCATAGCAGTAGGGTCTTCATTGAGTAATTTCATATCCATATGCTCATACCTATGACAATGGCCACCCTTATTCATTTTATTTCCTGCAGCCATTGATAATTTATAGTATTCATTGCCTCTCTTGCTGATGACACTTGCAGAATTTGAATTTGACATCAACCTGCTTGGTTCGATGAAGCAGCTCTCCAGGGATCGACTCACATGCAAGGATGAACCACAATATGACAAAAGTCTATTTGAGGTGAGGTTTAAAATTTTATCTAATAGCTCATGCTTCAATCATATCACATGCAACAAAAAGGGTAATGATGACATCAAACACGACTATGTACATTTGATTTTTACCATAAAAACCTTGAATGACCTCCACCTTTACTGCTTTAATTAGAAACTGACACCTTATACAACTCTGACAAGCCAGGTTAGAAAACATAGTTTCGTAGCAAAAATAGTTAGGCTTCTAACAGATTCACTACGAAACTATTAAGCATTTTCATAGCGAAATCTGCGGTTTTCCTATGTAAAATGCTACGAAAATCTGAAAAACTAACAGATGTGCACTTTTGAGCTTAAATGTATGTGTAATGAAAACTGACATGATATGGGACTAATTTTACTGAAATGGCATGAATGGAGGTGAACATAAAACTTAGGGTAGGCTTAAAAATGCAAAATGTTTCCTCTATCACATCGAAATGACTTAAGAGACCTTATCCATTTGGTGAATGACCTGGATGACCCTATCTAGAAAAGTTTCACAACTTAACGAGTGATAAAACCTGTATTTTCATTTCCTTCTTTTGATGCTTCTATTTATTATTCTTCTACAACTTCTTGGATTTGAGTAGGGAGTGGTTCTTTATTTGCTTTTGCTTCCTTTTGGTACCTGTGGATGCTTCATCAATCACAAAATCTATACTTTCAACAAAATTTTGAAGCCTTTTATTATAACAGTATATCCTTTCCTTCTTGAAAAGTATCCAAGAAGGATTCCTTCATCCGAATTCAAATATTATAAAGTGTTTGACAGTTGTAGGTTACCATACCATACTTCATAATTAGTTTTATCACTATTTACTTGAACATGAACCTTGGTAAGTATATCCACAGGTGTATGTATTTCTTCTCCCCAGAAGGTGTGAGGTGTTCTTGACTCATCAACCATGGCACGTGCCATTTCTTGAGATGTTTTTGTTCATTCTTTTCTCCACTCCATTTTGTTGAGGAGTTTTAGCTATGGAAAACTATCTTTTGATGCCATGTTGCTCAAAAAAATTGAAAAAATCATCTGATATGAACTCTCCTCCTCTATCAGATCTAATACATTTGATTTTTAGATACAATTCATTTTATACCAATGCCTTGAATATTTTAAACTTTTCAAATGTATCATCTTTATACTTTATTAAACCAATCCAACACATTCTTGAAAAATCATCAATTAATAATACTATGTATTGTTCACCATGACAAGACTTCTTTCTCATAAGTCCACATAAATCATTTTGTGAATAAGTTCAAGGGGTTTACTTGAAATAATTTATTTATATTTAAGCTGAACTCTAGGTTTCTTAACAAATTGACATAATTTTAAAATGTTCTTTTTCAAGTGAAAAATGTTGCGTAAGTCATGAACTGCTCCCATCATTCTTGATTTGTATAACTAGGAAAAGTTGAGGTTCCCCAACCTTTTGTGCCAAAGCCATATTTCTTCATATTTTCTCAAAATATAGTGTTCTTTGTCGTCCTATGGGATATAACATTTCCTGTAGTTCTGGTTCCCTTGATTGTGATATTAATTCTATTCAAAATCATTACCATGCAATTATTTGATCTGAAAATAACTTCATGCCCCTGATTTCACATTTGACTAACACTTAAAAAGTTATTTTTTATCCCATCGACAAATAATACATTCTCAGCCTTGATTGTTCCTTTTAAAAACACAGGTCCTTTTCCTTTAATGGTAGCAGGTGAGTTATTACCAAAAGTCACATTCTTTTCTTTCTTAATTTCATTAAAAGAAATGAACTTATCTTTGTCACCTATCATATGCTTCAAACACCCACTCTCAATGTACAATATATTATCTTGATCTCCTACAGACAATGCTAGACCACAATTTTCAGAAGAAGTAATTGATCTGGATCTTGGTTGAAATGGACCTATTGCTGCAACTTTGTTGATAACTTATGTTATAGGTGATGAAATTAGATTTTTTCAAAGACCAATTTGAGGTATTGAATATATATTTCTAATGATATAATAAAATTTAAATTTTATGACCTGTGGTGTGATTAAATTATTCCACAAACTCAGAGGACGCGCAGCGGGGAAATGTTCTAGACATGTGTAACTTGAATCTCTCATATCTCTCAAACTAGGAAACGAAATTAAATTCCGTAAAAACTCATTTGAAATAATAAAAAATAATTTCAAATTAGTTAATTTTAATTCTCTAATATAATCTGTGGAGACCGTGGCACTTGCATGAATTTTACTAAAGATTATTGTAAAACATTGAAACTGAAATATCTTTCAAACCCTCATGGAGCCATAACCTAAATCTATATTTATGCAAGAATGAAATAAAATATAGAAATAAACATAAAAACAGGGATGTAGTAGAAACAAATCTTCATTTCATTAATATCAAATGAATGAAATATGCTTAGAGATAGAATGGACATAAACTAGCTAGGGTGATGGTATCTTATCTCTAAGAAGAGATGCAATGGCTACATGCCTCTGAACTATGTTACAATGAGGCTCAAGGGCCTTTTTATTATTGAAAAATAAGAGAAAACCCTAAACAACCAAAACCCTAACTCGAGGAGTTGTAACACCAAGAGTTTATGGGCCCTGTTGGGGTTAGTTGGGCAACCAACTTCCTGGGGTCATAACTTGGTCATAGTATCTCAGTTTTGCACGTACGATACCTAGTCTAAAATATCTCTCCAAGGAATACACCGTATAGGGCCTCATAACGGCTCCGAAGTCTAGGACCCGAAAAAATTCTAAAAATAGTAAATAAGAAATTTGATGAAAATGACTAGTGGAATAGGTGGGTGGCCACCAATATCCACCTGGATATTTCCTACCCGCTTAGGAAGCAATGGTCCCCATTGCATGTAGAGCCTCCATGAGGTAGGGAAATTTGTGTTGAACCGAGTCCCTAGTGAACCACTTTCGCTAGTGAAGGATTCGGCCCGCCTTGAAGTGGGTGTCGCTTGCAATGGGGTACAGAAAGGCGCTCCTTCTGCAAATGTAACCAAAATGTGTCACCCACCTGGAACTTGTGTGGTACTTTATGTTAATCCTAGCAGTGCTTGTACTTTGCATTGAATTTCTCGAAGATGTCATGGACCTGCTGGGGGACGTTAGAGAGTACACATGTGGATTATGTCTGTGTGCTCGCATGAGGTATGGAAAAATTAGGCAGTGACGCACCTGTGCTCATATCAATGGATTGTTTGACCTGATAGTGTAGAGGAACCTGTGTGGGTGAGGAGAAAATGTCCTTATATTCCTCCACAACTTTTTCCATTTGTTGCTGTTGTTCAGGGGAGCCCTGTTTGGAGGTTTTGGCCACAATATTCTTCTTTCCCTATGGGAAAATTGTAATGAAAACAAATTTCTTGGTTTGGGAAATAATCTTACTGTGTTGCTTTATAGTAATGAAAGAGATGGCGGGAGGTGGTACTACCTCTGGTATCGTGCACAACTTATTTCCCAAAGTAATAATAACAGAACGAAGCCTAGACTCATACACAACATGTTGCTTCCACAAGTATGGTTGGCCTAATAAGACATCAGACACGTCAAGAGGAGCAACATCACACAGTACCTCATCCATGAAGGTATTGATGTTGTACGGAAGGAGACACTACTGACTGACACAAATATCTATTCCTTAGTGAAGCCAATCGATGTTATATGGCTACGAATGTGTTGTGGTTGGTAGGCCTAGCCGCTCCACTACCTGGTCTGAAATGAGGTTATTTTGACTTCCGCTATTGACAAGGAATTGCAGTGGAGAACACTTCACCCACATCGGCGAATGGAAGTGGTGCTCCCCCTCCTTTAGATCTTCGGGATCCTCCCTCTAGACTTTGGTGGTGGCAACAGTGGCACTGGAATCTGCATCAATTATCTGCTTCCCTTTTTCATTCCCTTTGTCCATTTCTAACTTAGAATCAGAACATGCATCTGATTTGAATGCCTTCGTTTCGGCCACTAGCGACTGTTTGGTCTGACACTCACTTGTGTTGTGAGTGGAGCTGTTATGAAATTCACCCCAGTTCCCCATGTCCTTCTTTGTATTTGTGGTGTTGTTCTGTGTCACCCCGCTTTGGCTTTGCCCATTGTTCTATGGTTCGGGGGTAACTTTCCCTGCCTTTGGATTCGTAGATCCAAAGTCTCACTTCTTTTGCTTAAATATTTGTTCAATATTGGTGGCATATCGATATGCCACGCCAAGCGAGGTAATGTTGAGGAACTCCATTTCCTCCTGAATGTATATGTGCAAACAACAATGGTACTTGAGCACCAAATGTCTTTCTGAATATTTAACAACTTTTTGTGCAGGATATGGAACAAAATCATCAGCTCGTGCACATATTGATCCGTTTACTACTGTAGCATCATCCATTAGATGTACTTGTCCTCATAGCTCCCCATGGGTTAATATTGTTCCTTGATTTCGTCTCGAAACAAACTCTAAGTGGGTGCGGTTGGGAACATAGAGGGTTCCCTCTTGTCCTTTTTCTCACAGTACATTTCCCACCAATATTTGACATGGGGGGCAGCTTTGAGGAGTGAAAAATTAATCTTTTATTCGTCAAATAAATCATGGATATCAAAATATCCTTCCATCAAATTCAACCATCTATCTACGGCGTCTACATCTATCTGGCCTTCAAATACAGTAATGTCGAAGTTGACTTGTACCTTAAAAGGAGTGGTGATTCCAAAGTGTTTGTTGGTTGTAGATGCACCACTGATGGGTAGTCATTGAAGGATTTGGGCAAAGTTATCCATCTTCACATTCCTTTGTTTCTCGACAGCCTCCTCAAGCAATATTTTGATAAGATCTCCTACTCTCTCGTCTTTCTTTTCCTCCACCATGGGAGATCCTCAGGGTTTGCGAGGCTAAACTTGCAAAGGTTCAACTAGTTCACACCCTAAATCCTTATACCCTGACCTCCTTGGGGACATGCAAACAAATATAGACAAAGAGTAGACTGCTTTAATACCATTGATCTGGATCTTAGTTGGAATGGACCTCTTGTTGCAACTTTGCTGATAACTTCTGCTATAGGTGATGAAATCAGATTCCGTCAAAGACCCATTTGAGGTATTGAATAGATTTTTCCAATGATATAATACACTTGAAATTTGATGACCTGTGGGGTGATAAAATTATTCTAGAAACAAAATTAATTATGGCGACGTAGTGTTCTAGACAGGTGTAACTTCAATTGCTCATATGCCTCAAACGAAGAAACGAAATTAAATTTCGTAAAAAACCCATTTGAGATAATAAAAAATAATTTTAAATGAGATATTTTTCACTCTATAATATGATATGTGGAGATCATGGCACATGCATGAATTTTACCAAATATTACTGCAAAACATTGAAAGTGAAATATGTTTCAAGCCCTCATGGAGCCGTAACCTGAATCTGGATTTCTACAGGAATGAAATAAAATAAATAAATAAACATAAACATACATATGTATGAGAAAAAAAATTCATTTCATTTAATATCATATCACTAAAATATGCTTATAGACAGAATGGACATAAACTAGCTAGGGTGATGGTAGCTTATCTCTAAGAAAATATATGGTGGCTACATGCCTCTGAATTGACATGTTACAATGAGGCTCAAGGGCCTCTTTATTATTTAAAAATAAGAGAAAACCCTAAACAACCAAAACCCTAACCCGAGGAGTTGTAACACCAAGTTTTTATGGGCCCCATTGGGGTTAATTGGGTAGCCAACTTCTCGGGGTCGTAACTTGGTCATAGTATCTCCATTTGGCATGTATGGTACCTTGTTGGAAAGATATATCTAAGGAATATGCCTTAGAGGGCCTAAAAATGGATCTAGAAGCTTAGGACCCGAAAAACGTCTAAAAATAGTAAATAAGAAAATTGATGACACCAACTAGTGGAATAGGCGGGTGGCCACCAATATCCACTTGGATCAGTAATTTTATTTGTCCACACCTTGGGAGCATCTATCTTCTGCTCATGTTGATAATATGAATTCATCCTGCTTCTCCATTTAGTTTATTCATGGCCAAATTTATTGCAAATAGAACATTCAACTTCATTCTGAAGAGGAGAGAAAGAATTATAAGAAGACTTATTTGTCATGTTTTCATTATGTTTTTTTCTTGCTTCTTTGGTCATAATCGTTTCATAAACAACATAATGAACTTCTTTGTGACAATTGAAGGATTGACCATTGAAGTAAGGTTACCTGGGAGCATAATACCTTTTTTAGTAGCTTGCCCTTTGTTCATGGTAAGGTTGTTTTACCTAAGAATATTTTTACTTTTAATTATTTTGTCGAGTCTTGTATTTTTTATTATTTCTTCCTTTTACCACATTGACGTAGATTTTTGTACCTATTTCAAAATATTTCATAGGTTTTGATGTCTCACCATCTTGATTTGGATTATGTCCAAGACATATATTGATTAGAGGAGAATGATGAACTTTAATGATTTCTTCTAAAGTTTCATATCCTTTAGCAAATATAAGATTTAGAGATTTTTTTTTCTCGTGTTCCTTTCTTAGACCCACAATTTTAAGTTCTAAAGTTTCAAAATTATTTCCCCTTTCTTGGATTTTTTTCTTCAAAGTTTCTTCTATTAATTTAGCTGCTTCTATATATATCTCCATCTTCGTTGTTTATTTAAAAATGGTGTTTTATTTATACATGATGTCTTCTATAGCATCCACAAATTCATCATCACTAGACTTATCTACACATTTTTCTTCTATTTTCATAAGTAATTAACAATTTTTATTTCATTAATAATCCTCAGTATTGGAAGAATATTCACTATTTTCATGAGTATAAAAACTTTTCTTGCTAGTAAAACCCATTTTAACATTCTTCTTTGAAACATTATTTTCATGATTTTATTGATAAGGAAACTTAGTTGCATACTGAAATACTCTTCCATGGGAAATTTTTTTAAAAGGAAGCTTACCTTTTAACCTATGAGATCCTACTTGGAGCTTCTTCTCAAAATTAGCTTCTTCTTCATCTGAAATGTAACTTGTTTCCATAGGCTCTTCCTTTCATTTCCCTTTGTTTGTGGCTTTGAATGTTTCTTCTCTAATACATTATGTACCCCATTTTCTCATCTCAAAATATGTCAAGATCCCATGGAATTATTCGAAAGTGAGATTCTTAAAATCTCGCATTTCTTCAATGGAAGAGACTTTGGATTCAAACATTAGGGTTAGTGATCTCAAAATATTTTCAACAATTGTAGTATCCTTTATTTCATCACCAATATTTTCATTGAGTTAACAATCTCATCTACTCTAAGGATAAATCTCGAAATTCTTTCATCATCATGAATTCGAAGAGTCTCATACTAAATTCTATATGTTTGAATTTTAGAAATTTTTGCCTTAGTTTCACCTTCATAGCACTGGACAAGCTTATCCCATATTTCCTTTGTGGTGTTCAGCTACCTGACTTTCACAAAATAAGATTCTACCAAGCTTCCCAAGATAACATTTATAGAGTCTCCATTAATCTCATATTGTTTCTTCCTTTCATCATCTGTGGGAATGGAGGTTGGGTATTGATATCCACCTTAAACAACTTCCCATACATCAACTCCTAGTGCCTGCAAATATGCTCTCATTCTAATTTTCCAAAATACAAAGTTAGTTCCGTTAAACAAAGGTGGCTTGATAGAGGATACTCCATCTTGATTTCTCGTATTGATAGATCTCCCTTTAAGTGATCAAGCGTTTCTGAGGGACCTTATTTAATATCAATTGTTAGGGAAAATACTGAGGGGGGGGGGTGTGAATCAATATTTTAATTCACTTCATCTGTCAATTTCATATACATAATTATGTAGACTACTACTCTTAAAGAATAATTCGTATGTATGTGACTTTAGTGAAGGAAACCATCTTATATCATGTTCATTATTTTTTCATGTATTCCATCAGATGTTTATCTTTAAGCATTAAATCATTAAAAAATAACTTTCCAACAAGCAGTAAATAATAGGAAAAATCACAACACATAAGAAACACACATAGAATACTAGGATTTTAGGTGGAAACCCACTGTGGGAGAAAACCACCGCTATTGTTGTCTTTGTCTTATTTATTATTATATAAATAAAATCCATATTATATTTAGTACTGGTGTAGACTCTTACCAATACGCATGCACCCACTTGTAGGAGGCTACAACCTCCACTAATTATCCAACACCCATTGGAAGGGAGCTATAACCCCCTAAACTCATTTATCATCTCCTACTGGAAGGTAGATTCTACCCCCACTCTTAAGGTTGCGACCCTTAGCATCTTTTGGGAAACTTTTTCTGAATGTTTCAGACTGGATCCACTTTTCAAACAATCATCAAACAACATGTAGGCCTCTTTTCATAAAATTATCATACTGGACCCACACAAAGAATAGGTCCAAACCAATATCCAAACTAAAATATTTTTGTAGTGTATTCGACGCAAAGGACGGACGAAATACACTATGCTTAATAGGGAGGTTGTTTTCCTACAAGCAAGTAACAGGTCAATTGGTTTGTTAGATTGTTAGTGGAACAAAATAACATGTAGTAAACTAAGTAAATAACATAGCATGCTACATTAAAGAAGAAACAAGAAACAAAATACTCATGTACAATAAAAAGCTCAATCGAGTCAAACACACTAATAAGTCAAATTTATAACTCTCTCCCTTTTTTTTTTTTTTGATGGTATAAGAGAATAGGATGTTAAATCACTTGCAATGAATCCTTAGAGCTATGGATCTCTAGCATTCAAGGTAATGGGGTATCTTCCATTTAAGCTTCTTACAAGACTCTCTCTCTCCTCGACAGATGGTAGAATAACAAACACTTGGTGGACTTCTTCTCTTGGATTGAGGTGTTGGGTGGCCAATAGTTGAATACTTCCACTCTTGCTACTTGGACAACACAATGTTGGTTTTCTCTCAAGAAATTTGGCTAGCATAAAAATGTGTTCTCATGTTCCTCTTCCCATGGTAGTATTTTACAGAAAATTTTCAAATTTCCCCTCCCTCTCTTGCTACAAGATGGATGTTGATGCAAGAGTAGGAGGTTGATCCCTTTGTGTGTTGCAATAAGGCCTAAAGGTGGCTGCAAGGTGGTTGTACTTGGCTGGCTTGAGTGGTAATCTTCTTCTTCAAGTGTGTAAAGTGGTCCCGGATGGTGACTTTTCGCATACTCAGGACCACGTGGCTATCAGAGGGATAGCCGTGATGATCTTCATTGTTATCAAAGAATAGGTTGCGTGGATTGCTTAGGGTCAGTGCTTTCTATGCGCTATTTTATCAATTTTCCTACTTCAAATTAGGAAAAGTTAAAATTTTCATATACTCTAATGTCTTCCTTCCCTGTATATCCTTATCTGTACATTCTGCTTGACATTTCCCATTGTATTTTTCTTGTACACTTTTCCAGTGATAACAGTTGCCCCCTAATGTATGAGGTCTAGGAAGAACTATATAGCCAAAATACGTTATATTTTTTTTCTGTATATTATGTTTGAGAGAGAGAGAATAACTTGCATGAAACATGAGGTTGGAGACCCCTTTCCATGAGTAAAAGAGGTACCATGATTTGCTGGAAACCTGCAAGAGATAAAATAAATACAATATTTCTACGAGGAAGGCATGTTCCATGCTCGTGATGCTTTGGCTAGTTAAGCTTATCTGACATACAGAGGTTCTATATGTGTCACTTGTGTGGTAGTGACCTGTTGTTGAGTTGATGATGAGAATTCTTAACACCCTCATGGAAATTTTTTCTTTAAT
The DNA here is from genome assembly GCA_034641835.2 of Pinus albicaulis. Classification (NCBI taxonomy): domain Eukaryota; kingdom Viridiplantae; phylum Streptophyta; class Pinopsida; order Pinales; family Pinaceae; genus Pinus; species Pinus albicaulis. The sequence goes on from CM076581.1 coordinate 261,806,660, forward strand.
AGTAGGTTGAATGTGGTACCCACATGCATAATATTTGTATGGCATGTTTTTAGAGTAAATTCTCATTGTATGCATGGGTTTCTAACTCTAGACCTTCCGATGTAAATTTGTTGAAAGAGATTCTTATGATGGCACAGGCCTTTGACAAATTCTGACAAAGTGCAATTGTTGTGAAGTGTGATACCATCTTGACATGAAATATTATGTTGGAGATGAATGTCAGGAGGATCGATGACATCAATCGGCAATGATGACTCCGAGAGTGCCATCCAAGAATTCCCCTATTGAGGTGAGGAGCCATGCAAAGTACTGCTGCCTTCTTGGAATATGGTTGTTGAAGTCGAGAAGAAGGGAGCCTCAACCGACCGAGAGAAGTACTGATGCAAGGGACCAAGGTCTCTAATGTAGTAGGCGGGGTGTGATAGGTTAACTTAGGCATGACGATGATAAATGGCTGTAACTATTGATGGAATTTCAGTGGCCCAAGGTCGGAGCTTATAAATGCAAGAGACGACAGTCATAACAATTTATGGGGAGGAAATCCCTGGGGTTGGTAGGAGGCCAAGGGTGGGTATGTGGTTTTTATGAGTGTCATGGTTGGGTAAAGAATGCGAAGCTCTGATAATGCTGATTATGGACTGCTGCCATGTGAGAAATGTGGATGGATGGGTGGGAGTGTTCTCCTAAAACAAATATTTGTACACTTTCCAAAACAATATAGAATGGGTTTGGATGTACAAGAAAGGAGATGGGTGCCCCAATAAACATCAAAATGATCCCTCACTTATGGTGTGAGGAGGGTGTTTTTGGTGAGGGTGGGGGCCCCATTGGTTGGTCTTGGTGCAAGGAAGGTGAAGAGGATGAAAAAGTGTCGCATATAGGCTATGCTGATGGGGGTCTGGTAGGCCAAGTGCGAGATGTGATGGTGCGTATTTGATCTGCTTATGAGAATGGTAGTCCGGGAAAGGGGTTTTATCGTGACATGGGTAAAAATTGACTTGATGTATGATTGATGAATGAACATGAAGTTCTTCTTGGACTTGGATTTTATGGTCATGGCTCCAGATTTTTGATGTATGGTCTACTTGAGTGATGGATGCCATGGAGGGTGGGTCTCTACCAACTGCTAAGAATGTTTATCATGTGCAAGGTGAGGTGATGATAAACATTGTCAGGTGACTGGAACCTATGGTTTATTTCAATGGAGAAATGATGTTAGGATATGAAAATATTATTTGGGGAGCCTATCATGCTAGGGATAGAATGATACCTTCTCTTGTACCTTTTTTGGCTAGGGCAACAGGTAATTTTCCATGCTTGTAGTACTTGCAACCAATACCCCAAGTGAAAGCATATTTTCTATTCAAACATATTGAAAGTAATGTTGAATGGAAGGTGATAAGAGAGGGCATACCTATCGTAACTGTAAAAAAAAAATAACTTTTTTCTAAGGCATGGATGTGTGAAGCCTACTTTGGACATGGTGAGGTGTTGATCAATGTGCTTCTTGCAGTTTTGCAATTGGGCATTCCGAGCTCCCATTATGGTTTTTCGAATCATGAGAAAAGGGCGATATATGGGTCAATATGGCTCATTTGAGTTCATTTGTGTTGATTGAGATTTTGACGCCAGAGTTGAGCCCTTGCCACCGAGCCTTTGTTGCTGTTGTGGTCAGCCTGAGTACCAAGGATTCGCGTTGCCAGTGTCAAGTAGGGCCGTGAATGTCCTGTATTTCAATTTTTTTAGTTTTTTCTAGGGGGGATCCATACAAATTAGGTTTGTACAGATTACCTACCTCTTTTTTGCCTTGATCGCACAGGCGATGAAGGCATAGGCATGCGAACCTTGCATGGAAGGGAACTTTCTCACAAGGTTATTGTGCATGGAATTTGTTTTGTGCGATGACCCCCACGTCTATTCCTGATATAGACACGTGAACATAACACCTATGTAGAAAATAGGCGTGATGATGAGCCAAAAAAAATATTTCAAATTTTTTAATTTTTGGTTTTTGGGTCACTGATTTGGTTTTTATCTGGTGATAGGATGTTGTGGTGCGAGCGTGATTGGCCTGACCTCTGAATTGTTTTTTCCTAGGATTCTAATGCACAGAGGATCCTGGCACAGTGGGGCTTGTTAAATTTCTTGGAGAACGATATCCTGATATCACAGGATAGCCTGTTGTGTTTCCTGGTCTGTTGTTAGAACAAGAGACAAAGAGTGATGGTCTTGTGGCGTAGAGATGTTGCCACTCGTTCAGAGATAGATGTGTGCTTTGTGACCGAGTTATTGCCTCAGGGTGAGGCACTACCACACCCATTCCCTCCTGTGCAGGTGAATATCTAGCGTTGGGCGGCACACCACTACGGTGGTGTGCCACTTACCCAGGGGTGTGTCTATATCGAGTTGGTGATGGACCTAGCTAACTGGTGTGCCTTGGCGATGATAGTTTGTCTGACTAGGTCATCGTCACCCAATAGGGTGTCAGGGCTTTATATTGGTGTCTTTCTCTAGCTCTGGGCTGGTCACTTTTATGACTAGCCGTGTGATGTGTATGATGGCATGGTAACGCAACTAGGGAAGGGCTGAGGATGATCTTCCAGAGTGTTCACATATGCAAGAATTCTCTACAACATTATGTTAGAGAGGGTGGTGATGTTGCGACCCATTGTGCCTATGCATATTGGTCCTCGCTGGGATCCTCAAATGAGGTGGTGGGCTCCTGTGATGCCTCGTGGTGGAGGAGGCAAGGAGGGTTGATATTGGGATGCGACCATCGAGGCATGGTTCTAGGTGAATCTACAGATATTCTTGGACTAACCACTCATGGATGTATTTGTGGGGGGATCCAGATATGGGTCTTCGTGTCAGTTATGTGTGGGGCCTTGCAAGTATGTCCTTTTGATGTTTTTCCTTAATTTTTTAGTATTTTATGATGTTTATATTTATATGTCTGTTGTGGTGACATTGAAACTATCCTTGATTCTCTTGCAAACGTGGGAGCGGTTGGGCATCCTATTTCCCACTTGGTGGGACATGAGCCACCGAGGAGGGAGCCAAGTGGGGCTGATCAACCCCAGGTTGGAGGGTAGGGTGATGGTGCTTTCCCCTTAAGGGAGGGTAGCATTGTGGCTATTGTAGGGGACGTTGCTCTTCTTTCTCATGCTGAGGTGGCTGAGGTGCGAGTAGTAGTCATCGAGGAGTAGCTAGCTACTGTTGAGGCTCATTTAGTAGATTTAACCGACTCATGGGGTTGGGTGGAGAGGTTGACCCGGGGCATGCCAACCCGGGGTTTTGTTGATGATTTGGACGACGCATGGCTCAAGGTATTGATGGCTCAAGAGAGGGAACATCGCCCTACATTAAGTTGTGTGGCACTTGTTGTTTTGACTATTTCTCATGTACTGACACCGGTTGTAGCTGTGGGTCTAGAGGACCCACCTGGCAGGGCTCAACTATAAAGATTTTATGTATTCGAGGAAAGTGCCCATTATGAGGATGCTTCCCTATTTTTTGATGACATGTAGACATATTTTTGGCTGACCTGTTGGTCAGAGACATGACTTGTATATTGTGTGACACACACACACACACACACACACACACATATATATATATGTATTTTTGTGGCTCTGATGATGTGTCTATGGTTATTTTATTTGGTGGATGTTGTGTACCTATGATGGATATCTATTTTATATGTTTTTTTCTTTTTCTATGGATGATGGTTTATACGAGATGCATTCCAGTCTAGAATGTGATTAGCTATGTGATCAGTTATCTAGTTTTGATTTCTTGGTATATGCGTGAATGTAATATGATCAAACTAATGACTTAATCTTTGTGCATGAAAATACTTTCTAAATAGTTGAGAATCTCGTACTTCAAAGTCCTGGTTTAATTGCAAAACCACTAGCTGGGAATCAAGTTAGATATGTAGATGGCGAATGCCTTGGTTGAAGGAATCACTCATAAGCCCGACGAATGCATTGTATTATTCCTGATTATTGATGGTTGATCTGATGCATACTCCGTTGGTTAATAATGGTGATATTTCAGGATATTAAATGGCCCAGACAAATTTTGCTATATTTTTAGACCATCGCTATGCTCCATTAGCAGATCCAAAATAAGGGATGGGGTTATGATCCATCTATGACACAGGAGCACTTTTTTAGAACAAGTCTTTGATGATTATAATCATTGAAAAAACAGATTATGCTACATGCATCTTATCTCTAGGGATGAGGCCACCTACCCTTATGGGTAAAATGTTTTGAGGTAGAGCCCATTGATGAGGTTAGCTAGGCATGTACCATTGAGCTCTGACAATATGTATGCCCCCTTGAGGAGGAATTGTTTTTATGATGTAGGGACCTTTCCATAATTTTTTGAACTTTCTAATTCCTCAGGCCTCTTTCGTGACATCGTAGCGGAGGACTAACTCTCCCTCAGTAAATGAGAGAGGGGTGATGTTGCAATCAAATGATGTTTTTACCTAGTTTTTTATCTACCTCGTTATCTTGGAGTGATTGCTATCGATTTTCATCGACGAGTTCTAAATGTACCAATCGTTGTTTTAAAGGCTCGGTATCATCGAGGAGTTCGATGGTAGCGTGCAAGTTGGGGATTTTTTGTTCAATGGGAATCACGACTTCTACCCCGTACACTAGTTGGAAGGGTGTGAATCTTGTTGAGTTTTTAATTGTCATGTGATATGCCCACAGGGTGGAAAAAACCATGTGGCGCCAGTTTGTCTTATGGTTATTCACCATACACTGTAACAATGTTTTAAGAAATTTTTTGACAACTTCTACCTATCCATTTGACTAAGGATAATATCGTGATGAAAATTCATGTGTGAACCCCAGGTGGTGAGACAATGCGTAGAATATTTCATTTTCAAAATTCATTTCATGATTGGAGCCTAACTCTTTAGGTACACTGAAGCGTGCAATGACGTGGTTGAATTGAAATCGTGCCACAATTTCTGTTGTATTGTCATATATGGGCATGGGTTCTGCCCATTTGGTAAAATATTCAATGGCGATAATGATGTATTTGTGGTTTCCAGACGACGCAGGGTTGCAAGTCATGAAGTCGATTCCTAATTTTCAAAAGGGATCAGCTACAATGACCGGGTGTAGAGGAGCGAGAGGTTCTCTTTCCTTCTAAGCTAAGAGTTCACATCATTCACATATTTTGACTGTTGTAATGCAATCATAGAATAAATTGGGCCAAAAATATCCTGCCCACAGATTTTTTTTGGCGGTATCCATTCCAGAGAGGTGGTCGCCGCAAGCTCCAATATGACAGTCACCGAGGACTTGCTCAGCTTACTCTTGCATGAGGCGTCGGCGTAGGATGGTATCGATGCCTCACTGATAAAGGATGTCACCCATGAGGAGGTATCAAGGGGCCTGGTGGCATATTCACCTTTGGTCGTCACGTGTGAGCTTTGGATTGAACTTTTGGGTTCGTAAAAGTAAGAGGATATTACCGTACCAAGGATCATCAGCCATCACTAGAAAGAGATATTCGTCCGGTAGTGAGTCATTAAGTGGGGATGCTTTAGTCTGACTTGGGAGGTTAGTGATGAACTCAGCTAAGATCAAATATTTCTTGCTCTTGGGGGAGCTGAACTGTAATTCAAACTCCTGCAGTATGACTACCCATCGAGCATATTTGTGGTTCATCAAATGGTCGGTCAGTAGGTATCTCATGGGTTTTATAGCTACGACGATTGTTCTAGTTCATAATATAATGTAGTGTCGAAGGTTTTGGACTGCGTGTATAAGGGATACGACAATTTTTCCTTTAGGTTCATACCTTAATGCGGGTTCTGATAATTTTTTATTGCCATAATAAATTACGTGTTCTTTACCATCGGGTCTGTGTGGGATTAACACCCCAGCTAAGGCTGTTTCTAACGCTGACATATATAGGGTGTAATATTTGTCATAATTTGGTGGGCTGATCAATGGGGATGAAGATAATGCATCTTTTAGCACCTCAAATGATTGTTGGACTTGATCATCCCATTTAAAGGGGATATCTTGATGAAGAAGGCATAAGAATCATTGCACACAAGTGGCATAATCTGGGATAAAGCATCTTAGGAAATTTTCTTTCCCCTGCAAGCTTTGGAGTTGCTTGAGGGTTCATGGTGGTGGCACCTCTTTGATGGCCTGGACCTTGAGGGGGTCGACTATGATCCCTTCTTAGGATACTATAAAACCTACTAGTCGACCTGCATTGACATAGAAGACGCACTTGAGAGGGTTCAAGCACAGGATGTATTGTCGACATATTTTGAATACCAACCATACCTCTTTTATATGATCGTTTCGTTTCTTAGATCGAACAATGAGTTTTTCCAAGTAAGCGAGGATAAGGCGGGCTAGGTAATTGAAGATATAGTTCATGGCCCATTGGAAAGTGGCTCCAACATATTTAAGACCAAATGACATAACTTGCTATGAAAAAGTGCCCCAAGGTGCGGTGAATGTTGTCTTGTATCAATCGGTATGTCGAATTTGAATTTGGTTATACCATGAGAAACCATCCACAAAGAATAGGGCCTCGTGTTTGGCATAAGCATCGATGACTTGGTCAATGAATGAGGTAGGGTAGTTGTATTTTGGACAATCTTTGTTCAAATCTTGAAATTCAATATAGACGTGAATGGTGCCATGTTTTTTCATGATGGGAACAGGGTTGGAAACCCATGATGTGTAAGATATGGGGTAGATAAACCCTACTTTGTGAATCTTGTCAATTTCTTGCTTGATTTCTTTTGCCTTAGATAGGTGTAATTTACATTATTTCTGGTGTACCAGTGGTAAGTCATGCCAGGTGTCAATATGGTGCTCTATGATAGTGGGACTAAGCCCTGGAATTTCCGACTAATCCCATGCAAAGATTTATTTACACTCTTGCAACAAGTTTGTGTAAGAGATTACTTTGTTTGGGGATCATGCTACCCCCAGTGAGATTTCTTTGAGTTTTCTTGGGTTTCTAGAGATATTTTCCTTGATGGTTGGTGAAATATTGGACATGTTCCCTTCTTCGAACGCGTCGGGCGCCAAGATGGGATTTTTGAGCCAGTCAACTTTCCTATATGGGAGGAAATATTTTTATTCGATAGCGTATATCTCTTCGTTTTCTGGGCAGAATGTTTTTTCGAGAAGAAAAAACTAGCAGTGATGCATTGCATCCCATGGAAAATCTGGTTTCATCATCACCTCAAAAATATCCTCGTCTGAATGGAACAAGGTATCTAAGGGGGAGTGAGTTTGTGTGAGGGCGTGAGGAGGTGGTTCGGGCCTAACATTATTGGTTGACAGACACGAATATGATTTTATAGTTGTTGTTGTGGAACCAGACGAGGTCAACAAGGTGCAGACGGATTGAGTTTGCACCGTCGATGGTACAACTACTTTTGTAGTTGTAGCGGTCTCAACACCAATGACAGATGAGCACAAAACATGATTCATGGTTCCCATGCATGATGAGATGAATCATATGTGGTGTTTCATGTCATCGACATTAGATGGTGGAGAAATGTAATATTCCAAAAATTTAGCCTTCATCTAGATGGAATATTATAGTTGGTTTAATCACTAAGTAGGTGAATAAGTGGGTGGGGAGACTCATAAAACCCCTTTAGAAGGAATAATAACAGTCCTAATGTGAAAGGAGGAAGAATAAGCAGTTGGATTAAGCACCTTTGGCTATAAATAGGGATTTTATCATGTTGATTCAGTCAACTTTGACCAAATCAACATCGTTGTCATGGAGGAGTGGTCTTTATGATAAGACAACGTAGTTTTAGTGGAGGACAACTTGCATGAGCCTGGTGGCAAGTATGGATGGGACCCAATGTGATGAGGCTCTCATGCTATATATGGAGGGGACAACAACCATTTTTATTCTTGTTTTAGATTATCATTTGATATTGGTCTATTTAGAATTTTTCTTCCTCTTGCTATTTAGCAGGGTTGTTGCGTTGTTTAGCATAAGGGTGTTCATGATTGGAAATCCCTACCTCATCCTCAGGGAAGGAGAGGTTATTTGGGTTGAATTTCCTCATTCCAGAATTTTGGACAAGCTACCTCCTTCAGCTACAACACATTTTCCATTTAGAGTTGGGTTGTGTTGCAAGGTGCAACAAAGGAGGATCACATAGAGCCAATTCTGGGCTTGTTTTTCAGTGGAGAGGTAGCCTATCCATTGTAGGATCTGAAAGGAGGGCTCTTGGGCATATTTCTACATATTTGGAATTAGGAAAACCATATACCATCCCTCACAGTGCAATTCTAGTCCATGACTGCATTATTTTAGTGAGCTGTTGTAGTGGGTAACCCAAAAATGGCCGAAAATGCAAAGTTAAGATCTAACCAAACCATTTTTGGGTTTCTCTGGTTTTTGTGAGTAGAATCCATGGTTAAAATACCAGATCTATTTGAGCACACTAAAAACCTTCCGCACATGGTTCTTTGCCTCAGAAGTAGCAGTTTCCAGTAGCAGCAGCAGTAGCAGTACACATTTCCAGTGCTTGGTTCTTTGGTGTATTTCAGCCATCTTGTGGCTTGAGTGCATTCCTTTTGGAGCACTGTATTTTCTTCTTTTATGGGCATTTCTTTGTTTCTATCAGCCATATATATTTTATGTATGTTTAGAGAAGTAGCTACAGTGATATAGACAATGTTTTCACTACTCTCTGGCATTCTATACAGTTGTAGCAACTCATGTGTTGATTGTTTTGATCATTGGAGACTTGTTCCCATTGCTTGAGTGGTTTTTCCCTCATGATATTTTTGTATAATCCTGCTGATATCTTAATAAAATAATGGCTGCATATTGATCTCTCCTATGTCACATTCATATTTTCTGTGTTTTACATTTTTATGAGCTATATTGCTGCTATTTCCAATTTGGAATATTACAGTGGTATCAGGGCATAATCTTGGCTCAACCTATGCATGCAAGATGTTAGCGCTCAAATCTACCTTAGGCTGAAAGAAGGCAAGGTTCAAGGCAACATCAAACCACGCTCAGCCTCGTAGCTAGCCCTACGAGGACAGGAGAGGGCTCTCTCCGGGTCTATCTCGATAAAATGAGAAATAGGGTGCGAGATGACTTATAATGAATACTGATTTTAGGCTAGTAAAGAGATAGGAAAGCTTGATTTTGATTTTTTGGGTTTTTGTTGAAAAAATGGGAAAAAAATTTTTGGGTCCGGGGATAAGGCCAGATTTTTGCAGAATTTGAGTTGGGGCGAGGTAGGCAATAGTCTTGATACTTTTGATCAGGTGAATGCATGGATCAGAATGACAAGGAGCTGAAGAGGGCAAGGGAGAACATGGATCCTCTCGAAACAGGCGAAAACATGTAAAACTAAACAAATTTAAAGGTAGAGCACTGGAACAATGGATTCAACCTCATTTACTCATTCATTTAGTTTCAGAAGCATAAGAAGGGGATGGCATACATTAAACATTAAATAAATTGCAATAAACTGAGAGAAAACACCATCAAGAACTGAAAGCCACAAGAATCCCAACAGGTGCTGCAAAACCTCTGATCTTTCCTTAGCCAAAATATGAAAAATATGTACAATAGTGTGCCAAACTTTTCCCAAGAGTCCAACCTATCCAAACTCTGAAAATGATTGAGAAATTACATCATATAGACCATCCTAACCCCTTCCCACACCTATAGGGGTCGAATTCATCCTTCTAGGAGCAGTTTCAACTAATTCTAAATAAGGAGCTAGAATTTAGGCAGCCAAACAACTTGCCTCTAAAAGGAAGGAAACTGATTCTTACACTTGATTTTTACTTTTTTAGGAATGAATTATCTAGAATAGGTAAAAGTGAATCAAAGTTACATGCCAACCATAAAATTACATCAAGATAACTCAAAAATTACATCCACAAGCAAAAGGATTCTCCCAGAAGTACTTCCTGCTGGTGCAAAAGGTGGCAGAAAGGTGATTTTCATGGTGTTTTTTGCCCTTTTGATCATCCAGAACTTGATGAAATACTTTGGACATACTGTAGCATGCATAACTTACCATGAAAAATCAAAAAATATAAAGTTTTCCTCCATCAAGTGTCCCAATCATAAGCGAGCGCGTCGACGCGCTACGCGTTGGGCGGAAAAATCTGTGTTAAGGCATAAAAAATCATAATTGACAAAATTTTCTCCAAATTTGCTGAAATTTGGACTGAGGGTACATCATCAAGTATCATGCTCATTGAAAGAAGTTTCGGCCAAGATTATGCCTTTTCATGCCTCCTCAATGCCTTCTTCGACTATGTTGCCCGAGGTGAATATGAAGAGTTTAGTGTCTTGGTCTCAATGCCAAAATATGCTAAGTAGGAGGGGAGTGTGGGAAATAAGGCAATGGGAACAATGGAATGTACTCAAGTGAGATTTAAAGTGCAAGGACACTCACTTTATTGTTTGGGAACTTGGGGTTTGAGGACTTTACAAATGAGATGGGGAAATGGGAATGATATGGAATGAAGTGACTTGGGGATAGGAAAAAGGGGTTTAGGAATAAGTCACTTAGGATGTAAGGGGATGTAAGGGGATAAGGAAAATATACTATAATAATGAGATCATGGGAGATGGAAAAACAAGGTGGGAAGTGACACCAAAACTATTTTAAAACACCAATTCAAAAACCATGTAGAGGCATTTCTTCAACAAGATAGAGTTGGTTTTTGACATTCAACCCTCATATCCGATTTTCAAACTACACCAAACCTTGAAAAATAGCAATTACAACACACATAAACTTATTTGGAACAAAGGGTACTGAGTCAATTTGATCTTTGGTGAAGAAATGACAAAAATTTTGAGTTCTGGCCCAATGCGTAGCGCGCACTTTTCTATGCGTAGCACGCTACATAGTGTATTTTGCAAGAGGCGTTTGGAGGCCTTCCCGGTGTCCAAATTGGGCATGTGATAGCTCGTTGGAAATATCTTGGAGTCTAATTTCCAACACAAGTGTAATTTTGAAATTTGGAGTTCATTTACCCTGCCAAAAATAAAATCTCCCAACACTACTTCCTGTAGGTGCATCAATTCTCCTGAGGCAATGGTATTCTTGACATTTCTCCAAAACCATTACACCTGTGTAAAAAGTGAAGGATTTTTTTCTTCCTTGGCATTTTGTGTAAAAAAACCTCTCTCAATTTTCCAAAATTCATCTTTTATTGCTCTGAAACATTATTTGATTGAAACCTATCCCGATGTGTGAAACAAGGGATTTTGTCGAAATGAAGCGAAATGAAGGGGATAAGGGGCTTCTAAATTCTTGGGGAAATTTTGGGAAGTAGGGAAAGATGTTAGGAAGCAGGGGAAAGTGGAATCTCAGAGATTGAGTGAGGGGAAGGGGTCCAAAAGGGAAAAACACAGGCCTAGCCTAGAAAATTGCCAAGTTGTGGCAAGAAACTAGGGTTTGTGCAAAAATGAGGAATTTGGGGGATCTCAGTGATGGGAAGTGTTTAATAAAGTATATTAAGGATAGGGGAAGGTGTGTGAACATCAGGATACAAGTTTTTTCGATGATTTGACCATCCAAGAGAAATTACCTCCAAAACCCTAGGAGAGGGAAATGGACCTTACCTAGGCACAACTGAAGCATGAACAAGATGTAAAATGACTCAATGGAACCAGAAATGATGATGAAAACCCTCTGAATGATGGTACACTCAGCTGAATGGTGACATGGACTGACATTTGGACAACTTTGGAAAGAGTGAAAACAAACCCTAGACCTAATGCCTAGTGACCAAATTTTGCTTGAAGACTCATTGAAATGACAAAATTTGACCTTGACACTTTTAAAATCACTTTGTAAGAGCATGTTTGATCACTGGAGGAAGGCTGCAAAGGCTGACTCTAACATTGGCTCCAATGGGGATGGTAGCTCCTTGGAGGTGCCAAGAACGACAGATCTTTGGGAGAGCAGACCAGTGCCTTATCCATTGGGCAATGGAATCAAAAACTCAAACTGAAATGCATGACTGAAAACTGATGACTTGACGACACAAATTGAATCTCACTCAACTAAGAACTGACTCGATACTTAAACACAACCGACAAACTGGAAATATGCTCAATATGAAGCTTATTCAATACAACCTACTCTAACAGTTTCATTCATCACTTGATCAAGTGAAATGAAACAACCAATGCAACCATGTAAGAATGCTGGCTACTATTTTATTTCTCCGCAAGTGCTTGCTTATGAACAACGAGAAATAACTACTGAAAGGCAACTCCCATGGAAACTTTGAACCAAGTGGACTGTTGATAAACTTGCAAAGCATGAATTGACTGGATGACTGCAAGAATACTGCGAAAGGATCTTCATACACATAGCTACTGATTTCCATTAACACATCACTACTCTGATCCATATAATCTCCATACCTTAATCTTAAAATTTTTCTCACCTCTATGTTGTCTTTCTTTGGTGATTGCAGCAAGCTGCCAAAAGGATCCTGAATTTCGTGAATAACCAAACACTGTTGTTGATTACAAACAGAACAAAAGTCTCCTTCATCAATCTCCTCATATGAAAAATATGTTGAACAACACAATGAAATTGACTTTTGAACAAGATTACTATCAACATTCTTTTCGGGCACATGGTTAGCTAATGGAGCAAAAATTTTATAGCAAACATCATCCAACACACGAGCAATAGGATCATCAAAAACTTGAGAAGACTGCTGCACTGTATCCCTTGAAACTGTATGACATCCTACTGGTTGTTCATCTTTTCCTTGAGATATATTACGAAGATTCTGCCTTATAAACTGAAATGCTTCGAAACAAAAGGGTATAGAATTTTCCTGCATCATCAAATCATGTATTTCATCTTCCACACCTTCATCTGTAATCTGACCTTCAATTTCATTTGGTGGCTGCAAATCTGATGCTACAGGCTGCTCAAGAATTTCGTTATCCGTCTCATTCTCAACATTAACACTGAGAGATTGTTGATTTCTTATAGGCTGCTCATTTGAAGATTTACTATGCAATTTACCCTTCAAAAACTGAAATGATTCAAAGCAAAATGGTACGGAGTCACCTTGTATCATTTGATCACATGTACCAGCGTCCATGTCCTCATCTGCAACTTGACAATCAATGGCTTTCGAGGGCTGAAAATCTGAATATGAGAAATCTTGAACAAGGTTTTCATTGCGCTCAAGATGGTCCAGATCAAGACTTGTTGACATTTGATTTCTGATTGCATGGTAGTTGTCTCTGATGAATTGAAATGAATCAAAACAAAAAGGCAAAGATCCTTCACTTACTTCAAAATTTGCTGCACTTTCCTCATCATTGTCATAGCTGATATGCATCGATTGATCACTGTACTCGAGCTGCTGAAAGTGAACTTCCTCCTCGCACAAATTAGCTGTTGATTTGTCTGCAAGATTAGCTTCTGTTTGGAGAACATAATCATCATCATACTGATCAAACTGAGGCAATTCATCAGTATACAACACATCATCAAGCATACATGTCATATCAACAGCTCTCTCTTCTTCAAGATGATCTATAAAACAATCACTATGACAACTGGGATAAGAAACAAAATGTTTTGGGTCAGTCGCTTGTTCTTGAATGTCATTTTCATTTTTTGCAGTCATTTTCCGCACCATCTCTTCTACTGCATTTACGAAAAGATCAAGCTTTTCCTCTGAAGGTGTCAGCTGCTCTGAAACATTCTTCTTTTCTTCTTCCTTCAACCTTTCCCTCAAGATCAGCAAATGAGCCTCTACATTTACTACCTTGTTCTGCATTTCGTGAAGTGTTACAATATTCTTTTCTCTCAGCTGAAACTCCATTTCCGGATCAAAGGCACTCGGGTAGTGCAAGAGAGAAGATCTAGGAGAAGGTCTTATATCAACTGGCATCGAAAAATATACTTGGTTAAATCTAGCAGAAAATTGTTGTACTGTCTCCCCTGGCAGTCTTTTCAGCTGATTATACTCTTCTATAATAAGGAAAGGATTCTGTCCAATCATCCACCTGTCAAGGAAAACTTTAACAAACTTCTGGAAATTTGAAATGCTCGCATCAGGCAGGGCTTTGAACCAACTCTTCACTTGGCCTTGCAAAGAAAGAGCAAAAAGTCTGATACTAACATCTTCATCATCAACTTCAAAAAGATCTAGAAAATTCTCAACATTCTGCACATGTTGCTCAGCGTTGACATTGTTACATTCACCGTCAAATCTTGGTAGATATAGGTCATAATTTTTAGGGAAATCATAAAGAACAGATGGTAAAACAAGAGGTTTGTACCGATCTGGAATTTTACAAGGTGTAGGGGCATGTACAAGAGCTGTGGGATCAGTTTTGTTTTCTTTAGGCTCATCACACTGAAGAGAGTCATCATAAGATGTGGGAAAAGTAAGGAGACCAGGATCAAAGGGAAACTCAGCATTTACACTTTTTGAATGGGTCGAGTGAAGATTTTGATCACCTTTCTCATCCAACAAATTTTGAAAAACTTTCAGGACAGCTTCAAGAACGGCGAGGAAATAGTTTACAAGAAAGTAGATTAGATCTTGAATACCATTCCACTTTAGATACCTGAACTTTGTGTAAGATCCTTCCATTTTCTCAGAGAAAATCAGTCCTCTGGTGGAGTCTCTACTTTGAATTGGAGTCACCAGGTGAATGATTTCAGCCTTCTTATGTCTGATCGTTGTCCACCATCAACCATCAGATCTGAACTCGATACATGTACTAGGGCAATTTATAAGTTAAGTGTTACGATTACAAGCTAGACCGGAGATCGACTGAAGCAACGTTTATCTGCACTGCACTCGCGGTGGGCGAGTTCGAGGCTACAGCATGACACGGACTTCTTGTCTGTGTATATAACAAAATATTTTCGACGAACATCCTTCTACGATGCATGGTGGCCACACAACATTACTTTCAAATGCGCACTTAGGGTGAGAAAGGGGGGGCGAGGTTCAAAGGCAACATCAGAACGCTCGGCCTCGTAGCTGGCCCTACGAGGACGAGAGAGGGCTCTCCTCGGGTCTATCTCGGCAAAAATGAGCCGTAGAATTGAGGATGAGCTTGTAATGAATGTGATTTTGGAGAAGAGGCTGGTAAAGAGATGGGAAAAGCTTGAGTTTTTGATTATTTTGATTTTCCCAGGCGGAAAAAATGGGAAAAACAATTTGGGGTCGGGGATAAGGCCGGATTTTTGGGAATTCGAGGTTGGGCGGGCGGGCAATGGTGCGGTGCGGTCGGGTGAATGGATCAGGTCAGGAGACAAGCAAGGGAGCTGAAGAGGGCAAGGGAGAACATGGATCCTCTCCAAACTGACGAAAGCATGTAAAACTAAACAAATTTAAAGGCAGAGCACTGGAAACAATGGATTCAACCTCATTTACTCATTCATTTAGTTTCAGAAGCATAAGAAGGGAATGGAATACATTAAACATGAAAGAACTTACAATAAACTGATAGAAAACACCATCAAGAACTGAAAGCCACAAGAATCCCAACAGGTGCTGCAAAACCTCTGATCTTTCCTTAGCCAAAATATGAAAAATATGTACAATAGTGTGCCAAAGTCTTCCCAAGAGTCCAACCTGTAGAATGTCTCAGAAATTACATCATATAGACTATCCTAACCCCTTCCCACACCTCTAGGGGTCGAATTCCTCCTTCTAGGAGCAGTTTCAACTAATTCTAAACAAGGAGCTAGAATCTAGGCAGCCAAACAACTTGCCTCTAAAAGGAAGGAAACTGATTCTTACACTTGATTTTTACTTTTTTAGGAGTGAATTATCTAGAATAGGTAAAAGTGAATAAAAGTTACATGCCAACCATAAAATTACATCAAGATAACTCAAAAATTACATCCACAAGCAAAACTGGTCCAACTGGCCGAAATCCTGAGCTGGAAGATGAAAAATGGACCAAAAATCTCTATGCGTAGCGCGCCTGAGCTCTATGCATAGCGCACCTTTAAGCCTGCTTTTGGGGCACTTCCCGGAGTCCAAATTGATCTCATGATAGCTCGTTGGAAAGCCCTGGATGTTGGCTATCTAACCAAAGTGGAATGTTTCAATTTGGAGCTCATTTGACCCTCCAAAACGTTATTCTCCCAGAAGTACTTCCTGCTGGTGCAAAAGGTGGCAGAAAGGTGATTTTCATGGTGTTTTTTGCCCTTTTGATCATCCAGAACTTGATGAAATACTTTGGCCATAATGGAGCATGCATAAATTACCATGAAAAATCAAAAAATATAAATTTTTCCTCCAGCAAGTGTCCCAATCATAAGCGAGCGCATCGACGCGCTACGCGTTGGGCGGAAAAATCTGTGTTAAGGCATAAAAAATCATAATTGACAAAATTTCTCCAAATTTGCTGAAATTCGGAGCGAAGACCCTCCATCATGTATCATGCTCATTGAAAGAATTTGCGGCCAAGATTATGCCTTTTCACGCCTCCTCAATGCCTTCTTCGTCTATGTTTCCCGAGGTGAATATGAAGAGTTTAGTGTCTTGGTCTCAATGCCAAAATATGCTAAGTAGCAGGGGAGTGTGGGAAATAAGGAAATGGGAACAATGGACTGTACTCAAGTGAGATTTAAGTGAGACACTGTATTTTTAGAGACTTCAGTGTTCCAGGGACTACAAATGAATGGGGAAATGGGAATGATAGGGAATAAAGTGACTTGGAATGGGAAAAAGGGGTTTGGAATATAGTCATAGTGTTCTAGGGGATGTGAGATAAGGAAAATGTACTATAATAATAAAGTCATGGCGGGAGATGAAAAAACAAGGTGGGAAGTGACACCAAAACTATTTTAAAACACCAATTCAAAAACCATGGAGAGGCATTTCTTCAACAAGATAGAGTTGGTTTTTGACATTCAACTCTCATATCCGATTTTCAAACTACACCAAACCTTGAAAAATAGAAATTAAAACACACATAAACTTATTTGGAACAAAGGGGACTGAGTCAATTTGATCTTTGGTGAAGAAATGACAAAAACTTTGAGTTCTGGCCCAATGCGTAGCACGCTCTTTGTATGCGTAGCGCGCTACATAGTGCATTTTGCAGGAGGCTTTTGGAGGCCTTCCTGGTGTCCAAATTGGGCGTGTGATAGCTCGTTGGAAATATGTTGGAGTGTAATTTCCAACCCAAGTGGAATTTTTCAATTTGGAGTTCATTTACTCTGTCAAAAATCAAATCTCCCAACACTACTTCCTGCAAGTGCATCAATTCTCCTAAGGCAACGGTATTCTTGAAATTTCTCCAAAACCATTACACCTGTGTAAAAAGTGAAGGATTTTTTTCTTCCTTGGCATTTTTTGTACAAAAACCTCTCTCAGTTTTCCAAAATTCATCTTTTATTTCTCTGAAACCTCATTTGAGTGAAACCTATCCTGATGTGTGAAACAAGGGATTTTGTCGAAATGAAGTGAAATGAAGGGGATAAGGGGCTTCTAAATTCTTGGGGAAATTTTGGGAAGTAGGGAGGGATGTTAGGAAGCAGGGGAAAGTAAAATCTCAGATATTGAGTGAGGGGAATGGGTCCAAAAGGGAAAAACACAGGCCTAGCCTAGAAAATTGCCAAGTTGTGGCAAGAAACTATGGTTTGTGCAAAAATGAGGAATTTGGGGGATATCAGTGATGGGAAGTGTTTAATAAGGTACATTAATGATAGGGGAAGGTGTATGAACATCAAGATACAAGTTTTTCTAATGATTTAACCATCCAAGAGAAATTACCTCCAAAACCCTAGGAGAGGGAAATGGACCTTACCTAGGCACAACTGAAGCATGAACAAGGTGTAAAATGACTCTTTGGAACCTGACATGATGATGACAACCCTCTGAGTCATGGTACACTCAGCTGAATGGTGACATGGACCAACATTTGGACAACTTTGAAAAGAGTGAAAATAAACCCTAGACCTAATGCCTAGTGACCAAATTTTGCTTGAAGACTCATTGAAATGACAAAATTTGACCTTGACACTTTAAGATCACTTTGTAAGAGCATGTTTGATCACTGGAGGAAGGCTGCAAAGGCTGACACTAACACAAGAAACTATGCCATTTTAAGGAGAGGCTTCTTCTCACAGAAAAGAGAAGATTTACAAAAGAAAAAAATGGATGACTCCATTATTTGGAGAAATGAAGGAAGAGAGGATCTCCGAGCTTCTTTTCCAAACTATGAAGAAAATAAAGGAAGATCTCAAGGAGATGAAAGGGGAAACTGTAGAAAATTTCCAAAAGGGTTTGAAGGTGAAGAAAGCCCTAGATATTCACATGATCAGTGTGAGTATTCAGCCACACATGAAAATCCACAATGCAGTATATTGCCTACATTCACTGCAAGAAGGATGGAGGAAGAAGATGCACCAAGGGAGGAGACCTTGAGTGACTATCTTCAAGAGTATGAGTCTCAATCATGGAGATTCAAATAGCACTTTGACTTCCAAGGTTTTTTCCAACTCAAGGAAGATAGAAGATCCAGTATTAGAAGCAAGAGAGATAGAATATTTCTATCTAACTTTGATGTATCAGCAAAGTACACAACCAAAGCTTGGGTGAAGGAGCTAGATTCCTATTTCCAGCTACACCAAGTTTCAGAAAAGGAGGCCATCAAAGTAGCAGTGCTGCACCTCAAAGGTATGGCCCATGATTGGTGGTTTTATAGTTTTTCTTCATTTAATCATGCAAATGTAAAAACTTATGCTAGGTTCACTAAGGATTTAGTGAGAATATTTTATACTAAACATTGTAAAACATCATTTGTTGAACCCAAAAACTCAAAACCTTTGCATGAGTTGGAGAGACCTATTTTACCAATTCCACTCCATATTTCTGTTGAGGGGGATAAAAACATACATGATGCCTTGCCAAGGGAAATATCCCCATTCCTTGATGAGCCCTCTTCTATAGATGAATACATGGAGGTTCCTCCTTCAAGGGAAGACCAAGATCAAGGGTCTCTCATTGATGTTGAGGCATTCTCACATATTGATGAATAAGATGAGCAGAGAAGAGCTAATAGGGTTGTGCCATTGGGAGAGGATCCATCACCACATGGAAGTGGAAAGGGAGCCATTGATTCCATTAGAGGAGCCCTTGTGTCTTTACAAGGAGTTCCAAATGATTCAACATGTGGGAACCAAAGCACAATTTTGGAGCAACATGCATCAGTTATTTTGGGTTGTGAATCTTGGAAGATGGAAGGAGAAGAAAGGAAGGATCAACATCAAGGGATGATGAGCATTCACCCTTATATATTCCCAGAGGTTTCTGCAAAAAATAAGGAGAGTGTATTGTGCAATGAAGAGAGGGAAAAATTAGTCCACTCATACATAAAGTCCACTTCAAATTTTGATGTCTCACTACATGGGGGCATTCCACCTGGGAGGCCACCAGATTTAGAGTTTGGAAGAGACATCTTGCCACTTGGTTCACCACTCTTAGATTCCCGAGGGGTGAAGACCTTGGAGTAGTCTAGTATAGCAAAAAGAGTTTGGGATAGACTCAAGGAGGAGGGAGACATTCTCCCATTTTCAACATTACCCACTCTCACTACATATATTGCACTGGCAGAAGTTGCTGCAGTGATGGAGGATGACACCTTCATGGTGCAAGGGAGATGCTCCATGGAGAAACATAGGTTACTTCCTTTGAGGAAGGAATCCTCCATGCATTGGAGTAGATGGAGGCCACTCATGCTTACATTGGCCAAGATCAAGAGATTCGTTTTGGATGGGATCTTCTCATGGGAGGCAAACTTCCAAAGATCACTACTTCTATTTGAGCATGACTAGCTGCATGATGGGCATGGAAACATTTTGGAGGATGAATTTTGCATGGGGGATGTCAAAGGAGAAGACAGAAGCATGTGGAGAGCTTCACATTTCAGATCATCAGTGCTATCTTTTAGGAGGATTGATCCATATTGGAGATCTCAACTCTTGGTAGAGTACTCCAACGATCTTGGTTCTTACATGATTCTTGATGACCCGGATGGAGATGATAGATATGTGGTGGATGATGTGGTCATCTATTCTTATGGCAGAGTCTTCTTGACTAAAGCTTATGAGCTCAAGGAGAAGTTGCTACATGCATCACATAAGGAATTCCTTTCTATGCACTTTGATGCATATCATTCTTTGATGGAGGAGTTCATTTGGGAGGGCATCCAACATGATATATTTCAGCATATGAAGAGATGCATAGCCTAGATGCTGATGGAAAGGTTGGCACAGCCACTTCCCTACTCATTGAGAGTGAGGAAGAATTTCCAGTTGAGCCATTTCAGATCAAGGACCAAAGTACATGGTGGAGAAGGTACAATTTTTCATTATGATTTGTACTCCTTTACTTTATATGAGCAGAATGTTGTACCAAGGAGGATTATCCCTTCTTGCATATTATATTATGATGTACTTGAAGCCTATTGCAGCATTGATATTGGCTATCCTTTTGGTGGTTTGTGGGGGAAGCCACATGATTCTGGGTGTGCACCATTGACACCACATTGTACTTTCATGATTCCATCTTGTGGGATGATTGTGATAGAAAAAAAGTGGCTGGAAGGGTACTTGTTATTCTTTTTTTTGAGTTAGGAAAGGGATTCCCTACGCTGGTTCCATGTGTGGAACTATGATCCACTTTCTGGTTGTCATATGGCAACTTGTTTTCATTGGTTTTTGCTTCCATATATTGCTGATATTTTTATATTCATAGGGAGCTTTGTTTGGAGAGTGGGACAAAGGATGGAAGTGCCTATTGAGAGTATGATTATCCTTACTTTACATGTTGTATTTTTCAAGAGAAACAATGGGAAAACCATGATTTCCATACTACATCTCTTTTCTTCATATGGGAGGAGCCATTTAGAGAACTTGAGTTCTTGGAGGAGGCACTTCATGGCTGAATTTTTGGGTGGGGTAACTTGGGCCATTCTTGGAGGCCATGTCATTTCAGCCCAAGATCAGAAAAAACCCCATACTTACCATAAATGGAGGGAGAAACAACTTGGATGGGAAAATCTAAACTCTCCATGCAGCCCCAACACATTGCATAGACCAGGGGTTGAAGATTCTTTTGATGAGCTACCTAGAATGGCTCATTTCATTTGGATGATAGCATGGGTATGGGAGACTCTCATTGGGGATGAGATTCCCTATGTTTATCATCACTCCTACCTTGAGGAGGCCATTGGACAATAATAAGGTTTCCACTTACAACTTCCACTTTCTCATGATGTACATCATTTGGTTTTGCATATTTGGGGGGAACCATTGGAGGGCAGATTTATTGCAGATTATGTTGAGCTATGGTGGGAACTATTGATGAGGAGACCACAAGAAGAGGAAGGGAGGAATTTTACTCCACCTTTACAGTTGCTTGAGTACAAGAAACATTTTGGAGGGGAGGACTGTAATATTCCAAAAATTTAGCCTTCATCTAGATGGAATATTATAGTTGGTTTTATCACTAGGTAGGTGAATAAGTGGGTGGAGAGACTCATAAAACCCCTTTATAAGGAATAATAACTCCTAATGTGAAAGGAGGAAGAATAAGCAGCTGGATTTAGCACCTTTGGGTGTAAACAGGGATTGGATCATGTTGATTCAGTCAACTTTGACCAAATCAACAATGTTGTCACGAAAGAGTGGTCTTTATGATAAGACAACGTCGTTTTAGTGGAGGACAACTTGCATGAGCTTGGTGGCAAGTATAAATGGGACCCAATGTGAGAAGGCTCTCATGATATATATGGAGGGGATAGCAACCATTTTTATTCATGTTTTAGATTATCATTTGATATTGGTATGTTTAGACTTTTGCTTCCTCTTGTTTTTTAGCAGGGTTGCTATGTTGTTTAGCATGACGGTGTTCCTGATCGAGAATCCCTACCTCATCCTCAGGGAATGAGAGGTCCTTTGGGCTGAATTTCCTCATTCTATAATTTTGGCCAAGCTACCTCCTTCAGCTACAACACATTTTTTGTTTAGATCTGGGTTGTGTTGCAGGGTGTAGTAAAGGAGGATCACATAGAGCCAATTATGGGCTTGTTTTTCAGTGGAGAGGTAGCCTATCCATTGGAGGATCAGAAAGGAGGGCTCCTGTACATATTTCTACATCTTTGGCATCAATCAAACCATCTACCATCCCTCATAGTGCAGTTCCATTTCATGACTGTGTTATTTTAGTGATTTGTTGCAGTGGGTAACCCAAAAATGGACTAAAATCCAAAGTTAAGATCTGGCCAAACCATTTTTGGGTTTTTTTGGGCTTGTTGAGTAGAATCCGTGGTTAAAATACTTTATCGTTCAAAGCAAACTAATAGCCTTCAACACATGTTTCTTTACCTCAAAAGTAGCAGTTTCCAATAGCAGCAGCAGTAGTAGTACACATTTCTAGTGCTTGATTCTTTGGTGTATTTCAGCCATCTTGTGGCTTGAGTGCATTCCTTTTGGAGCACCGTATTTTATTCTTTTCTGGGCATTTATTTGTTTCTATCAGCGATATATCTTTTATATATGTTTACAGCAATAGCTACACTGATATAGAGAGCGTTTTCACTGCTCTCTAACATTCTATACAGTTGCAGTAACTCATGTGTTGATTGCTTTGATCATTGGAGACTTGTTCCCATTGCTTAAGTGGCTTGTCCCTCGTGATATTTTTGTATACTCCTGATGATATCTTAATAAAATGATGGTTGCATATTGATCTCTCCTATGTCATATTCATATTTGTTGTGTTTTACATTTTTTTGAGCTATATTGCTACTATTTCCAATTTGGAATATTACAAGAAATTTCCATTATGGTGGCTTGCATGAGAGTAAGCTTACCTTCCTCACGTGGCATACTAAGGGTACTTGCACTTTCATGGATTTGTAAGTTATGATGAGTGCAGATGTTCCTAAATGTTTCCATTAATGGGCACGACTCTGTTTCGTGACTATGACCAGTGCAAATGGTGGACAATGTCATGGTTCTTATCGAGTAGATGGTATGAGAACCAATGCTACTCTTTGATCCTTAAGTGGACGCTTGGAGGTGATTAGGCATTGGAGCATGATTGCGCTTTTTCCATTTTTAATTTTTTGGTTTTGGAGGGTCTAGCTCCTTTGGGGAGTTTGGACTTAACACTGCCCTTTCCGCTCGTAGCCTTGCGAGGTACTCGAAATATATCGTACGGTGGAATTGTGAGAAAATCCTACAATAGAATTGTGTGATTTTCTCTTTATAGAGAGATTGATCTATGGGATGGGGGTGACCATGCAAAGGTTGTTAGTAAGGTTGTTCAGTTCCTTGCATTGAGTGACTCAGTGGTCAATTTTATCGCATACATTGCATGTTGTCCCTAGCTATTCTTGGGCCCTGCTATGATGGTGGGTTGTTTTAGCTCTCCTAACGTTTTGGTAATAATGGGGGGAAGGTTGCTTCGAGGCAGGTTTCCTTGCGTTAAGTTGTCTTGGCTCTAGACCAACTATATATGGTTGTTGTGCTTCCAACAAGCGTATGACGTCTATTAAAGGGCGTACTTGGGGGATGTAAGTATAGTGTTGAGTCTGATGGTTGCCTTGGAAAACCAGACAATACTGTCTTTCTTTGGTACTCCCTTCCCTTTGGACTACTAAAGTGATTGGATACCATTTTCGGAGAGATTATAGGTTCGAACATTGGGTGACCAAATGGTTATGTGTGTTTCAAAATGCGCAGGTTGGTCTTATCCATGGAGGGCAGTTGGGGGTGACGATTTGCCCCTTTCATGGCCTCTTTTTTGCTAACACGAAGAAAATGGACCTGGTTGTCACATATTCTTGTGTTGTCGAACTTTCCATGGATTCTTTATCTCATTAGTCTGCTGTGGTGAGCCGTACTATGTCGAAAAGAATCGGGGGATATAATGGAAATGAGGAATGTGAGTTGTTCTGATCCGCTATTCCATCCGAAAAGTCAACAGGCATGTAAGCTATCGGGTGGTCACCAAAACACACCCGACACAAATATTGGACTGCTCGTAAGTCATATTAGTATACGGGGTCAACAGGATACCATCTTTGAAACAAATCTAGGGCTGCGGAGTCAGCAATGAAGGGATCATGTTCATCACAGAGTGCGCAAAGTTGAATAGGAGTTGTGGGGCGATAACAGTGGGGAGGTGGTCGTTGGTGACTGCCTTGCCTCTTGTAGGTACAATATGGTTCTAAGTTTGCCCTCATTCATCTGCATGGGTGTATTTGAGGGATCCTATTGGTATGATTCCTCTAGGGCTTGCAAGGCATCCCTATATCATGGCATCTCTGGGCAGTGATGATTGTAATGCCCATAATGGTCACAGATTGTGCACGTGTGTTTGGTGCGTAATGCTTTCCCTTAATTTTTCATGGCGTGTTCCCTTTTATGGGAACTTGGGGCCGTTACATTTATTTTGATGCTTAGAAGAGGTTTTAATTCATCTAATTCCGGGAAAATATTGGTATGATGGCCTACAATACCACATAATGCACAAGGTTGCAATGCCCTAGGTTTGTTGGGGTTTTCAATTTTCTTCCCTTTTTTGTTTGTTTTCTTGGTCGCTCTAATTGGAGCTACTATGGGATTTTCATTAACCGGTGTTGCCTCCTAAGGAGTGATAGGGGTTATCCCTGTAGAATTGATGTCAGGGCTTCCCAGCATGGCTATTGGGACCAAATACTAGATAGGTATTACGAAATACATGTTTGGAAATGATATAGTTTCCAAGACTTGCTTTGACACAAAACCAGGTGGAGGGTATAAGAATGGGGTTTGGGAGATGGCATAAGTTAGGAAATTCATTTTAGCAGCTTCGGTTTCCACACTACTGGTCTCCATATCCGGGCTGGTATTGGCGTTTGAGTATAGCATCATGCACAACGTTGCCCCTGTGTCTTTTGGGGCTACCTCTGGTATGATAGGGGGATCTCCTAGGAATGATCTTAGGATCTATGATGGTTTGAATTGACCAAGGCCATGTTCTTGGTACCACATGAGCGACTCTTTAGTTGTGTCTACGTAAGGTAGAACAACATCGATATCCATCATGGGGTTCTTATCAGAGTATGTAAGTTGGTCAACGGTGATGATTCGATCCTCATGGGGGAACATCATCACCTAAAAAATGGAGGCTATGGCAGTCATGGCATACATATTACTCCTCCTAATGAGTATATTGTATTCAAGTTGATCATCAAAGACTTCAATGTCTATGACTACTGTTTTTTTGACCAAGTTAATAGGGACATTGTGATATATATCGACGAGAGCATACAGTTGACCATCATATGCTCTGAGCATGATGTTAGATGGCTTCAGTTCAGGTGATCCCAACTTCTTCCAAATGGACTTGGACATAATGCATGTAATACATCGATGTATGGTGATATTTTGGACTGACACTGGTATCTAAATGGCGACCAATGAGGGAAGCCTAGGGGCAGCTTTTTCTAAGTCAAAATCCATTAGGCGTGAATCAGAAGGGTCTCGATTGTGCCTAATGTGGAAAGTTAGGCTTTCCGTTGTTTCAGGAAATATTGTAGAACCTCTAGGGTTGACATGGTAGCGAGATATTGTTCCAAATCGTCCATGATGTTGTAGTTCTAGGAAGCTTTTGAGTGGTGCCCTATGCGCCTAGTTGGCCCCTTAGCCATCTTTGTCAGGTGTTCAATAGGTACTTTGGATACGATCAATGGTGCAGGAGGTGCACTCGTGCTCATCTCTGACAAGTTAGTATCAGGGGGGGGCATCATAGTTTCAATTCCTTTTCTAGAAGAACATTTTTTTTCTAGTCATGTAAATTTCGTCGTTTTCATTCCTAGAATCATTTTTTGGTTGTTGTTGTTGTTGGGTATTAACCACTCCTTGGTGGGGGTAGGGCTCCTTCATTACAATGGTTTTTTGTGTAGGTCCCCCTTGTCCATGGTTACCCTGAAATTTCTTCAGTTTAGTGAGCTCGAGACAGTAATAACTGTACTCACCACATATATCACAAGAATGGCTTTTCCTCAAACTGGACCTCTTTTTATGCCCTTGGGAGTTATTGTTTGGTTCCTAGTTTTGATTTCGGTTGGGGTTTCCCCTAGACTTATATCGTGGGGGGCATTGCTGGTTACTACCCTCTTTTGCAAATTCTCCCTTTTTTTATTCTTAGGATTATTTCTTGCAACATTAAGAGGATTATTAAAATTCTCCTAGTTGCTAGACTGGCGCGGCTGACCTTGAGAAGGTTGCACAAAGTTCACTAGCCCATTATTTTGTGGTGGTGGGTTTTGTGCAAGGGAAAGGGAATATTAGTTTCCCTATCCCTTGTTGGTGTATGGCTGCTAGGAGAAGGTCTCTTCCATCAGCATTCCTAGCTAAGTACTGGGTCCCCTGTGAGGGAGGGTACAATCCTCCCTGAAGATGGCGTTATAACGACAACCTATTTTTCATATTCTACGGAGGTGCATATTGACTTTGGTGGTAGCCAGGTTGCAGGATGTTATGGTTAGAATCATACGAGTAACCTTGGTACTGGATACTGCTACCTAGGTGACCTTGGGTTAATGACTCGATCAATATTTCTCCAATATTCAATGTGCCTAGAAATTCTCTGTAAGTTTTCAGGCGTGGGGCATTAGGCAGGACATTGTAAATTTATCCTGACTGTGTATAGATAAGTTCGAGTTGTTGGGCTTTGAAAATGGCATCCTCCTTAGAGGTAGGTCCTTGTGTCGCCACATCTTTTGAGATCTATGTTGTGAGAGATTTCAAAAACAAGTCCAATGAAACTCTATCATTGAGTTTTCCTTTGAACAAACTATGACGTCACCACCATTTTTGGAGATGGTCTGAGATATGGATAGCTGGTGTTTGCCTAAAATGAGTCAATAACTCCATCCCCAAATAATGGTCGATGGGTAGCTGAAAATAAGTTAGGAATGTTGTATCGAGGGCACTAAAGCTTTCATGTGAAGCATAAGATTACTCCATATACCATTTCATGACAGGTCCGGTTAGGGTGCGTTGAAAATTTTTCAGTCAAATAGTATCATCAATAATACTATTGGACGAACACCACAGGTGGAAATTCATAATATGATTTCCAGGGTCTTCTGCTTGCTTCCCTTCAAATTTTGGTATGTCCAAGGGGATATTCGTGGACATGGGGGACCAATTTTGGATGCGCGTAATGGGGTCGTTAGTTATCTTTGATAGATATGGAAGGTTTAATTATGCTAAAAATGGTAACTGAGTTTTGATTATCATTTTGTACTTTGGAAGCAAAATAATCTGAGTGTGATGATGTATGTGGGGTGTCTGGGGAATATTACCCTATGACGTAACATATTGTGTGTTTTGTTGACTCCCAAGAGGGGTAGCACACCTCTGCCCTCTAGGGGTTGTGGGAAGAGTTGAGTGTGGTGAACCTGTTGGGGTTTTCACTAGTGTGGTGTTGGGTGACCCTTGGGGGTTTCCAACTAAAGATGCCCCGATAAAGGATGAATAAATAATGGTGGTAGTGTGTCGTATTTGACGCCTAAATGGTGAAATACCTAGCACTCCTCCTTATAATGGGGGGAGGTCCAATAAACATCTAGATCGATGAGGTCCCATTGGGTCCATTATGGTGTCGAATTGGTTAATTTTGGAAATATTTTTTAGTTTTTTGAGAGGAGTAGATTATTACTAAAGAAAATATGATCACATACATAAAAAAAATGAAAAATAAATGTAAGTTTTATTTTATATTAATGGTATGTGATCAAGAAAGAAAAAAATATGGTTTTGGTTGTTTTGTGTATGATACTCAAAAACCTAAAAATACCTAATCATCCTCACACCTAAAATGTAACTGGTCCTTGCAAAGATATCTTCTAATGGGTACTAGGGCTTACACCCTAAAAGAAATAGAGATGCCTTACAATAGCCGAAGAATCGACCAAGGTAAAGGCATGAAGATCTAGTGTTTCTTGCATTGTCACCTATAGAGAAGGATGCCCTAGATTTGTCCACTAAAGTGCCATTGTCCCATGTGTGTTCGATCCTTGAGCTTATTGGTATTCAACTACCAGTAACGAGCACTAGATGGGTCAGGTAGCCCCAAAGAGTACCGCATGCACTGGGCCTTAGTTTAACCCCCTCTGAAATGGGTCTCTGTAACACTCGGGTATTCTATTCTGTGGGCAGATAAATGGATTTTAAGCTCCCTAAAAAGTCAGCATCTCTGTTTCAAAATGTAGAATGACCATGACGGCTTATTGGATGCCTACCCCTGATGGTGCTAACCTAAACTATAATTTCTTTTGTGGCCCATGTGGGGATAATTTAGTGAGTTCAATTAGTGGTTAGTTTTTCAGAGTCTTAATTTTCTTAAGGTGTGACTTGGTGAAGCAACCGTAAGAAGAGGACAAAGGTCCCAACACACTGGGTGCCTTTCGGTCCAATGCTTACCAATGCTTCGGGTGTGCTTTGGAGTGTACAATCACAAGTGTTATAAGATATTGATATGCAGTTATCCTTTAAAATCTGTCTCTAATTACACTATGTGTGATTGTTCCGTGCAAAAAATAAACAATGTGTAGATGATGGGCTGCTTACACTTTTCCTAGTTAGAATAAGTTTTGCACTATAGGGAGGTGGAAAATTGTCTTAAGAAAGATTTCATATGCACACCCATGCTCACCAAGAGGTGCAAGGGTGGCAGAGATTACTTACCTTCTTTTCCATATTTTGGTCCTGGTCCCGAATCCCAATGCAAAAAATTGAGCTAAATTAATGCAAAAAAATTGAAAAACAGAAACTAGCTAAAGATGTGTGGATGTATGGGCCACTTAATTTTCCGCTAATTATTCTATGTGCTTGGTATATTTTACCAGAAAATAGTTTTTTCAAATAGTGTTTGTGGATTGAAGGCCACATACTTACCCCTACTTAAACTATGTGTGATTTGCAATGATAAAAAACTAAAATTAAAACAAACTATTTGCTAAGCTAAAATCTAGCAAAAAGTGTCCTAACTAATCATGAAACACCAGAACACAGTGATGGAAAATTTCTCGTGGGTTTCCAACACCTTACAATTGCTAAAAAATGAGAAAAGGTAGTGAAAAATGTGCTCACTGCCTAAAATGCGGCTTATTTTCGCACACGCGCGAGGTTTGTGCATCTGTCTGGGTTGAACAGGCGTGGATTTACAATGTCTGAAAACTCCACCTTATCTGAGCCAAAATTCCCACTGAGGGTGACTAAAAAGTGTTGAGGGGAAGCAGAGGTGATCTTGCAGCAAGTCTGGGCAGGAGAGAGGACCTTCAGTCAACAACCACTATCTTAAAATAAAGAAAGAAGTGGAGTCATCATTCCTATTGTAGTGTATTCAACACATGGGTGGACGAAATACAATGTGCTTAATAGGGAGGCTGCTTTCCTACAAGATATTAATAGGTAAATTCATTTTTTAGATTGTTAGTGGAACAAAATAACATGCAGTGAACTAAGTAAAGAATATAGCATGATCTTTTAAAGAAGAAACAAGAAACAAAGTACTCATGTACAATAACAAGCTCAAACAAGTCAAACACACTAATAATTCAAATGGAATATCCCTTTTATTATTTGTTGATGGTATAAGAGGATAGGATGCTAAATCACTTTCAATGAATCCTTAGAGCTATGGGGCTCTAAAATTCAAGGCAAGGGGGTGTCTTCCCTTTAATCTTCTTACAATCCTCTTTCTCTCCTCAATGGATGGTAGAATAACGGAAACTTAGTTTAACTTCTTCTCTTGGATTGAGGTGTTGGGTAGCCAACAGCTGAATCCTCCCACTCCTTGATGCTTGGACAACACAATTCTTGTTTTCTCTCAAGAAATTTGGCCAACATAACAATGTGTTCTCCTGTTTCTCTCCCCATGACAGTATTTTATAGACAAATTTCAAATTTTCCCTCCCGCTCTTGGTATAACATGGATGTTAACACAAGAGTGGGAGGTTGATTCCTTTGTGTGTTGCACTAAGGCCTCAAGGTGACTCCAGGGGCATTGTAC
The DNA here is from genome assembly GCA_034641835.2 of Pinus albicaulis. NCBI lineage: Eukaryota > Viridiplantae > Streptophyta > Pinopsida > Pinales > Pinaceae > Pinus > Pinus albicaulis. Next base: position 261,836,767 of record CM076581.1, read on the forward strand.
TTGGATGGCTTGAGTGGGAATACTCTTCTTCAAGTGTGCCAAGTAGTTCTAGATGGTGACTTTTTGCATACTCAGGACTGCGCATCTATCTAAGGGATATCCCCGATGATCTTCGCTGCTATAGAATAAAAGGTCGTGTGGATCACTTGGGGTCTGTGATTTTTGTGCATTGTTTGATAAATTTTCCTACTTGACCTTAGGGAAATTAAAAAATTTCAGATCCTATAATGTCTTCCTACCCTGTAAATTCTTATCTATACCTTCTTCTTTTCATTTACCAATGTATGAAATAAAATCATGAATCACTAAATCTTTTTAAATCAACTGAATATTTGAAGCATCAAACTACTAAATACAGACCCCAAAATATCAAATAAACTTCAGAATATGCGAATGATTGATCTTAATAGAACCTGCGTACATAAACTCTTCCTCTGCATAAAACCTGCATACAACTATTAGATTAATGAACACTAAATATTTTGGCTAGCATAGTCATTGTAACACTAAATCAACCATTGAATCCAGTACTGAAGCAATAATAGATCATTGAACCATACCGAAACATCATAACTGTTCAATATAGAACTCAACCCAAACAACATTGCTAGATACAAATTGAGACATCATTGATAGACAACAACAAATAGAACAAACATCATCAACAATTATCATCAAGCAACATTGCAAACCCTAACCATATTTTTTACAAAATATATGTGCGCTTATGACGTAAAAAACCTTTGTACATATGTCAACATACTAAAAAATACATCGTTGAATATATACGCGACTACCCATAAATAGATCGGGTATGTACGTGACTATTCATAAGAAAACCAAGTAAGGTATGCGCATTATGTGTTTTTTTTGCAACGAAGGATTGATTCAGTGATTTAATATATGTACATACCTTACTGAAGGCACATTCATATCACAACATCACTTATAGCCATATATCTATCATTAAACAAGAAAATCAAACAATCATTTATTTCAACATGTCTTCAGCTCTTTCAGTTCTGTGTCTTCTCCTTTGTCTCTGGTGCACACCTGTTTCAAATCATATCTCATATGAATAACCAATTTACTTGCACACTCAAAACCTTGATCTCCATTTCTTTATATATCTTTTTCCTTATCCAATACCTTATGTAAATCCTTTGGTAATTTCATTAGTATTTTTTTATGGGATCAAATGAAGATTGTTGCTCCAATTACTATGGGGCAATACCATGGTAATGACCCCTCATATCCAAATTTCCATGGTTCATATTTTGTACACAATTTTTATTCACAAAACCTATGTATGTACATGACCCTTCTTCACAAGAACCACATATACTTTTTCAAACTTCACTAAACTATCATTTCTCTATCCATATCCTTCGTAGCATCTGTACCAATTTGCATGAGTTCCATAATCATCATATTAGCACACTGTTGACATCAAGGACATATTTATCAAGTAATTTTCCATCATGGAAAACACATTAGCCATAATTCCAATAAGGGAGACTCTCATCCCATATGTGTGGATTCTTGGGGTTGTACATGTGCAAAACATGAACGATCATCTTGTTGACAATATCTATCTCACCATTTGTTTGGGGGAGGAAGGTAGTTGATTTAGTGAGTTGGGTGTCTATAAATTACCATATGCTGGACCAAAATGTGCTTAGTAACATTCTATCCCACTATGATATGATGGTTTGGGGGATCCAAAAATGTGCCCATACCCATTTGAAGAAAATCTTGGTAGTATTTTTCATTGTGATATTATTCTTTTAAGAAGTCGGAATGGCTATATTGGAAAATCTATCAACAACCACAAAAACAAAATCAATACCATGCTTGCTAGTAGGAAGTTTGAACATATAGTTCATTGAGATGGATTCCCAAGGCTGGCTAGAACTAGGAAGAGGGGTGCACAAGCCTTTATTTGTAATGGTTGGTTTGGCAATGGCACAGGGGGTGCATGACCTAATATGCTTTCCAACATCCTATTGAAGTTTCGAACAATAAAATTACTTATATAGTATTGCCATTATTTTCATCACACCAAAGTTCCCTACTAATTGATTATAATATGCCTCCCAAATCATCTTGGCACACTCACTTGAAGGAACACAAAGGCATCCTAGGTAGCATAACAGTGCATCTTGGAGGTTAAAATATAGAACTTTCTTCCTAACCATCAACATCTTGTATGTGGTAGAAAATTTTGAGTCACTATTGTATATTTGTGGCTAGCTAGAGGTCTCATGTTCACGAGAGATGAGAATTGTGGTTAGTGCCACTATCAGGGGCTGACCAAAGTAGTCTACGACAAGAATGGTGTCACCCTTATTACATTTTATATTCAAATTAAATTTTTGCAAGTATGTGGACCATTTCTGGTGGTGGTCATTAAGTAACGTTTCTTGTGTCTGCATAAATTGAAGAGGGCTATGATTGGTGTGGATGATCGTCTCTTTCACCAAAATATAATGTTTCCATTGTTGGAAATCCTACATGATGGAATACGTCTCCTTATCATAGGTGATGTATATTTGGACAATATTAGATATTGTTTCAATATTATAAGCTAGTAAATGTACTTAATGAATGAGAAATGCACTAATAACATAGTTGGAAGTATTTGTCTCGATTCCAAATGGTTCTTGCAAGTCTAGCAGGTTGAGGACTAGTGTGGAGAAAAGACAGTTTTTTCACGCATCAAACATCTTACGTTGGGATTCAAACCAAACAAAAAATATCTCTACCCCTTGATAGTTAAGGTCCAAGCGATATAAGTGAACCTTAGCATGAACCTTCGGTAGAATTTTTCAAGGCCCAAGAATTTGGGAAGCTCTGTTAGATTCGTCGGGATCGACCAATATCGAATGACTTGGATATTAGCTAGATCCACATGCACTCCTTACTTATCGATAATGTATCCTAGGTATTGGAACTTGTCCATTCTGAAAGATAATTTTCCAAGTTAGCATGTAGCTTGTGTTGCCACTGAGCATGGAGGACTTGTTGAATATGTTGTAATTTTTCTTCCAAAATTTTGTTGATGATGAGCATATCATCCAAATATAAAACCATAAACTAGTTAGTGAAAGGCCGAAATATATCATCCATCATCCTCATGGAAGTTTTTGGTGTAATTTTCATACCAAAAGGAATGACCAACCATTCAAAAAGACCCTCCTTGGACTTGAAAGCAATCTTTCACACATCATTTGGTTCTATGGGACTTGGTGGTAGATAGAGTTTAAATCAATCTTACATATATGCTTGGACTCCTTGAGTTAGTCAATAAGGTCGTCAATCTGGGGAATCATGTACCGATTCCTGATTGTGATTTTGTTCAAGGCTCGATAATCAATGTAGAGTCACCAAATCCCATATTTCTTCTGAAAAAGTACAATTGGGATTCCACAAGGTGAGGAACTAGGTTGGTTGTGCCATTTTTGGAGTAGTTATTGATTTTTCCACTTAATTTCCTCATTCTCCAAGAGATACCAATGGTAAAATGGCCCATTAGGTAGTGGTGTGCTAGGGGTAAGGATGATTGAATTCTTGACTTGACAGTGTAGATGTATCCATGTGGGTGAGAAGAAGATATCTCTATACTCTTCCATGATCTTATTCAATTGTCACTGCGGCTTGGAGGAGCCATGTGTGGAGGCCATGGATGTGGGCACAATATTCCCATTACCTTGAGAGTGAATTAGGAGGAATAAAAATTTTCTATTCCTAGAGATTATCTTACTGCATTTATTAGAATAGATCAAAGAAATGATGGTAGGCGAGGATACCTATGGTATTTTGTATAGTTGGCTACCCAAAGTAATAATAACACTACAAAGTCTATACTCATGCATATCATGTCGCTTCCATAAATATGGTTGTCTTAATATAAAATCACAAAATTCAAGGAGAGACATCATAAAATACCTCATTTGTGAAAGGCTTAATTTTGTAGGGTAGGTGAAATTATTGGCTGACACAGAGATCTCACCCTTGATGGATCCACTTGATAGTTTATCATTGCAAGTTTGGAATTTTTGAAAGGCCCTACCACTTAAAAACATTTTTTGAGATGAGGTTATTTTGAATCCCTCTATCGAAAATGAAATTTATTGGAACACCCTTCACCCACATTTGTGAGTTTAAGAGGCATTCACCTTCATTCGTACCTTTAGGCTCACTTTTCTAGACCCTGGCAGTGGAAATGATGGCAATGGGTTCAGCATCAATGATCTATGGTTTAGAGTGAGAAGCTACATTTTATTCTGAAGTTTTTATCTTAGCCACTAGCAACTTCTTTGGGTGGCATTAATTAGTGTTATAAGTGGGGATCTTATGGAACTTGCAACACTTTCCCATTTCTTTCTTCATCTACCTAGTACCATTCTTTGTTTACAACTTTAATGGGTTGTCTTAGAGTTTCTTGTTGGCTTGAGGGGTCCTGACCCAGGTTCAGAGTTTATCATGTAACCAACAAACCCTCCAACTACTGGCCCTTTTGGGAATGACTTGCTTGTGTAGATAATTTCTGAAAGGGCCAGTAGTTGGAGGGTTTTTTGGTTGCGCGATAAACTCTAAACTTGGGTCAAGACCCCTCAAGCCAATAAATGGTTTCATTTTCAGGACTGAGAACATTTTGAGGTAGAATTGATGTTGTGGTACCCTTTGCAAAATGAATTATAATATTGGCTGGATAGAAATATCCTTGAATTTGCGATCCAAGAGAATTGAAGCTCTAAGATATCTACTAAAAATTGGGTACAAAAGTACATCTATATAGAATTTCATGAGATTATTTTTCTCCTTTTCAATTGAGCTGCAGGAGTGATTGTCACTATTAACTAAATTCAATACCTGCGCGAAGGACAACATAGTCACTGGGTGGGCAACTGAATTGATTCAACAATTAGAAAAGCTAGACAATAATATTACCCGTGCAATATATCATTGGATCGATCATCTCTTGGGAGAATTTGTGACCAAATTTTCCATTGATCATTTTGTGTCATACTCTGAAGAAGAAATAATATTCTTCAACGATCCTAGAGGTAAGTTCATGCACTCATTGAAGTTTTTGCTGAAGATGCTACTGTTCGAACAAGGCTCTCCATGTTCACATATTTCTTGAATATCATGAAGAGGCCCGACTAAGCACAGTGGAAAAATATACCATGAATATCCGGAGAAAGGATTTAGTTATATCCCTCTGAAGCATAGATCTGATATTGAGGGTGAACTGAAGACTAGTAGCTCTAGTGAATCTACGCGCTCTGAAGGAGAAGAAGTTTCACCAAACCAGAATGATCAAAGAGCCTTGATCCTTTTTTCGACCCCATCCACTCCAATTCCAAACTCATCTCACAAATTACTCACTCCACACGCAGTCTATCTCCACCTCTGCCTCCACCTCCCCCAGGCATAGATATGGCCGTGTCAATGAAGCTACCTAATTTCAGAGGTATTTGAAATGAAGATACTAATCATTTTTGTTTTGTGACTAATGTTATATGGTAGGCTCAATAGGTTAATAATGATGATATTAAGAAAGTGCAGCTAGCCACTGCTTTCCAAGATCACGCATTAGATTGGTATATCAAATATGTTCAAGCAAACCGTAATGCCACCTTGGACCAAATAAAATATGCCCTAAAAGAGCAATTCAAGAAGCCTAAGTCATACATGCAGTTGGTTACAGAAATGAAAGAGATTCGTAAGGAGGTTAATGAATCTGTATGGGAGGTAGATTAGAGGCTGAAGTGCACTATCAGAGATGGTGGATTTACAATCAATGATTCTCAACATAAGGAATTTTTTATTGCTATGATGCTCTCACATTTGCGCCAAACCTTGGGTTAGCAGAAGATTTCCACACAAGATGAGGCTGTGGAGATTACAATGAAACTAGAATATACCCCAAATCCTATTGTGCTTGGAACTCAACAAATTCATAATCAGTTGGAATCCATGCATTTATAGATTCAAAGCCTGTGCAAATATAAGAGAAAGAAGGTATGCACAAAGTTTTGGTGCATAAAATGTCAAACTATTGGGAACCATAAGGATCAATGTCCTATCTTCAATAATTATCTAAACACTGAAGGTCCTATTCCATCGCAGAGAAAAGTATGGTGCACAATCTATCAAGTTATAGGATTTCATGAAACAAATTTCTGTCCAAGGGTCAGAAAGTATCAACCTGAGTTGAAGTAGTTGTTTCTTAGGTTTTATTTGTCACTGGGGCATGATGAACAACGTTGTCGCACTTATGATATGATGTTGTATAAAGCTTAAATATATATAATGCAGGCCGAACCTACCTCACTAGCATCCCCGTTAGGGAATGGTGGATTTCAGTGCAGATGAAGAGGATGAGGAGGTGGATTAGATGGTCAAGGAAAAGGACAAGTTATTCACTGTAACTATGGAGATGCTCGTCATTATGAGCGTGACTATCCAAATCTAGTGAGAAAGTCATCCAAGTATTTTAGACAGTTTAATCATGTGATAGAATATTTCCATGTCTTGATTGCTAAGATGCAGGAGAAAAAGACACAGAATCCAATGTAGAATCTCCAGATGGTTAGAGCAGAAACCTGTGAACAATATACTAGCTTGAATTGGTCACTAGGAGCAGTGTAGCCACTAATGAAGATAATGGAAAGCAACTGGATACTTACTTATGGATTCGTAAAGCACTTGAGAATCAAGATGGATTTGATTTACAATTCACCAAGGAGACTTTCGTTGAAGTGTGTAAATAATTTTCAAAGGTAAGCGCATCAACATCAAGTAGATCAATGAAGGAAGTAGGAGGAGATGAAGAGATCAAACTGTTCCTGCAAGCTTGCATTAAGTTACTGTGCAAAAAAAGGGCAATATAGAATCTTCAGGCTCTGATAGATAATTGCACAGAGAAGGAACAATCGATGGTAGAATAGAGAGTTGTCAACAAAATCTATAAGAATTAGAAAAGGACAGATCTACAAATGCGTATGACCACGCAGATCGGTGCTTATGAGATGGATCAAGTTATTCTAGATCTGGGGTTGGATGCAAATATTATAACTAAGAAAACTTGGCAGCGCATGGGAGAATCTAAGTTGGAATGGAAAATTAGTTGCACATGGAAAATCAACTGTGCATGGAAAATCAGCATAATATCATTACGTTAGGAATGTTATCACAAGATGTAGTCAGTATTGAAGGCGTTAAGGTATTGGAAAACTTTGAAGTTATAAAAATTATAGATGATACTAATCCTTATCCTATGTTGTTGGGATTAGACAGGGATATTGATATGGATGGTGTCATAAACCTGAAGAAAAGAAGAATGGAGTTTGAAAGCAATGGAATTAGAGTCATAATTCCCTTAGATCTTATAGAAGGACAAAGGTACACAGAGCTTGTGTGCATTGATGACGATATTGATCATATCTATAAGCTAACTTTGTGCGAGGAAGATTAGATCAACCCAACAACGGATGGAAATATTAAATGGGAAAAGGATAGCTCTTGTTTCTCAGATTTCGATGAAGAAATAGAAAACTGGAAAAACTAGTTGCATGAAGTATTTTCATTTCACTGTAATCATGTGACCAGATCTCTTCGATGTATAACAACTGAGGTACGTGAATTACCACATTATGATGGTTTAAATCATGTAAACATGTTTATAGGAGAGCTTGAAATAATTGTACCATAAAGATATATATTCCATACTTTGGATCTCGGACTGCACGCTACTCTCACAAGATGGTGGGAAACTCATAAGGAAAACATGGGTAATTGGGATGAATTTGCATGCATGATGAGGTTAAGATTTGAATTTCCAACCATAAGAATGGAAGAAGCCTACTCTAGAAAGGATGATCCACGCAGACGTTTCTCTAGGTGGAATTAGGTATGGGGCATAGAACCTAGACCTGAATAGGTCCACATGTTTATTCACACATTGGGGATGTTACCTACTAATTGGTATCTAGAGATGGAGCTGTGCCGAGGTACTACTAAATGGTCTGCGCTGACGGAGATTTGTATCCTAACATTCAGCTTTGGGAGTGGATTTGATAAGATTGGTAAATATTTTTCATAGTATCCAAGAATTTATATTTGATACAACAAAGCCTGCAATCAATTGTGCTCCACCAGCATGGGACGTGCAGATGAAGGATATTGTGAATTGTGGAAATGTGAAAGTTGAATAGAATGAAGAAAATCCAAGGAAAATCTTGATTCTGGAATCTGAGGGACTACGCGCAAGTGTTGGACCCTCGATCACTTCACTAGATGTGAAAAAACCCCTAAAGATATTACAGGTGAATATTGGGTCTGAATAGCAACCTTAGTTGGAAAATATTGGAGACTACTGGGACGATGATACAATAGGAAAATTTATTGAGTTGCTGACAAAGTATTAGGATTTATTCCCAATAAATTTCTTAGAGTTGAAAGAAATAATTGGAGAACTTGGAGTCATGAAGATCACTTTGAAACCTGATGAGCACCCGGTGAAGGAGTGCCCATACAAAATGAATCCAAGATATAATCAAAAGGTGAAAGAAGAGTTGGATAAAATGGTTGTCGCGGGCATCATAGAACTAGTAGAATAATTTGATTGGGTAAGTCCAATGGTAATACAAGAAAAGAAGACAAAAGGAGAAATTAGAATTTTTGTAGATCTGTGCAAATTGAATGATGCTTGTGTGCATGATCCATTCCCAACTCCATTCTCTGATGAAATCCCTGACAATGTTGGGGACCAAGAAGCTTATTCATTCACAGATAGGTTTTTAGGGTATCATCAAATCAGGATTTCACCAGAAGATCGCAGTAAGACCAATTTTTCAACTGAATGGGGATCTTTCCAATATATAGTCATGCCCTTTGGCTTGAATAATAGCCTGCCATCTTGTCACGTGTAGTAGTAGCTACGTTCAAATAATTTATCCATAAGTTCTTGGAAGTGTAATTTGATGATTGGAATGTTTTTGGGTTGTTGAAGAACCATGTTTCAAATCTGCGCTTAATGTTGGATACCTGTAGAAAATACCAGATCTCATTGAATTTGAAGAAGTGTATATTCTGTGTGCCATTTGGGATACTGCTCGGACACATTTTCTGCCAGCTAGATGGTATATCCTAAGAAGATCACAGTAATATTTAATCTGGATATACCTGAGAATGTCAAGAAATTGCGCTCAATATTGGGGCACACTAGGTATTATCAGAAGTTCATTCAGGGTTATGCATTGATAACTGCGCCCATGGAAAAGTTTCTCAAGAAGGATGCAACATTCTGCTAGGATCAGGATTTTCAGAAGAGCTTTGAATTGTTGAACGAAAATATGGTCAATGCGCCCATACTGAACTTTCCAGATTGGTCAAATTTGTTTCATGTGCATGTTGATGCCTCTGGTATCGTGCTCAGAGCTATTTTAGTGTAGCAAGGAGCTGGAGAGATTGATCACCCTATTTCCTATGCCAGTCGAAAACTCTAAAGCATAGAAAGGAATTATTCAACCACAAAAGGTAAGGATTAGCGATGGTGTATGCGCTACAGAAATTCCACCACTACCTATTAGGAGACCATTGATAGATGTTTACTCATCATTTTTTTTAAATTACCTCGCCAATAAGCCTGTGTTGGGGGGGAGATCTGCGGGTGGTTGTTGTTATTCTAGGAGTATGACTTTGAGATTATGGTAAAACCATGAAGACTAAATGTTGGGCCAGACCATCTGTCACTCATTGAGACTGGCGAAGACCCTATGAACTTGGAATATGGATTACCAGATGCATAGTTGTTTGCGATCAAATTAGTTGATGAGAATTTCGCTAACATTATTCAGCTTTTTACTACTGGACATGCACCTGAAGAATATACAGTTCAACAGAAGAAAGAGCTCGTGGTTCATGCATTAGACTTCACTATTATTGCTAGAAATTTGTACAAAATGGGTGCAGATGAAACTCTGCAAAGATATCTTTTGGAGTATGAAAGGCATGAAATCCTAGATGAAGCTCATGGAGGGATTTCCGGTGGTCATTATGCAGGTAAGGAAACCTCATAGAAGATTTTGTGAGCTAGGTTATGGTGGCCCACATTGCATAATGATGCCTTTTCACATTTTCGTGCATGTGATGTATGCCAGAGGACTGGAAAGCCATCACGTAGAGATGAGATGCCCTTGCATCCACAAATGACACTGAAAGCATTTGATAAATGGGTTATAGAATTTTTTGTACCTATCAATCCTCCAGGAGAGAAGAGTGGTGTGCATTACATAATCACTACGATAGACTATGTAACCATATGGGCTGAAGCTAAGACTATGAAGGACTGTACTGCAGATACAGTTGCACAGTTCATCTTTGAGAATACTGTGACTCACTTTGGATGCTTAATATTCTAATAATCGATTAGGGTATGCATTTTGTGAATGAAACCATTGAATATTTGATAGATGAATTCTAGATGCATCATCAGAAGAGCTCCCCCTATCATCCGTAGGAGAATGGTGCAATAGAAGCATTCAATAAGACATTGGAGACTGTGCTTACCAAGGTGTGCAATGCTAACCAGAATGATTGGGATGAGCACGTGCCTATAGTTCTCTGGGCATATTGAACCACATGTAAGAAGTTGACTGGTAGGACACCTTTCAGGATGGTATATGGGAAAGAATTTGTGTTGCCAATGGATTTCATTGTTCCTAATTTGTGCATTGCAACATTCACAAATATGGAAGAAGAAAATTCTATGGAGGAATGGTTGTCACAGTTGGTCACACTAAAATAAGATCGCATTATTTCCAATTATCACCAGCAAATTCAAAAGGAGTGCGAGAAGGCATGGCATGATAGACACATCAGACAAAAGGTATTCAAGGAAGATGATTTGGTCTTTTTGTATGATAGCAAGTTTGCATGCCACCAAGGGAAGTTGAAGATGCATTGGCTAGGGCCATATGTTGTTAAGGAAATCACTGATGGAGGTGCAATTCACCTAGCCGTATTGAGCCGAGAATACCATCCTGGATATGTCAATGGAAGCCGATTGAATCCGTACCAATTGACTATATGGCCAAATTATCAGATCTGCACAGATGGTATGACATATGCACAAGAAAGTGTGACGTGTGCACGGTAGCTATGCGAGGAGGTTGACTAGGTCACAAAGGTGCCAAAAAATAGCTGTTGGAACAATAAATCTAGAAAAGATAGCTTTATTACCATTTATGGGAGAGTCTAGGTTGCATTTAATGAAGGGATTTTTCCAGATTTGGGACCATTTTTTCATTTATGGAGACACATTAATGTAGAAGGAACCATTGAAGATGTGCCAAAAGTATAAATATGACCTATGGGGTTGCAATAGTTCCCTTTGCTTTCTGAGTGAACTATTTTTCCTAACCTCTTCAATTTCCACAGCATATTCATTGTCTATGTCTATTTTGGATCCGAGATTCGAGGAAGAGTTGCATCGTATGGGTTTAGGTTATGTAATTCCACATAGTATGATAGCTACGTAGCCTGGAGATGACCCTGCTACATCAGAAGTTTGTGTTGCACCAATTGTTGAAACACCTACGCCCATGAAGTCTAAGAAGGGTCAAACATCTGGAACAAGGAAATCCCCGAGGGAAAATACTCGAAAGCCATTCTCCACTGTGGCTGAGCACCTAAAAAGACTAATGACGCAACTCCCCAAGATAATTATGGAGGAAGAGGATAATGTGTTCGAAGTGGCCCCATTCTTGTGGTTTCTAACCCATGTCACCCCACACAAACCTTTAGTAAGGGTTCCCAAATATCTCGACAAGGTGTGATCGAGCATCAATATGCCTTTAATCCCTTAAAATGTCCCACTAGAAGGTGACATGTTTGAAAAAATTCCACATATAAAAATGGGGGATTGAGAAATCACAGATGTGGATAAATTTCCTGAACTTGTGCCAGAGATCTACCTATACCATGTCCAGTATAAAGGGTGAATCATGTGCCTAGAGCTGAAGAGATGGGTGTCGGGTCTACACAAGGCATGCATGTTGAATTCACTGCAAATAGCTCACTTTGGGCCCAGCCCAAAAAATGATATATGTGTCCAACAATTGTTCAACTCATGCATGATGGTGCACTATGGTTGGGAGAGCTCATTACAATTGATGGTGCGTTGATCCATAGGATCACTGGCCTACCTGATCAGGGTGCAGATCTAATGGCTGACTTTGGAAGAAAAGTGCAAGAGAAAGAGGTTGCAAAAAATATCAAATAAAAATAGCAAGTCTCGCGCAACAGCAAGGAATTTTTGGTGAGCGATATTAATGATCTCGTTGTTTAGTTCAGAATGCTCATCTTGGCCTACAATATTACGCACAAATATAGACCGTAGGAGGTGCCCGCGCAAGTAATTGCTATCGTTGGAAGATGTGAAAATGGATTGATCTATAACTGGTCACATTATTTGTGCAAGGAATTTTTTGAGAATGTGTGTGAAGCATAAGAAGAGGGAAAGAAATTTCATTATGTTGGGCTACTATTGTTGATTGCATTAATTGAATGGAAGACCCCAGAGGAAACACAGTTTCTTGAGATAAAGCCACAAATGTGTGAGGTCGCATGCTACACTCTAGAATTCATCAGACCCTGCGTGCATTATGGAGAATAAAATTTTCTAGGTGTTGCTTGATGCCTCACTTTATCAAGCAGTACATTCTAATCCAAGGCTATCTCCGATGATGTACACCCAATACAAGATGATAGCAGATTTCAAAGCCACTTTCCATAATATTCATATATGCCTAAAAGGTGCAGTGGAGGAAGTTTGGTATGAATTACTATATTTATTTATGGAGTACTATCTGATACGCATCACTACAGAATGGCCATCAGCGTGGTTAGAGCTTGGTGCATCCACATCTATTCCTAAAATGTCAACAAAGCCACACACTGGCACCCAGCCAAAGAAGACAACTTATAAAATGACGGAAAAGGAAGGCATGCCGAAAACAACTAGTGAAACCATAGACTTGGAGAAAGAAGCTTAACTAGAGAAAAATGGCACTACGCTGAAAGATACATTAGAGCAAGTGGAACCACAAATTTGCAAAGGCATAAAGCGTGACTCACAGACTGCTGGCAGATCAAGGAAGAAAATAAAAGGATCTAAAGACACGAGAGAGGAGGTCCTGACGTTGACTTAAGATGAATCAAATGAAATTGAAAACATGGTCATGTTTACGACAGATGACCGAAGGTCAGATATGGAAATGTAGTATAAGACTACACTTGAAGCTGTGCAGGTTGGTATCGAGGAACTAAAGGTGAGAGAGAGCCTGATTCAGGCGAGCGCTGATCAAGCGAGCCAGACACAGATGAGCACGCAGCCACTCGACATAGAATTACCACCAACTGGAGATGTTTGTGTGGTGCAAATACCTGCGGTGGCAATCCATGTAGACCCCAGTCGACGTGCTCAGTAGAGATATTGTGGTGAAAAATTAACATTAATTTGCCTTTTTTACCTGTAGGGAAGCTACACATGATTCACTGTATGATCATAGATGAGCTTCATTTCCATGAGGCCCATGCTCACACAATTGTTGTAAAATAAAATAAGTAGGCCACAAAAGCACAACGGAAAAAACAAGCACGGGAGGCAGCCTGCCACGGAGCCAAAGCCTAGCATACTACACTTGAAGCAAAAATCCACCAAGTGTGCAGTGAAGTACCAGTAGTCCTGGCCACAACTTCCTGAGAAGAGAATTTGGAAGGATTGATTCCTGCCTTGAAAGCCTTGCACGCCGAATTGCAGACCATCTTTGTTGAGTTTGAACATCAAATAGATAACTGACAAATGAAGTTGCATCTAGAAAATCTACTTGAAGTCAGATAAAAGTGGGCTTTTGAATTAAATAAGGCCACTAACAGTATTACTACCACAGTCACACAGTGTGACAAACCTTTGGACAAGGCTATGGGCATCTAGACATCGATTCAAAATGACCCTGTGGTACAACATCTACGCAATGAGCTGCACATAAAGGAACAAAATTTGGCAGAGATCAGAATGGAGGCACCTACCCTTGTTCTTACATAGCGCCTTACCCACCTATAGGATGGATGGATAGTTCAAACTAAGATCGAGGAACTGTGTCATAAAGAGCACCTGCTGGAGGCATGAATGAAACCATGGGCCGAGGAGTCTCTCCAGCTCTCATAGACTTTAGAAAACACATTGAAGACCATTTAGAATATGCAGAGAAGTATGGACCTGGCCAGTGAAGGGCCCACCACTGAGAAATTGGTTCTTCAAGTGAAAAGTGCTACTACGTAGAGTATGGAAATGGTGCTCCCTCTCAATCTTCTATCAATGCACTCCAAGCCAAGATGAAGGAGTAGACACCATAGTGACTCGGGACGAGTCACATTTTTTTTTTGGGAGCCTGTTCAAGTGGGGTCCCCTGGGGTACACTTGTTGATATATTTTTGTATAATTTTTGTATATGCACGCTGTGTGAATAGGTCAAGGGGCTTCGGGGCAGGTCAAAGTCCCTCTTTTATGTAAAAGTGTTTTAAGGGTAAACTGTGGGCCTCAAACCATGGTTTGAGTCCATAGTATCTGCGCGCTAAATTGGATATAAATAGATTGATCGAGTCTAAGGAGGTACTCACTCATTATTCATGTTTTGGATCTAAGGTTTATGTGTTTATAATGCTTTGTAAGGGTTTCATTTTGGGCTAGGTAGAAAGGATCCTGCTGGTTGTGTGCACGGAGACCTAGTCCTAGTTGTGTGTAGACTCTGCTCATTGTGTGCACAGAATGGTAAAGTGTAAGGGAAATTCTGATGTACTAAATTTCTTTGAATTAATATAAGGACTGATTTTGGTGAAAGCATCGTGTTATCTATCTGAGCTATTTTTTTATTGTTCTGTCTTAATATCATTTTACTTCTGTTATGCTTATTGTATCCGCGTGAATACATATATTTTTTATGCATGAAGTTATGTTTATGATTGAATACATGAATGAATATGCTTAAGTGATTATGCATTATATAGATCTAGATCTGATTCTGTTATGATATATCTGTGATGAAGTGATTTGCGATTTTGATAAGTATTCTATAATCATGCATATATGTTAAGATCTATATAAGTTCTGCAATCAATATATTCAGGGACACTACATTATTTTATTCCTCAGGGTGTGGAAACTTGTTTCCATCACCCCCCATACTCCTTCGGTTGAGAGTTTGATTTGCGCAAGCAGGTCATTTCCAAAAGGGCTAGTAGTTGGAGGGTTTGTTGGTTACGTAATAAACTCTGAACCTCTATCATGACCCCTGAAGACAACATGTCCCAACCTAGATCTTCCCTTCATTCTGCAGTTTGGGGATTCCCTTGCCCTACTTCTGGAATGAAGGGTTCACAAACCCAAGGTATCTCTTATTTTTTTTAAATTTATACTCAATTTTGATAGCATATCGATATGTTGCGCCAAGCAAAGACATGTCTAGGAGATCCATTTCTGTCTAAATGTACCTGTGCACATAACCATGGTACTTGAGCACATTTTTTCACTCATATTTTTTTATACCTAACTTGGTGCGCAATGTATGAAATATATTTGTGAACTCTATCACTACTTGGTCCCTTTATTTCCATAGTGTAGTCCATCTCATGTACTAGTCTTCATAGCTTCCAAATGGGTAATATTGTTCCTTAAGAACATCTCTAAAAAATTCATAAGTGGGTGCAACTACAAATAGTGGGAATTCCTTCGTGGCCCTTTGCTCAAAGTAATTTTTTCACTAATCCTTGACATGGGGTGCAATCTTAATGAGTGCACAGGTAATACTTTCTTTGTCCTAAAATTTGTGGATTGAAAAAATACCTTTCTAGCATATTTAACCATTCGTCTAAAGCATCTCCATATATATATGACCTTCAAATATATAAATATAAAACTTAACTCGTACCTTAAAAGGGGAAACACCTTCAACATGGCCATTTGATGAATATGTGTCACCTATTGACCTATGTCGAAGGATATGGGGAAAATTATCCATCATCTTTTTCCTTTGTTGCTCGATGTTTTCTTCAAGAAAAAACTTAATAATATCTCATGCTCCCTTATCTTTCTTTTCTTTCGCCATGGGAGCTCATCAAGGTTGGTCAAGATAATCTTGCAAGGACTCAAGCAGTTCGAGTACCAACTCCTTATACCCCGACTTCGTTAGGGACATGCACAAAAAAATAGAGAAAGGGAAAACCACTTTATTACCACTGATCTGAGCTTATGGAGGAAATGAAATGAAATAAATATTACTAAGAAAAAACACATAGATACAACTAAAATTTACTTCAATTAAATAATTTAAAATGTTGAAAATTGTATACAAGTAGAATAAAAAAAAACTAGCTTGAACAGTGGTAGTGTATATCTGATAAGAGATGTGATAGATACAAACCTTCTTGAACTATATTTAAATTAGGCTTTGAGGCATTTTTATCATGAAGAATTAATAAGAAAACACTAAACATCTAAGAACCTAACCCTAGGAGATAAAGGGCCAAAGGCTTATGGGCCCCAATGAGGTAAGTTGAAATGTCAATTTCCCGAGGTCATAACTTTAGCATATGATATATGTTTGGTGCAGACGATAGCTCGTTAGAAATGACTATCCAAGGAATACAATTTCTTACTGTTGATGGTAGTCTATGAATGTTGTTGGCATGTTTTCCCAAAAAATTCCATTTATGGCCTTAAGACCTTAAAACTACCAAAAATACAAAACTGCCAAAATAGGAATTTGTGCTGCAAAAAAAAACCTATGTTGTGATTCAAGTGGACTCTAGATGGGTGGCCACTAATATCCACCTGGATCCTTTAGTCACTTTTCATTCAAGCAAAGTAATAGAAAACCACTACAATTGAAACTTTCTTAGGGTTTAACATTCCATAAGTCACAATAATTGACTTTGGAGAAAGCCATTACTAATATTAGAGAGCAACAGAGACAAGGTATGATGTTTACTACAGTAGCTCGAGTTAAAAATTAGAATGATCTATTATTTCAACTTCACTTTTCATATGATTGATATGAAAATATGGCAAAACTATCAGGTGTGACAATAAGAATAATAAAAGAAAATAGTTTGAGAATGACCATAATGAAGACTATTTCCAATTGACTACATTTTTATTATTCAAATTATCTATCATTCAACATTGTTACATTATCACTTTGCATTCAAATTTTTTTTATTAATTTTTCGTCATTCAAATTATTAACTGCCTCTATCATCTCAACAGATTAAGGCAGCTCGACAAATTTAAAATTAAAATGACCAGACTTATCATAGGCATATTTAACATATTTAAAATGATCAAAATAATCATATGTTCAACAAATTTTGTGTGACCATGCATGACAAAAACTAGTCTAGATCTATCTTAACCTTGGATCTATGAAATGCTAAGAGGAATCAAATCTCTTAAGGTGCAAACCTTTTCTCGAGTTTTACACTAAAAAAATAAGTGTGCACATCAAGAGATTTGATCTCTCTCAGTGCTTAATAGACCCAGGGTTAAGATGGATCTAAGCAAGTTATATGAAAAACATGTAAATTTAAATTTATAACCTCGATGTATATTAATAATAATCTATTTGTGAAGTCACCATCAAACCATCAAATTGATTATATGAACCACTCCTAGTTTGTGAAAAAAAATCCACCTCTATGTAAGAATTTTTAACTTCCTAAAATAAAAATATCATCTGACCCAAAAACTACCCATATGCACTTCAGTCCCCCATTATTAATAAAATTGATTATGTGATGTCTTTTCGTCATCGTCCTTGAATAGATGCAAATAACTGATTTGTGTTTGGTATTTATGTTGGCTTAGTTTATTTGTTAGATATTTTGGAGGTTTTTTTAGTTTTTTTTTTAGAATTTCGTAAGGATTTATAAGAATCACAAGATTGATTTGTGAACTTTCTATAATTTGAATGCCTCACAAATTTTCAAAATATTTAATCTATTTATGCATTGAAAAAAAATTAAAATCAAAATTTCATTAAAAAAAAGGATTCACCAAATTTGAACTAAAAAATCTAAATTATAAGAAAATCAACTATAAATTCTTTATTTTTTATTTTTTTTACTAATTAGTAAAAAAATGATACGTCAAATAAATTATTTATATAATTTAAATTATTATATCATTAAACTGAATAAGCACTAAATCCCCAACATAAACAATCTCTTTAGCTTTACCTACAACAACATATACCTCGAAATTTTGTTCTTCCTAAACACTCCCATGCCGTTACAAAGCTGCTCTTCCACCATGCTTTAAAGAGTCAATGTTTTCTGGCTTCTTTTATTACAGTTTCATTAATAAAATCACAATGTAAAATTTTCTCGCTATTAGATTGTGAAAACTTTAAAAAATATTGAAATACAGTAAATTTTTTAAATTTAAAAGATTATTTAATAAAATTATTTTCAATTTCAATTTCCATTATTAAATATAAAATTATAAGTAGACTTCATTCATATTAAATGTGTTATAGCCCAAATCCACCTCAGGCTGAAAGAAGGCGGGATTCAGGGTAACACCAAACCACGCTCAGTCTGGTAGCTAGCCCTACCAGAACAGGAGAGGGCTCTCTCCGGGTCAATCTCAGTAAAAATGTATCAATAGGCCTTGAGATGACTGAAATGAGTGCTAATTTTAGGCTAGGTATATTAATCAAGGAGTTTGGAATGATTTTTAGGGGTTTTTGTTGGAAAAAGGGAAAGGCAGTTTTGGGCTTGGGGATGAGGCCAAATTCTTGCAGAGTTCAAGTTGGGGCAGGGAAGGCAATGGATTTGATGTCTTAGATTCAATGAATGGATAGAAAAGGCTGTTGAGGAGCTGAAGAGGGCAGGAAGGTGCAAGGATCCTCTTCAAACGGAGGAAAACATATAAAACTAAACAAAAGTTTAAGGCAGAGCACCAGCAAACTAATGAATTCTACCTTAGTTACTCATTTGTTTAATTCAGAAGCAAAGAGAAGGAAATGGAATACATATAACATTAATGAAACTTACAGATACATGGATAAAAACATCATCAAAACTCAGAGCCACAAGAATCCCAACAAGTGCTGCAAAACCCTAGTCTTTCCTTTACCAAAAAATGCAGAAGTGTACGTACAATGAAGTGCCAAAATTTTCCCAAGTATCCAACCCTGAAAATGTCTCAGAAAATACAATATATAGACCATCCTAACCCCTTCCCATGCCTCTAGGGGTCGATCTCATCCTTCTAGGAGCTGTTTCAACCAATTTTAAACAAGGAACTGAAATCTAGGCAATCAAACAACTTGCCTCTATATGGAAGGAAACTGATTCATTCATTTAATTTTCACTTTTTAGTGAATGAATCCTCTAGAACAAGTAAATATGAGATAAAAACTACATAATAATCATCAAATTACATCAATATAGATCAGTAGTTACATCAAAAAGTAAAACTAGTCAAAACTGGGCGAATTTCTGAGCTGAAGAGTCAAAATGAGGCCAAATTTCTCTATGCGCCACGCCCAAAAACTCAATGTGTCGCGCCAATTTGAGCCTATCTTTGAGGCACTTCTTGAAGTCCCAATTGAGCTCATGATAGCTCGTTGGAAAGCCCTGTCTGTCTACTATCCAACCCAAGTGGAATTTTTCAATTTGGAGTTCATTTTCCCCTTCAAAACTTCAATCTCCCAAAACTGGTTCCTGTGTGTGCAGAAGGTGGCAGAAAGACCATTTTCAAGGTGTTTTTGACCCTTTAAACCACCCAGAACTTGATGAAATCTCTTAGCCATTCCTGAGCATGCATAATTTATCATAAAAAACCCAAAAATATCAAGTTTTCCTCCAGAAGATCTCTCAAACGTAAGCGCGCGCCAACTGGCGTGACGCGTCGGGCGGAAAAATCTGTTTTGCGACCAAAATTTCAAAAATGAAAAAAATTACTCCAAATTTGCTGAAACTTGGAGTGCAGGCCCCCCATCATGTACCATGCTTAGCAAAAGAAGCTTCAGCCAAGATTTGGAGTGGATCAGGCCTTTTCCGACGTTTCAGTGCTCTCTTCAGCCTCGCCTTCAGGATCTTCATCTTCGCTTTGCAAACATGTGTGTGGGCCCAATACTGATTCTTCATATGTCTGAGCATTTCTTTGTCCCTATTGGCCTTCGCCAATAGTTTCTCAAGATGAATGTTGACTCTCGTAAGGCAAGTCTCCCGCTCAAACGGTGTCATGTCACCTGGTCTTTTTCGGGCAAATTCCCGGTCTTCACGGATTTTCTGCAACTCCATGAGTGTTTGTTGATCCTCCAGTTGTTTATTCCACTGCTCCAAGTAATTTATAACCCACTGAGCTCTCTGCAATTTCTCAGTCAATGTGTCAATCTCAGCTTTCTGCTCCTGGATGATTTCTTTCAGCTTTGAGCTGGGAGAACACAAATCAGCATCAATGAGTGTAAAATCAGTGTCTTGCATAGGCCTCTTGCCTCTGTCCTGTCCCTATATCTGTGCTGATGTCGAAGGTGAGACCCATTCCACCCCAAGTGGAGATAGTACTCGCGCTGCTGATGAAGGTAACTAGACCCCTTTCACCCCGGGTGGAGATAGTACTCGTCGTGCTGCTGCAAATAAGGCTCTGGTACATCTCTGATAGGTAACACACACTGGAACACTGATAGGCTCTATCTCAGGACCCTCAAACTGATGTGAAGGCTCACCCTCATCATGAACAATCTCCGGAGGAGGCTGAGGGGCTGTGAAGAACTCACGGGAAATGAACTCCTCCCATGTAATGCCCTGCAATCCAAGCTGATGTACCACAATCATCTTGATGAGCGCATAATGATAAATGTTGTTATGTTGCTTCTCTGGAGTCTTCTTATGCACAAGAATAGTCATCCTCTCTATGTTTCGACACATAAAATGTGGAATGTTCATCATCCGTACTCTCGTGAAATGCATCAACAACCGGATGTGGTATGCATAAAGGCATGAGAATCTACCCTCACAACTGAAGTATCTGATGATGAGTTTCATCAATGGCCCATAGGACTCCTTCAGAAACCGGAATGGGAATACCCTTCTGAGCTGTCTCAAATAGCCAGTCCCGATGTAAGGTTCATAATATGCTCTATCCAGCTGCTGTCTCTTATTCCACTCTTCACCTATATTCGGTATCCCGGTTGCCTGAGAAATGGTTTCTAGTGTCAAGGTGAAGTTCACTCCAGCAAGGTTTACATGACCATCATGCAAATGTAGGACAAATAAGCGAACCAACTCCTGGTGATGTTGAATCTGAGCAATCATCTCACAATACTGAAAACATGAATGTTGCTAAAAGCATGCCATTGCAAGCGGGCAAGCCTGCAACTGAGTCAAGGAAGTGGGCTATTCTCTGATGTGCTTACCACTTTTATGAGGCCTTCTCGGTACATTAAGCTTGGTGGTTGAGTCACTGTCCTGCTCATATTCTTGCTCATATGACGAATCTGTCTCTATCATGGTGCTAAAAGCAAGGTGTATTTTTGGTGTGTTGAAAATGAGAAATTGGACTTAGTGTCTTTGTTTTCAATGCCAAATGTGCTAAATAGGAAATAGGGACTATGAGGAAATATGAATAGTGGGAAAAGTGGGGATTTTCCAAGTGAATTTAATTCAATAACAGTCACTTGACTGTTTGGGGAACTTCAGAATTTAGGGATTTTATAAGTGATATGAAAGGAGGAGGGCTAGTAGGGTTTAGTGATAGGGAAAATGGGAACAAGGGATATGATTGGTTTTGGGATAGAGGGAATAGGAGAGGGGCCTTATGATAACATAACATTGATGGGAAACACAAATGAACAATGGAGTGGGAGCGTTTAGCACCAAAGTCAAATTTTAACACTTCAATTTCAAACCCCAAAGGAGCAGATTTTGATACAAATATAGGGTTTATGTTTCACCAATCAAAACTCTCATAACTTTCCTCCAATCAACACCAAACACGACCTAAAATCAATGGGCAAAAGCGCACAACCTACTTGGATCAAAAGAATTGAGTTGTTTTGAAATTTGATGAAGAATTGATGAAATTAAGCCTGTCGGCTCTGTGCGCCGCGCGCACACCCAGTGCGCCGCGATCAACGTATGCGCCGCGCCAGTTGCAAATTACACTTTGACAATCGTCCCTATGCGCCGCGCGGCCTATGTGTGTCGCGCCATCTCCCAATGTGTCGTGCGCACTCCAAACACACAGTCGGTCTTCAAAAACACAATTTCGCCTTCCACGATTTTCTCTTGAGTGTTTTGACGACTTCTTGTTTGCAAATGACATTTGAATGGTGAAAATATCTCTTATAGTCATGGCTTTGATTTTTTCTTTGCAAAAACCCACTTTTGTAATGTTTTGAAATTGGCATTTTTTCGCTTTTAATACAAACTCTGTATTTTTTATTTCCTCTTTGATCTTTGGCTGAAATGATGGCTCCTTGGTCGATTTTTTGTAGGGATGGTGGCATTGGATTTCGACAAAGGAGGACCGGGGCTACCTCTGAATTCTTCATGATGGAAAACTTTTTAAAAAATTACATATTTATTACAAACAATAAATTTGACGATTTCTTCTTCAAAATAGAGTTTTGAAGAAGAATCGTTCTCAAGCATTATTGATAATGAAAAATTTGAAATGAAAACTTATTTGGAACCTCCCTCTAGCCTGCTGGCATTATTGGACACTCGGAAACACAAAATTTGAGAAACCCTGGACCTAATGACTGAGATGACTCTTAGTTAACCAAGAGAACAAAACAAGACTATGAATGACTTTGATTTTGGCGAACAGACCTGAGCTAGCAGGTACAAGGCATGAGGGGGAATGAGTGACAAAGCCCTTCCATCAGATGATGGCATGCCCCTAACGGAATCCTGACGAATGAGCTAAATGAGACACCTAAAAATGAAATGCAATAAGAGAAATGATCTCTGACGGAGGGATGTAAAGCCTGACTCTAACATTGGCTCCAATGGGGATGGTGGCTCCTTGGAGGTGCCAAGAACTACAAATCTCTGGGAAAGCAGGAAGTGCCTTAATCCATTGGGTTATGGAATCAAAGCACAAAAACTGACATTCTGCAGACTGATTCAAACTCAAGGCCAAAACTGAAAACCATAATAAACCAAACTTGACTAAAACATAACTAACAAACTGGAAAGATGCTCATAATTAAGCTTATTCATCAAACATACTCTAATTATTTCTTTTCACCACTCGATCAAGTGAAATGGAACAGCCAATGCAACCATGTAAGCATCCTGGATACTATTTGATTTCTTCCCAAATGCTTTCTGATTCGCGGGAAAAGGGAAGAATCGAAAGGCAACTCCCATGGAAACTCGGAATCAAGTTGACTGCTGATAAACTTGCAAAGCATGAATTGACTGGAGGACTTCAAGAATACTGCGAAAGGATCTTCATAAACATAGCTATTGATCTCCATTAACACTTTAATACTCTGATCCAAGCAATCTTCATAATTGGAAATTAAGATTTTCCTCACGTCTGTGCTGTCTTTCTTTGGTGACTGTAGCAGGCTGTCAAAAGGATCCTGAATTTCATGAATAACCAAACTCTGTAGCTGATTCCAAATAGAAGAAAAGTCTCCTTTATCAATCTCCTCATATGACTACAAATCTTGATATGGGCTTTGTAATGAAAAATCTGTTAAACAAGACAATGAAGGCGACTTTTGAATAAGATTATCATCAACATTTTTTTCTGGCACATGGTTAACTAATGGAGAAGAACTTTTATAGCAAACATCATCCAACACACGAGCAATAGGATCATCAAAAACTTGAGAACACTTTTGCGATGTATCCATTCAAACTGCATGACATTCTACCGGTTGTTCATCTTTTTCTCTAGAGATATTACGAAGATTCTGCTTTATAAACTGAAATGCTTCGAAACATAAGGGTACAGAATCCTCTTGCATCATTGAATCATGTATTTCAGCTTCCACGCCTTCATCTGTAATCTGACCTTCAATTTCGTTTGGCGGCTGCGAATCTGGAGCTAGGGAGGGTTTTGTATCCAAAATGATTTCATCAGTCGTTTTAGGAGAAGATTTCTCATAAACCACTTTCTCAAGAATTTCGGTATCTGTCTCATCATCAACATTAAAACTGAGAGATTTTTGATTTCCTATGGGCTGCTCATTTGAAGATTTACCATGCAATTTACCCTTCAAAAACTAAAATGATTCAAAACAGGAAGGTACAAAATCATCTTGTATCATTTGATCATATGTGCCAGCTTCCATGGCTTCATCTGCAACTTGACAATCAATGGCATTTGGGGACTACAAATCTGAATATGAGAAGTCTTGAAAAAGGTTTTCATTGCGCTCAAGATGGTCTAGATCAAGGCTTGTTGGCAGTTGATTTCTGATTGCATGGAAGTTATGTCTCATGAATTGAAATGAGTCAAAACAAAAGGCAAAGATCCTTCACTTACTTCAAAATTTGCTGCACCTTCCTCGTCATTGTCATATTTGATATGCATCGGTTGATCATTGTAGACAAGCTGCTAAAAGTGAACTTCTTCCTCCCACAAACTAGCTGTTGATTTGTCTGCAAGATTAGCTTCTGTTTGGAGAACATAATCATCATCATACTGATCAAACTGAGGCAAATCATCAATATACAACACATCATCAAGCATACATGTCATATTAACAGCTCTCTCTTCTTCAAAATGATCTATAAAAAAATCACTATGACAACTGGGATAAGAAACAAAATGTTTTGGATCAACCATTGGTTCTTCTTCAATCAGCAAGTCATGGGATTGAACATTATACTCATTCCTTGTGGTGTTCTTTTGCATCATCTCTTCTACTGCACCTACCAACATGTCAAGCTTTACCTCTAGAGGTATTGATTTCTCCGGATCCATTTTTTTCATCTCTTCTTCCTTCAACCTTGCCCTTCAGATCAGCAAATGAGCCTCTACATTCACTGCACTATTCTGCATCTCGTGAAGTTTTGCAAGATTCCTTTCTCTCAACTGAAACTCCATTTCCGGATCAAAGGCACCCGGGTAGTGCAAGAGAGCAGATCTGGGAGAAGGTCTTATATCAACTGGCATCGAAAAATATACTTGGTTAAATCTGGCAAAAAAATGTTGTACTGTTTCCCTCGGCAGTCTTTTCAGCTGGTTATACTCTTCTATAATCAAGAAAAGGTTCTGTCTGATCACCCACCTGTCGAGGAAAACTTCGACGAACCGTTGAAAATCTGAGATGCTCGCATCAGTCAGGGCTTTAAACCAACTCTTGACTTTGCCTTGCAAAGAAAGAGCAAAAAGCCTAATACTAACATCTTCTTCATCAACTTCAAAAAGGTCTAGAAAAGTCTCAAAATGCCGCATTATGTTGCCTAACATCGACGTTTGTTACATTCACCATCAAATCTTGGTAGATATAGGTCATAATTATATGAAAAGCATTTAGCTAAATGCATGCAGCACAAGAGTTGGTACTTATCTCGGGGAATTATAAAAGGTGGGGAGCATACACAAGAGCTCGGGATCAGCTTTGTTTCCTTTAGGCTTCATCACTCAAGAGGGTCATCATAAGATGTGGGAAAAGTAAGGAGGCCAGGATCAAAGGGAAACCGCATTTACACTCTTCAATAGGTCGAGTGAAGATTTTGCACACCTTCTCATAACAAATTCAATCGAAAAATTCTGTGATTACCAAGAATGTTAAAGACAGAAATAGTTTACAAGAAAGCAGACTAGATCCTGAATACCATTCCATTTTGGATACCTGAACTTTGGGTAAGATCCTTCCATTTTCACAGAGAAAGAGTTAGTCCTCCAGTGGAGTCTCTACATTGAGTTGGAGTCACCAGGTGAATGATTTCAGCCTTCTTATGTCTGATCGTTGTCCACCATCAACTATCAGATCTGAACTTGATACATGTACTGGGGCAATTCACAAGTCAAGTGTCACGTTCACGAGCTAGACCGGAGATTGACTGAAGAACCAT
Source organism: Pinus albicaulis (assembly GCA_034641835.2). Lineage (NCBI taxonomy): Eukaryota > Viridiplantae > Streptophyta > Pinopsida > Pinales > Pinaceae > Pinus > Pinus albicaulis. Next base: position 261,862,888 of record CM076581.1, read on the forward strand.
TTATCTACTTTCGCTAATGCAAAGCAAAAGCATTTTGAAGGCTACCTGGCATAACTTCAAACTCCATCTGTAGCTTATAAAACAAATAACACCAACAAGCAAACCATTTTGTTCCCCAGTATGGTCGCCACTATGTTATAGCCCAAATCCACCTCAGGCTGAAAGAAGGCAGGATTCAGGGTAACACCAAACCACACTCAGTCTGGTCGCTAGCCCTACCAAAACAGGAGAGGGCTCTCTCTGGGTCAATCTCAGGAAAAATGTATCAATAGGGCTTGAGATGACTGAAATGAGTGCTAATTTTAGGCTAGGTATATGAATCAAGGAGTTTGGAATGATTTTTTAGGGGTTTTTGTTTGAAAAATGGAAAGGCAGTTTTGCGCTTGGGGATGAGGCCAAATTCTTGCAGAGTTCAAGTTGGGGCAGGGAAGGCAATGGATTGGATGTCTTAGATTCAATGAATGGATAGAAAATACTGCTGAGGAGATGTAGAAGGCAGGAAGGTGCAAGGATCCTCTTCAAATGGAGGAAAACATATAAAACTAAACAAAAGTTTAAGGCATAGCACCAACAAACTAATGAATTCTACCTTAGTTACTCATTTGTTTAATTCAAAATCAAAGAGAAGGCAAATGGCATACATATAACATTAATGAAACTTATAGATACATGGAGAAAAACATCATCAAAACTCAGAGCCATAAGGATCCCAACAAGTGCTGCAAAACCCTGGTCTTTCCTTTGCCAAAAAATGCAGAAGTGTACGTACAATGAAGTGCCAAACTTTTCCCAAGTATCCAACCCTGAAAATGTCTTAGAAAATACAATATATAGACCATCCTAACCCCTTTCCATGCCTCTAGGGGTCAATCTCATCCTTCTAGGAGCTATTTCAACCAATTTTAAACAAGGAACTGAAATCTAGGCAATCAAACAACTTGCCTCTATATGGAAGGAAACTGATTCATTCATTTAATTTTCACTTTTTAGTGAATGAATCCTCTATAAAAAGTAAATATGAGCAAAAATTACATCATAATCATCAAATTACATCAATATAGATCAATAGTTACATCAAAAAGTAAAACTAGTCAAAACTGGGTGAATTTCTGAGCTGAAGAGTCAAAATGAGGCCAAATTTCTCTATGCGCCACGCCCAAAAACTCAATGCGTCGCGCCACTTTGAGCCTGATTTTGAGGCACTTACCGAAGTCCCAATTTAGCTCATGATAGCTCGTTGGAAAACCCTGTCTGTCTAATATCCAACCCGATTGGAATTTTTCAATTTGGAGTTCATTTGCCCCTTCAAAACTTCAGTCTCCCAAAACTGGTTCCTGTGTGTGCAAAAGGTGGCAGAAAGGCCATTTTCAAGGTGTTTTTGACCCTTTAAACCACCCAGAACTTGATGAAATCTCTCAGCCATTCCTGAGCATGCACAATTTATCATAAAAAACCCAAAAATATCAAGTTTTCCTCCAGAAGATCTCTCAAACGTAAGCGCGTGCCAAGTGGCGCGACGCGTCGGGCGGAAAAATCTGTTTTGCGACCAAAATTTCAAAAATGACAAAATTTACTCCAAATTTGTTGAAAATTGGAGTGCAAGCCCCCCATCATGTGCCATGCTCAGCCAAAGAAGCTTCAGCCAAGATTTGGAGTGGATCAGGCCTTTTCCGACGTTTCAGTGCTCTCTTCAGCCTCGCCTTCAGGATCTTCATCTTCGCTTTGCAAACATGTGTGTGGGCCCAATACTGATTCTTCATATGTCTGAGCATGTATTTTTCCCTATTGGCCTTCGCCAATAGTTTCTCAAGATGAATGTTGACTCTCGTAAGGCAAGTCTCCCGCTCAAACGGTGTCATGTCACCTGGTCTTTTTTGGGCCAATTCCCGGTCTTCACGGATTTTCTGCAACTCCATGAGTGTCTGATGATCCTCCAGTTTTTTATTCCACTGCTCCAAGTAATTTATAAACCACTGAGCTCTCTGCAATTTCTCAGTCAATGTGTCTATCTCAGCTTTCTTCTCCTAGATGATTTCTTTCAGCTTTGAGCTGGGAGAACTCAAATCAACATCAATGAGTGTAAAATCAGTGTCATACATAGGCCTCTTGCCTCTGTCCTGTCCCTATATATGTGCTGATGTCGAAGGTGATACCCCTTCCACCCTAAGTGGAGATAGTACTCGCGCTGCTGATGAAGGTAACGAGACCCCTTCCACCCCGGGTGGAGATAGTACTTGTTGTGCTGCTGCAAATAAGGCTCTGGTACCTCTCTGATAGGTAACACACTGGAAAACTGATAGGCTCTGTCTCAGGACGCTCAAACTGATGTGAAGGCTCACCCTCATCATGAACAATCTCCGGAGGAGGCTGAGGGGCCGTGAAGAAGTCACGGGAAATGAACTCCTCCCATGCAATGCCCTGCAATCCAAGCTGATGTACCACAATCATCTTGATGAGCGCATAATGATAAATGTTGTTATGCTGCTGCTCTAGAGTCTTCTTCTGCACAAGAATAGTCATCCTCTCTATGTTTCGGCACATAAAATATGGAATGTTCATCATCCGTACTCTCGTGAAATGCATCAACAGCCAGATGTGGTATGCATATAGGCATGAGAATCTACCCTCGCAACTGAAGTATCTGATGATGAGTTTCAACAATGGCGCATAGGACTCCTTCAAAAACCAGAATGGGAATACCCTGCTGAGCTGTCTCAAATAGCCAGGCCTGATGTAAGGTTCATAATATTCTATATCCAGCTGCTGTCTCTTATTCCACTCTTCACCTATATTCGGTATCCCGGTTGCCTGAGAAATGGTTTCTGGTGTCAAGGTGAAGTTTACTCCAGCAAGGTTTACATGACCATCACGCAAATGTAGGACAAATAAGAGAACCAAGTCCTGGTGATGCTGAATCTGAGCAATCATCTCACAATACTGAAAACATGAATGTTGTTGAAATCATGCCATTGCAAGAGGGCAGGCCTGCAACTGAGTCAAGGAAGTGGGCTCATCTCTGACGTGATTACCACTTTTATGAGGCCTTCTCGGTACATTAAGCTTGGTGGTTGAGTCACTGTCCTGCTCATATTCTTGCTCATATGACGAATCTGTCTCTATCATGGTGCTGAAAGCAAGGTGTATGTTTGGTGCGTTGAAAATGAGAAATTGGACTTAGTGTCTTTGCTTTCAATGCCAAATGTGCTAAATAGGAAATAGGGACTATGAGGAAATATGAACAGTGGGAAAAGTGGGGATTTTCCAAGTGAATTTAATGCAATAATAGTCACTTGACTGTTTGGGGAACTTCGGAATTTAGGGATTTTATAAGTGATATGAAAGGAGGAGGGCTAGTAGGGTTTAGTGATAGGGAAAATGGGAACAAGGGATATGATTGGTTTTGGGACAGAGGGAATAGGAGAGGGGCCTTATGATAACATAACAGTGATGGGAAACACAAATGAACAATGGAGTGGGAGCGATTAGCACCAAAGTCAAATTTTAACCTACAATTTCAAACCCCAAAGGAGCAGATTTTGATACAAATATAGGGTTTATGTTTCACCAATCAAAAATCTCATATCTTTCCTCCAATCAACACAAAACACGACCTAAAATCAATGGGCAAAAGCGCACAACTTACTTGGATCAAAAGAATTGAGTCGTTTTGAAATTTGATGAAGAATTGATGAAATTATGCCTGTCGGCTCTGTGCGCCGCGCGCACACCCAGTGCGCCGTGATCAACATATGCTTCACGACAGTTGCAAATTACACTGTGACAATCGTCCCTATGCGCTGCGCATCCTATGTGCGTCGCGCCTTCTCCCAATGCGCCGCGCGCACTCCAAACACACAGTCGGTCTTCAAAAACACAATTCCGCCTTCCACGATTTTCTCTTGAGTGTTTTGACGACTTCTTGTTTTCAAATGACATTTGAATGGTGAAAATATCTCTTATAGTCATGGCTTTGATTTTTTCTTTGCAAAGACCCACTTTTGTAATGTTTTGAAATTGGCATTTTTTCACTTTTAATACAAACTTTGTCTTTGTTATTTCCTCTTTGATCTTTGGATGAAATGATGGCTCCTTGGTCGATTTGTTGTAGGGATGGTGGCATTGGGTTTCGGCAAAGGAGGACCAGGGCTGCCTCTGAATTCTTCATGACGGAAAACTTTTAAAAAAATTACATATTTATTACAAACAATAAATTTGACGATTTCTTCTTCAAAACAGAGTTTTGAAGAAGAATCATTCTCAAGCATTATTGATAATGAAAAATTTGAAATGAAAACTTATTTGGAACCTCCCTCTGGCCTGCTGGCATTATTGGACACTCAGAAACACAAAATTTGAGAAACCCTAGATCTAATGACTGAGATGAATCTTAGTTAACCAAGAGAACAAAAACAGACCTGAGCCAGCAGGTACAAGGCATGAGGGGGAATGAGTGACAAAGCCCTTCCGTCAGATGATGGCATGCCGCTAACGGAATGCAGACGAATGAGCTAAATGAGACACGTAAAAATGAAATGAAATAAGAGAAATGATCTCTGACGGAGGGATGTCAAACCCGACTCTAACAAAATGTACGAATTTTTTTTCAAAATTTGTGAAGTGCGAAGTGCGTCAAGGTAAACATTGCAATTTGCATTGTGGTAAATGTTGCGAAGTGCATTATGTGATATCACAATCGACTGTTGGAAACGGTAAGTGTTAACGAAAACTAATTAAATGGTGCGAAGTGCAAAATGTGAAGGTTCACGTGGCAGTGGGATTGGTGGAGGAGCCCAATCGCAATATCGCAATCGGTGGATTAGAACGGTAAGTCTTAAAAGAAGAAAAAGGAAAACACTGCGAAGTGTGATTGCGATGTATGGTAGGGGCGAATCGAGAAGAAAATGGAAGAGGTCAAACTTTAAATATTTTCAAGCATTTTTTGCATTAAAAAGGTAAAGGTGAGGTGAAAAGGGAAAATCGTTGACATGTTGAAGAATGACAAAGGAAATGGAAGGGGTTCTGCGATGGCTAAGATGTGATAATCAGGAAAGTCCAAGGTAAAATATCACAGGAAAAAATTTACTGGTATCTATGAATAAAAAAGGTGTGGCAGCTGATAGGAAGAGAAAAGGAGGGAAATGGAGCGTAACAGAGGTGTTTGAAAGTGTAACACAGAGATGGAAAATTAAGTGGGAAGGTGATGGTGAACTTCATCGAAACTTTAATAATTATTCCTGCAAAAAACCCTGTGGATTCATGCATACGAAAAGGGTAAAGAATGTGTGATAAAACAGTGAACGAAAATCAAGTTTTTGGCCTGTGGGAAAGCCTACCCCCTTCGAGCTCTATTGACATAGATGAGAAGGGAAGTCTAAATCCATGGCTTTTAGAGTTTTATCCTTCATTCTATTAAGCAAAGTAAAACCTACAACAACAATTCGAAACAACAACTTGAAATTATTAGAAGAAAGACTAACAAAAAGACAGAAACAAAAAATAACTAATGGACATAAATAAACTAGCTAAATGATAGATAGGAAAGTATGGTAATAGGCAGAGAAGCTGAGGCACATGGGTTGGACCCTAACCCATGAACCTCTCTCTCTGGAACTAGATCAATACAAATTCATACGAATACTCATTGCATTAAAAATACCATCTTATTACATCCCGAAGGTCTTAAACAAAAAAAGCCTAATAGCTTGGAGCCAAAAGTTCTGAATGGAATCGAATTGACCCTAATTAGCTCATGATCATCTTTATTTATCCTCAAGGGCAGCTACCAACATCTCCCTAAAACATAGTGATTGAGGCCACTTTGACTCCAAGTAAAAATAGATTGAGTGCACTTCATCTTCAATTTGCTTGGTTGCCTTTGATAGTCAAGGAGGGTGGATAATCCCCTTCAATATCTCCAATATTTCTCCCTAATTTCCTAATATTGTGCTCATTTATTCTCCAATCTTGATGTTCCAGTGGTAGGGAGCAAGTCCCTAAATCATCTCCTTCTCCAAATCTACATAAGCTGCCAAATATTCTCACAATACTCTACAAAAGTAACCAATATTAGGCACAAATATGCATTTACTTTAAAACTTCCTAAGAAAATATTGGACTATAAGAAAACATTATTAAGCGCAGAAGGAGAGATTTAATATATATATTCATGTGCATAAGTAAGGTAAATGGGCTTAAGAAAGGTTACATGGGCCTTATTTATGTCTAATTTAGAGGCCCGTCATCACCCACCCCCCCTACTGAAATTGTTTCTCACCCTCTGAGCAACCTATTCATCCTCCCTTCCTTATGTTTTTTCCTACATGCTGGCTTATTTTATTTTCTGTTTATTGGCCCATGCGCTTCTCCTCGTGATAATCTTCTTGTTATTATTCTTGTAGGTGCTTCATGGAGGTACTCAGATGCCTTAAAAAAATCTGTTTTGCATGCCAAGAGGTGTTGGATCCACCTTTTATTTGATTTTTTCTTTTTTTGTTCTCTCTTTTCTTTTCTTTTATTTATTTATTTATTTATTTATTTTTATTACATGCAAAGTAAACTCAAAATTATTTTTTCTGTGAATTGAGTTCACCCTTGGTTATCCCTTGGCATTCCTTGTCTTCTATTACAATGAACTTCTTACTACCCACTTTCTCAAGTCCTTTTTACTTTTGTCTTGTTCCTTTTCTTCATGGAAAAGTGAGGCTAGTTGCTAGATAAGGCTAAGGTTGCTCCGCTACTGATTTTGGCTATATAAAAAACTTTCCTTCTCACACTTTTTAATGTTTTATTAAGCTGAAATAGATTCGAATAAAGGGTTAGATGATTGCATACATGAGCCTTACCATTGATTTGTTTTTGCAGGTGATAATGAAGCTGTTGATATGGTTGTTGAAGCTATCTTCGATGGTTCTGAAGCTGCATGTGATAATCTACTTGAGGTCCTTATGGAGCTTCTAAGCACATGATCAAGAGTTCATAAATTTTGTTCAAAATTTAAAGTGCTCGAAACTGTGCTGAACTTGAGTGACTGGGTAGATCTCTTCTTTTTTATTCTGGTGTCATGAATGGTTTGAAAAACCAATGTCATATGAGGGAGATATCATGTTCTTATCGATTTCCCAAACAACTAAATTTGTGACAGGTTTGACTGGGATACCTAGTCAGAATGAGGTGCACAATCAGCAAAAATAGGAATATTCCTAAGGATATTCCTTTTTCTCAAGCCAGTGATATTCTTCCAAGTGGCGTGTTATGATTCGTGGATGGTTGTACGAGTTTGATTTTAATCCAATGAATGGGTGACACATGGACAACCCAGAGGCCACCACGTGTCCCCTGGGTGGTGTAGTAAAATTTTATTGAGGTCTGAGTGCTTCGACCTTGCAACCTCTGGCATGCGTGCAGAACTCTCCACCAACTTCACTACAGCATGTGAATTAACCTCTATAGCACTTCGAAAATATTTAAAGTATTAAACCTTTGCATATGGGGGGGAGAGGGGAACCACCGACGGCCCCAATGATGTGGTCACATGTCATTCCAAACTCACCGCAACATCAAACCTCAAAACCTGATGGTTTTCTAACTCTGATGTTTAAGACCTTATCACATGTAACTGTAACCATAGAATCTTTTCGCGGTTAGGGGAAACTTCAGTTCTAACTGAAACTGCAACCACAATTTTCGGTGTTAGTTCTGCTCAGTTCTTAGAATAACTGCATGGGTTTCGAGGGTTGGCATGTGGCCACCCCCTCCCCTTAACCTCAACATTAAATTCGACGGTTTGTGCTGGCAGTAAATTAGCGCGCCTCCAAAATTTCAGAGTTTGACTACTTTTAACTCCAGATAAGTGCAGTTCTCCACATTTGGTGGAGGATTTCTAGGGGATATTGGGAAAAAGACTAGGAGGGTCAATTTTCGACCAATTTGGGTGAAACAAGAGTCTACCTTGACTAATTGGAGCATTCTAGAGCCATTGGTGTAGATTAAAAACCCATTAGAGGCACGTAAACACATCTATGTGAAAAATTTTGAACTTAATGAAAGATGGACATGTCATTGGGAGCTAGACCATCTGATGTAGCCCAGGAGGGGTGAACTGCTTCATCAAGCCTATTGTGTAAATTTTATGTATGGTTTTATTTCTCTGTTATACATTGTTGTTCAATGTTATTTTCTCATATTTCATGCTTCTAATTCACTAAAGTCACTTATATTTCATGGTTAAATCCTCAATACTTAAGAAAACAAATGGATACAAGTATGCACATGTTTACTTGATCTGAAAATGGAACTATTTGTAAATGCTATGAAAAGTATCCATTTCCATTTAATTAAGTGTGCAAAGTATTCTCCATGTCTTGCAGGTTAAACAAAGTGTTTTTTGGTAATTGTTTCTGATTTTATGTGTGAGGATTTGTTATTTAAATTTACTATTTGATATATCACAGCAGAAACACATAGCAAGAAAAATTCACCATGGCATAACACAACAAACTGATGAGGTAGTTCACCCCTCCTGGATTACATCTACCGGTCCAAGGTTCCCTAATGATGTGTCCTCGCTCTATTAATTTGCTCAAAAATGGTTACACAGTGAAATATATGCCCAAAACAGGCCAAAAAAGCTGTGAATTTGACTTCAGAAGACATAAATAAGCTAAAAATGGCTATTGTTTCACCTAACCCAGTGAAGTACAACCCAATACAGCTCCATCTCCCTAATGGCCCTGATGGCCCTTTCCTCTTCCCTGAAGAAAAAATGGCTAAATAACACCTCTGTTCACTCTACAACCTGTCCTAGACACTCCAAAAGGTCGAAGAAAGCCAAAATGGACTAAAATTTCATCTTGTTTGGTCAAAAATTGAGAAAGTTATGACCCAAACAAGCTTTTACCCAGTGGCACTAGAAAACCTCCTCCAAAACTAGAGGAACTCTAGTTAACTCTACCCGAATAGGCGGACAGCTCAGATTAGGCGGAACTGTGCTATTTTTTGAGGGAAGCAATGAATTTAACTGTCAGTTCCAAGCGCGTTCACATGCCGGATTTTCGGAGACAGTTTATGCTGGCGGTTAGTGTCAAATTTGTGCCCGTGGTCATGGCCTTCAGATCATATGGTTTGTTGGAAATACTGAGAGAGGGGGTGAATCAGTATTTATTTCAATTAGAGAATTAGTTAATCTTCAATTATTATTAGTGTTTTTACAATTATATCAGAAAACAAGAGGAACACAAATGCGCACAGTTTTTAAGGTGGAAACCCACTCCAAGACAAAAACCACCTAATTCTTTTCTAATAATTCTTTAATATTCAACTCCAATTGAAAATAAAGCTCCAAATTTCTAGAATATAGAAAATAATTCTTCTCCAGCTCCCACTGGATGGATGCTCCAATGCCCAGTATTCTTCAGTAGTCAACTGATTGGATGCCCCAACACCCAATGAGCTACAACTCACCCTAGCATCACCCTACTACCCTATAAAAGAATAAAAGAAGAATGGACTCCCGTACCAGGGAAAATGGTCCACTTTACAATGATATAGAATGATGTAGAAGAAGAATATGTACTATACGATAACCCCAAATTTGACACAACCACCTAATGATGATCCTAGACCTCCCAACACTGCCTCTTCAACCCTTGGCAAATAGACACTAGTACAATTTTTACAATAATGTATTTACAATGACTTAGTACAATGATACCTTTACAATGATTGTATGTAGTGCTGCCCACTTGAAGACTTCATAGGATGAAATTCTTGTTGCTTTTATGCACCTTGGTTTCTGCTCTTGTCATGCTACCCTCTACTGCACCTAACTTTGCTTTTTTTTCCGTAGAAAGTCTGGTCCTTTACAATCCTTGACAACACATGATCTAGCTTTTTCTTGCCTTCTAGGAGCTCGATATTGAATCTGGTGTATCTCTGTTATCTCAAATCCTCAATATCTTATTTTCTGTCTTGTAGTATTCCTTTGAGTCATCTTTCCAATGCCACATGTCTGACCCAATTTGGATTCTTCAAGAGATATTTATACCCAATTTCTCACAATTCCCTAATTATGGATTGTTTCAGTAGAGCACACTTGTACGGCATGCCACGTGTCACTGTTTATTTATTTGGCTCTGAAATTGATACAGAAAAAACAAAATACTGTGAAATATATACCACTTTTTACGACATTCTAATCTGATACTCAGAGAGAGAGTTATGACGATTTTACCAAGGTCACATCTTTGAGATGAATTTCAGGAGCCTGCAAACACCCTGACTTCCACAGATCATATCTCCAAAAATATTGTGCACCTTGATCTGAAATTTTTACTATAGCTTCCTCTGGATTTCAGCTTTGTCTCATAAAAATTTCAGATTTTTAACCTTCGTATAAAAAACGTTAGAGCTAAAATTCCATGATGACCTGTTTCAGATGGTCGAATCCCTCGCATAAGGATGAAATGAAGATCACAATTTATATGAATGCTTAAGTTGAGATGGGCTTCAACAAGTGAACATGGGAGGGATTTTAGGAGCTTAAAAAATATTAATTATGACTTTCCAATGACCCATGCCCCAACCCCATGGGGTTTTAGCCCACTAACTGGGGGTACAAACTTCAAACATGAATATCTCTCAAACCGTGGAGAATTACATGGCGTGCCATATATCAATGGAAACATCTTGACAAGTAGAAACCATCAAAATAATTATTGACCTAGAATATATTAATTTGATAGGTCAAAATTCCCATGCAATATTGGGTTAGCCCCTGGTGCTACTTGGGTTGACATCAATGACAACCGTTGATCAACAATCTCCCCCTTTAGCATTGATGGCAAAAAAAGTACTCGCCCTGTGATCATGACACCTCTTCATACAAAATTATCTCCCCCTTTGACATCAATGGCAAAGGGTAACTCCCCCTGAAACACAACCATCCTGCGGACCTGTACACACTTCCACTCGCGCTGACACACAACCGTCCTGGAGACCTGGACACACTTCCACTCCCCCTAAAACACAACCGTCTTGTAGACCTGTAATCTACTTCCACTCCCCCTTTATATTCTGAAAAAGGAAAATCTAATGAGAACTTGGGAGAATCTAAAGCTTCTGGAGAAGATATTCCAATGCTGGCAAATATTTATTGTGTGATTATCTTGGTGCTGCTTGGAATCTTTCTACTTGTCCAACTGCTTGCATAACATCTAGTCCGGAGGCTGTTACATATAGAAGACTACTAATTATAGATCTGTACAACCTTTGATCCACATCCTTAGATGAGTCATCTATGCTCAATTTGCAACTTGTTACCATTGGAGTAAGGATGGGTTTGCAATATTCCATTTTAAATTTCTTGAGCATTTCCTTGATGTACTTGGCTTGAAATATAAATATTCCTTTCTCTTGCTGAGATATTTGAAGCCCTAAGAAGTATTTCAGCTCACCAAGTAAAGACATCTCGAAATCACTTCGCACCTTTGTAGCAAACTTCTTACTTATTCGATCATCATTGCTACCAATTATTGTATCATCCTCTTTAGCTATTAGACATGCTTTAGTTTCTTCATCCAGAACATATATGTCATTTGGATCTCGACTTGTTGTAGCCACAATTTCACCATACATGCCTTTCCTGATTTCACATTTCGTGGAGTTGGAAAGTATTGTGTGTCCTTGATCACACATTTTTCCAACACTAAGCAGATTGTGATTCATGTTTTCAACCAATAGAACATTCTTGGCTAGAGCATATTTTCTTCCGAGAGTGACAGTACCTGATCCTATAACATTTGAAGATCCATCATTTCCAAAGGACACGGTTCCATCCTTCTTCTCTTTCAGAGATACAAATTTATTTCTATCTCCAGTCATATGCGTTGAGCAACCACTATCAACATACCACACATCTTTGTTCTTTTGAGCCTTGAAAGCGAGGGCACAATTATAATTCTTCTTCTTCTTCCATGTTCATTCATTCTGTGGCTTCGAAGATTCTTCTGGAGGATTTTCAAGTCTGCAGTCTTTGGCTATCTGTCCAAAGTTTCGACATTTGTAACATTCAATATTATTTCTTAAATGTTCAAATCTATTGATATTTCGCTGAGCCCTGGGATATTCATATTTGACAGATCTCCTGGAATTGTATTCATTCCAAGGGTACCTGCGACATTCTATAGCTTTATGACCAAATTTTCCACATGAATAATAGTAGCCATAAAAAATATGTTGGTACCTGGATGGAAATTTTTGTCAAGGAATTGTCTTCCAAGGTTGTTCTTGCGAATATTGTCCAATGAAGTCTACATGCATGTCAGATCTCATAGGTTCATTGTTTTTTTGTTGTAGAAGGTCCTGCTTCTTCTTCTTTGTAATCGATGCCAGTTTTGTCATTGTAAGATCGTTGATTTTTGATGAGTTCTTCCAATGCCCTTGAGCTGTTGGCATAGTTTTGGATAGTTTTTCCTTTCTTCACTTCCTCACGCAGCGAGACTACTTCAGCTTCTAATTCTTCCCTTTCTTGGTTGCTTTCTTCCAACTTCTTTTGAAGTGACTCTTCAATGCATTTGTGTTCTTCAACTTCAATTTTGAGACCTTGAACTTGTTCTTCAAGAGTTTTGGAATGGATCTTCTCCACCTTGAGATCTTTTATAAGCTTGATTGCTTCCTCATAAAATTCGTCTATGGTCCATCCTCCTTCTTCATTGTTTTATACCTCTTTCTTATTTTCCTTGGGTTTATTGTGCTTGGCCATAAACAATACTCTCTCATTTGCTTCTTCTTCACTATCATTGTATTCATTGGATGATGAGCTATCTTCTTTAGAGAGAAAGTTCATTTTGGATCCTTGCTTGTTGAATTTCTTAAAGCCTTTATTTCTTTTTTAGTTTCCATTACTTTTGTTTGGACATTTTTCAACAAGATGCCCAACCTCATTACAGCTGAAACATATCAATGGAAGTTTACCTTTGAATTGTCCCTTACCAATTTTTAGTTTTCTCATGAAGTAAGCATATTCTTCATCTGAAAGACCTTCTTCATCCTCTCCCTTTTCTTCACACTTGCAGGTGCATGTCTTTTCAATTGAAGATTGTTTATCCTTATTGGTTTTCTTAGATGCAACGAACACAGTTTCTAGATGCGAAGTACCCTCTTCTTCATCAAGTCTCATTTCATATGCTATGAGAACTCCATGTAATTCCTCTTTGCTGAGTTTGTCCAGATTTTCACTGTATTCTAAGACCGATACCTTTGGGTTGAATCTCCCTGGTAACGTTCTAATAATCTTTCGTATAATAGTCTTCTCGTCAACTGGCTCTCCCAATCCTTCCAGAGTATTGGTTATTTCATCAACATATTGAAAGTATGCAGCAATGTTACAATCTTCTTTCATTCTGAGTTGCTTAATTTTTTCTCTATAGATTTGAAGCTTTGCTTCTTTGACATTTGAGACACCTGCATATATATTCTCAAGCTTGTCCCATACATTTTTGGTGGTTTTACAACCCAACACCTTATGATAAGTAGATTCAATATGTCCACTGATAATAATATTCTTTTCTTTTGCATCATTTACCAAATTCTTCTTACCTTGTTCATCTGCGGTTGATGTAAATCCATTTTGAACAGTGTCCCATACTTCGAAACCTTGCGCCAAGAGATAGACCTCCATTCTTCCCTTCCAAAGTGCATAATTATTTTCATTGAATAGAGGTACACCATTCTTGGTATGCTCCATGACCTCCTTCCAGCTGTTAAACTGCTATTGAAGGAACCAAGCTCTGATCCCAATTGTTGGAAATACTGAGAGGGGGGGTGAATCAGTATTTATTTCAATTAGAGCATTAGTGAATCTTCAATTATTATCAGTGTTTGTACAATGATAGCAGCAAACAAGAGGAACACAAATGTGCACATTTTTTAAGGTGGAAACCCACTCCAAGACAAAATCCACCTAATTCTTTTCTAATAATTCTTTAATATTCAACTCCAATTGAAAATAAATCTCCAACTTTCTAGAATCTAGAAAAGCATTCTTCTCCAGCTCCCACAGGATGGACGCTCCAATTCCCAATATTCTTCAGTAGTCAACTAAATGGATGTCCCAAAACCCAATGAGCTACAACTCACCCTAGAACCACCCTACCACTCTATAGAAGAATAAAATAAGAATGGACTCCTGTACCAGGGAAAATGGTCCACTTTACAATGATATAGAATGATGTAGAAGAAGAATATATAATAGACCATAACCCCAACTTTGACACAACCACCTAATGATGATCCTAGACCTCCCAACACTGCCTCTTCAACCCTTGGCAGATAGACACTAGTAAATTTTTTACAATAATGTATTTACAATGACTTAGTACAATGATACCTTTACAATGATTGTATGTAGTGCTTCCCACTTGAAGACTTCATAGGATGAAATTATTGTTGTTGTTATGCACCTTGGTTGCTACTCTTGTCATGCTACCCTCTACTACACCTTGCTTTGCTTTTCTGCCGTAGAAAGTCTGGTACTTTGCAATCCTTGACAACACATGATCTAGATTTTTCTTGCCTTCTAGGAGCTCGATATTGAATCTGGTGTATCTCTGTTATCTCAGATCCTAAATATATGATTTTTGGTCCTGTAGTATTCCTCTGAGTTGTCTTTCCAATGTTACAGGTCTGACCCAATTTGGATTCTTCAAGAGAGAGTTATACCCAATTTATCACAATGCCCTAATTATGGATTGTTTCAGCAGAACGCACTTGTACAACGTGCCACGTGTCACTGTTTATTAATTTGGCTCTAAAATTGATAGATAAAAAAACTAAAGATTGTGAAATAGTTTCGAATTTTTATGGCATTCCAATCCGATACTCAGAGAGAGAGTTATGACAATTTTACCAAGGTCACATCTTTGAGATGAATTTCAGGAGCCTGCAAACACCCTGACTTCCACAGATCATATCTCCAAAAATATTGTGCACCTTGATCTGAAATATCTATTGTAGCGTCCTCTGGATTTCAGCTTCATCTCATAAAAATTTCAGCTTCTGAAACTTCGTAGAAAAAAATTTAGAGCAAAAATTCCATGATGACCTGTTTTAGATGGCCGAATCCCTTGCATAAGGAGGAAATGAAGATCACAATTCATATGAATGCTTAAGTTGAGAGGGGCTTCAACAAGTGAATTTGGGAGGGATTTTAGGAGCTTAAAAAATATTAATTGTGAATTTTCAATGACCCATGCCCCTACCCCATGGGGTTTTAGCCCACTAACTGGGTGTACAAACTTCAAACATGAATATCTCTCAAACCGTGGAATTACATGGTGTGCCATATGTTAGCCACCTATATTTTTCTATTATATCAGTTGGTGGCTAAATATTCTTGGCAGCCTTCAAGAAACAAATTCAGGCCTAAAATTGTTGGTACTTGAAGACTGTTGGTAAGATCCTAGACTACTGGTTGGTTCTACATACTCTCCCTCCTCTCTGCCTCCGATATTCCATGAAGATCCTAATCAAATATTGCTGCATCCTCCTCCATTTTCCTCTCCCCTTCTTCCATCTTTCCTTCATTTCTTCAAGTCTCCTTTCATCCATAAAAACCCCATCAAACACTTTTATTTTCCTTACCCCTCCGATAATCTCATTTCCTAAGGTTAAAAACTCACTTTTTGACCTATCGGAACCTTTCTCCTTTTGCAAAAATCAGTTAAAAACCATAGAAAAACATACGTTTCTATGCGTTAGGTGTTAACCCCTCAGGCTAAGCCCCTTTCCGTTTCTTCCTCCATATGCCCCGACGCCAGAACCGTGTGCTAGGTCCGCTGGGCGCTTCACTCTTGGAATTGATTTATTACCCGAAAACATTGAAAAACCTTTGTTAAACGCAAAATCGGGTTTTATTTTATTTTTCATAAAGTTCCCCACATAAGAAATTACATTAAAACTCGACCGTCGATCTGTCCCACGGATCAACGGTACAGAGTGTACCCCATACCCTGGTGGACCCCCCCCCCTTTTTTTCCCCCCGCGCTCGTTTTCAAAACCATGGTATGTATCCTGCACCGCTTTCCGCGTTAAATAGTTTTCCCCCGTCGGCCAGCGATTCCATGCGCTGGCCGACGCGTGTCCGCCACTTCATTCCAAAACCGCCGTGCAATGGCCATTGCCCGCGCGTTAAACCTCGTCCCTTGACCCTGCAGCGGGATTCACCCCCGCCGTCGGATCTGGGCCCTCCCATCCGACGGTCCCTGATCGCCTTTCCCGCTCACTCTTTAACAAACTTACCCGTTGATTAAATCTTCCCTGGCGCATTCAAGAGCCGATCCCCACCGTCGATCTCTGCAAATCGACGGCTCTCATTTGTTCTCTCGATTCCGTCGCACGGTCCATATTTTCCTCCGTTGACTGTTCAAAACACCCCCGACCGTTGATCGCCATACGATCAACGGCTCTGATCGCCCTATTTTCCCGCACGCCCTCCGATGCAGTCTATCCATATAACGCAGGATTTCCTCATTTTTCTTGTATTTTGCAGGGTTTTAAGGTTCTTTCTTCGTATTCTATGAAAATCTAAAGGATGAGAGTGACGACTCCAGTCCTTCCGATTAATCCAGGGAATCGATCATACGGTGAAGAACAATGATATCAACAAGGTTTCATGAGCCTTGGTTGCCGCACATCCCTGTAAAGCTTGAAGAATGCCGTCGATATCAGAGCAGAGAAAGAGTATCAGATTTTGAAGACGGAGTGAACCAGAGCAGCAGTTTTATGAGTAAATTGATGGGGATTACGGCTAAGACAGTTATCAAAAGCCTAATCCCCGGCTTCGAACACAGATTAAAGCAAAATCTAAAAGTGTCGTCAGACGTTGCCTCCACCGCCATACTTTGAGGCAAATTGATTCCTCAACCACCGCAGTGCCACCTATTGCCTCAGAATGCTCAATAAGAGGATGAATTTATTGAACGAGATCAGATATTATGCCTCGGAACAACCAATAAGTTATTACTGCACCAGATTTAATGACAAAATGTTTGCAGAATAACCCTAACAGTACGCAGAGCCTCAAAGGTCAACAAAAGCTCCCTTCGAGCTTACTTCTCAAGTGTAAACACATTAATGCAATGTAACACCTGTAGAATTTCTTCATCGAGCCTCACGGGGTCAGGAAGACATTAATTCTGCATTAATTGTATTTGAGATCTTTTTATTAGATCTCACCTCCTCATCCTTCTATAAATGCTCCAGAAGAAGATGAATGAGGGGTTGGATTATTTGGTTGTCAATGTAATTGCTGAAGCGTTGTAGCTGTTTCTGAGTGGAAAACTCTTGACTGTAAATAGTGGTTTCATGGGCCCTTGGAGCTCTGCTTGTAACAGATAGGTTAGGTTGTGAGGAGAGGTGAATTAAAACATTGGATCTGAAGATTGTAACCGGTTTGAAGCAATCAATACAAGCTGATTTATGGGATCCTGGTCTATGCTGATGGTGATGTTATTCTCACTGTAACTTGTCATTTTATTTCCGTTTTCAATTTGTTTCATTTTCCACTATAAAGAACAGTTTAAACAGTGTTAGAATTTGTTGTATACCAGTGATCTTCTCTGGCTGAAAAATCTTTATCCCAATGTTTTCTTCTAATTGTGTTATTTAGAAATGATTTAATTCAGTCTAAGCACAGAGATGTTGGCGTTCCCTCATCTCTTCGTCACTGCTGAATGTTATTTTTAAATGTTACTTTCATACATGTTGTGTAAGGAATGAATTGAGGAAATCAAAGGTTAGCCCTGAGTCCCTTTCTTGTTTGCTCAACTATTTGTCTGTTTCCCTTAGGATGTGTCAAAAGCTGACTAGTTTCAAAGTACTTATCAGATCTTGGGCCATTCTGTGTTATCTCGGTGATTGTCTTGGAAGTAACTAAGTAAAGAAGAACTAATATGAGGAGAAAGGTGAGCCCTGCCCGCTAGTTTCTGCTCCAAAGGTTGCCTTCAAGTTTCCCTTTGTTTTTAATCTGTGTTCTATCAGAAGTGTATCAAAGGCTGGATAGTTTCAAAGTACTTACCAGATCCTAGTTTGCTTCTATGTTTCTTAAGTGCCTGGTCAAAGGCTGGCTAGTTTCAAAGTACTTACCAGATCCTGGGCTGCTCTTTGCTCTGCATCTGTTAATTCCCTTTCCTTTTTGTATCACCCCATTCCATAAATCAAACTTCAAAGAGATCCTTAGGCCTAGATGACTTGCCCCATAGATTACTCTTGAACTTGGATGTTTCAATTAAATTCTCTTATGACTCCATAGCCCAATGGATTGAAAACTTTCCATCATCTTTCTTTAGAATCAAAGCTTATTTTGTTCACTTGCAACTTCTCACCTTTGAACCTATTTGCATATAGATCTTTCCGTCTCAGACAGCAACTATGTTCAACCATCTAAGAAAACCAAACAAAACCCTTGGCCTTCATAACTAGCCTAATACCATCACCCTAAACTTCAAAGACAATATCCATCTTTGTACATATTGGAGAGATCCCTCTCCGGATTCAGGAGGGCTAGATCCTAGAATCCCAAAGTTGGTTGAAATGATGTTAACTCTGTGATCGGACTTTGCCAATATTGCTTGTTACAGAGACCTAACATTTCTGGCGACTCCGCTGGGGATGTAATTTAACTCAAAATCTCTGGTTCCATGACAATTGTTCTATTTTGCAGCTGAGCCACCAGAAACTAACATTTCTGGCGACTCCGCTGGGGATGTACTTTAACTCAAAATCTCTGGTTCCATGACAATTGTTCTATTTTGCAGCTGAGCCACCAGAAACTAACATTTCTGGCGACTCCGCTGGGGACAATGACTTGAGCTTTCATTTTTTTTTTCCCCTTTATTTTCATATAACATCTTGAGAGTAAAAAAGCAGCCTTTTCAAGCACTATCAAGAAATGGTAGTTAAGATGAAGATCAATTGAATCAGTGACAAACTAGGTCAATCCTAGGATTCTTTTAAGTTTTTATCTAACCTTGGAAAATCAGCTAGCTTAGCCATAAGGATAGACTGTCTTTGTTTCATGACCGTAGCTAAGTTTCGAGGCAAAGTTAGGACATTCTTTTAAAAAAAACCACAAATATAAACAATTCAGAAAATACCAAAAACATTTCAGATTGGTAGTAAAACACTAGTTTTGATATCTTGTATACGTCTTTGATGTGTTTTACCCTATACTCTTAGACAGAGTCTGGAAAGGGCCAGGTAGCCTCTGGATCTCATCCTCTTTTGGGGGTGACATATCTGGTGAATGCCCTCCCAGTCAATCTCTGGTTAGAGTTTTTTGTGTTTTGAGATATCCTTGAAAAGGAATATTTCACAAACACTGTGGTGGACAGTGTACTCCTTTGAAAACACTCTGAACCTTCCACCTGGCGACTCCACCATCCTGAACAGACCTTAAGACCCCACTGGGAAGAACCTTTATCATTATAAAATCATTCAAACTCAGTTAGAAGACTGTAGGATTCGAATTAAGAAAACAGATTAGTTAACCATCTAAAGATTGTCATATCTGGTTGAACTTTTCTTGTTTAGTTGGGTCTAAACATATAAAAACTGTGGCTCCTAAAAAGATTCACACTAGAGCCCATCCTGACCCAGATCCTCCTGAAATATTTGATAATCCAGAAGCAATCCTTAGGAGGCCTGCTAAGATACAATTTTCAACTATTTTCAGACCACCCCTGAGAGCTAATTCAGTTCCTGAAAACCTTTCAGCTCTTCGTGAATCACAAATTGACTTATTAAACCCATTTAGAACTAGGTCATTTGGTGATTTAGATCAATTAGATTCTGAGCCTACACTTTCATTTCCCGAAATAAGTGGAACTCTTGGGAATAGAGAATCAACACCTCCTGATTTACATTTCTTACATAATCTAGGTGTCTCTCATCCAAGGTCAGCTCAGAAATCTACTGCTGTTCCATCCATTTCTGCTCGCCTTTCATCCACTGTTCAAACCCTCCACTTCTACCCACACCTCCTCTTGTAAATCCACCCCCACCACATATCATGGTAGCATGGTATGCTCCCTTAGTCCTTCCTGTACCATTAGTCAATCTTCCACAAGATTATCAGTCCAAAATTCCATTATATGATGCTAATAATACCATAACATCATCTCAACATGTGGATAAGATGAATGACTACTTTGACAGAAATGAAATAGATAATGAATCTGTCAAAATCAGATTGTTTGCTCAAAGTTTGGGGGGAGATGTGAGAAAATGGTTTAAAGGTTTAACCCCCCATAGTATTAACGACCTTCAAGCCTTCCATCAGACATTTTTAAACAAATGGGAAGTAAGAAAAAACCCTCTCCAAGTCCTTGCCGACTATAACAATCTCCATAGGAATCCTGGGGAAAGTGTACAAGCTTATTGTACCAGATTCAACAGTGTGTATAATGCACTTTCCCCTGAACTGAAACCTCCTCAGGGATCAGCCTTAAACAAATTCCCTGAAGGGTTTGATCCAGACATGACATATTCACTCAGGGAAAGAGTCTTTGCAACCCTTGAAGATATGCAAAGAGGTGCTCTTTCTGTGGAAGTCAACCTCATGGAGAAGAGAGCAAGGATGAAAGCGGAAAAGAGAGTATCTTTTAGAGAGGAATCCACCCCTTCCACTTCAAGCTCGAAGATGGAAAGAATGATGGAAGAAATGATGAAGAAAATGAGCATTCTAGAGAGAGCACAAGCAAGTCTAAATCAAAACGCTCCTCAAAACAGAAACCAAAACCAGAATCAGAATCTTAGAAGAAATCAGCCTCCAAACAGACCCAGGGAAGATGATCAGCAGGTCATTCCTCCCTTTCATCAGAACTTTTTAAGTGAGGTTGAACAAACAGATCAAATAACAGAGGAGGATGATATAAACTTATTTGGGGTAGATGATGATGACTTTGAGGTTCATTATCATGAAAAACAAGGTCTTTATACACCTTATGATGACAGAAGAGATGATAATCAGAATTACTATCAAAATATGGAAAGCGCTGTCATAGAGCCTCTAAGGGAATATGAACTCAGAAGTAGATCTAATCAACAAACCCCCAACAATAAAACCTCTGAAAAACCTTCTCAAAACAGCACTGCAACCAAGTCTAAAACAATCAAACAAAAGGACAAAACGGTGGCTGTTGATTCTGGTAATGGTAAAGAGAAAGACACTCAAAATATCGAAAAACAGAGTGCAAACATTAGTAGTACTAGCACATCAGTTAGTACTCCTGCGAAAACAACTGTTTTAACTGTAGATAAACCAAATCAGCAAGTTTTTATTGCTGATAAAGTGGCAGTAAACAAGGCCGAAACCAATGTTTTGAAGAGTCAAAACCTTTTTAGCCTAGAACAGGAAATCTCAAAGATAAAAATCTCTGTTCCTTTGACTGAGTTAGCTGCCCGACATGTATATAGATCCAAAATTTTGAAGGCTTTAAACTTAGAAGATAACGAAGATACTCTCAATCTTAGTGATGACCAACCAGAGCTTATTTTTGGTCCAAAGATTGAAGGAAAGTTCCAAGAAGGTCCTGTCCCTCCCTTTTATGTAAGCCTAAACATTCATGACAAAATCCTGCATAATGCTATGCATGACTCAGGCGCTTCCCATAATTTAATGCCAAAGGCTGTAATGGAGAGCCTGGGTCTTGAAATTACCAGACCTTACAAAGATCTGTACTCTTTTGACTCAAGCAGAGTTAAGTGTCTAGGATTGATTAAAGATCTCTGTGTTAATTTAGCCCAAATTCCAGCTAAATGTTTAGTCATGGATGTTGTTGTGGCTGATGTCCCCCCGAAGTATGGAATGCTTTTATCACGGTCCTGGGGGGCTAAATTACAGGGGACCATGCAAATGGACATGACCTATGCAACTATCCCTGTTTTCAATCAGACTATGAAGCTTTATAGGGAATCTCACATGCAGTACATAGTAACAAGTCAGGATCGGCCTCAAAACTCTCCTCTTTATGTTGTAAACACGAGCCTTGATTCTTTTATCATGTTTAATGATGAAGCATTCACAGAACATATTATTTCAACAGAATCCCTAGCCGAGATTAAAGAGGAGGAAAACAACGCTGAAGTACCGAAACAGTCTATTGTGTCTGGAGATCCTAGCAAACTTAACACAGGTCTCGAACTGCAAGTCATGAATCCTATGAACTTGAAATTTGGCAGTCAGAAAGATAGTCCTCAACCCGATGAGAAACTTGAGGAATCAAATGATACAACGTCCATTCACCAAACTGAAAAGCTGCCTCTCTGGACTATGTATTTTGATGGGTCATGCACCAAAACAAATGCTGGTGCAGGTGTCTGGATCACTAACACTGAAAATAATCATACTGAATGTATCTCATGCAAATTAAACTTTCAGTGTTCCAACAACATAGCAGAATATGAATCCCTTCTCTTAGGCTTGCATCTTTTGAAAAAACTAGGTGCCAAGAGAATCAATGTTTATGGAGATTCTGAATTAATCATTAGGCAAGTTAATGGGGAGTATAATGCAAATCACCCAAGACTTAGGGCCTACAGGAATGATGTCATTGATCTTTTGAAAACATTTGAGGAGTCCTCTTTATCTTTCGTCCCAAGAAAAAGAAATATTGCAGCCCATAATTTAGCCTTTGCTGCTAGAACCTGCCCAATGCTGTATGATGACACCTCTCAGATAAAATTCAGACCAGCTATCCCAGATAACAAGAAATATTGGCAGGTATTTGATGGAGATAAACAAATAGAAGACTTCATGCAATTTAGAAATGAGTTTGAACCCCATAGTTCAGATTCAGACTATGACACAGACTGCAGTGAAGAAAATTTTCTTGGTGAAGAAGAACCATCTCCACAGCTGGTAGATATAAACCTTCAGACTAGCTCATCTAGAAGCCAAACAGAATTAAGTGCAAAATCTGAACCAGAAGAAATGGAAACTCTGCATTCTAGTACTGATAGTCTGCCCAAGGGTTTGGCCCCTCTAGAAGAACTGTTTGATTTGGATGATGTGGCCAACAAACCGAAACTGGAACCAGTCGAACTGAAGTGGAGGAATGTAATATAGGCAGTGAGGAAAAACCGAGATTGATTAAACTGTCTAAAACTTTTCCAGCTCACATTAAACTCAAATATTTAGAGCTGTTTAAAGAATTTTCTGATGTTTTTGCATGGAGTTACGAAGATCTTAAATCCTATGACACTGAAATAATCCAGCACAAAATCCCTCTTAAAGAAAACCAAAAAACATTCAAACAAAAACTGCGCAGAATCAACCCTGTCCAGTTTCCATTGGTTAAGAAGGAAATCATGAAGATGCACGATGCTGGTATTATTGTCCCTATTAGATATTCTGAGTGGGTATCTAATCTGGTGTCAGTTAGGAAAAAGACTGGAGAAATCAGGCTTTGTATAGACTTCAGAAATTTAAACAAAGCTTCATTAAAAGACAACTACCCTTTGCCCAAGATGGATCATATTTTGCAAAGGGTGGTGGGGTCTAAGAGAATTTCTTTTCTGGATGGCTATTCAGGGTATAATCAAATCCTAGTCCACCTTGATGATCAATTAAAGACAGATTTTACTACACCATGGGGCACTTTCATGTATGTGAAAATGCCTTTTGGTTTAATGAATGCTGGAGCAACCTTTCAGAGAGCCATGGACATAGCATTCTCGGAAGAATTAGGCTTCTTCATCATTATCTATCTTGATGATGTAACTGTGTTTTCAAAAACAGATGAAGAACACTTAGAACATTTGAGGAAATTTTTCGAGAAGTGCAGAAGGTTTGGGATATCTTTGAACCCCAAGAAGACTTTATTTGGTCTCCAAGAAGGTAAGCTCCTTGGACACATCATTTCAGAAGAGGGCATAAAGATAGATCCCATGAGGATTGAGGCCATATTGCAAATCTCTCATTCTCGAAATATCAAAGAGTTGCAGTCTTTCATAGGGAAGATTAACTTTTTGAGAAGGTTCATCCCCAACTTGGCTGAGCTCCTTAGAAATATCACAAACATGTTGAAGAAGGAGCAAGGGGTAAAATGGACCTCAGAAGCAAAGACATCCTTTGAGCTGGTGAAACAAGCGTTAACCAAAACACCGGTTCTCATAAGTCCTGATTTTTCAAAAGATTTTTATATCTTCTCATTTGCATCAGAACATACTATAGCTGTTGTCCTTTTACAGAAAAATCCACAAGGACAAGAGCAACCCATTGCATTCTTTAGCAAGGCATTGAGGGATGCCCCTTTGAGGTATAACATTATGGAAAAACAGGCTTTTGCTTTGGTAAAATCTTTAAAGGACTTCAGGGTATACATCCTTCACTCACCCACCATTGCCTTTGTCCCAAATTCGGTTGTAAAAGACATTTTGACCCAGGATCCAGATGGTAAGAGAGGTAAGTGGATTGCTGTTATTCTTGAATATGATTTAGAGATTAAACCCACTAAGCTCATCAAAGGTCAGGGTCTAGCTAGGTTAATGGCTGAATCAAATTGTGAAGTTCTTGATATTAATATGATTAATGCTTTGGACGACCAAGAAGAATTCTCAACTCCCATTGTTGAAGATCATTTTGTGAATTCTCCTTGGTATACTGATATTGTTTATGTTTTACTCAATTTAAACACACCTCCTGGTTTATCCAAAACAAAGGCAAGATTCCTAAAGTTAAAAGTTGTAAACTATTGCATTATTGATAAATGTCTTTATTGGAAAAATGCTAGTGGTATATTGCTTAAATGTTTGCCTGAGTTTGATGCAGGAAAGATTAAGCAGGAATTTCACGAAGGAGAGTGTGGAGGCCATTTGTACTGGAAGTCAACAGCCAACAAAATTTTGAGGGCTGGTTTCTATTGGCCTACTCTTTTTCCTGATGTACACAAAATGACAACCACTTGCCATAAATGCCAATTGTTCGAGGGCAAGAGAAAATTACTACCCCTTCCTCTGCATCCAATTACTGTTGAAGCCCCTTTTCAACAGTGGGGACTTGACTCCATAGGAGAAATCCACCCACCATCCTCTGCCCAACACAGGTGGATCCTTACTGCCACAGACTATTTCACTAAGTGGATAGAAGCCATTCCTTGTAGACAGGCCAATGATTCGGTTATCATAAAATTCATAGAAACCAATATCCTTTCCAGGTTTGGCTGTCCTACCAAGATCATTACAGATAATGCAGCGGCATTTGGATCAAAGAAAATGGTTGAATTCTGTCATAAGTACCAGATAACATTGGGGCACTCCACAGCTTATTACCCTCAAGGTAATGGACTTGCGGAGTCTTCCAACAAAAGCTTAGTGAACATAATAAAGAAACTGTTGGAAGACAACAAGAAGTCTTGGCACACAAAGCTGAACCATGCACTTTGGGCTGACAGATTAACATTGAAGAAATCCATTGGTATGTCACCCTTCCAGCTTGTGTACAGTACTGATGCAATTGTTCCTAACAGCCTTGGTGTACCAGTCATGAAGTTAATTCAAGAGTTACAGACTGAAGAGAATGACATAATCAGAAGAATAAATCAGACCATTCATCTTCAGCAAACCAGAGAGGAAGTGTACAACAAAGCATTGCAGAAGCAAGACAATATCAAGAAGATATTTGACAGAAGAACAAAGGCCAGCAATTTCAAAATTGGGGACAAAGTTTTAAAGTGGGACTCAAAGAGGGAAGATAAGGGAAAGCATGGTAAATTTGACAATCTGTGGCTTGGCCCTTACTCCATTCATTCAGTTGCTGGGAACAATGCATTCTTCTTACAAGAACTGAATGGGACAGAATTGTTTGGGGGTCCTGTCAATGGCAGGATGCTTAAACTTTACCTTTCTTAAATTATTTCATGTTTGAAAGCCTTTTTACCTTTTCCATTGTAAATACTTCATCCATCATTTGTATTCAAAGTTATGAAAAATCAAAAAATACAAAAACAAAGAAAGAAAGAAAAGAGGGCAGAAACGAAAAACAAGAAAGGCAAGGCCCCATGCCAAAAAAGAGAAATGAATCTGAAAGTGTGCAAGCTTAAATGCCGCTCCTTGAAACACACCTCTAATTGGTCAAACTGTTTAAACTTAACTAATTAGCTTTCAATTTTCTGCTGATAGGATAGCAGATTTGATTTGCCAAACTGTTTAATCTTGGCTTATCAGTAGATAGAATAGGATAGAAATTAAGGTTCAAACCAACTCAAAATCTGAACCAAAGTTTCCAAAGAGATGACTCAAAACTACTCCAATTCCTGAGTCATAAGAGAGAAGACCTGGTTCTAATTCGCTCAAAACTTGAACCAGAAGAGAAGCAAAGATAGCTCACCAAAAAGAAAAAGCAAGAACAGAGCTATGAAAATAAGAAAAGGCCATGATAAGAAACTTTCAGATCTTAAGCCTTCTGTTTTGATTTTCAATTTTCTGCAAATAATAATCTATGTGCAAATTGTTCTTATGCCATAGATCATAGCAAGTCAAACAGTCCAATCTTGGCTTGACTATTTTTAAATTTCTGTTGTAGAATTTAGAGAATGAAAGTTTGTTGGACTGTTTAATCCCAACAAACAGTAGAATAGGTAGAGAAACATCTGAGCTCAACTGTTTAATCTGAGTTCAGGGAGAAATAAGGAGTAGAAATAGATTAGATTTACTGTTTTCAAAAGAATAAAATGTTGTGTAAAGAGTTTGCCAATCCAAGTGCACTCTGATGGAGAAAAAAATGTTAGATCAGAAGGATTGGGGTAGGTAGAAGTTGTATTGATGAAATTCATCTCTCTTTCATAACTGACATGATTTTTGTCCAAGAGAAAAGCCAGAGCAAGCAATAGGTCAAAGCACCAGTCAGCATCCCAGAGAAATCAAGTCTGAATTCTTGATGCCTTCAAGAAGACACCATCCCCAAGTGGAGCCACTGTTAGCCACCTATATTTTTCTATTATATCAGCTGGTGGCTAAATATTCTTGGCAGCCTTCAAGAAACAAATTCAGGTCTAAAATTGTTGGTACTTGAAGACTGTTGGTAAGATCCTAGACTACTGGTTGGTTCTACATACTCTCCCTCCTCTCTGCCTCCGATATTCCATGAAGATCCTAATCAAATATTGCTGCATCCTCCTCCTTTTTCCTCTCCCCTTCTTCCATCTTTCCTTCATTTCTTCAAGTCTCCTTTCATCCATAAAAAACCCATCAAACACTTTTATTTTCCTTACCCCTCCGATAATCTCATTTCCTAAGGTTAAAAACTCACTTTTTGACCTATCGGAACCTTTCTCCTTTTGCAAAAATTAGTTAAAAACCATAGAAAAACATATGTTTCTATGCGTTAGGTGTTAGCTCCTTAGGCTAAGCCCCTTTCCATTTCTTCCTCCATATGCCCCGACGCCAGAACCGTGTGCTAGGTCCGCTGGGCGCTTCACTCTTGGAATTGATTTATTACCCGAAAACATTGAAAAACCTTTGTTAAATGCAAAATTGGGTTTTATTTTATTTTTCATAAAGTTCCCCACCGAAGAAATTACATTAAAACTCGACCGTCGATCTGTCCCACGGATCAACGGTACGGAGTGTACCCCATACCCTGGTGGACCCCCCCCTTTTTTTCCCCCGCGCTCGTTTTCAAAACCATGGTATGTATCCCGCACCGCTTTCCGCGTTAAATGGTTTTCCCCCGTCGGCCAGCGATTCCATGCGCTGGCCGACGCGTGTCCGCCACTTCATTCCAAAACCACCGTGCAATGGCCATCGCCCGCGCGTTAAACCTCGTCCCTTGACCCTGCAGCGGGATTCACCCCCGCCGTCGGACTTGGGCCCTCCCATCCGACGGTCCCTGATCGCCTTTCCCGCTCACTCTTTAACAAACTTACCCGTTGATTAAATCTTCCCTGGCGCATTCAAGAGCCGATCCCCACCGTCGATCTCCGCAGATCGACGGCTCTCATTTGTTCTCTCGATTCCGTCGCACGGTCCATATTTTCCTCCGTTGACTGTTCAAAACACCCCCGACCGTTGATCGCCATACAATCAACGGCTCTGATCACCCTATTTTCCCGCACGCCCTCCGATGCAGTCTATCCATATAACGCAGGATTTCCTCATTTTTCTTGTATTTTGCAGGGTTTTAAGGTTCTTTCTTCGTATTCTATGAAAATCTAAAGGATGAGAGTGACGACTCCAGTCCTTCCGATTAATCCAGGGAATCGATCATACGGTGAAGAACAATGATATCAACAAGGTTTCATGAGCCTTGGTTGCCGCACATCCCTGTAAAACTTGAAGAATGCCATCGATATCAGAGCAGAGAAAGAGTATCAGATTTTGAAGACGGAGTGAACCAGAGCAGCAGTTTTATGAGTAAATTGACGGGGATTACGGCTAAGACAGTTATCAAAATCCTAATCCCCGGCTTCGAACACAGATTAAAGGAAAATCTAAAAGTGTCGTCAGACGTTGCCTCCACCGCCATACTTTGAGGCAAATTGATTCCTCAACCACCGCAGTGCCACCTATTGCCTCAGAATGCTCAATAAGAGGATGAATTTATTGAACGAGATCAGATATTATGCCTCGGAACAACCAAGAAGTTATTACTGCACCAGATTTAATGACAGAATGTTTGCAGAATAACCCTAACAGTACGCAGAGCCTCAAAGGTCAACAAAAGCTCCCTTCGAGCTTACTTCTCAAGTGTAAACACATTAATGCAATGTAACACCTGTATAATTTCTTCATCGAGCCTCACGGGGTCAGGAAGACATTAATTCTGCATTAATTGTATTTGAGATCTTTTTATTAGATCTCACCTCCTCATCCTTCTATAAATTCTCCAGAAGAAGATGAGTGAGGGGTTGGATTATTTGGTTGTCAATGTAATTGCTGAAGCGCTGTAGCTGTTTCTGAGTGGAAAACTCTTGACTGTAAATAGTGGTTTCATGGGCCCTTGGAGCTCTGCTTTTAACAGATAGGTTAGGTTGTGAAGAGAGGTGAATTAAAACATTGGGTTTGAAGATTGTAACCGGTTTGAAGTAATCAATACAAGCTGATTTATGGGATCCTGGTCTATGCTGATGGTGATGTTATTCTCACTGTAACTTGTCATTTTATTTCTGTTTTCAATTTGTTTCATTTTCCACTGTAAAGAACAATTTAAATAGTGTTAGAGTTTTCTGTACATCAGTGACCTTCTCTGGCTGAAAAATCTTTATCCCAATGTTTTCTTCTAATTGTGTTATTTAGAAATGATTTAATTCAGTCTAAGCACAGAGATGTTGGCGTTCCCTCATCTCTTCGTCACTGCTGAATGTTATTTTTAAATGTTACTTTCATACATGTTGTGTAAGGAATGAATTGAGGAAATCAAAGGTTAGCCCTGAGTCCCTTTCTTGTTTGCTCAACTATTTGTCTGTTTCCCTTAGGATGTGTCAAAAGCTGACTAGTTTCAAAGTACTTATCAGATCTTGGGCCATTCTGTGTTATCTTGGTGATTGTCATGAAAGTAACTAAGTAAAGAAGAACTAAGATGAGGAGAAAGGTGAGCCCTGCCCGCTAGTCTCTGATCCAAAGGTTGCCTTCAAGTTTCCCTTTGTTTTTTATCTGTGTTCTATTAGAAGTGTATCAAAGGCTGGATAGTTTCAAAGTACTTACCAGATCCTAGTTTGCTTCTATGTTTTTCTTAAGTGCCTAGTCAAAGGCTGGCTAGTTTCAAAGTACTTACCAGATCCTGGGCTGCTCTTTGTTCTGCATCTGTTAATTCCCTTTCTTTTTGTATCACCCCATTCCATAAATCAAACTTTAAAGAGATCCTTAGGCCTAGATGACTTGCCCCATAGATCACTCTTGAACCTGGATGTTTCAATTAAATTCTCTTATGACTCCATAGCCCAATGGATTGAGAACTTGCCCTCATCTCTCTTTAGAACAAGTTTATTTCTGTTTACTTGCAGCCTTCCTCTTGAACCTATTTGCATAGATCTTCTACCTTGACAATATTATATGTTCATCATCTGAGAGTGAATACAAACCTCTTTGCCTTCACGTGATCTGGCTGCCCAACATCTGTAGATGCAAAAAGACAGTACCTCAACACAATGAGAGATCCCCGGATTTGCAGACAGATCTGAACCTAAAGTTATTGAGAAATATGAACCTCTGTGATCGGACTTTGCCAATCTTGCTTGTTACAGAGACCTAACACCATATATCAACGGAAACATCTCGACAAGTAGAAACCATCAAAATCATTATGGACCCAGAATATATTAATTTTGTAGGTCAAAATTCCCATGAAATATTGGGTTAGCCCCTGGTGCTGCTTGGGTTGACATCAATGACGACCGCTGATCAACATGCTTATGGAGCTAGCACATAAGCGCTTAAACCAAAACTTTCCACTGTTTGAAATGGGTATTATCCCTTGGTTATAGCACTGGTTTTGGGGTCTTAAACCTTAGCCCTGAGGGCTTAAACCTGAAATCCCGCTCATTCAATCTTCAAACGACACGCCCGTTCATCCACAACCCGACTATTCATTCATGACTGCACGAGGCGTTCAACCTCTGCCCATTGTTTAAACGACCCAACTCATCCTCTGCAAAAGTTTTGCCTATGGTGTAGTGGTTGGGTCGACCTTGCCTGAGGAGTCGGGTCGAGGGTTCGACCCCCTTGCCCACCAAATTTTTACATGACCTTTAATCCAATGGGTTGGGGCCATGTGGCAGGCTCCAGTCAGAACATATGGCACCCTCCAATAGGCCTATAAAAACTTAATAAATAATAAAATTTTCCACATAAATGTTTTTAAAATGACAATTTTTTTTTTGGTCAAAAAGTCCTATTTTGGAGGTCATTGGGTGATTTCAAAGCTCAGTAACTTTCACATACAAAATCAGATTTGGGTCCCATTCACGGTGCTAGAATCGCAGTGATGAGGCCTTTATGGTCGTTTAGATTAAGACCATTTCTGAGCAATTCCATATTTGAGCATTTTTTACAGTTGGACATGATATCCTGATCACACCTCCCCATTGGGAATCTTTTGGACCCCAAAAGCCTTCAATTACCTGTTCAGAAGATGAGGGCTCAGATCCCTCACCTTTTCCACCTCCATCCATTTTTCCTTACTCAGTTTGCTACCTTTAAGACCAACCTGAAGATAATCAACCCTTCCCCTCCTCGAAGTGTGTGTCCTTCTGTTAAGGATAGCATCCTCTTTTATCTCATCCAAAAATTCTGGCGAGAAATCCTCTATGGATGGCAGCTGAATGTCACTTTCATGATCAGAAATTAAAGGAGGTTCATACAAATGTAAATTTTCCACATTCACAACGGAATACATTTGCATATATGAAGGAAAATCTAGTTGAAAAGCATTATTTCCAACTTTTTTAAGGATCTTGGATGGACCATAATGAATAGGCTTTAGCTTTTTACCTTCTCCTTGCATTCTTTCCTTACTAATATGCAGCCATACCTCATCTCCTTCTTGAAAATTATGATCAACTCTATGTTTTTCATGCCTCTCCTTGTACTTGCCTTGAATTTTTTCAAGCTGTTCTTGAACCTGCTAATGTATTAGCTGAATTTTTTCAATGAACATGCGAGATTTGTCAATTTCACTATGCCCATCAATGGCAACATCCTTCTCAAGAATGAAATCTAAAGGTGACTTAGGCAAATACCCAAAACAAACTTCGAAAGGTGAAGTATTTGTGGAAGAGTGCTTGGCCCGGTTGTAAGCATGTTGAATGTAATGCAAATGCTCATCCCAAAGCTTGGGATGCTTGTTGCAATAACCTCTCAAAAGATGTACAATGGTTTTGTTCACTACCTCTGTTTGGCCATCTGTTTGGGGATGGAAAGCAGTACTCTTCTTCAACTTGGTGTCCATCATCTTCCATAAATTGGACCAAAAATTCCCAACAAATCTGGAATCCCTGTCACTAAAAATAGAAGTAGGCAAGCCATAATGAACCCATACATGTTGAAAATATAAATTAGCAGTTTGTTCAGTAGTTATAGTTTTCTTACATGGCATAAGAATACACATCTTGCTGAATCTATCAACTACTACATAAACATAATCATGCTTCTTTCTAGATAATGGTAAACCTCCAACAAAATCCATAGAAACACTTTCCCATGGTCTAGTACTGGAAATAGGATATATAAACCAAGCTTCCTATTTCTAGGCTTTCTTGTAGCACATAATGAAAAACCTCTAATGAAACGTGAAACACTATCTACCATGTGAGGCCAATAACAATACCTTTGTAAATGTGCCACCATTTTGCTTACTACGAAATTTCCAGCAATAAGAGAAGAATGAGCTTCTCCCATGACACTTAGTCTCTCCCCCTGTGGTATACATTACTTTCCCATATGAAATAGCAAATTATTATGCAAGTGATAATCATTCTCCTCAACATGATTCCCTTCACTCAAGTTAGAATACACATCTTTAAAATCAACAACTCATGCATATTGTTCTATGTAGCTCTCATGTACAATAGAATCATTCTTAAGTAAATTATTAGCACTAATAATAGGCCTTGAAAGCATACAAAAAAATTTATTTAAAATACCTTTCTTGTACCTTCTTACCAAGTGATATTGTTGTAGGAAACCCATCTATCTGAAATGTCGTGACTACTGCAATTTACTTTGCGACTGCAAGTACTGTAAAAGTTGATGGTTGGTGTGAAAAACTGTTTCTTTACCCATCAAATAGTGTTTCCACTTTTTGATGCTTTGTAACAACATATACAACTCCTTATCATATCTAGGATAATTCACAACAGCACCATTAAATGTCTCAGAATAAAATGCAATAGGCTTACCATGCTGTAAGAGAACTGCACCCATGGCGTAATCACTAGCATTAGTTTGAATCTCGAATGGATGTCTCAAGTCTGGTAATGCAAGGATTGGAGATTAACTTATTTTCTCTTTCAAAGACTTGAAATATTTTTTTTTCTTGCCTCCCCATTGGAAAGCATGCTACACACTTTTCACTGCATGCATAGGAGCTGCTATGGCAGAGAAGTTAGAAATAAACTTCCTCCAATATTGAGTTGGACCCAAAAAAAATCTTACCTCTGTAATGGATTTTGGAGTAGGCCAATTCACAATGGCTTCTACCGTAGAAGGATCAATTCTCAAAGCACCTCCTGCTACTATGTGTCCCAAATAAACCAAAGAAGTATTTCAAAATTCACACTTTGACATTTTAAGAAACAACTGATTTTTCTTCAAAATATCAAGTACTTTCTTAACATGCATGACATGCTCTTCTCTAGTCTTGCTGAAAATTAAGATGTCATATAAGTAGACAATAACGAAATCATCAAGAAAAGGATGTAATACATCATCCATTACTCACATGTAAGTTGTAGGTGCATTGCATAAACCAAACAACATAATAAGCCACTCAAAGAGTTCCTGTTTGGTTTTAAATGTTGTCTTCCAAATGTCCCTTTGTGCAATTCTAACTTGATGATAACAAGTGCGTAAGTCTAACTTAGTGAAATATTTAGCATATTTCATCTGATCTAACAAATCATCTATCTTTGGAAGTGGGTAACGATTCGTTACCATTATTTTGTGCAATGCCCTAAAGTCCACACATATGCGCCAATTTCCATCTTTCTTTGGATTCAACACTATCGGTGACCCACATGGTGAAGTGCTTGGTCTTATGAAACCTTTGTCCAATAAGTCCTTAATTTTCCTCTTTATTTCATCATTCTCCATGATAGACATGTGGTACATGCCTATGTTAGGAAGAGGACAATTTTGTTGTAACTGGATTTCATGTTGAATCTCCTTTTAGGAGGCAAACCTGTCAGTTCCTGAAACATCTCATGATGTGCATCAACTACATCATATAAATATGATTTAATCTTGGAATCACAATTTTCAAATGACTCAGGATTCATATCAACCTTGGGCTTAACCATAAGAATTACAAATGTCTTACTAGAATTCACTAGCCTTTTTACCTGTCCCGCATTTACCATCGTTATATTTGTCTTCTTGCGATGTGCTTTGACAATAAAATCCTTGCCATATTTAAAGAGATGATACTTATTTTCATGACGATGTAAGATCACTTTCTTGTCAAATAAGTAAGGACTTCCCAAAACAATTCCTGATATATCAAGCAATACTACATCAAGTTCAACTGTGTCAATAAAACGTGCATTAATTGCAAAATGCAATATGCACTTTCTTGAGACTTGTAAGTTTGCATCCTTGCATATCCACCCAAGTGGATAAGGCTTTGGATGTGGAATGGTCTTAAGTTTAATCTGTTTGACCAAGTCTTCTGATATGAGATTTTATTGTGACCCACTGTCAAACAGTGTGTCAATTTTTGTATGTTTTGAGACTACCCTCACATGGAACAATTCAATTCTTTCTTCCTCATTTGGAGCTTGTACATGACAGTTTGAGGTAGTAGTGCTTGGCTTAGTTTCAGTTTCCTATCCCTTCATACGCTTCAAACCCATGGCTGCAATTTTGGTCTCATCACCTGAATCATCACCTAAGTCTTGTGGTGTAGTTGTAGTAGCTGCAGTTTTCTTCTTTCCTTTGTTTTTGTTAAACTGAGTTCTTTTTTCAGGATGAAGTTTCCAACTGCTTTTCTCTTCATGGCCTTCTCTTGAATAGTGTTTACATATCACTTTCTCACCCTCCTATTTGACAGATGCATTCTTTTTTCCTTTTCCCTTAGAGGTTTTATCGTTGTTTTTCCCCTTAAAAGGCTTATTTCTACCCTCATCAAAAGTGTTTTTCCCTCTAGCCTCAAAATGCATAGCTTGTACACAAACTTCGTCTAGACTAGTAGGATTGAACATAAGGATAGTATTTCTAAGGTAGTTGTGCAAACCACCTATATATTTCAGCAAAGTATCTTGACTTTGTAAGTCTACCCCTAATAAGAGTGTGCTTCTCCTAAACTCTTGGGTGTAGTCTTGTACATTTTGTCCCTTAAGTTGTCTGAAGTTTTTCCAATTCATGATAGCCTTTTGTAAATGAGCTAATGGATAAAATTTATTTTTAATTGAAGTAATAAATTAAGCCCATGATAAAGTGATCTTACCATGTTTTTTAATTTCATCCTTGGTCCTGGCTTCCCACCATACCAATGATAATCCATCCATTCTCAAAGAGGCTAAATGTATCTTGGTGTCGTCATCATGAAGTTCCTGTATCCTTAATTAAACTTCCAACTATCTTATCCAATTGTCAAGTTTCTCTTCGTTGACCTCACCATTAAACATAGGCAACTCAAATTTAACATCAAGCTTTAAAAATAGACTTTTACAAGTGGTTTTAGACTTGTGAGATTAAGTCACTGAAGTAGAGGATGACGATGTAGAGGAAGAGGATGAAGATGGGGGTGGTGGATCACCATTATCTCCATGTAATTTCTTTGACTTTTCATCACTTTTCTTTCCTCCTGAAGAACCCTCTCCTTCTTTCTATTGTTTAGACCCTTCTCCAACAAGCTTGTCATTCCTTTCTGTTGAAAATGGCAACAAGAAACAGTGAAGGAGGCCTCCTGAAACATCTTTCCTGATCCTAGTTGGAAAGTGATCACCTAAACTAGGTGGGGACCACACATGTGATTTTTTGTTTTAAAAAATCTTGTATTTAGACATACGGAGCATAATTTGGGAATTCCAGTTGGAGATTCTTGAAGTATGCGACATGTTGGTAAAAATAGATGAGACCCTTATTTTTAGGACCCAGGCTATTTTTAGACTATGTCTCCTAAAAATATGGAAGTCAAATATTATTTACCCTTAATAATATTTTGACTATAAACAACAGTTTACTCTCTTGGAGCACTTCAGTTTGACCCCCAGAGGTGGGGCATGCAGCTGACATAAGGGCAGCTGACATAAGGAAATTCGAATTTCCTATGAGTTAAGTGAGCTATTGCATGTTAGACTTCAGTTAGACTCATGTGGCAGAGTTTTGGTGGAGTTGATTGAGGAGTTAATGGAGGTTGTGTTCTAGTTAACTAGTTGAACTAGTTGTATTTAGTTTAACTGGCTAATACACTAGAGATGAGTTGTGTGAATTAAATATTATTTAATTCACTAATTATTAACTCATTATTCAACTAAAGAACACATCAGTTTCACTCAGTGCATGATCAGTTCAGTGGAGACCAGTGAAAGAGGTAGATGAAAGGGTGAGTATAGCTATCAGTTGGAGGATCGGTTTTGCATGGGATTTGCATTACATTTGGAGGAAATTACCAAGGACAATTGCACAGTGAAGCCAAGGAGATTCGAACCTTGGATCTCTATTTAGACCAGCCTTGATTGCGCAATAGAGGAAGAGAAGTAGTGGGTGTGTTTTGAACCTGTGACTTGTTCAAAACCAAGCTAGTTTTTGTGCAGCTTTGGGAGATAGTACTGAGTACTTGTGAGGAGTTTGTACTATGTATTTGCTGCATGTTCTCTCCATTTATAATATACTATAGCTGGGGGTTTTCAGCTATAAGCTTTCCCCATACATACTGTGTTAATGTGTGTGATGATTTGATGTGTTATCGCTTCTATTATTTCCGCATGTGACAATTAATTGTAGAAGAAGGTTATGTGTTATGCATGCAATTCAAAATTGATGTATGATCGGGTTAATCTTCATTGAATAAGTGATTTATTCAGCTAATTTCTACATGGTATCGGAGCAATATTAATTGTCTAGATCTATTACGGTGATTGCAAACTTATTTCCTCGGACAGAGCCTGCATACGGGCCAGATAGCCTCCGGATTCATCTTTCTTTGGAAAGTGAAAGGTCTGGTAAAAGCCCATGCAGTCAATCTCTGATTTGGAAATAATTAGCTCTCAAGTGTAGATCGGAAGCGATTGAGTTTTAGGATAAACTCAAGAAACATCAAGATGGAGAAAGCTGAAAATATACATGCATATTGTATATAATTTTCTACATGGAATGAGGCGAGAATTTTTGGGTGCGCGAGTTTGTAGGGAATATCTGAAAAATTTTGGTGAAAAATTTTCAGAACCAAATATCATATTTGGATTCCTTGCGAAAAAACACCCAAATTAAAAAAAAAAAATCGGTCGAATCGGAGCTCGGATGAGGGAGATATCATCGATTTAAAATCAGCTCTTTTGTTAGAAAATTTTGCGATGGCGGGACAATTGCAATGTGCGCGAGCCAAGAATCTACATGCACTGAGGTACAAGATGCATGAAAAGCTTTGAGGAGCAAAGCAGAGGTTAGTGATTTGGTGGTTGAGAGGGAGCCTCTCAACATGCAGCGTGAGGACAAGTCAAGAAGGTTGGGATTCGGGCAAAGAATCTCTACAGTATTGAAGTAGATGGGATGTCTACGGAGCTTCCTGCTGATGGGAAGTGCATGAAAGGCATGCAACTGATGCTTGAGAGGGAGCAAGTTTTGCATGCAGGTATTGAAGTAGATGGGATGTCTACGGAGCTTCCTGCTGATGGGAAGTACAAGGAAAGACACCGCGACTTGAGAGGAAACGAAGTGTTGCATGCTGGCAAAGAAAAAGACATGAAACTGATGCTTGAGAGGGAGCAAGTTTTTCATGTAGGTGATAGTGAACCTCGGAGTGTGGAGCAGCCACAAGAGGATCATGGAGTGGAAGAAACCACTCATGCAGAGAAATTTCGTGCCAGACGGGCAGAGGGAGTGCATGCAGCTATACCACCAGGTATGAGGTGGGGCGACATGCATGAGTAATCCCATGAGGAGATTTCTGGGCAGATTCATGAGATGGTGTGGATCTCATGAGTTGAACCTGGCTACGAGGTGCCCATAGCGCAGCAGTAGCAAGATCAGTTGGAGTGATGTAGGCAGATCAAAGTGACAGTGTCGGATACTGGAGCGCGGATCAAAGTTGACAGCAAGTGCAAGAGTGCATGGGTGCAAGAGTTCAACAGCGCAGTAGTTCCTGATGACATGTGCAGTTGGTACCAGCAGAAGTCGAAGACTTTGATGATAGATGCTAGATGCATCAAGACTGATTGAGTTGTTTGGAGCCTATTCAGTTTCAGAGGAGTTGCAGAGCAGATGCATGGAGTTGCATGGTTCATGCATGAGTTTGCATGGCACATGCAAAGGGTGCATGGCGAATGCATGGAGTTGCATGTCGCATGCATGGAGTTGCATGGCGCTTGTGAAGGTTGCAGGGCGAATGCATGGAGTTGCATGTCGCATGCAAAGACAGTCCTTTCTTGTTGAGAGGGAGTGTTGAAAATGGCAACAAGAAACAGTGAAGGAGGCCTCTTGAAACATATTTCCTGATCCTAGTTGGAAAGTGATCACCTAAACTAGGTGGGGACCACACATGTGATTTTTGTCGAAAAGTCTATTTTTAGACTATGTCTATTTTTAGACATATGGATCATGGACCAGGAGCTGCAGTATGCTATTCTTGGATGATTGTTCATGTTGGTAAAAATATATGGACCTCTATTTTTAGACATTCAGGTGGTTTCTATTTTTAGACTGCCGGGCTAAAAATAGAACAGTCAAATATTATTTACCCTTAATAATATTTGGACTCTAAACTTCAGTTTACTCTGTTGGAGCACTTCAGTTTGACCCCCGGAGGTGGGGCATGCAGCTGACATAAGGAAATTCGAATTTCCTATGGGTTAGTTGAGCTATTGCATGTTAGACTTCAGTTAGACTCATGTGGCAGAGTTTTGGTGGAGTTGATTAAGGAGTTAATGGAGGTGGTGTTCTGGTTAACTAGTTGAACTAGTTGTATTTAGTTTAACTGGCTAATACACTAGAGATGAGTTGTGTGAATTAAATATTATTTAATTCATTAATTATTAACTCATTATTCAACTAAAGAACACATCATTTTAACTCAGTGCATGGACAGTTCAGTGGAGACCAGTGAAAGAGGTAGATGAAAGGGTGAGTAAAGCTATCAGTTGGAGGATCAGTTTTGCATGGGATTTGCATTACACTTGGAGGAAATTACCAATGACAATTGCGCAGTGAAGCCAAGGAGATTCGAACCTTGGATCTCTATTTAGACCAGCCTTGATTGCGCAATAGAGGAAGAGAAGTAGTGGGTGTGTTTTGAACCTGTGACTTGTTCAAAACCAAGCTAGTTTTTGTGTAGCTTTGGGAGATAGTACTGAGTACTTGTGAGGAGTGTGTACTATGTATTTGCTGCATGTTCTCTCCATTTATAATATACTATAGCTGTGGGGTTTTCAGCTATAAGCTTTCCCCATACATACTGTGTTAATGTGTGTGATGATTTGATGTGTTATTGCTTCTATTCTTTCCGCATGTGACAATTAATTGTAGAAGAAGGTTATGTGTTATGCATGCAATTCGAAATTGATGTATGATCGGGTTAATCTTCATTGAATAAGTGATTTATTCAGCTAATTTCTACACAGGTTAATACTGCCTTTCCCCTGCCCCACTTTTTATCGCCCATGCACCTATCAGTCATCGCGCTCATTCCACAGCCGTCAGATATAAGACCCTAGATCTGACGGTGGACACACATTTTCGCGTAACTTTGAGCATGCCTGTTAATCTCCAAAAATTATGCGAAATGGGCGGTATCCAAATTCCACGTGTCACCTTCTAATGCATATCGTGTTCAAAAAGGTGAAACCGCCTATCCCTCTTTTGGCCCCGCGATACTGCTGGTTTTCCCTCCCAAAACCACTTCCCTCATTTATATTATGTTTCATCGTGCGCGACCTCCGCTGTTGATCTTTGCGGATCAACGGTCCTAATTGGATTTTGAGTTGTTCTATCGCCCTCCGCCATACACCAAGGCCTTCAACAAGTAATCACAGCCATTGATCTCTAGGTCCAAACTGATCTGATGACCCAGATCCTTTTCGGAAACCCTAATTTCCTCTTAACCTTTATCACTACTGATTAAGGTTTTAACCTATTTTCTTCGCATTTCTGCCCGTTTTAGTGTAAAGTGATTCTTTCGCTTTATATTATCATTATAGAACCCGACCATTGATCTCTGCAAGATCAACGACACTAACTTAGATCTCTGCACCGTTCTTCCAACCGCCTCCTTTGACCCCCGCGAACAAATCTCCACTGTTGGATGCTGCCATCCAACGGCTATGCTCCAAACCACAACCTCCTAAGAAATTTTACCCAATATGGAGGATTTTATAATTTTTATTGTATTATGCAGGATTTAAAAGGATTTTCCAAATAATTTTAAAGGAAAATAAAAGCCAAGGATGACGATCCTCCAGGCTTTTGTTTATTAAAGAGTATCCATTCACAGGGTTCAACACCACGTTTCATCAGTGCATCATGAGCACTGATGCCATATAAAACCTTTGCGCATCTGCACATCAACAAGACACAGAGAATTAAAACAAATCAAAGATTATCAGTGTTGAAGACCTAACCACAGCAGAATTGAAGATTATTTTTACAGTTTTGGTGGATTACAGCTAAGATCGAAAATCAAAAGCCTAATACACTAAGTTAACCATGTTTAAAGAAAATCAATAATATCTATCAGACAGAGGATGCCTCCACTGCCACATAAGAGGCTAATTTATTCCTCTCAGCCACCTAATGCCACCTGTAGCCTCAAAGCATTTAATAGACAACCGAGTAATGACCATAACATAGCATATCT